>OY728163.1:1434736964-1435986964 GCA_963277665.1 Viscum album
TTCTACTAGTTTTTAGATGATTGGATGTTAAAAAGGGATATGGTCTGGTGATATCCATGAGTTCTTTGGGCCTAGAAATCCATGTTGATCTAGACAAATGGTCCTAGAAGTGTCTTTATGAGGATGGTGTGATTGTCCTATGGATTCCAACAATATAGTAAAGTTACACCTCAACATTAGTTTTCCCATGAGAGATGTTATGGATCATTCATGATTTTGGATTTTTTAATAACACTTATCTCTAAATTTTGAAAAATATGATTTAATGTTTTGATGGTTTTTGTTTTGGGAAGATGAAAAAATTATTTTTAGAATAATTTTGAAAGAATTTTTATAATGTCTTATTTTAGTAAAATAATTTTTGAAGTAAATGAAGTTGAATTTAGTTATATTTTATTTCGATAATAAATATATAATATTTATGATAATTTTTTTTAAAAAAATTATGATGTTTTTGGAATCCTATTTTTAATAATAAGAAACAAGTTTTAATCGAGTTATTATTAATGAAATTAGAGTAGTTATAGTTATAATTATTTTGGTGGATGGAATTGTTTTTTTAATTATATTCTGGAGAATTAATTTTGAGAAAAGAAAAAATGATTTTATGTGTAGGACTTGAGTGTGATTTTTAATTCAATGATTTGTGATCATTAGAATGGTCTTTTGAATTTTTAAATTTTAATTTTTTACCATTTGTATTTTAATTAGTGACACCAGGAATAGATACATGTGTAAGTGTAGGTTGTTAATGACAAGAGGTGATTAGTGTCATATTTTTCATAAAAATATTCAGGTGTGAGGCTACATGAAATACCAATGTGTAGTGTGTAACCCACCATACATGATATCTTTTAAAAAAAGTTATTATATGAAACCGTGTTGATTTTAGATAAATAATATTTGTGTGGTGTGTCTCCATGGAATTTGGGAATGTTTATTACAAGGTGTATTAAGTTGGATGTCCCATTTGTTTTAATGGAGTTCCAAATTTTATTTCTTTTGGATGAGTTGGTTTTGAGATAGTGGTTTGGGGTTCTTTTCAAAAATATTTTATTAATCCATTGAGTGAGTTCCCTTCTTGTATTCAGCGTTTTATTGTGGTAGATTTCGGAAGATAAACTAGTTTGATTGAATCCTTGGTTTTCTCGATTGGCTACAGTAATCCCACTTATAGATTCAATGGAAATTCAATGTTTGGCAAAAGGTAGTTCACCATTGTGAGACCCTCTATTTGATTGAATATTAGATACTCTTATAAAGTTCTGAAAGTAGTATCCTATAATCTTTTCATGGTCAAGAGGATCCTCTTGAAGTGGAATAGTTGATGTGGAACAAGGAAATAAATTTGGTTTTCTTGTGTTTCCTAACTTTTTATGGTGTTTTTCCTCATTTACACTTGATGGTACACAAGTTTTATTTGACCTTTTGTAATGATGTGGTGAGGAATGCAGTCCATGTTGAATCTCCATTATAATGGTTCTCTTGAGGTAGCATATTATATATAAGTATTAGATTGTGGTGAATGGATTTACATTAAAATGGACAAGTAATTGAAAGGAATATATTGGTGTTGGTTTAAATATTAAAAAGGCTTCATGATCTTTAATATTCCCTCACTTTGGTCATAGAATATGGATTTTCCATTATTGTGATGAGTCTAGTAATATGGGCTAATCATGTCTAGTGGTGTTTGGTGATGTCATATATTAAGATGAAAAAGTGTATTTTGTGTAATATTTTGAGATCTCTTCATTTAATGAAAATGTCTCTTACTTTTGAAATCATGGAATTTATCCACTTCAAGAAGAGATTTGTTGTCATTGCCAACTTATTAACAATGATTCTCATTCATGGATTAAAATTATTATGCATGTGAATCTTATATGTTTGTGTCATGGTAAAATTATCATAATGGAGTTACTTTTATAGGAAGACTGAGTTCCATGATGTGTTGTGTTTTTCCAGTTCATTATGGATTTTCATGTTGCTTCTAGTTTCCCTATAAGGAGGAGTTTCAACTTGGTAACTTCATGTCCTAATTATGTGTATAGATATTATTCAAATACCTTGTATCCTTCAATAGGACCTAGAGTAAATTTGGCACGTATTCAGGTATTATGTGTGGTGTGAGGATCCTTAGTCCATGTTTTTCCTTTGGTGAGAATAATGTAGACTCTCTAAGCCTTTCTATTGTATACACATCATATAGAAATATTTCATTTGTGGAAAGTGGTTTGGAGACCATGTTATTTGGTTGGGATATTATTTATTTAGAAACTCCTCCTTAGGTGTAAGTACTTGGGGTGGTCTCATATCATTGAAATCCCACTTCTCGGTGTGAATAATAATATGGTTTTTCGTGTGAGGTTAACATTATGAACTGGCTTCAGAATTGGGTTTTCCCATTTAGAGTTGGTCATGTAAAATTTGTATGGAAGGTTGTGAAAATTATTCCACATGTTTTGGATTTGGTTTCCTCAGACTCCATGTCGTGGGGGTGGGTTGGAATGTTGTAAAGGAAACCGGTTTATCGGACGATGCTTGTTGGTGGGTGGGGAATGATTCTAGGGTGGCCATGGAAATTTTGTTTCTGGGAAACAAGATGGTATTTTTAAATGGTGGAGGACCCACAAGGGGGACTCAATATGGTTCCTTCTAATGTTAGTTGGTGTTAGTTGGTCTTCGGGATAGGGAGTCGTTCATGCCTCCTATTTCGATAATTAGGTTCATTCCTTGGGTTAACCTAGTGCTGTGAAGTTTTTATTGTAGTTGTTATCTCTTAGTGTCCCTTTATAGAAATCACAATATTTTTGGAGTTCGACCGACAATGTTTTTTAAATAAAAAAATTCAAATATTATTGTTTGTACATTTATATGCTCTTCAAGAATAGTGTTGGGATGATTTTTTTCATTCCAGTTATAATAACTTAATTTTTTTAGTACTCGATGATGTGTTTTTTTGTGATATGGAATTATGTGGTTTTCAGAATTATTATAATTTCGATCAATCAACATAAGGTGTTTCTTCTATTTGGGAGTATAATGCATGTGGTGGGATGTATATTCTAGCCTTCTAAGTTAAATCTTGTGAACCAATATTTCCATAAATTTTTTGTCCTCCTCACCATTTGATGCTTATTGGTTATTTTATTATGTTGTATAGGAGTGTTTTTAGTTTCATGATCAAACCTGGTAATGTCCTTTCGTGTGCCAAAAATATTATCGTGGGAAGAATTATCACACCCTTAATTTATTCTTCATCAATTATCCTAGTTTACTTTTGGATTTCAATATTTTGATCATGTATTGGGTGTGATGTATTTTAATTTTGAGTCATTTTATTTGTTCATTTTTAGTCTACAACATATACTTGGGATTCTGCAATGAGTTTTTTAAAAAATAGAGTGTTTGGGTTAAAAAACATGTTCCACACAACTAGCATATGGTTATGGAAAATTGCGCCCCATAAAAAAAATATTGTGTAGATAGTTGGGTGTTTTTTGATAGTGGGTAATGCATGGTTAGAACCCAATTTTTCAAACCATTTTGGATAACCATACGGTCTGTGCCACATAAACAGTGATGGGGTACATGGCTTCTGCACTCTATAGAAAACCATGTGGGAAAATATTCTGTTTTTTCCATGTCGTTAAAAATATGAAAATAACAGTTCTGTCCACTTGGTATTTAACCAAAAACCACCCCCATTCGATCCCATTCAGGATATTCATCCACAGTAGCTCCCTCCAAGCATTTTAATCCCCCTTTTACCTATATAATTGGGTGATTTTATCCCCTATTCAACAAATAATATTCATTAATGTGGCTTCTCCATCGATTTCTCCACTCATTAGGGTTTCACATCCTTACCTATTGAGTTCATAATTTATAGTGTATTTTATAAACAATGTAGTGTTTTTACATGAATTGTTGAGTGATATCTTGATGGTTATTGTTAAAACATTTCATTTTAGGTTATTGTGGTGGTACAGTTGCTGTTCCACACCAATTTCTATATGTTTCAAATTGTGTGGTATGTCGTTCCATTCCCAAAATTTTTTTTATGTTTTAATATACTATTTTTTGTATTTAAACAAGTTCAATGTTTGAATTTTGTGGTGTGACCTAAATTTTGTAAGTGAATTTTCATTCATTTATCATCAATTTTATTTTATAAAGGTAATGGTAAGGTTTTTATATATATTATTTTCATGTTTATTAAAATAAATGGTTTAATGCTTGGTTTGTAATATTCTACGAGTTATTATAAATGGTTTAAATAATAAAAATCAATATATTAAATGAAATGAGAATTGTTGAATATTTTTTTCCATGTTGGGAAGAATTAGTACGAATTATAAATTGTGTAAATGATGGGTTCCACATTTTATAAATAAACATAGCTAATGTCTAGATTTGAATGGGGCTTGTCCAATTGAATTGTTAGATAAATTTCATTATTTTCTTCTGTTTTCCAATAGGGATTTATGAATGTCATAAGTAGTGGTAAATGATTTTGAATAACGTTTTGGTGTGTGTAAAATAGAAGGTGGTTTGGATTCTAAAGAATAGTGATATCCTAGTGTATTTATAATTCATGGAATGTGTATGTGATAAGGGTGATTGGATTAGGAACAAAGGGAATCCTATGTATCATGGTGGGATGTCTAGATCATGTATGATAGTGATATGAATGTGGAAATTACCAGTTTCACATAGATGGATTATAGATTACAACACTATCTAAATTATAATTTTCAAAGACCACAAGTTTAATGGGGTGTCTCTTCATAGTCACTCATGTAGAAGAAAGATGATGGTTTTGGTTACTATCCCACCTCTACCCGTGAAATGAGGTTCTAGTGTCTAACCAGATAAATATTACCTATAAGAATTTACTCATGGTGCTATAATGGTACATGAGACATATATTATGTGGTTCCATATATCATTATATGGTGGACCTTTAATGTATTTTGAGAAATTGTATTCTTTCATATATTCTATCAAAAAATTTATTTCTAAAAATGGTTCATTGACAAGTATTTTCATTAAAATTATATTATAAAATGTTTCAAAAAAAATTCAGGAATGGTAATGTTAATTTTTATTCTAATGTTATATAATGGAATTATTTCTTTTGGGAGGATTTATATTGGAATTTTTATCACACTATACATACACCATTGGGTGTATTGATACTTAACTTTTAATGACCTAGGTAAAGGAAGGATGGGTCCTAAGGATGATGGTGGATCGAGTTACTAGTGATCCTGATTGTAGGTGTTGGTGGTGGTGTCATGAGAGAGATGACTCACATGTTACATGAAGGCTCTTGGTTTAATTTTCTTGGATTCCTTCTTGTTGGTGTACTCTTGGTTGTGAATAATTTGTAACACTGTGACTTAGATTATTTTTAACCTCATTTGGTTATGATTATTTATTATTTATTTTTCCATTATTTTGCAAATATCTGGTAATCAAAATAGGTGAAATCATTAAAATATATTATCATTGATACCCAATCACTATTTTTCAAATTGTGGAGATCGGGAACACCCTTCAAGACATACTATATAATGGGTTAGGTGTTAGGATATATGGAACTATGGGTTGGTTTGGGATAGGCAGAGGGGCTGATAGGGAAATCATTGAGCCTACTCGAATAATGAATGGGGTGTTCATGGCATGCATAGAGTTCCTATGAACCATGAAATGGTGTGGAATTATTTTTGTAGGACATGTTTTGGAAATTATATGGGGGTTAAACCCTTCTACAAGTTCATTACATGGATGAGATTAAAAATGTAATTACAAATTAGACGAATGAGAAAACAATCAATGTAGGAAGAAACTGAACTACAATATTTTTCGTACTTTAAAAAATTCCACATATAATTTTGTTCATCTAATAGAATGAATATCCTTATCCAATTGAAAATGTGAATATCCCTCTAAAATATTACATTAAGGGGATGTAGTAATGTATATTTTATTTTTAATATTTTACATTGAATTCCATTTAATCCTCCTTTATTGATCAAAATAATGTAATGAAAATTACACTTCCAATTACACAACATCATAAATGACATATTAATAGTACATTAATGCCTCTATATGAAGAATATGACACCATAAGTTATGATAAATAAAAAATTTATGATGATTATGCATAGTTAAAAATGATGTGCATGATCATTTATTCTTGCATAAGAGGGATGATCGCGATGCAAAAACAACATTATTAACATGATCAAAGGGATTAAAGAAATAAAAGGAAACCCATGTTTAGTGAATAAAATAAAATAGAAATTCATCATGAGTTCTAAATAATCATTGACCTGAGTTTATCAGGGACCCTTGACATGACATAAACCATGGAGGTATTCAATGGTGTAAGGTAGTGAATCCCCGCATATAAATAACTATGGTGCAGTGAGACTTCTATTTTTGTTTCCATTTGGAGAATTGAGTCTATAATCTTTCTGATATAAAATTGTGTGCACTTTAAATATTATTTCATGAATAGAGGGTCCTATGAAGAAAATTACTTGTGTTATGATGAATGGTTCCACGAGCCTTATTACACACTATGAAGGATATGAGATATTGGGAGATTCTTATAATAATGATATGATTTATGGATAGTGTATCGTATTACATGAAGAAGAAGAAATATGGAATATTTTTAGGGATTTTGAATTAGAATATCCAGTTATTGAAATAATTTTATTAGGTTTTTTATATCCAGGAACACATTGTGTTATGAAAAGTTCATTTGTGGAAAACCCACACTCATCACCTGACTATAGAAAAAAAGTTTTAAATAACATATATTTCATATATATAATTTTACATGAAGTACATGAATCATGTTTTCAATATATATGATTCATCAAATACATAATGATATATCCTTTACATGAAATAATTGTTAAAATTTTAAATTTTTGTAGGAATAACTAGAAAAAGATAGTGATTTCTAAATTATGTTCATTAAATGAAATTAGTATTAAGGATTTGGTTAAAATTAAGAAGAACAAAAAATAATAATCTAAATATTTTTTATTTTCTATTATATAATTCATGAGAAATTATTTGAGAATAAATAGGAGTTTTATTTCAAAATACACTCATAAATATGTTTTATGTTTGTTGAGGATTCAAGAAGAGATGAAATTGAAATTTTTTTAGTTTGTGATTGAATAAAATTGTCGTGAAGATATTGTTTTAAAAAAAATAACATATATTATTGTTGTTAGAAGCATAATTTATAGAATGAGTATCTACCAATGTATTTTATAATTGACAAATAAAACAATATTAACCATATTGCAGATTCATCACTTAAACATACTGAGAAATGATAAATAGTTTAACATGTATGTAATAAATATTTTTGATATAGGAAAATTAAAACGTTAATAGATGAGAAATAAAATTATTTATATGCTAAAAATATATAAATTGTAGTATAGAGATCATTTAATGAGAGGGTGATGGATGATTCCTATGGAAATATTGGTGGATGTATAAACAACAACAATGAAGACTGGTGGTGCTAGTATAAAAAAAATCATCAATTCTTTAATTGATATGGATATTAACAAAAAAACATGTGTGAAAATTCAACTACACATGTAATCAAAAAATGATTATAATGAAAATTAAACAAATGAATCAAAATAGTATTAGTAAAAGGAATAGGCTTTCTAATTAGGGTCAAACCTTGTATAAATCACTCTATTTTGTTTTCAAATTTATAACACGATTTTTTTAGTTTAGAGTTCATATCATATCGATTACTCTTCACTAATTTATTGTTTCATGAGTTAGTAGTGAAAATTGATAAGGTATTAATAATTAGTAAATGTTGTATATATTTATTTATCCATTCTCTTTGTTTAATTTCATAATCCATCTGGGTTCTACATATATAATAATGAAAATAATGATGAGAGTAATATTAATAATTATTATAACAAATATAGGGATGTAAAAAAATATTAACAACACACGCTTTATAGAACTAATATTTTAAACATCATTGTCTAACAATTTAAATTTTATAAATCATAAATGGACCATGTAATTATTAATTGGCCAATTTGAAAATGAAATTGGATGCTAAAAGGACATATAATAATTATTTAAATATTCCATATAATTATTCCTTAGGAACATACTAATGTCATTGTCAATACACCTGATTTTCAAAGGAATATTATTGGAACCCATATATATAAATCACAATAATTTGTATACATGTATTTTATTTCATGTGATGTGGATTTATGAGCACCAACTCTCTTTATCACGAAAACATTACACTTACTTATTGAATATTTACGGACCCCACTACCTACATACACACCATTCATAAATAATCTACATATTCCACATCTACCCAGATATCTAACTAGATCAGTCCAATAACTCTATTAATTATAGTTCATTGGTTATAAAACCATTAATTTGTATGTTATAATGATGAAACAGAAGACTTATTATCCATTTTTTTTCCAAATTTATAAATAAAAATATTATTATTATGATTATTAATTAAACATGTGTTATGGAAGGGGAATTGAAATTAAACCAAAATCCAATAGTATGAATGTAAAATAATGTGGAGACACTAAAACATGAGACCTGGTTGATAGGTATCATATATGTGACCAAATAATCTATAATAATAACAATCAAAATAATAATAATAATAATAAACAATAATTAAAAATATTTTTTTGGTATAAGGAAATGAATCAATAAACCTCCTATTATGGGGACTATTGGACCGGGCCACTAACCCCCAACCATAAGGCCCCCTTTTCCCTATTTACATTATTTTATTATAATTTGTTTATATATAAGTATTTATGTAATACATAAAATAATCAATCTTTCAATAAACACACAATGAAACATGGACCAATAATAAGATAAATTTAAAAATATAATCCAAAAAACCATGTTTATTATATAAAAAATTAGGTTGTTAGAAAAATATTTTTAGCTTCTTGGGTGAATGATATTTTATATCATAACATCTATATTTTATGACATGATGTGAAGGAAAATGAATTGTTTTACATATTATACAAAGAAACATTGATAAATATTATTAAATATTATCTGATAAATAAAATTGTTTTTAATGTTATATATTATGAAATGAATAAATATCGATCTATGAAAATATGTATTATTTAAGGATAGTTAAAACGTAATTTTTGGAATATAATGAGGGTTGGATAGTAAAATTTCTTTTGATCTGAAAAATTTAGGTTGTAGATGGTGACATGATATAATATGAAAAATATTCAGTGGGATTCCTGACTACAATAACATCATATGAAATCCCTAAATATATTTCTAAATATCTCTTAATATTTACTTTATATATTAGAAAGTGTTATATTTATTTTATAGGACATGGTTGTGTTATTTTATAAATAAAATGAGTGTTATAAAATAAATTAATAGCGAAGAACAAAATATGATTTTTATATGTTATAATATATCACATAGATAAAAACTAATATATCTATAAGATCAAATTCATGTCATAATATGTTACATATAGAATATCAAGAAAAAATTTAGATACCTATTTTTTATGCATCAAATTACCAATCAAAATTTCTGATTTCAAAAGATATACATTAAATTTTCTTATTAGGATCCGTAATTGATTTTTATTAATATATTTTACATAATAAATAATTTCTATACATATCAATATAAAATTTCATGAGCTATGTTATTAAATTATTATTTGGACATTTCTTCATAGAATAATATTTTTTACATGGTACAACATCCAACAGAGATTGATAGAAGAGATTGAGAAACATTAAATAAATGATTATGGTTCTATAGGTGTTTATAAATAATTTTAATAATAATGAAACAAATATATATCATTTATAAAATTTAATTATTTCTGATAAATATTTTTACTATACAATTATTAATGTCAAAATTAAGACTTCATCAGAATAATTTGAGGTTAAATAAATTGAAGAAGATAGAATAAGAGAAAATTTAAAATAATTCTATGGATATATAATGATTAAAATTTGAGAAATCATGTGATATAAGAGATATAATATAGTTTATACTATATTGAATATGTAAAGAAGTTTATTTTGGGTGATTAAGAAATAAAATTTTAGAACAATTAAATAATGAATTTTTGAAGATAACATAGATTATCAAAATTACACTACAACCCATCAGTATTTGTACAAAAACATGGTGAAATTATTACCTTCTATACATAAACCATTGTAAAAATTATAATAGGTATGCATCCTTTCAAGTGATATTATTAAACAACACTTTTATTAATTTAATATATTAATGTGGAATATATTGTACCTATCGAAACTTTTTAATGTTTCTTATATTATAAAATGTTTTCATCTAAAACATCTACCTGTAATTGGTATTTTAGTTATATATGAATGAAATAAATTTTTAGAGTTCCTTGTATTTTCACCTCCTTCAAAGAATGTGAACGAATTTAATATTATTTATTATTTTATATATGTATTTTTAAAAATTTATATATATAATCTAATTTAAGAAGATAATAATCCAATAAAAAATTGTACTATACAAATTTATTTAGGATCTTTTAATATCCCTATCTATTATGTATCATATCTAAAAATAAGGATTTAAAATTTGTATGAAATAAATTATAACAATTTTATATTCAACAATCATGTTCATATAATTAGTTGGAATAGTTACCACTAGAAATTTAATTTTTTTATTTTTTACATGAATTGGGATATGAGCAAAGATATTATACTCAAATATTTTCCATTATATCAAATTCATCATGCACAGTATTTTATAATTTATAATGGTCTCACTATACCAAAATAATGTATAACCATTATAATTATTTATCATGGATCTATGTTAATAAAACTATAGAAAACTAATTATAAGAGAATAAATTGATAAAATTTATCAAAAAGTATAATTGAAACCATTTATGTCAATGTTGCAATTTATCCCTCTATATCATTAAGGTTAATACCCCTCATCATGTTATTGAACATCATTATTTTCATCTTGTTTAACAAAAACATTATGTTAATTAATACCAATGACCCTATTAAATTTTAATTACATTGAATAACTTATTTCTATGGTTGTATTTCTTAAAAAAATAACACAGTTCTTCAATCATTGTATATATTAAATTGGATCTCTATTTTTGGAATATATTTCATTTTTTAACTTGGTCATTAAAAATATATCAATACTACAATAAAATATTTATCAAAATTTTAATAACAACTTTTTATAAATCCTCAAATTTTATCTCTATTTAAAAAAATAATTAGTTTACATTTGTCCTAAAATAATACGAATTGGTTTGTAATACCCTCCCAATGGTATATAATTTTTACATTTATATTTTTTCCATAAAAAAATGACTGGAATACCCCTATAACATCTCTTGTCTGTATGTTTTGGTGTAAATAAATAGAATGTTTAGCTTTCAAAAATAGTAATGTGCTGATAATATTGATGATTTTCTCAATGTTATATGTGTAGTTTTTTGGGTGTTAGTTCAATGGAAGTGCACCTAAAATCCGTTCTTCAATGGTAGTAGAAGAATTATACAGTAAGAAAAAAACACTGCATGATTATTGGGATTACATTACGATATTCGGATTTTCATTCCAATGATAACATGAATAATATTTCACATAATGTATTTGATGCTCCATTTTTTGATGAATTTTATAGGGGTGAATTATGCGATTAGTGGAGATGAGTCATGGTGTGATGTGTTGATTTGTAGATATTAGATATGCCATCATGTTTATAGTTTTGAGGACTACATGTTTTCTCCTAGAGGGATCATTCTTTGATATTATATATTCATTTATATATTTATATAGGATTTTAATTTTAACATATTTTGATGGATAAATATATTCATGGATTGGATAGTCTACAATGGTGTTATAGTTTCACTGGATGAAATAGAAACTTTTTGGTCCCCTAACATGGTGGAAATGAACCATAAAATGGTATAAAATAAATGATTATGTATCATGGAATTAACACTCCATATAATTTTCATTCATTTATTCAAAATATTTATACCCTTTTAGGGGGTGAAGTCTTACTATGACATAGATGAGAAAAATCATGATGTATCATATCTAGGAGGTACTACAATATTACCATTATTGGTCACTATATTTTCATGTTATTTGGCACTTTTTTCCATGATATAAAGTATTGTATTTTGGGTTCCAAAATACATAACCTATTTTGAGAGTCTCATAGTAGGATGGAAAAATATAGGTGGAGGTCAGACACTTCTTCCCCATTGTTCCTATCTATATCCTTTGATCCAAATCGTTCAGGATTTATTTCTTTCTTGAATTCAATATAACATATCATCCCTTCCTCTATTAACTCTCCCCATTAATTTCCCAAATATCCTTCTATTTTGTGTTATGTTCTGTCTATTCAACCATGGAAAGGTAGGACAGTCCCACATCATTGAGTTTTTGCAGATGGATTTTAGAGGCTTTCCCAGAAGGGTGTTTTCATACCACCATTCTTAAATTCCTTATATAAAGTATCCTTATGAATTTATTTAGAGTTTTAAATAATTTTATTAAAATGGACAACTATATATAGACATAAATTGGGGGTTTTAGAAAAAACAATTTGTGTTTTTTTGGAGTAGAAAACACCCCTTTGCTCATGGTTTGAGCACCACCATGTTTTCATTTGGGTTTGGAAATGTTTATATCCAATTTTGATATAGGTTTTACATGTAATATATAAATTTTATGAGTTTTATTAATATGACATGGGATTAAGATCTAATAAGAATATGTTATTATCATGGTGTCGATTTTTGGATCGTTGATTGATTTTTGTTGCCTCAAAAATATTAATACCTTATTCATTTTCAGTGTTTATGTTTGTGTTGGATAATTATAATTATTGTTCATAATAATTCATATCACTTGGGTGGTATCTCCATAATATTAAAATGAGATCATGTAGGTATTATAGTCAATAAGGGCCCCATGGATTGATAAATTATGAGTTGTTAGTACCATGGTTTAACAAGTATGGGATTCCCTTGTTACGAATATTTGAAGGTTGAAATTTTATTTTAAAATTTATTTTTGGTTTCCTTTTAAAAATATAAATTTCAAATTAGTTTGATAAAGTTCTAATTTCAATTGAAAATTTTTGGATTTGAGAAATAGATTTTGAAATTTCATTTTAAAAAATAACGGGTTGTTAATAAACCTTTGAATTTGAGTTCTATGAGGGCCTAGTGAAATTAATTTTTTTTTCCATTTTTACATAGTTTTAAAATCATAATTTTACATGGGTTTTAATGAATATTTAAAAGGGTTAGGTTAGTTGTTTGTCATTTTGTTTGACCTCATGTTGGAAAAACCATATTTTCTAAAGTGAGATTTTTCTTGTTTGTTTTTTTAGTGATTACATTGTAATATGTATCATTAAATATTGATTCCTGATTCTGTATACTAGAAGATATGGATTACATTTAGTATCAATGAATATATTGGGATTAAATGTTGTATTTTCCCCACTTAGAGGGTGGAGATGAGTACATTGGTAGGTATTAATGGAATGAAACTATCCCTCATGATGTGACATGTGGTTTTACTCTTGAGAAAATTAGAGTATAAGTCTAAGTGGATCATGAGATAATATTTAGGATCTGGGGAATAGGGTTTGAATATCTAGATAATGGGGAATATCTAGTATTGGTATGCTTTAAGCCTTTTATGTTTTCTTTGTGATAGTGGGTCAAATTTAGTACTAAGTTTTTGCCCTAACATATATAATTTTGTAATTTTTGGGTACATAATATGTTCCCTCCCTTGAAAAAGGGAAACATTGGGTTATATATTATATGGAATATGTTGACTGAGTAGGTAAGATCGGGGAAGTTGTTCTATGGTAACTCTCAAGTCATTATCGATGAATGCTAAAAATGTTGTGTGGTGTATGGTAAGTGAGTATGGATGAATAGGTGTTTAATGTCATGAATATTTATAATGATAATGAATGATTAGGGTTATATTTTTTTATCATACATTGAGTGAGGGGTTATAAATAGGGACCTTTATGTGTAATATCTCTTTAGCAAGAAGGGATGAAAGCAATATTTAATGTGGGACATCATTTGAGAGAGGCTAGTTTTAGAACATAGTATTGAACCATTCATAGTGGAGATGGTAGATATATATGTCAATACCCAAGACCATAGTATATATTTTCCTTTAACATAATACTATTTTGGGTAGATATCTACAAAAACATGATATAAATAAAATTAAAATATTCTAAAATTTAAGATAAAACTAGATTTATTGAAGTGATATAATTATAATGTAAAAATTGAATCAATCAGTATAAATTTAGTTAAAAGACGACTATATATATATATACATAGAAAAAATGTTCACTTTTAATTGTAACGAATATTTGAAATTCAATTATTATAACTATAAAACTAATACAATAATTTTATAATTAAAAAAGTATTATTTCTAAAAAATGATTTTTATAAAATGTCTATTTTTATTTGAAGGAATTATGTATATTATATTTAAATGATGATAAAATGATTTATTTTTTTTGTATAATATATTAACACTATTTTAAATTTTTAATGATATGATATTAGAATAAAAAAATTAGTATTTAAAAAATATAAAATATAAATTTTCATTCATTTACATATAATATACACACATCCATTAATTTAAAATACATAGTGCATAAAAATCAAATTTGATAAATAATACATTTTTTATCATAAAATTAATGAATTAGTTATTTAGTTATATTAATTGAATTTCATATATTCATTAAAATTAAAAGTGAACATTATTTTTCTACATTTATTTATTTATTTATTTAATTTTGTTTTAGATAAATTGATAGAGATTGATTCAATTTCTACATTATAATTTTCCATCTTTAAAAAAATTACCTTAAAATTTATCATATTTTAATTTTAATTCGGTTATCTGTGTGTATATATCTACCCAAAACATTATTATGTTAATTGAAAATATATACTAATGTATAGGGATTGACATAAATATCTACCATATCCATTATGTAATGGTCTGTACTATGTTCCAAAACTAGTCCCTGATGATGGATGTCACACATTAACTACTATGGTCACCCCATCTCACTAAATAGATATTCCACAAAAAGGTCACAATTTATAACCCCTAACTCAATGTATGATAAAAAATGATTACCCTTGACATCTATTCTCATTATGGTAATTCATGACATTAAACCCCTATTCGTCCATACTCACATACAATATTCCACACAATACATTCACATATCATTACAAAAGACATGGGAGATGCCCCACAAAAATTACCCTGATCTTACCTACTCAAGCAATATATTATTTATAATTAATTACCTAATGTAACGTATTTTCAATGGAGGGAAAATATTATATACCCAATCATTAACAAATTATAAATGGTAGGGTGAAATCATTATACTAAATTTGACCCACTCTAAAAGAGACAACATAAAAGTCTTTAAGCATCCCCTCTTCCACTTGGATTTTCATTAATCAACATCCATCAAACATATAACTGACACCCAAATTTGTCTCCAAAAATAAAATACTATAAATTTAACCTTATCATATTCTATAACAATATATCATGATAATGAACCCCAATTCCCCACATCCTGAATATTACCTCACAATCAGCATAGTCATATATGCTCATTTTTCACGAGTAAAATCACATGTTTTATTATGGGGGATAGATTCGTTCCATTAAACCCGATGAATATTCCCATCTCCATAATTTGATGGGGGTATAATAAAACATTTAATCCCAACATTTTTATTTATACTGAATGTAAACTACATATTCTAGTAGAAAAAATCAGGAATCATTATTCACCAATATATATAATTATGTAATCATTACAATAAAAACATATGTAATAAAAACAATTCTTTAGAAAACAAGGTTTTTCCAACATGAGGTCAATCAAACTAAATTGATAGATAAAAAATCCAAACATATATTAATTGAAAACCATGTAATATTATGTTTTTATAACTACATAAAAATGTCAACATTTTTTTTAATGTCATTAGGCCCTTGGAAATATCAAATTCAATGGTTTATTTAGAACCCCATATTTTTTTAAAATGAAATTTCAAAAACTTTTTAAAATATTGAAAAAATTTCAATTGAAATTAAAACATTATCAAACTAATTTGAAAATAATATTTTCAATAGGAAACCCACTTTAAATTTTAAAATCAAATATCCACCTCTAAATAACTATAATGTGGGATCCCCACACTTATTAATCCAAGGTGCTTCCAACTCGTCATTTTGTCAAGAAATGTGATCCTTAATGAATATTATACCTATGTAATATCATTTTAATATTACTAAGATAAAACCCAAGTGATATAGATTGTTAAGAGAAGTAATTATAATTCTCAAACACAAACATTAACACTGCAAATGATTAGGGGATTAATATTTATAGGCCCAAAAAATCAATCAACGGTTGATAAATCAGTCCCAAGATCATAAAATATTCCTAGAAGATGTTAATCCCTTATAAAATTTAAAAAACTAATGAAAGAAATATATATAACATGTAAACCTAATATAAAAATTGAAAATAATCATTTAAAAATTCAAATGGAAACATGATAGTGTTTTAACCATGAACAAATGGGTGTGTTATACTCCCAAATAAAAAAATAATTACTTCTAAAACCCCCAAATTTTATCACTATATAGTTTTCCATTTTAAAATATTTATTTAATCCTGAAAATAAATTCATGATGAAACATTATATAATGAAATTAAGAATGGTTTTATGATCAAACCCTTCTGGTATATCCTCTAACATCTACAAGCAAAAACAGATTTATATGGAATTATTTAGTTGTTCCATATTTGAATTGACATACCATAACAAAAAAGATAAATAATTTAGTTAAATTGATAGAGAAAATTAATAGAGAAAGGGATGATAAGTTTTATTGAATTTAAGAAATAAATAAACATGGATCAATTTGCATAAAAAGATAGGGATAAGAAAAATGGGGAGAAGAGTCTGACCACAACCTGTATTTTCACATCTAACAATGTGACTCTCAAATTGGGTTCCCAATTTATGAACACAAAATATGATACATTATATCGTTGAAAAAGGTACCAAAAAACATGAAAATATAGTAACCTATAATTTTCATATTGGGGAACATTTTTTATAAGCTGCATCATGATTTGGATCATATATTTCATAGTGGGACTTCACCCCCTAAAAGGGTCTAAAATCATGTGATAAATAAATGAAAATTATATTGATTGTTAACTCCATGATTATTAATCATTTATTTTCTCCAATTTCATTGCTCATTTTAACCATGTCATGGGACCAAGTATTCACTATTACATACACTGAAACTATATCACAATACTTTATGAAAATATAATAACTCCACATATTTAATCAAAACATTACCAAAATAACAATAAATCATGAGTGGGTAATTTTTCTCTTGAACCATAATTTTTCCAATGACATAAGCTATTACTATACCTTTGTATATGAGAATATATCAATATATATTTATCATTTAATCACCATCGATTAGAAAAAATTTAAAACAATAGGGTAACAATATAACATTTGAACTTACTAACATTTACCCAAAAGCTTTGAAATTTTACTCACCTATATCTTTAAAGAAGAAGTTCTATCCCTTCCAAATAAAATTTTTATTATATTGGTCATCAATGAAAAGATTTCCACAGTACATTGATAATAAATAGTAAAACCAAGAAAACCAAATATCTCAACCACCATGGATGGTAATGGATAGGATTCAATTCTCTCTATCAATGATGGGTCAACAAAGATACCTTTGAATGAGATTATATGGCCAAAAATTTGTATCTATTATAGAAAAAATTCTAAATTTTTTAATTTTAAAACTTCTTCCACATTCCATGGTGTATTCTGTAAAATTTTCAACAGATCTACATGGACTCACTTAATCTTGGAATATATAATAATGTCATTATCAATGACTACCATGATATTAATAGAGAAATATCTAAAGATTCTATTAGTTATATCTATGAAGATATCAAATGGAATTGTTGAAACTAATTATAATAAAAATATATTCATCGTGTCCATACATTGCATGTAATTTTTTCTTGGGTTTATCCTCATACTTGACCCTCAAACAATTGAATACATAATGAAGGTAAATAGTTGAAAATTATTTATCCCCACATAGTTGATCAAACAGTTCAACAACATCTGGTATATGATACTTATTCTTGATTAAGATCTGGAAAGCCTATACACATTATTGAATTTGTGTGGGATGCGATCTTATTAGATTTATAAGTTTTACAAAAAATTACATTCCACAACGGAATAATATTGCGAGAGTCTAAGTTCGATATCATGGGGAGTGTTGCGTGTTTCTAGAATTAAATGGATTTAGGGTACATTGGGGTAGATGTATTTTCCAGTTTTCAATTGTATGGCCAAACCAGATCTATGGTCGTTGATGGTTTTGTAAATAATGAGATACGGTTAGAGATCTATGTTGGGTATCTGTAAAAAGTATGATTTTAATTATAATATTGGTAGGATGATATGATTTCGGCTTTAAGGAAAGTGTTGGTCGCTAGATGACTTTTTTCAAATCAAGTAGTTCTACCTATGGGTACTTATTCCTATATCGAGAGACAGTAAACAACCTTCATGACTTAAGCATAGATCCTAGTGCAAAGAGTATCTATGCTAGTATCCATAGACTAATCTACTATAATAAGGATATGTTCTTCCACATAAATATGCTAAGGATTTGGATGTATAATATAATTGGGAAGAAATTAATTAATTACCCTGACTACTAATCTTAATTGTTACAACATGTTAGAATTATATATTTATTTATTCGTATTCCCCTACTCTCAATCTCGACTAATTGGTAGTTTAGCGAATTATGGTTGGATAAGAGAAAAAATAAACAATTAGAACCATTCCTAACATGCTAAAATGATTTTATACTAAATAATTCACAATCATGAAAGGGTTTGGTTAAATAAAAAGGACAACAATGTAATTAATTTATAAAGAAATGTGAATCACAAACATAACAACATAATTAAATGGAATGAAAGTATAAATGGATTTGATAGGACCCTAGTGATAAAATATGTAATGTGATGTAAAAATTAAATTGAAGGCGTTGATGAAAACACAATCAAAATATCTTAAATTAAAAGAAAATATGAATATGGTAATGAATTTAAGTTTTAGAGGGAAGGGGTTGAAGGAAACATGAAATAAAAAAATAAATGATCTGATCTATAATTACCTGAATGCTGCTTTCAGGGTGTTGTATATATATATGGGAAATAAATAATGACGTGTAATGGATTTCACATCTCGTAATGAAAATATATGTAGATCATTGAGGATTTTTAATCCAGGATGTATCTCATGTGTAACATGTCCAAAATAAGAGGTTTGACTGAAATCACATTGTGTACCGATGAATCATGATGTGTACTGGCTTTCTAACTATATATCAAGAGATAATTGATCATTTAGTTGTTTTGACTTAGCTAACATTATGTATTTCTATTGAATATGTGTAGTGTCTTCTTTTTTTTGCTTTCATGAGGACTTAGATCACGACATGGCTCACAAATTATGGGATTCATTGATATCCTATTATATGATGTTCAATGATGATTCCTGATGTGTAATAGGTTAATTCTAAACTTTTTCTCCATTTCTTTTTTGAAACACTATCAGGATTTATTCCTAAAAAATCAAGCACTCACCATGATCATTATCGAGTAAAAAAATTAAATTCCTTATATAAATCACATAAAATGTATAAATGAATTCGGATTATATAATTTTCTCACACTTGAAAAATTTCTCATCCTCATTTAAAATGGTCTCAACAGTGATTGGAAAAGATAATAAATTTTTCAAATAGTAAAAATTAATTATGTCCATACAAATAAAACTATGTGTAAAAAAATATGTTTCCAGAATCATTACTTAATAGAATATCATCCATGCCTCACAGATCGTTTTTTATTCAAATTATACTCATTTAATTATCATATTTTCACCATTTCAGGAGTTATATATCCATTTTTAATTTAATTCATAATTAATTATCTCTATTCAGTTAGGGTAAATTGAAATTGGAGTTATGCACCTACACTAATTACATGATTTTAACCATAGTCTTGAATTGGTTCTTTCATCTCCACTTTGCAAAGGCAAGTACAAAAATTAGTAATGAGGGCATTCACAATTAGTTTAAAATGACTATGAGGCTGAGAGTATGTGGATAAAAATTGAAAATAAATCACAAAAAGAATAAAATATCTAATTTATAATGATTCATTGTCATGATAAGTGTAATACAATGCCTCCTCGATACTCATCAAGTTCATACTCCTCGCAGCTCCAGTTGGGTCCAGTAAATGTCAAATATGTACACAAAAAGAATCCTATTTCATTCCTTTTACTTTTGTATTTCTATATTTTTAAAATAATTTCTAATCCATGTATCACATCCACCCCTAACCACATATGATCCTTCATGGGATTCATCATTCTAGAAATGCTATTTTTTACCATCCTTGAATTCAACCCATGTCTGTTTTTCTTTTCTTTTTTATTTTTCAATGTAACCGAATCAATCTGAAATGTTACAAAGTAAATATAGATAGAAATAAATATTCGGATGTGTAAACAAAAATATTATATAAAAAATATCATCTTGTGCGGTATAAATGACCCCCACACTAATTATAAACTAAAATCATCAATTAGACTAGGAGAAGATTAGGGAATGTAAAATAAACTTGGAATATCTTCCATATATAAGGTCATTCATTACAAAAATTGCATAAATGAAGGAAATATGTAGGTGGTTCCCAAGAAGTATTGGATAAAAAACGATTACCTTAATCATTTCAAAATTATACATGTTCCTTCAAAGCCTCAATATGATATCAATTCATGTCCTAATAGGTTAAAATTTCCAAGGTATAACTAATAAAATATGATATGACTAGAATATAAATTTGAAGTCATAGATTCCCCTTGGGTAATTAGAATAATAGAAGAAACTGTCAATTAGAGGGGGTATAAAACCATGTTATAATCTAATTAATCGTAATTTGAAGAAAATTTAATTTGAATTAAATATCTAAGATTATAACTAACTCTAAAAATTATAAATACTATAAAAACATATATTCTATCAATTTTCTTCTTATCATTATTTATTTAAATTGGCTTGTTGTTTTTCACATTTAATGCTTGATTAATGTTGTGAAAATTATATGCTAGAAATATGAAGACATAAAATATTTAAATTTCATTGAGAGTGAAAATCTTGATAAACTCTGCCACACATAGAAATTTTATTTTCCAAACAATCCATGAAAGTATTTTGGGTGTGTTATATCAATGATAGCGTGAAAAATGAAATATCATTTAAATAAATTTAAAATTAAGGAAACCGAGATCCCCCTTGATAGTTTCATTCCATGATGGAATTTTCTTATTTCAATAAAAAATCTAGATCACCTGAAAAATTTGATAGAATGAAATCCCTACAATAGAAGTAACATTTTATTACACATATGTTGAGAAATTGAAAACATAATAAATAGAATGCGAAAAGTATACTAATCATGAAAAACCTATTTTATGATAATTTAGAATTTGTTTTCAATATATCTTAATATGGGTCTCTGAATAAAATTGAAAAATACTCAATCACTACAACTCAACCTAGTAAAATAATTGACTATGGGTTTCCTCCCATAAATCACTATCATGATGTTGTTATCCAAATAGATGGACCATGATATCATATAGGGGGTCCATAATCTTATATTATCCTCTTTCACTGGAAACCACTGGTGGATGTGTAATCCATCTTGTGAGATATCGTGACTAGGTTTATAACATCATGGGAAGTAGTGTGAGAGTCAATCTAGTGTGGAAGATATGGTGTCACGGATCGTGGTGGATCATTCTGTGCATTGATCTCTATGGAATGTTCTTAATCTTTTTATTCAATTTCTAAAACATGTTGGGTTACTCATTGGACTATAACAGATGGAGGGATGGGACCATCAACAACTATGGAAGATGCATGGGAACTATATATATCCCTTTAAAATTTTGAATAAATGAAAATCATTTCAATTATGAATGTAAAAAAGTTTTTCCTTATAAAAGTGATCAATAAAAAAAAATGTAAATAGATTGAAAAGAAATCGAGCCAACCCAATCACAAATATATATTTACCAAAATGAAAAAATAGAGGACTAAGATCCATCATCGGGACTAATAATCTCCTCCATCGTCAGCCCACACATAGGTGGTGATAAGAAATATATATTTGGATTAGTATATGTTGTAGTAGGAGGTGCGGGTGGATTAGTGAAAGATGGTGGAGTAGTATTACTAGATACATGGGATAAAGTGGGTGGTAACGAGGTCAATATCCATATAGAGGCCATGGGTCAGGTAGCTAGAATGTTTAAAGGAACCTATATGGATGTAGTGGTTTCCAACCCCTTTCCCTACTGGGCCTGCACATCAAAATACATCTACTAAGCTATAGGGTCAATAACATTAGCTAGTATATTGGCATGGGTTGTAGGTTGTGTGGGAAGGGTATAAGATGAGGTTCTGACCAATGCTGATGGTGGTGGACTGCTATACTCTATAGTCTCGATGACTAGAAAATAAAGATTAGTGGATATCTGGAATAGGTTCTCCATGATTCACTATTGGGAATCCAA
Source organism: Viscum album (assembly GCA_963277665.1). Taxonomy (NCBI): domain Eukaryota; kingdom Viridiplantae; phylum Streptophyta; class Magnoliopsida; order Santalales; family Viscaceae; genus Viscum; species Viscum album. Next base: position 1,434,759,913 of record OY728163.1, read on the forward strand.
GATCTGTATAAGGTTGGGATGGGTGGTTGGAATAATAGTGGATGATATGTTAGTGTAGACAGTAGGAATAATCAGTGGAATAGTTTGGGATTTAGTGTGTGGCTTGAATGGTGGGTCTGCTTCTACATGCAGTTAGGCCTCCTACACTCCTAGTTCCCCACTGTATATTTTATCCTCCACAAACAAAATATTCATCTTATTCAGTAATAAATAAAATGAAATAATTAGGTACCAATGAGGTGATAGGAAGATCTGGTTCAAAAACTATGAGGTACTGAGCTAGATGAGTATTGAAAGAGCCTCCCAAAAATGTAACACAATTCCACTACATGTGTCATTTATAGTACTCAAAAATCTAGGAAACCATGTTGATGGCAGGGTTACCAATGGATGCTACAAAAATGAGAACATCCATCTTGATGAAACTCATATGAGACTCATCACTGGAAAACCATCCATGTGTCATATCTGGATGCAGAATCTGTAAGCATGGACCCCAAAATTGGGTAGATTTCATGGTTTTTGGGTAATATTTTAGTTGAGGATCTCAATAAACCTGCTCCGAGAGATAATGAGAATCGGATCGGGGTGGCACTAGATGTATAGGTTGATATTCCTCTAAAATGACTAACTCAACTGTGTGAATGTCAAGTCCAATGTCGATCCTAGAGAATGAAATCTCGTGTCTCCAACCACCATAATATACTCTTAGGCTACTAATGGCCATATAGAAATTTTCTTGGAACTCTAGAATCAACTCCATGTATGCCTTCTCATGAACCTCATAAGATCCTGGTTTGTGGAAAGGTATGTTTTGTTGTGTTTTAGGGTTGATCCCTTTTCCTTTGGGACATTAAAAGGTTTCATGTAAGTGCGAGAGGCCTTGGGGGTGTTCCGGGGTCTTGGGGCACGAAAGAAGGGATGTTTGGGCAAAGTAGACCAAGGAGCATGGCCTGCACTTGGTCATACAAACCGTGCGGAATGCCCAGACTAAGTCATGCCACCCTCCCTCCTCTGGATAGAATCGAGCGCACGGTTTGAACACGATTTTCCAAACCATCTGGCTAAATCATGTGACTCCCCCTCCTCCGGGCAGTGTTGTGCGCATGGTTTGCGCACGGTTTGCCAAATTGTGTTGCTAACCCGTGCGGCCACTTAAAGTTGGAAATTTTACAAAATTGCCACTCCGGGATTTATAACCAAAACTCAGTATTTTCCTATATTTCCCCCCTCTTCACCATAGGAACGTACCAATTCGACAACGATCTCCAAGAGATTGATCTCCCTCATTTCTAAGGAGTTTTTGTGCCGTTGGTTGCAGATTGAAGCTCCGGTAAGGCTAATCTCCTCCGTGGTTCTTTTCTGGGTTTAGGGTTTGTGTCCTCTATTCCTCTTGTTCTGAAACCCTAAAACCCTATATTTTTGGTGAGTTCTGGGTTGAATCTCCAAGGATCGGTCAAATAGAGGTCTAAGGACTCGATTGAGGGTGCGTTCAAATGCGGATTCGAGGTAGGTGTCCTACAAGTTATATCCTGCAATTATTTGTGGTTTATGTGCTTGTTTACTTGTGTTCTTTCTTCTCTCGGTTTTGTCGTGAATAACCTTGGCATGTATGGTTTCAATGATGTTTAAAATGGTAAATGGTAACCCTCACAATCCCTGTGGGATGTGTTGGGATGGACGTGACCTCATTGGGGCCATCCATGGGATGTGACGACATTCCCCTGGGTTGGGGATTGTTAATTAAACAAGTGACCTTGTTGTAATAAAATGTAGAGCCCTTGATGAATATGTTGGCATGATTGGTGGAGCTTGGGAAAAAAAGATAGGTGATACACCTAGACTTGGAGACTAACCTTAGGGTTATTGGAAATGGAATGAATGGTTGATTCATGGAAGTGATGAACGGGTTAAATGGGTTAATGTATAAATTGATTAAAGACCATAATGGGTTAGATTATGGGTCTAGTGTGGAATGCTTAGTGAGATAGGCATAACACATGGTAATCAGGTGATTGGTTAAATGATGTGAAATGGTAATGTGTTAATGGGTTAAGGCATGATGTGGTTTCCCATGTGGGTTGTTGTGAATGATGGTTTCCGATGGGTAATGGTTGGATAGTTGATGGTTACTTATATATAAGCATGTGCTCATGGCTTTGTAGAGTGGGGTATGACTTGAGGATCTACACCCATGGGTCGAGTGAAGACTGATTCTCTGAACTCCACCCTAAATGCACGGGGTAGGGATAGGACTGATGCTCTGTTTCCCTATCAGTTGCATCCACCCAGACAGAGGCTTCACGGTGAGGATATGGTTGCTATGAGTGTTTAGTCCTTGTGAGAAAGGACAACAACGTGTTTACGCTCTTTCATGTGATTGTTGGACCTAGACCCATGTAACATAATTTATGTTATTATCCCATTGAAATGTGATGGAAGGATAAGTGATTGTAAATGGTGATAAATGGATTGTAATGGAATGGAAATGGCTTTAGCTCTAAACTGGTTAATGGAACCTCAAATAATTACTTGGAATTTATCATTCATTTTCCTTTTCCATGTACATCTGTTTATACTGGATATTTTGTAGACACTATTGGTGGTGGACTACTGAGTTGTACTCACACCTTGCTCAACCCGTCATTGGGTACCTGAGCAGACATCATGTTTGCAGGTCAGGACAAGGGCAAGGGTCCTTTCTTGATAGCTGATTGGACATGGGTAGCACTTGGTGGAGGATCCGAACTTGGAGTAAGGACCATTTTGGGGATTTTGTCCATTGTCTTTTTTTGGTATTGTGTCCACTTTTTCACTTGTAGTATGACATGACATATTTATTATTGGAAATGTTATTCATACATGTTCCTTATTTATTGGTTATTATTCCGCTATTTTGTTATTATGTTGTGGATTACTCTGATAAATAGGGGGTTTAGTCTCCCTGCATGACTACATAGACCCCCGTTTCTAGTCGGCAGCCTTTGGCGTACGGGGAGGTGCACTTAAGGTCATGTAACCACCCTGATCGGAGCACCGGTTTAGTGTCTTCTGGGTCAGGGACATTACAAAGTGGTATCAGAGGAGGTCTTTCTTCACCTTCTTTGAGGTCTTGTTATTTGGGATTGAGATCCAAGGGTTAAGATGTGTCAGGACTTGGTAATGAGATCGTGCTTGGGAGTAGCTAACCCAGGTACGAGGGAAAACCCAAGTCACCCTGGGTGGGAAATGATGTTCTTGGTTGTGTGATGTTATAATTGATGATATTTCACTGCTGGGTGATGCACATGTGGTTTGATGTCATTGTTTTATGATGTTTGGCTCTTGGACTTAACGGCACGAGGATGTGCATTCATGAATCATTGTAGGCAACTAGGGAGATATGTGACATGCATTGTATTAGGCACACACATGGGACGGGTGTGTGGGGTAGGAAAGTAGGGTGCAATATGAATTTCATGAAACCAAGAAATAATGAGAAGAATGAAATGAAACAATTGGGTAAATGATGTTTAATGAAACATAAAGGATTGAAATGAAGTGGAAATTGTATTGAAAAATGTTGTGTGAGTTGGTGTTAGTGCATTATTGTTACCCCATGTGGACCATGGCCCATGGTAGGGATGGTCAGGGCAGTGAGTTTGAGGTGTTAACATTGTAAAAGATGGGTTGCTGTAGCTAGTTAATAGTTATGATGATGTGGTGAATGTTTATGCTATGGATCCTAAATCTTGTTCTTGGCATGTAGAGAGATGCCACCACGACGTCGGGTACCAGTTGGGCAATGGGAGGATGTTCCTGAGAGCACTCCTCCAGAAGAGGGGCCATAAAATGTGTTGATCAATGAAGGTGGTGAAGACCAGTTCTGAGGGAACATGGATCGCATTATGAAAACAATGGATCGGGACCCAGGGCAGGGTGCACCGAGCATGTTTGAGCTGACAAGGGAGTTCCAGCTACAACACCCTCCAACTTTCAACGGAGAGGGTGGGCCAGAGGCAGCGGAGTTCTGGTTAGAGTCTGTCCAGACGATACAGGAACATCTAGAGACCCCTATCGAGAAGTGAGTAAATATAGCCTTTTACATGTTGCGAGGCCACGCTAGGCGCTGGTGGGACATCTAGGCCCAAATCGATCAGGATGAGGGAATGTCGTGGAAGGTTTTTTAGGAAAAGTTTCTGGAGCATTTCTACCCAGATACGTTGAGGCAGGAGCGGGCTGCAGAGTTTATGAGCCTGACTCAGGGATCGTTATTGGTAATGGACTATTATAGTTTCTTCACTGATTTGAGACACATTATCCCAGTATTAGCAGGGGATGAAGCAGCGGTGGAAAGACGCTTGTAGGATGGGTTGAGACATGAGATCAGGTCTCAGGTAAATATCTTCTTCTTCAAGAGGTTTGCAGAGGTGTTGGATTAGGTACTCATCTCTGAAGGGAATCTGAAGGTATATTCGGGTGGTAGGCTTGTCGTTCCAGCTGGGCGGACAAGTGATGCATATTATGAAGGTCAGAAGCGCTGTTTGGAATGTCTTCAGCATAGTGTTTAGAAGAGAGGGTCAGCCTCTCAGAGTGGGAACCAGGTGTTTTACTATCAGTGCGGTAGGCCGAGGCATGTGCGTGGTCAGTGTCCTCGACCTCTAGTTAAGTGCCGTTCATGGGGAAGGATGGTACATGTGCAAAGGTTCTACAGGAACCCATGGCAGGTGGGCGAGTATGATTGTTGGAAGCAGGTACCAGATACATGAAGGGGATTAGTTGCCCCTTATCAGGAAGGCAGTTGGAGCTCCATGGGCCGTACAGGCAGGGGCAATGGATGTGGAACTCCCGGGAAAGATTTCTCACGCCAACAGGGCAGTGCAGCGTAGGGTGTTCAGGCTAGATCCCAGGGTAGAGGGGCAAGTCAGCTTCAGGCAGTTCAGTTTGCACCAGGTGATGGCGAAGCCGAACCATCGACTGTTCGAGGTACGATCCTTGTAGCTTATATGTTTTCTAGTTCATTTTTTTACACAGGTTCCACACACTCCTTTATCTCTGCTCAACTTGTGGTGGTGCTGGGTTTACCTATGGAAAGGGTGTGTGTAGTTATGTCAATTGGAACTCCATTGGGGGAGAGGGTTGAGGATATCAAGCAGTTCAAGGGATGTACCTTGGAAGTTGGTGGGTATCATTTTCTGTGGGACTTTTTCATTCTCAAGATGTCATGGTATGTCCAAATATTGGGAATGGATTGGTTGAAGTTGTATTGGGCACACATAGACTGTTATAGCTACAAATTATCATTCAGGTCGCTTGAGGGTGACGCTTATGTCTACCGTGGCGAATGGGATGTTCGAGCAGGGCGTGCAGGGCTATTTTGTCAATAGATGAGTGGAATCAGGGCTCATGTGGCATGTCTCATGCTTTATGATGGTGAGGGAGGGGAACAACCTAATTTTCCTCCCATGGTGGATCAATTTTAGGATGTTTTTCCTAAGTATTTCTCGGCGTTAACACCCGAGATGAATGTTGAGTTCACGATCGAGTTGCTGCCAGGAGAGGAGCCAGTTTCCATTCCTCCATATCAAATGGAACTGGAAGAACTCTAGGAACTAAAGGATCAGCTTGAGGGTTTGGAGCATAAGGGGTTTATCCGTCCTAGTACCTCTTCTTGGGGATCTACTGTTCTTTTTGCTAAGAAGGCCGATGAGTTGTTGAGGCTGTGTATTGACTTTCGAAAGTTGAACCAGATGACAGTGAAAAACAGGTACCCTCTTCCTTTAATTGATGACCTATTTGATCAGTTGAGGGGTGAATCAGTGTTCTCTAAAATTTATCTGAGGTCGGGTTATCAGCAGTTGAGGGTGAGGTCTTCTCACGTACCGCAGACCGGTTTCCGAAGTCGATACGATTTTTTGAGATTGTGGTAATACCTTTCGGGTTGACCAATTCACTGGTGGTGTTTATGGCCTTGATGAACCGGATCTTCCATCCCTATCTATATCAGTTTGTGGTTTTCTTTGTTGAATATATCTTAGTGTACTCGAAAACTCAAGACGATCATGCCCAACATCTTGATATCGTCTTGGGTACGCTAAGAGAGAATTGGATGTACGCCAAGATATCAAACTATCAATTCTGGATAGGTGAGGTGAATTTTCTTGGTCACATCATCTCGGAGGTAGGAGTTTCTATGGATCCAGAGAAATTTCATGCAGTTGAATCTTGGGAGCACCCCAAGAATGATTTTGGTGTTTGGAGTTTTCTATGTCTGGCCGGGTATTACCGAAGGTTCATTCAGGATTTCTCTTTCTTGGAAGCACCACTCTCGGGCTTAACCATGAAGGGAATTGGGATTGAGTGGTCGGGGGTTTGTGAGGATTCCTTCCAAGAGTTGAATAATTGGTTGGCGACCGCACCCATCCTGATCTTACCTAAACCGGATAAGAAATACGTCGTGTTTCGTGAAGTGTCCGGAATCGGACATGGGGCTGTGTTGATGCAGGATGAGTGGGTTGTGACTTATGGGTCAAGGAAGTTGAGACCCCATGAGAAGAACTATCCCACTCATGGCCTTGAGTTAGCTGCAGTAGTGTACGCATTGAAGTGCTTAAGACACTATCGGTTAGGGGAACGATTTACCGTGTTTACGGACCATAAGAGCTTAAATTACATCTTCTCACTGAAGGATATAAATCTTCGGCAGCGAAGATGGGTTGAATAACTCTAGTCTTTTGACTTTGAGTTAGTGTACACGCTGGAAAAGGGGAACAATGTTGATGATGCTCTGAGCAGGAAGATTCAGAATCAGGAAGTTCAGGAGTCCATCACCGAGTAGAGGGTGATGGATTTGTTTGCATAGATGCACCTGGAGGTACATGAGGAAAGTGGTCAGGTCACTCTTGCTTCCTTAATGATGGATTCGATGCTTTTTTTGGAGTTAAGTAAGGTCATCCTGGTGATCCTGAGTGTTTGGCCATGAAGGAAAATCTTAAAGGTGGGGAGCTACCTTCTGGTTGGGTTGTCGACGTGGAAGGTGTTGTTCGCGTTCGTGATCGTGTGGTTGTGCCAATGTGTGTGCGGGATTAGTTGATGCATGAGTTCCATTCATCAACGTGGGAAGTGCATCCTGGTTTTACCAAGATGTACTGTGATATCCGAAGGTAGTTTTGGTGGCCTAGAATGAAGAAGGAAGTTGTGGGCTTTGTGGCATGGTGTCTTACCTGTCAGCCGATGAAGGCTGAGCATCAACGCCCAGGTGGTTTATTGCATCCATTGCCTATTCCAGAATGGAAGTGGGACAATGTAATGATGGATTTTTTCATGGGTCTTCAGAGGATGCCACAGAAGACTGATGCAATCTGGGTGGTTGGGGATTGTTTAACGAAAGTGGCTCATTTCTTACCGATTTAGGAGACCTTTATAGTCGACCAGTTAGGTGAGCTGTATGTTTGGGAAGTAGTGCGGTTTCATGGGGTACCACGAACAATAGTTTCAGACAGAGATCCATGTTTCACATCGTGCTTTTGGAAAGGGTTGCAGAAGGTGCTTGGTATGAAGGTGTTTTTGAGTACGGTCTTCCACCCAAAGATGGACGGGCAGTCGGAGCATACAATCCAAGTGTTGGAAGACATGTTGAGAGTTTGTGTCTTGGACTTTGGTGGTTCTTGGGAGAGGCACCTATCGTTGGGTTAGTTTTCCTACAAAAACAGTTTTGAGGCTACAATTCAGATGGAACCATTTGAGGCGCTTTATGGAAGACCATGTAGATCTCCGTTGTGTTGGCTAGAGGCTGGTGAATTTGAGTTGTTGGGGATATGTCTCATGCAGGAGACTTCCGAGAAATTTAAGTTGATTAGGAAGAAGATGGATATGGCTCATAGTAGGCAGAACTCGTATGCAAATCAGAGGCGTAGACCTCTTTAGTTTGGGGTGGGTGATAAATTATTCCTTCGGGTGTCGCCAAGGTCGGGTCAGGGTCGGATTCAGAAGCAATATAAGTTGGCACCCAGGTATGTGGGACCTTTTGAGATTGTGGGCATGATCGGAGAACTGGCTTACCGATTGGCTCTTCCATAGTGGTATGGTGGGATGCATGATGTGTTTCATGTGTCACAGATTCGATGGTATCACTGTGACCCATCTCATGTTGTTGATGTAGAGGATGTGGATCTTGAGGTTGATGCATCCTTTGAGGTGCATCCAGTTCGTTTGGTGGATTGTAGTGAAAAGGTCTTGCAAGGCAAGGTTGTGCCATTAGTGCGAGTACTATGGCATCATGGGAATGTTCAAGAAGAAACATGGGAGTGGGAATCAGATATGTGGGCTTAGTGGCCCAAACTCTTCTCTTCGGTGGAGCAATGAGGCTTGGAATCTCAGCTCGAGGACTTGCCATTATAAGGTGGGGAGGTTGTAAGATCCCAGTTCTTGGTAAGGTATGTTTTTTTTTTTGTGTTTTGCAGTTGAACCCCATTCCACTAGGACTTTAAAAAGTTTCTTGGAAGTGTGAGAGGCCTTGGGGGTGTTCCGGGGGCTCGGGGTACGAAAGAAGGGATGTCTGGGCAAAGCAGACCAAGGTGCACGACCTACGCACGGTCAGCCAAATCGTGCAGCCTACCCAGACTAAGTCGTGCGACCCTCCCTCCTCTGGACAGAAGTGAGCACACGGTTTGTGCATGGTTTTCCTTACCGTATGGCTAAATCATTTGAATCCCCACCTCCGGGCAGTGGCGTGCGCATGGTTTGCGCACGTTTTGCCAGACCGTTTGGCTAAACCGCACAACCTCATAAAGTTGGAAAATGTACAAAATTGCCACTATGGGCTTTATAACCCCAAATCAAGATTTTCCTCCATTTACTCCCTCTTAACCCTAGGAACGAACTTATTAACCCCAGAGCTCTAAGAGATCGATCTCCCACTATTATAAGGCATTTTTGGTGCCATTGGTAGCAGATTGAAGCTCTAGGTAATGATAATCTCCTCCATGGTTCTTTTCTTGGTTTAGGGTTTGTTTCCTCTCTCCCTCTAGTTCTGAATCCATAAAAACCTATATTTTGGTTGAGTTCTAGGTTGAAGATCCATGGATTGGTCGAATCTAGGTCTAAGGACTCGATTGAGGGTGCGTTCAACTGTAGATTCGAGGTAGGTTGTCTACAAGTTATATCCCACAATTATTTTCAGTTTATGTGAATGTTTACTTGTGTTATTGCTTCTCTTGGTTATGTTGTGAATAACCTCAGCATTTATGATTTAAATGATGTTTAAAATGGTAAATGGGAGCCCTCATGATCCCTGTGGGATGTGTTAGGATGGACTTGACCATGTTAGGTCCATCCATGGGATGTGCCGGCTTTCCCCCAGGATGGGGATTGTTAATTAAACAAGTGACCTTGTTGTAATAAAATATAGATCCCTTGATGAATATGTTGGAATGATTTGTGGAACTTGTGAAAGAATTTAGGTGATGCACCTAGACTTGGTGACTAACCTTAGGGTTATTGGAAAATGAATGAATGGTTGATTCATGGATGTGATGAATGGGTTAAATGGGTGAATGTGTATATTGATTAAAGACCATAATGGGATAGATTATGGGTCAAGTGTTTAATGCTTAGTGAAATAGGCATAACACATGGGAATCAGGTGATTGGTTAAATGATGTGAAATGGTAATGTGTTAATGGGTTAAGGCATGATGTGGTTTCCCTTGTGGGTTATTGTGAATGATGGTTGCCGATGGGCAATGGTTTGAAGGTTGATGGTTACTTATATATAATAATGTGCACATGGCTTCGTAGAGTGGGGTATGACTTGAGGATATACACCCATGGGTCGAGTGAAGACTGATGCTCTGAACTCCACCATAAATGCAAAGGGTGGGGATAGGACTGATATTATTTTTCCCAATCGGTTGCTTCCACCGAGACTGAGGCTTCGAGGTGAGGATATGGTTTCTATGAGGGGGTTGGTCCAAGTGAGATAGGAAAACGATGTGTTTAATGTCTTTCATGTGAATTTTGGACTTAGACCCATGTAACATAAAGTATGTGATTAAGCCATGGAAATGTGATGAAAGGGTAAGTGATGGTAAATGGTGATAAATGGATGGTAATGGAATGTCAATGGTTTTGGCTCTAAACTGGTTAATAGAACCTTAAATAATTACTTGGAATTTATCATTAATTTTCCTTTTTCACGCACAACTATTTATACTGTATATTTTGTAGACACTGTTGGTGGTTCCTTACTGAGTTGTACTCACACCCTGCTCGGGCCGCCGTTGGGTACCCGAGCAGACTTCATGATTTCAGGAGAGGACTAGGGCAACATTCCTTTCTAGATAGCTGAGTGAACATGGGTATAACTTGGTGTTGGATCCGGACATGTAGTCGAGACCATTCTGGGTATTTTTTCAGTTGTCTTTTTTTTGGGGTTGTGTCCACTTTTTCACTTGTAGTATGACATGACATATTTATTATTGGAAATGGTTGTTATTCTTTTCCATTTTTATTGGTTATTATTCTGCTATTTGGTTATTCTATTGTGGCTTACTCTCAGAAATAGGGGGTATAGTCTTCCTACTTGACTACATAGACCCCCACTACTATTCGGAAGCCTTTGGAATACGAGGAGGCTTGCTTAAGGTCATTTAACCACCCAGATCGGAGCACCAGTTTAGTGGCTTCTGGGTTAGGGAAGTTACAAACCTCATGAATTCTTTTGATATTGAGCTTCTCTAGGTGGTCAAGGATGGAGTTGGTGATGTTTAACCTATCTAAAATTGTCTTGTTGAGTTTCTTGTTCATAAGAATTTTCTTTTTCCATAGTCAGATGAGAATCTCATGGTGTTTTAGGTTGGTAAAGAAGAATATAGTGTATTGGTGGTGGTTTTTTGTCACTAGAGGAGTCCTTCTAGAGAAATGAGGAGTCATCCCAAGCAGCCAGTGTAAAAGGTGCAACATGCATTGTGGATGTTTAGGTAGGTGATCTATATGTGATACCATGAGATATAGAAGATGTAGCATGTTGGTGCTTGGCCAGTGGCAACCCATTAGAGTTTGAAGATAATGACATGGAGGGTTGGGGTCATTTTGTTCAATCCATTAAAGAAGTGAGGTAGGATTGGTCTAGTTCATTGAGTGGGAAGTAGGGGTATGATTTTGTGTAGGATAGATGGATGAATGTGGGTGCATTCTTGCGATGAGAGGGACAGTATGGGGTGGTGGGGGTTTTGATTTCAGTTTTTCAGGAAGGGTAAGGAGGGAATTTGATATAGAGAAGGGAGGATGAAAGTGTACGATTTGGAGGGAAGTAACTGGTCTTCATGAGAGGAGATAAAAGATGTGAAGGTTTGGGATGTCTTGGGTCATGACCACAATGTTCATGGCCATTATTTTTTAAATACAGACTTGACTCATTACATGACGTGTACCGATGGTTCATATAATGTACACACACAATTAAATGGGGGTTTGAATAAAATGTTGCACATCGTGTAAGGAGGTTAGATGTCATGTAATTTATTATTTTAGTTCAAAATGTTTTCATTATATTGTATTACCTCCTACTGTATCAAAAACATTCTTAAGGATATACTGATCTAACCAAGGCTATGATATGCTACCCTAGGATGAATCCCATTTAGTGCTTCCTTTTATGTCAATAGTTTTACTAAATTTAGGTTTTATTGAATCCAAGGATAATGACATAACCCTATATAAAAATATCCTGGAATATTTTTTGTCTATTACCATTAACATTAAAAAGTGGCCCACATTTTCCAAAAATTTCTATTATCCTCTATCCAAACACATGAACACCATCGAAGAGACCTGAAAATTGACATTTTATCGTAATAATAAATTTTTTAAATCATGAGTTGAAAAAAAAGATCATTATTCCATAGTACAAATATATGTCTACAAATGCGTTGATCTTTCAATTTTATTAATTTTTCTAATATATCAATGAATTTTTATAGGAATCCATTTTGATCCTTTCTAATTTCGTTAACTATTGCATCATAGATTCTCTGGCATTCTGAAAATAAAAAGTCAATATCGTAATCACCCAAAACAAATAACGATCTAGTTCTGAAAGAATATGACATGTTTCTGATAAACAAGTTTGAATTTATTTTTCCTATTTGTGTCTTATATTCTATGTGGTATGCCCATACTGAATCACCTAGTTTGTGAATATAGTTTCTTCGACTTGTATTCATAAGATTTTCAAAAAATTTATTAATCTACCTTTTTTTAGTTACACATTCCCACTTTTTGTGGGTTGTAGAAAGTTCTTGTGTAGTAAATTATTCCACATTTTACTATCAATCCTTCCCCAACATAGTTTTTAAAATGAGTTCCTAAATCACTAATGATTAATCATGAGCATCCAAAATTTTACAACCAAATATTTTTGAAAATGTACAAGGCCTATTTTATTATTCCTTCTAAGGTTGGATTAGCTAAAACCCATTTCAAGATGTATTTAGTTAAAACATGGATGTAGGACATTATATAAGATGCGGGAATTGGTCATATGATGTCTATGCCCTAGAAGTAAAATATTTATACATCCATGATGGGATTTTTTGGCATCTCATTCATTTTGAAAATGTTTTGACTACACCGGAACCTATCAAATATTTTTTTATAATTACATCTCATCTTGCTATAGTGTGGGCCCAGAAAATACAATTTTTAGAATTATGGATACTATATTCATAGGTATATGATGGTCACTGGCTAGTGATGTCTGAAAAATCACAATTATATTGTATGTATCATTCATGGGAATGCTACAACTCAATAAGTCATTTGCACAACTCTTGATCAATTGTGGCAAATCCAAATGGTAATACTTTTCTTCTTCAAAAAATATTTCCTTCTATTGATATAATAAATATTGGTGTAAAAAACTAGGGTGAGATAATTGTAAATATCATATAACCACAATTACACTATGATACTAAAAAGGGTTTCATCTGGAAATTTTATTACAATGTTATCCTCCTCGTCATTCTTAATGACTGAAAAGTTAAGTCAATATAGATAGTAAAAAATCAAATTTTATATGCCTTTTCTGTCTATTATTATTATTTCAAACTCATTAAATAATTGTATTATCCATATCGTCATTAGTTTGGCATCCTTCTTATTCATCATGTATCTAAGGGAAGAATGATGTGTATGTATAATAACATTAGACAATACTAGATATGACAAGAATTTTTCAAAGGCATATACAAAGGATAATAGTTCATTATCAGTAGACGTGTAATTAATGTGAGCTTATCTTAGTGTATGTATTTCATAATAGAAGTTAAAAAATATATGGAAATTATTTTTCCAAACACAACCCCAACAAAGAGGTCACTATCATCACATATGAACTCAAATTCTTTATCCCAATTATCAATAATGATGACTATGGCTATTATCAGTCTTGTTTTCATGGTTTTAAATGACTACATGCATTCCTCCATAAATTAAAAAGAGACATGTTTTCACAACTAATGTTGGAATGGACGGGAAACAATTGCAATGTATTTGATTAATCGGCTATAGAATCTTTCATGGCCTAGAAAGCATTATATGCCTTTAATAGTAGACAGTTGTAATATTTCTTTGATGACTTTGATATTGGATGGATTAAACTATATGACTTACCTAGATTATTTATTATTGAGGAATACCCCTCCTTTTAACATAAAGTGACATTTATCCCAATTAAAATCTAGGGATTTCTGTTCACATTGTTGGTGGACTAATTCCAAATTTCTCAAATAGACCTCAAATGATCATGCATAATCTGAAAAGTCATCCATGAAGATTTCTATAAATTATTCTTCAATTTTATGTTAAATATTCTCCATTCACCATTTAATTTTTTTGGACCATTGAACATTTGTAATGAAATTCTCTTATAGGAAGAGATACTAAATGGACATGTGAATATGGTATTTTGGTAATCATTGGGGTCAGCAAAAATTTGGTTGTTTCCTCAATATCCATCTTAGAAATAGTAGAATTCATGTCTTTCATGTAATTCTTGAATTATATCCATGAAGGGTAATGTATAATTATCCATCATTATTAGTAAATTTAAGAATCTATAATTTTAATAGACTCTCCATCCATTGATGGTTCATGTTGAAATTAATTCTTTTTCATCCATTCTCTCTATAGTGAGTCCTCACATCTTATGAAAAACTTGTAGAGGGCTTACCTATTCACTACATGATATGGAAAACATTATTCTTGCATACAATTCTTTCTCTACTTCATTTCAGATGATTTCATTCATTGGTGGTTTGAACCAACTTTGAGGTTGATGTTTTGTATTTGTATCTTCTTTGAGTAGAATCTTTGAAGTATTCAGTAACATTTATTCCTATGATGTCTACCACTCGCCCAAAAAATTGACTGGCTATGTATCTTCAAAACTCCAATATAATTTTTATTGTTCCTATTATTTTTTAGAATTTATTATAACTATAAAAGGGGTCGATACTCTTATATATGATTAATTAAGAGTATGGTGTAGATTTTTTGGTTCTAGCTATGGTTGTTGAATGATATATGGAATGAAAGGTTGTAAGGTATCCCTCTTGAAAGGTAAAATTAATCATAATTCCTCAAAATTATACTCTTCTTCCTTATCTGAGAGTGACTCATCACTTTTTACTCCAATGTACATTTACTCATCTTTTTCATCACAAAGAGATATGGTGATTCAATCAATAGAATTTTTTTATTCTTGGGAATCCTTGACAATGTTGAACACTACCTATTCTTTTCCAAATCAGAATATCATATGTCCTTAAGTTAAATATCTCATGCCCTTTCATGTGGCTAGAAATGGTATTCCATGCATAATGGGAATGTCAAATTTTATCCATGTCCATAACTAGGACGTTTTCTAGAATGATGAATGTTCTAACATTTACTAAAACAACTTCAAGAATACCCCTGGGGTACTTCACTGATCAATTAGAAAATTACTATGTCACACTAGTTGTATTGAGTTCTTATAGTTATGTCTCGTAGAACACACACATTGACATTATGTTGATGTTGGATCCAAGACTACACAGAGCTCTGCCAATATTACAATCGCCAATAGTAAATTTAATTGAAAAACGTATAATATCTCTTGTATTTGGTGGGATTTGATGGAACACAATAGTAGAAGATTTTTTATTTAATGAGACAACACCACGATCCTCTATAATTTTTTTATTTGACAAAAGACCACTATGAAATTTTGCATATATGGGCATTTTTTCAATAGCTTCAGCAAATGGTATGTTGATGTGCAGTTGACTAAACATCCCTATGAACATCTTGAACTGTTCATATATTTGTCCTATTATTTCTCTATATAAGAAATTAGTATGTTCCTTGTATGGTAGTGGGGAAACATAAATTGGTTCCTTTGGTTGATTAAGAGTTTGACCACATTAGGTTTTTGAAACATCTTGAAGTATTGTTTTTTTAAAAATTTCATATACTGATTGTTGTTCTTTAGAATAATTAAATTTTCATTCACTTATTCCACTTAGTTGTAGAATTTCAAATAACATTCCACTTCTCAGAACTACTTTTTTATCTTCCTCGATTGGGTGAGCCTATGTTTTACTATGTTGGTTACCTGGGAATATATTCGAAAAAATATTAAATATTTAACCCATTTGAGCTTAATGATTTCGCAAATTAGAAGTTTGGTTTTTATTTATTATTTCATGATTTTTCATTCCTTAATATAAATTTTTAATGAAATTACCCAAGAGGTTTTCTAGGTTACTTTGAAGAGGAGTAGGTTTTTAATGAAGTTTAGGAGGTGTGGTTTGTAATTTTTACTGAGCATTTTATGGGAAGGATTGTTGTTGCATATGTTGTAAATGACATGGAACTAGATTCATTGGTGGATACCCCATTTTCCCTTATTTTGAAATGGCGATTGACCACATTGCTATTGAAAATATCCTTGGTTGTTTTGTGGTTTAAATTGAATATCCCTCTAGTGGTAGTATTATTGTTGTGGTTAAAATGTTGGGTTCAATTAATTATAATTAATATAATTAAAATCTCGAGATCAGGGTTCTTCAAATTTGGCCTTGAAATATTATTAATGATTTGGGACACCGAAAAGATCATAGGATTGAATTTCTATAATGGGGGTAGGAGTGCTTGTGCAGCTGGAATTTTTCATAAATTAATATTCGTTGTTAGCACATTAAATGACACTGTGAATATTTTTATCTCATCTACCTAGTGGATACCATGTCGTAGTGGTTGAAAATCACTTTTCCATGGGGTTGAATTTGGAGAAACATTATCACATATGGCTTATCCAACCAACAAGATTTTAGTCATCAATCCGCCATCAGTGAAAGAAACAATAACTAATTGTGTAAATGGATGGAGTATATGGGGAACATATGTCACAGAATCCACATGTCTTAACCATGGCGTGAGAATATCCACTTCATATCCTTAAATTGTTCCTACTCTTCCCATGTAGATTCTGCATCGCTTTGAGAAATATTCTAAATTTCATTCTGCTATTTCAATGTCTAGATCAGAAAAATTTATTTATCCATTAACTTATTCGCAAGATAATCCCATGTCATAATTTTCCCAACAACATGAATTTTTTTCCACTCCACTTAGTCTACTAATTAAATTGGAAAGACAAATAATCAGATTTATTTTAATGAAACTAAATGGTAGAAAAGTATATTGATAACTTTAAAGAAGATAAAAATGTGTTTAAGAGGATATTTTCTATGGGAGAAAACATACTTTCCCCATGTTCTATATCATATGAATTTGTTCTTGTTTTATTTTGAATGTATGATCACGGATGGGGTGATAATGAATAGACAGGGTTTCACCATGGATTAAGGGCATTACATAATTAATTACATTCCTATCTTGATGAATCAAGTACTCTCCCAAAATAATTTGATGGGGTTTGGTGGGTTGTGTCCACATGGTGGAGTTATTTTGCCATTACTGACTAGCAATGTGCGAAATGATACCTTTTAAACTCAATATGTAAGTCTAATGGTTCCTTTCCCTCAAGGATCTTTGAATGAGTCAATGGGCCTTGGTACATGTACTATACAAAAGAGGATTTACCCAAGGGAATCATTAATTATGTATGGAAATATGGAAAGGGGTTGGGGAATGTTAATCCTAGGTCTATATTTCTAGAGGCATGGAAAAAGAGTATTGCATCCCCAGCAACGATGCCAATTTTTTATGCACTTGCATATGTCATTAAATTCACATGGGTTGATTTCAAATTAGAATTATAAGGTTTCCCAAACTTCACATGGTATAAAAGTGTAGTATAGTGAGAGTATGAAGTTGATCCCTATATGAGTGTTCATGCATTCTTGAATAAAATGTATTTAAGACCATTTTGGGTAGTAGTACTTTCTTGTTTGTAATCATTTGGGAAACTTGATCTATGGTGGTTGTTGGTTTCTTCAAGAATGAGAGATGGATCAGGATCCAATTATGGTATCTGTAAAAAGTATGATCTTATTTCAAATATTAGTAGGATCCTATGGTTTTTATTACGAAGTAATAGTCTTTATGTTGTTTTCTTTGTTCAAGTCAACTAGATCTACATATAAGGTAGCTATTCCTTGTTCGTGGGATAGTGAAAACCAAGTTTCATTATGATTAGATACTAGGGTAGAGAATATCTTAGGCTATTGATCATAGTCTAATCTAATCCAATTAGGTTAGGGTCTTCAATTTGAATATCTCATGAATATGGATGTTTAATTGAATTATATATACATTAATTATTTACCTAGATTTTTAATTCTTAAGGTTACCATGTTTTATATTTATAGATTTAAGTATTCAGATTCCCCATAATGCATTCCCTACCCTTGGGTGGTTTGTCTAATCATGGTAGTAATGGTGAAGAATAAACAAATAAGAACCATTCTTGAAGTGCTATGATTATTTTACAATATACAATTTACAATCATTCAATGGCTCAATTAACAAAAAATATGGAGCATGAAATTGGTTTTTATAGAAATTTAAATCACATTTTTAACAGCTTACTTACTTGGATTGAAAGTTGAAATGGATTCTATGTGACCATGATTATGAATTTCTATAGGCAATGCAAACTTATATTGATAGTGATGATGAAAATGGAATACATTGATCTTGAATTAAAACAAAATATGAAATAATGATGACATTTAAGTTTGATTGGGAAGGTGTTGACCAAATCTCGATGAGAATAAAATAAAAAAATTATATTCTCAAGATTTCCACAAAAAAATTACTTATGTGTTGTATTTATAGGATAAATGAGTCACAATGTGTATTGGATTACACATCATATAATATCGATATGTGTACTTGTCCTCATATTCTGAATCGGAGGTGTATATCACATATATCTCATCCAAAATATAGGGTTTTACTAATATCACCTTGTGTGTCGATTATTCACGATGTCTAATGGCTTTCCAGCTATATCTTCAGTTTAAATATCTTTTTCAATTATATTGACTTAGGTCAAATCAAATATTTTCTTTTCATTATGTGAAATGGGTTTTTTTCTCCTTTATTTAATACATTGTTCGTGACATGGCTCACGACTTGATGGATGAGGTTAAATCTTATTACATGATGTGTAATGATGGTTCACAATGTGTAATAGGTGAATTATTTAGTTTTTATGAATTTCTTCCTTTTAAACCCATTGAAGTATCATTCCTACATAATTAAGCACACACCAAAAACATTATCAATAAAACCAATTAAAATCATTAATTAAATGGTAATAAAATTAATATATAAATTTGGAATTTCATTATTTTTTTGAGTTCTCGATAATAAATAAAGATTCAAATTAATGCATATTTATTTATAAGAAAACGATCCAACAAACCCAATGGTGAAAATCATAGTAATATAAAATTCTTTTCAACATTATTCTAGTGTTACTTTTTCAATTTTTATAACTCAATCATGTCTATTCTATATCATGCCATTTAATTAGTTTTGGAACTATGTATGAGTTCTATTAAGAACTCAAATTCATGATTTTGTTCTAGATTGGGCAATTCCTTCAAAATTTACATACAAAACACCCACCAAATATGCATATTATCAATGTTGAGTTTCTCAAAAACAATATGAAATAATCACCAATATGAATAGGAATATAACCCAAATTAATGAGTTTTATTTATATAAAATTTCCATATTTATCATCACATTAATATATAACTATGGGTTTTTGGAATATCAAATTTTACATCCCTTACTTGGAAATCAATGTGGGGTTTATGTTGAAAAATTCAATCCATTCTTAATATAATGTAAATTTAAACTACAGTGAGAATAAAAATATTTACAGGAATATGATTATTATAATAATCAACTAGTGATGAATTATAGAATTGAGATGTGATAATCATTCCATTGGTGGTTTTCAATTATTATTTATCATTTAATCAATGGGGAGAAGAATTAATTTTTCTATATAATTTTCATGATAAACAAGAATTTATTTAACTACAAAAAATACGATACTTTAACATTTGAGCATATATGTCACCACCCAAACATCGTTTTTTATCTTCATTAAATTTCTAAAACCTAAATGGTTAACATCACCATCACAGACCCTTAGTCATAGTTATTAATAATGAAAAATAAATCAAAGGATATCTAAATCCTGACAAATTATTCTCAGTTTATAAAACTGTATGTTAAAACATATTTATTAATTATCATTATCTATTTAATGACTTCATGGATATCAGTATAATGTTTATTAATTTCAAAAAAAAAATACATTTGGAGTGTGAGGCTAGGTGTATGTGAAGGCTCATTATCATGCACCCTGTGACGATGGAGTCCAATAGAAATTCATAATTCTTAGATTAATTAACCATTGGTATATCTATTCCAAAATCAAATACACTTATATTAGTTTGAGCTGGATATAATTTTTCTGAATCAAAAATATCTATCCACGTCAAATTTCCTCTGAAATTTTCTTCTACTTTGACTTATCCTTAGATTTATCCCTAGTATTCTCACTACTGTTTTATCATCCTAGTTCAATTTTATTACAAAATTTTTCCTCTAATAGTAACTATGATGAAACATTATAGACATACATAGATATTTCATCTTAAAATTTTTATATTAGTATAATTGTTTAAAAACATACCTTAGGATTAAAAAGCATTAGTCCTTTTAGAAGAAAGGATACATATATCACCTGTTAATAAGTGAAAGACATCGTCTCCCAATAATTTCATCAAAACTATCACCCATAAAAGGCATAACATTCGTAATAACATTATTTATAAATTTGGGAATGGAAACATAAGAAAGGGTGGGATCATAGTCTAAATAATATTAAACAAGGGAGATATCAGCAGAACATGACCCTAATGCTATGAGAAGAATATAACAACATTATAAAAACATAAATGTATATTAAAGATAATAATATTGGGTCACGGCATAAAACATGGTTTTTCTTAAGACATGAAGCATAATAGAATCAATGAAAATAATCCCTAATATATTAATATATATATATATATATATAACATAATAATCTTATAAATTTTGTACAGGTATAAATTAAAACCGGTTCACTTATTATGTTAATTACCTAAAATAATTTACTCATATAATCATATTTACATCAAAACAAGGACCAAAAATAATCATTTGGATATTAAATAAGGTCTACTAATAAAAAAATATACGTGAAACAACCTCCTCAAATAACATTATGAATGTTAAAATAGGTCCACTTATAATCTTATGGAAAATAAATTAAGTACAACAATAAATATATAGAAATTATACTAGGTCCACTCATAACACTATGAACATGAAAATAGGTACACAAATAACATAATTGACTTATGATTTATTAACCATTACCAAATTCATTAGAGGGATATATTGGACCCACCAATCACATAATGATAGTAATTTATATGTATAAAAAAATATCATTAAAATAATAATATTATAACTCATTAAATGAAATGGTAATCATAAAAATTTATTCATTGAATAACCCATGGAAAAGAAATGGGATCAAAACCATTTCATCATTTTGTAAGAGCATAACCCATGAAAAAAAATTGTTTTAAAAATAAATTTTCATCATAAAAATAAACCATAAAAAATGAATGAAGATAAAATAATTTTATAATATCTCCACAAAATATTATGTTACAACAATGAATGTCTTCTTATATGTAATATTATTTTGAAATATCATATGGAATTTATATTGAAGAACAAAAACATTCCAGTATATAAATTGATCTTTTTAAATAAGAAAATTTCTAGATATTTTTGAAATATTTCTCACATAAAATATGTTTTGATTATTATAAATTAATATTTAAAACTTTAAGTGGTAAATATTGTAGAAAATTATATTCTTTTCGTATAATTTAAAATAAATCATTTATATCACATTTTGTTAAAATGTCAAAAAATAACTCATTTTAAAAACAATTGGAATATTTAATTTAACATTTTTTTACATAAAATTAAATAATTGGTAGAAAAGTCATAAAAAGATCTTATAATAATATTAAAAAATTTATTTATTGCATTTATATAAGACATGGATGTGTATGAACGATTTATTCTGGGAAATGAAATAAATAATTTCTATATTGCATTAAAATATTCTTTTGATCTCTTTAGTACATAATGAAACAATAAAATAAAAGGAATTCATGTATTCTATTTTAATTAATATAAAAAAATACATGATGTTATTAAAAGTTATTTAAAATTATTTTATCATTGAATGAATAATCATAAATTATCCGAATAAATAATGAGTTTATGACATAAAACCAATACTATAATGGTAAATTTTGAAACCTAAGTACCATGAGATAAATAATTTATATGGATATGTGTATCTTATAATTTTAATGATAATATTTATTAATGTAATTATTGGGTGGTATATTTATCACTATTAATTAAAAATGTGTCGAATATATTATGTCTACTATGAAATAATAGCGAGATGAAAATCTTTTACCATTTTGAAACATTTGAATTGAAATCCCCATTTAAGATTTAAGAAAATGAAATATTTAATATAATTAAAATAAGGGCATTCTTGAATTAACATGTAAAATGGATAGTATATAAACCACAAAATATATATAATTGGTTAATATAAAGTATACCTCCTTGAAATAATAATACAGAATAGAAATACATTACATCAAGTCTTAACTTTTTTCATACATGTTCTAAGATCATTTGGTTCAGAAGAAAAAAAATATCATCAATATATTCCATAAAAAGTGGGTTTACTAATAAAAATAAAACTCTTGGTTTAAGGAGTGTGTTGTCGAAGCAATTTGGGTAGGAATATACAGATCCAAAAGGATTCATAAGAGTGATTAGGATAGAAGTATGTGTGCCTTTTTATAAGTAGGGGAGATGACACATACTGAATTTCCAAATAGAAAAATAAATACTCAAGCTTTACACATGGATAGAGGGTTGAAAATATAGAATTAGAAAAATATAAATGATATATGTTTTAAATATGGACATAAAATAGTAATTGGACTAGTTTTTAGTTTATATTAACCCTTATAATTTTATTTTACCCCCATGTATTTTTTATCCTTAATCGTGGTAATTAATTTTTACATTTTAATTATTTATTTTCATGAAAAATTATGTCGTATTTACCATATAATATAAACTATTCTAAATTCAAATATTGGATAAATTTCTTCGAATAAATTCACGAGGGTGGAAAAAGTTGATTTTATAATAAAAGTATTAGACATGAAGAAGAGATTTTTTTCCAAGAAAATTTCTTTCAAAAAGTATAAAATGTTTTTATATAAAAATAATACCGGAAATTTATTCAAATAAATTAAATTGTATTAATAATATAATATAGACATAATCTATGTTCTAAACCAATAAAAATATTTATATTTTAATATCATATAAACAAAATAACTATTTTCAATAAAATTCAATATATTTAATTATTCCTTGAAAAGTTAATATTATCATAAAATTCTAAAAAACTCACTGTAATATAGAACAGACATGTTTATTTTAAAAAAAATTTATTTTTAAATATAAAATTTCTAAATATGGATAACATTAATTTTATTATTTTTTCACAGAACAAAATAAAATCAATTTTTAAGAAAAATTTAATATCAAACCATATTAGGAGTTTAACAACCAAATAAATACCTATTTATCAAATACCTATTTATTATCTAATAAAATGACATTATTCTAAATATTTTGTTATTATTAAAGTAATTTCAAGTATATTTACTTTTTATAATAATCATGTTTAAATAAGAATCATAGTATATAGTGGTTCGTTATAGAAGGGGGTTTCTTTTAATGATATCTATTTATGAAACTAAAATTCAGCCTGAATGAATTTTACCAATTCCTCATTAGGATCCAATGTTAATACTCCATATTTATTGTCAGTTCAAGAAGAAACAATCTTAAATGTCATTTAGGATGTCTTTTAAAATCAGTTATTTAGGAACAAAAATTAAACCGACCATATCATGAATATTTCTAATGATAGTATTTTGAATAAGAATCATTTAAAATTTTGAAACCCTATTTTGTGGTCAAGTTGATTGTATATGATTTTATTTGATAGGTCATGGAGATAAAACAGACTTATGGATGTAAGGATTTGGAATTAATAATTTGGTATTCTATAAAAGAACACTAATATCCAATAAACAAAATATTTAGTTTTTATTCCTATTTAAACTCTAGTACAAGTAAAATATAATCAGTTGAATGTAACATCAAATTTTTATTTACTATTTCCATGGATTTAACATTGGATAATTTTAAAATCATCAACAAATTCTATTAAAAAATATTATTAATTGTAATTTATTATGTAATAGATAGTAAATATATTTGTAAAAATATTTTCTATCATTAATTATAAAAAACTGTTATAAATATTTTTGTAAATTTTTAACATTTTTTATAAAATAAGTTGTTCATAAATGGTTAATCATAATATTTTTTTTGAGAATAATTAACTTTAATACGTAAATAACACATTACATAGAACTGAAAATTAAATTTCTTCATATCTAATTTTCCATTTTTATATTCCAACATAAAATTTATAACAATGCAATAAGACATTTTAAAATATCATATGTATATATATATATATCAATTCATTCTCCCTTTTCTTCTATTATTTTATCTAATCCTTTTTAACCCTTGTCATCATTTAATTTTTTCATTATTCAATAGTTTTAACCTTATAATTATCAATCTGGACTCATTATTTTGTTCTTTTATTGTTATTCGTTGTTGATATAAATTTTCATGATTTATTTTCATATGATTAATTAGTATTTTGCCACTTTCTTTTAGAGGAGAAAATACTGACAAGATGTTTACTAAACATAGTTTTAAATTCACAACCAACCACAATTGATGTAGTGACTCAACCCCAAATGAGATAATCTGGTGTCTAATATCAATTACATTGGTATGATTACAATGAATCAAATCTTGTTGTTTTGAGATTTTAATATTCATGGAAACCAGATACATACATGATAAAAAATAAACTAAAAAATATTCTTTCTAAATAAAATACATTGAGGGTCACATTATTCCATTTATGGAATCCATGCATATTTTCATTGTGCACATCCTGAATTATAAGGGAATGAAACATAATAAGGGCTATTTAAAATTATTAAAGAGGAAAAAAGATAGCAAAATGAATAAATAATAAATGAGAATATTCAATATGGAATGGTAAATAACTAAACACATCTTCCATTTATTTAATAAACTGGATAGAAGTGTATAAAAATATGGAAATGTGATATCCAGAAAGAGATCCCATCCAAATAAATATATTAGGTAAAATGAATATAACAATGTATGAAACATGGAAAAATTAAATCTAAATATCTAAAATTGAAATGTATCTATATATTTGTTGATTAATATATCCTGGATGAATAAAAATTGAAACTAATAAGAGGTAAATTCTATATTTTCGGATGGCATGCATTCTAAATACATGTTTTTTACCGCCAAGACCATTCCGAAGACTGTTTCAATATATTGGTTAAAAATATATCTACGATAGACAAGAAAAGAAATCATCATAGGATACTACAGATGCATAGAGAGGATATCTATAACTGAGCCCCACCCATGACGTTGCAGTTCAAAACATTCATCTTATATCAAATAATCGATTTAAAAATTTTCCTTATCAAATATCCATATGGAGTAATAGGTACATAAGTATCTAAATTTATATAAATAATCAAATAACATTCAATGTTAACACCTTTTAAATATTGAGTCAAATAGTGCTCTGATTTTCATATTCAAATTTTTCTTTTGGAAATCACAAATTACTTATTGTTTTCCTTTATAACTATATATCTTGTTTTACATCATAATCACTTATGTCGTTTTTCATCATAATATAATATTTTGTTTTACTTCATTTTACATTGTAATCATATATGGTGTTTTCTTTCATTTCCATATATTTGGTTTTACAACATAATCATATATATTGTTTTCTGTCGTTACCATATATGTTGTATTAAATAGTAATCACATATGTCATTTTACGTTAAAATCATATATGTTATTTTTCATTGTAATCATATATGTTTTATACATTATAACTACACATCTTTTATTTCATTGTAATCAAATCAATTATATTACAAGTGTAGCCAAATATGATGTTTTTAATTCGTAACAACTTGTATCGAAATCATGATATGCATCGTAACTACATTACACATCATATTCATGTTATTCATCATAACTATGACATGTTATTTATCCATGATATGCATAATAACCAAGTTATGTATCGTACCCATGTAATTCATTATAAACATTTCTTACTCCAATACAACAAAACTATTTTACATTATAATTTATATTAATCACTCAGTAATACTTCTATACTTATTATTTTCTAAACAAAATGAATTCGTTAAGTTAGTTATATACTAATCAAAATGATTTGGTGTATTCTATTTTGTATTAACCATTATAATGCCAATTTTCTATGACCCTTTGAGATTACAGAGAAAAATGACCATTGAACTAAAATATGACCATTGGATAAAGGGTTAATAACATGTAGTTCATTTTAACAAGAGAAAATAATACTTGGATGATTGAACATACAAGAAACTATTATTATTCTATAGAGAGACAATGAAACCTCTCCTTTACTTCATGCTAAAATGACTTGAAAATACAATATGTGAATGTCTTGTTCATAGTTCTTTAATTTCAATAAGTTTTTTATATTTATTTAGGAAACTGTACATTGTGATAATGATAGAGGTATTCCAGATATAGGAGGAAAATGTTGTCGATCATTGTATAGAGGGCATTCAAGTATTTGAATGAAATAGGTTATGATTACCATATTAATTGCGGGCTTCTATGGATAGGAAGAAAGACTTTTTGATCATCATATAGATTTCTTACCCGGATGGTGGTAAAATAAAACTTTTATCTTAGGTGAAATGATACTATACACTTTGGGGAAAAAAATTGCAATACCCCTTCACTTTTCTGATGTTATTTGTAATAGAATGAGAATAATTTATTTTTTTCTTTCTATTCAAATGAATTTCAATTTTTTTTAATTGTGATACATTAATTTATATTACATATTGCAGTAAATAATTCTCTTCGTTGTAGGGTAGAATCATTTACATTTATTATACTCTGATAATTATATTTAATTCAAATACAAAATGTTTTTAATAACCTATGGTATCATATATTATCAATCAGATCTCAGACCAATCATACCATTTGTATTGTTTCATAAGTGTCTTAGCTAATTGTATTCCTTTATGATCTTATAAACTATGTTTCTTCTTAATAGTTAAATTATTAAAATTTTAATCCTATAATTAACCCCCCATATTTTGTATTATTCCATCTCATATACATTTATGTCAATATTTTGATCCTACAATTGGTATTATAGGGGGTTTCTACTAATTTGTTTAAATTTCTTTATCTATTTCAATAAGACATTTATATTTTTGTTATAAACCCTTTCTTTATATTTTCTTACCACACTAACATGTGGAGTGGAAAAGTTTGTTGTTTTATAAGATGGAAGAAATGAATTTTGGGTCAATTGATATTCTAAACCCAACAAAACCACCTATTTTTTATGGGAATTATTATGAGTACTAGAGAGACTAAATGAATTCATCTGTTATTAATACTGGAATAGATAATTTTTTTATGCTCGCAGGAGATTACAAAATTCCATACAAGTGAGTCTGAACATTCATTAACCCAGTGAAAAATGAATATAAACAAAATGATAAGGTTTGTAATATTTTGTTATATTCTATGACTAGGAATATATAAATTCATATGTCATCACTCAAAGTAGAACAAATTACCTGAATGAATCTAGAAGTAACACATTTTGGTATATCTAATTATATAGATATAAGAAGTGTCTTGCTCAGAGCTGAATATCATGGTTTTTTCCTTATATAGAACCCATATGAAAGATTCAACAATTATTTATGAGAATCATCAGCAATATTAAATCTATGGGAGATAATGGGCTTGATGATGATATACTAGTGGAAAGGATAATAGATAACATGGCCAATGAGTGGGAAAAAAGGACATCTATTGATGAGGACAAGAATGTTACTAAAATGACTCTTGATAAATTATTTGGTATTCTCTTACAGAAATAGGAATTAATTAAAAAGATTCATATTTTAATAAGAATAATAATTGTTAGAGAATTGTTGAAATTAAAACTACATCTATATATAAGACACTAGAAATGGTAACAAGATCTAAAGACAATAAAGTGGTCGTTATATTGTAATCCCGGGAAAGTGATCCTTCAGAGAATGAACTAGCCAATCTTTCTCCAAAAATGAACAAGATTGTGGGAATGAATAATTTTAAGCACCAATTCTAAAATAAATATAGAAAGGTTAGGAAATACTCAGAATTAACATGTTATGAATGTAAAATAGAAGGTCATATTATACGGAATTCTCATTTTATTAAAAGAAAATACACAAATTATAATCATTCTAAAATAAACAAGAAAACATATTTCAAGTATAAGACATTGAAATTCATGAATAAAAATGATAGAAGGAGTTAATTTGGTGGTTATTCTTCATAATAATCTTCTAAATATGAGTCTTCTTGTCAGAAAGAATATTGGACTTTTATCCGGTCTACCAATTTAAAATAATTTACTAATTGATATGGTAAACAATGTAGAATATCATAACATTATATCTTTATATGCCAATTATCCTGATGAGAAATATTCTTACTCTTTGGATGATGGATCCTACACATAATATGATTATATACTTTATATTGAATTTGTATACAGATTTTTAAAACTACTACAGAATGATAATTTCAAACCCAATAAAAATCTGGATAAGTCGAATTCTAGAAAATCAATCCATGCAAAAGAATTTTTAGAAAAATCAAAACAACTTGATAAGAAGAAATTTGTTTTATGAAATACTTCTCAAAACATTACAATAATAAATTCGAAGAAGGATGTACTTTCTAATGACTTTGAAAAAAGTGTTTTAGGGAAAAATGTTTTTGAAAAAAAAATCATAAAAGATTCTTTTGGAAATGAATTTTTTTTCATTTGACTAAAATCATATATTTTTCTCTTCTGAAATTATTACATAACATTAATTTTGTTAATGTAAAATTTTACAATATGTTTTCTAAAATTCTCCCTCTAGGAAGTAATTCTATAATAGGTTATTCTTGATAAAAACCAGTTTTTATACATAACTATATCATTATTAAAAGTTCCCAATTTTTCACTAAATGTCATAGCGGTGGAAATTTTGAATGAAATTATTCCCTTATTAAAATTAAATCTTTAGGATTTCATAAATCTCACTTTCTATAACCAATGTTGATTCTTAATGTTTTTAACTAACATTTTTTGAACCAAACAAGTTTGGGTTCAAAAAATTTAATTGTATTATTTTCTGGAAGACAAAAAGTGTACCAACAACAAGAATATTTTGTACATAGATAGGGTATGTTCTCTATATATGATTTAAAATAATGATTTCTTTTATAAGATCATAGAAATGAAATTTTGAAGAGTTTCCTTGGGAGATAATTTTAATGGAATGATCATTGGTATAGGTAATATTGTTATTTTAATAGATGTTTTAATTTCAAATGTTTTCACTGTTAAATTTATTAAAAAAACCTTATTATCCTATATCAATTATGTGATGAAGGTTAACCTTTGAATTTTAGGAATAATAAATTTTTAATTCACAATTCCAATGATGATTTCATTCTCTCCACCAATAAGCATGAGAATGTATAACACATAACTTAGAAGACCATAAGATCAAATACTTACCTTGATTAAGTGAAATAAAAGACCAATCATGGTTAGGAAATTTTATGGTTAGGACATTGTAAACTTACAAACCATAGCTACATATCAAATAAAATACTTTTTAAGGATCTACTAGAAATTATGATTGATTCTACAAATGTATGTGACCCTTGTCAATATGGAAAGAAACATAAAACATTCATTAAATAAATTTTTCAATCTTCAACTACTACTGCATTACCATTTTAGAACATGATCCTTTTAGTCATAAAAATCTAGATGTATTGGTGGAAAATACTATGTATTTATTTTAATTGATAAATACACCGTATTTACATGGGTCTATATACTAGAAAAGAAATATAAATCCTTTTTATATTTCAAAACATTAAGATACAATGTTTAAAATTCGAAAAAAAACCATTATTTACTATTTGAAGTGATCATGGTGATGAATTTCAAAATTCATATTTTGAAACTTTTTATTGCATGAAAGGTATTACTCACTACTTTTTTTCTAAAAGAACCCCTCATCAAAATGGTGTTTTTGAAATAATAAAGAATATTATTTAGTATATTATAAGTACCATGTTAGTTTAATACTCATTTGATAATCATTTTTGGGATGTATCTGTAAGTAGTGCATGTTATACTATTAATCAGGTTTTAACTACATCTTTTCGTAATAAAAAACCTCATGAATTTTGTTCTAGCTAAAAACCTACATTTTCATACTTAAGATTATTTGGATGGAAATTATTAATATTGAATAATAATGAAAACCTATATAAATTTTCACCCAATTCCTATAATGGAATATTTAATGGTTATTACCCTATTTCTAAGGACTATAGTGTTTTTAACATATACTATTGTACAATTGAGAAAATAGTACATCTAAAATTTGATAAAACTAATACTTTTTTTAAACAACCCCTTCCTACATCAATATATATGTTTTTAGAAACTAATTATCAACCATTGATTAAAAAAAATTCTGATAAAGGAAATATTTTATAATTTATTTCTAAAATATATACCCTAGAATACTTTCTACATTATGTTTATGAACATTTTTTACAAAACCCAAATCAATTGTTTAATCAGACTCATCCTAGTTATAGTCTTATTCGTGATGTAAATAAACTGTTATGGACCAGAAATTCATTAAAGAAATGAAATAGAGGCATATTTCCTTTCTATCCATGTTTTAACCTAAAACATATAATGAGTCCATAGGTGATATGGTTTGGATTAAATCAATTCAAGATGAACCAAATGAATTTAAAAAAAATAGAGTCTATACCATGGTATAAAGACCCAAAGAAACAACTATAATTGGATTAAAATGGGTTTTTTAGAAACTAGTGTGATGAAAATGGAGCCATTATAATAAATAAAGTAAGACTTGTTTATAAAGGCCTTACTCTTCAATAGGGAATAAACTATGAATAAACTTCTTCTCCAATAACAAGAAAAGATTTTATTTGTATTCTATTAGCCATTGTGACATTCATGAATGTCAATTTTTTTTAAATGGATATAGATTGTTCTTTTCCTTATGGATATGTACATGAATAAGCTTTTTTTGGAGAACAACCTCTTAGTTTTCTGGATTCAAAACATCATGATCATGTCTTTAAAAATACCAAACCATTATAAGGACATAAACTAGACCCAATAGCTTTGTATGATATATTTATAAGATTTAATTTATAAAACAATTATTCTAAGGAAGTTATGATCCAAATATTTTTTTAATTATTGAAAAAAAGATATATTGATTGTTTAAATATCGGTTGATGACATTATATTTGGATCAACTCACCAATCCCCATTTGATTCCTTTGGTATTCTCATGAATATGAGTTTGAAATGATTATTATGGGTGAGTTAACATTACTTTTAGGTTTTAAAAACAATTAAACTATAGAATGAACCCATATATCTAAACATAAGTATACTAAATATATTCATAAAATATATGAATATGAAAAAACTAAAATTACACGAACTACAATTGGTACCACAAATTCAGTTGATATTGACAATGTTGGGAAACTAGTTGGTCAAATAAAATTAGATATATGATAGTATGTAATTTTTAATTAAATACTATTCATACATACATAATGTTTTATGTATGATTTTTTGAATGATATCAATCTAATTCAAAGGAATCCGATTTAAAAGAAGTGAAATAATTTATCTCAATATAAAGGGAACCACAGATTTAGAGAAATTATATTCTTCTGGAAATGATTTTTTTAATGAAATTCGGATGCTGACATTGGTAGTTGAAGAATCGATTTAAAAATTACTTTCGTAACGTCTAATTTCATTGGAGATTTATTAGTTTCATGTTCATGAAAAAACTAAATTCAGTAGCACTTTCAACTGCTGGAGTGGAATATGTAGCAGTTGGATGTTCTTGTGCTCATATATTGTAGATGCAACACACACTAACTAACTGTGGCAATAGTTTTTACAAAACTCAGATACTATGTGATAATACTAGTGCCATTAATCATAGTAAGACCACATCATATAACACATGTGAACAAAAACATAGATATTAGGGATCTTTTTCTTAGATTCCGCACACAAAAATGAGATATTAGATTCCAATTCATCCGAACGCTAGAACAACATGATGATATTTTCATATTACCATTATCATCTGATTGTTTTGAATAAATTAATTAGAAGCTTTGAATGATCATTGTAAAGTAATCATTGACATCTACTTTCATTTAAAAAAATCTCCTTACATTATGTTACTCATTTTCAAAGGGGGAGTATTCATGTTTTTATTAACCTTTTAAGCTTCATGTTTAATCTATTTTACCTTTTATCAGTTTTATTTTTATTGGTTTCATGATTATCAGTTTCTTCTTGTTATCAGTATTAAAATTCTAAATGTTTTTCAATTTTATTGGTAATATAATTTTATTGATATTATCTGTATTATATTATAATTTCATTTTCCATTTTTTCAGTTTTAGTAATTTTTATTAGTGTCATATTCTTTTAAGTATTATAAATATTTTTTTTATTATTATAATAAGAACAATATAATGATAATAATATATCTATCCTAATACACAAAAATGTACAACTTATATAACATTATATCATTCATTATATTTCAAATTGTTTCCATTTAAATTCTGTAATTTACCCACTAGTAAAATTCATTTTGAGTACGTTTTTTGTAAATCCTCATGTCTTAAATGTCATTATCAACAATTGGATCTTTTAGATCTAATACTGATCATAAAATTAATTTTTAGAATAACACATTTCTATCCTTCCCGCATGAAAATAATTCAGAATTTCATCAATGTTATTATGCTCTATAAATTGGCATCACGGTTTGTAATCAAAGTTTACATCAGTTTTCCATAATCAGATAAGTCCTTAACATTCGTAACAAGAAAAAACCTCTGTGCTTGAGATTTTTTTAGTTTATTCATGTCTAAAGAAACTACTTAATCACTGAAACTAATTTCTCAAAATGATTTATCATCTATGACCCTTCTAGGTGAATTATTAATTTCCCAATATTTTTATGAGTCTTATTATTATTCGTTGAAAGAAATAATAAATTTTCAAGGATGGAAATATTTGTGTATTGAGATATCGGAATCAAATCGAGATATAGTGTTTTATGTGGAAGTGTTATAATTATATAAAACAATGGTGATATATAATAAACTGAAGGTCGTGTTTATGATATATGATAAGAAACTCAAAAACTCAATAAAACATGAATATTTTTTCCAAGGAGTTCTCTCTGAGAGAGATGCTATTTGTCCAACCCATGTATTACTAGAACTATATGGGACTTTTGATAAAAAAAAATAAGAAGGGGAATATATTTTTGAGATTCATGATGATAAGAGGAAGGTAAATCATATATCAACATATAATGATATCATTTCTATATGGTTGAAAGGTTTCTTAATACATAGAATAGTTGATAAGAAAACTCCAAAATATTCGGATGTTTATGTTCTTGAATACCTAGTGAATATAGGGTAGTTAAATCTTATTGGTTTTATTTTATTAACCATCCTGAAACATTAATATGGTGCAATAAAGTCTCAACTGATCATGTTTCCCACTATCATAAGAATGTTTTTGAAAAAATAGCAGTGTTTTTTCAAACAATTAATTATGTTCGATATGAAAATGTTCAAGGAGACTCTCATCATTAAGGATATGATCATGTGACTCATGTTATAACTCAATTTTGAATCCAAAATTTTTGATAAGTATATATAATATGTAAAAATAATAATGATGTCGAAGCAAGTTAAAAAATTAAAATCCATACAAATCAAAACTCACAAAAAAAGATTCTTAAGGATAAACCCCCCAAGAAATAAACAACAAAAAGTAGTATTGGAATAGGTTGTGGAAGAGTGGAAGAATAATACTGATGAAAGGAAAGAAGGTGATCCCAATTTCAGTTTTCACCATGCAGAAGTCCTAGCAGGAAAAAATAGAACTGCGGATTATATAGAACAAGAATAATATAAGAAGGGAATGAAGAAGATAAATGATCGAGATATTGATATAGATAGTCATATAAAGATAGCTGGGGAAGATAGAACAAAAATATATATAAGGGAACTAGCAGTTCAAACTATACTAAATCTAGCAGAAAAATTGGATAAAAAAATTGGAAACTGAACAATCGGTTGCATAATGTCTCAATCAAGAAACAAAAGAAGAAGAAGAGGAACAAGGTGGAGAAGAATAAGGGGAAGATAATGAAGATGAAAACATGAAAAAATAATTCTGAAGAATTATTAGAAGCCTCATCATCTGTGTTTCCATATCATTATCCACAATCGTCATAAGAGTTTCTAAAAATTTTACTTCCAGGAAAGTTATTCAAATTTCAGATAAATATGAAGAATAATAATCTGATAAGAAAAAAATAAACCGGCTTAATTTATCTACACTGAAATTCATTTTTCAAATATTATTAAATATAATGAAGATAGAGATTCAAAAAGGACAATCACAATGAAGGTAACTAAATACATTGATCAATACTTGAAGATATTTGAAAAGGTAATACCATTCCTTCCAAAAATTGAATCAAGGATAGATATCAATGATAATAGTCATAATAGAAAATAGATTATGTCAAGTCTCTCATGGACATGTTTTCTTAATATTGAATCAAGTTTTAAAGTATTAAATGAATATCGTTTTGATCACTGTAACTCTTGTAAAAAAAATTAAATGGTCATACAACATTGAAGATAATCTCATGTATCATGTAGACAATCTTGATGAATGTATGAGCATGTGAATGATCTCAATTTAGTGTACCAAAATTTAGTCACTGATTTGAATGAAAAAGAATAATCCCTTCAATGTCTAATTATGTAATGCCCTCACCCTAATTACATAGAGTCAGTGCATTATTACAAAACATTGGCATGATCACAAAAGATCAGGTATCGAAAGACCAATTAGTTTAGTAGCTTTGGAAATACTAGATACATTAATAAGTTTTACATTACATTATAAAATAAAAAACTACAAAAATATAGTCTCCATTGTCCACAATCATATCCCTAAGACTACCCCTAATGGTCAGTCACTAAATAATTCTTCGCATCATAGGAAAAATAAAACATAGAAATGGGTGAGCTGAGATGCTCAGTAAGGATAACAATATAGAAAAAACATTCATAAATAAGCATAAACATTTAAGGAAATGTAAGAATAAAACAAAAACCATTTTTAACTTGAACTTCCATATAATATGGAAAATATAAAATCAAATAATGTCATTTACTTATTCACATGGATATTCTACTATTTGAATAATCACATGCAATATCAGTAACCACTTTCATAATGATTTAATGCATAATGCCAGACATTATAACGACATAGTCAAGGCCTTCTGCTAAGACTAAAAATAAGTTTTTTTCAAGTCCTTATGCCAAGACATTAGTTTGTCTCATGGTTCCTACCAAAGCATCGGGGGAGCAATAGTGGGCTCCACCCGTCACTTACTATGTCCAATGCATTCCTCATAAAAAAAGTATTAAACATAAAAAAAACATTTGCATTAAAACTAGCATACAGAATGTCAATAAATTATCCATAAAACATGAATGGTGTAAAAATAACACATCCACGGTCAAATATATCACATAACCTTCAATCCAATATGTCTGTTTTGTATCATAATAAATCAAGATAAAAAAACATTAAAATCTATCAAAGGATGTTGACATAGATGAAATCAAAACTTTTATAGAGAAATATCTATTTCTTTTTTTAAATCCTTTAAAAGTCATATAATTATTAAAGAAAACATTTATTTTCTAATTATTCTTATAATATTTTAAGGTAATCTTTGACGATGTTATAATGATGGAAAATAGCCACACCCGCCATATAATTTAAAAACATTCTTACATTAATTTTTTTGAAAATGTCATAAGGCACATTATTTGGAAAATGATGGAATGATTACTTTAAAAACATATAAGGTAAAATAATAGTATAAATGAATTTATCCCATTGTCTAGTTAAGAGTAAAAATGTTTTGAAATAAATTATTATGGAAAGATGGATGTGGGTGATAAAGAGGTCTGAGTAGATAATCACGTGTAAAACAACCTCAGATAATAATGAAATTGTGAAATCCACACTTACATTGTACTTATCCTTGGTCGATGGTAGGATAAGGTCCTATATAACAGTTAAATAATTTTTATTAAATTATACAAGAACCATATACATTATTATAATATCATACATCATCTTCTAATATTTCTATGTTAATTATATTTCA
Organism: Viscum album; assembly: GCA_963277665.1. NCBI lineage: Eukaryota > Viridiplantae > Streptophyta > Magnoliopsida > Santalales > Viscaceae > Viscum > Viscum album. The sequence goes on from OY728163.1 coordinate 1,434,796,214, forward strand.
GTAGTATCATTGTTTCGGGTGTTAATAGGTTCGTTTTCCTTTATATAATTCGTTACATAAGTAATTTTTGTTATGGATAGAATTTATCTTATTAATATTAAAAATGATATTAAGTCTTTAAACATTATTTTTTTAATCATCAAATGAAAATTAGTCTTCAATGGATACGATGGGGAATGAGTCTCATCGCGTTCGTAGAGACAGTATTCTGTACGTTGGCACGAGGGGAAATATCATTCTTTTGATATTAAAATTGTATATAATTTGATGTTATAACTTTTATAACGAATCATTATCATGTTATATTTAATATTTATGTCATTTTTACTCATTAATATAACCATCCAAATGATGAAGTGTTTGAATAACAAACCACACCACGACATGGAGAAGGTAATCAGTACGTACGCACGTATGGTGACTCTATCATTTATAGGATGGGTAAAATAATGAATATGGTTGTACCAGTTTTATAATAACATCAAATTATATAGAATATACTAGATTTATTATTTTATAATGTAAAACACAAAGAAAGAGGAAGTCGAAGAGGAATGAACTTGAAAGAGGTGATGGAATTTTTAACCCTTCTTCGGGTTCTTCATTTTGATTTGATCAAAAGGGCTCTTTAAGTTGGATATATGTCTATAGTAAGGTCTCAAAGAAGAGTATTGGATAGTTGGGCGGAATTTTTGTCTGGTTTTCGCCGAGCCAAAAGGATTTGGAGATGTGAAATTAAGATAAGGGGAAGTTCACTTTAATAAGTTAGGTGAGGGTCACTTTATGAAAAGCATGAAATATTATTTTATAAAAAAATGATTTTCGGTTTCAAATGGATTAAAAATGAATTATGGAAAGTATAAGGTGGTTATGGGTCCAAAAACTCTCAACCAATAGGTTTTGTATGGGTTTAGGTCATCATATTAACCAGATAATTTAGATTTAACTCTTAGTTAAATAGTTTGTCATTAACCATCTCTCTTTGTATTTCTATATTATATGGTTAATAATCATACTATAACATGACAAAATAACCCCATGTTATTAATTATTAACATATATAACCGTATCTAAGTCCTTTTGAGGAACCTTAGATTTTTAGGAATATTATATCAATTAATAATATAATATTTGTTTTATGAACTATATTATTTAAATTTTGACATTTTTTATAAAATGATTTTTGAGGAAGTCCTACCATCTTTATAACATCAAAATAAATTTATATTTTAAATACTAACTTTTCTTATTATCCTATAAAATTATTTGAATTTATCAAAAGTCCCAGTTTACATTTGTTTAGAAATTTATAATATCAATTATTTTAATATTTCATTATTATGGTTATTACTACATCATCATTGTGTCATAAATAAATTAAATTATTTAATGTCGAAAAATGATAATAAAATATCATTATGTAGGAATTATTTTTATCTTATTAATAAATAATTATAGTCTAATTTATATTATGTATAATCCTATATTAAAAATGGTTTATTTATTAAACAGTCAATTTAACTCTTTTAACTCTTCATTAAATAAAATAATAATAAATGTTCTAATCTAATCCAAGTGGAAATAAAAGATCATATTTTATTCCTAAGGAATTTTTTCTGAATTACCATTATAAAATAGAATTGGGAAATGTTTTGGGTAATAATAATATAAATTTTACCCTTAAATACAATATTTACGTTTAACCATGGTAAATAAAAGTAAAAATTTACTACTGAAAAAAGGCATTTTCATCTTACTGAACCAAATTTTACTTATTGATATCATTAGTGTCTCTTGGATATTTTAAATTTAGCTCACCAAAGCGATAAAATTAATTTTTATGTGAATTTTCAAATTCTCCTTCGAGGTGAGTAAAAGATGGTAAAAAGTTCCATAAAATTTTATATATCTAATATTATTACAAAATGACTCCAATGAATTATATTGAATATATATAAGTATTATGTATATATTTGAACATAAAATAAATTTAAATAATGTAATTAATTATTTAATTAAAAGTATCTTTTAAACAATAACAACGTGTTTTCACTATTCATGCAAAATTTACAGTTTTTAGAAAAATACCAAAAAATCACCCTTGCTAGTTTTGATATTAAAAAAATCCAAAAATGATGTTCAATTTGAAATTTGAAATAAAAGAAATTTAAAAAAGTGGTTATTACTATTCAAAATGGCTAGTTTGATTGGTTGTGGTGTGTTTGAACTCGAAGTTGCCCACATCACAAGCTATTGTATTATTCAAAGTGAAACGTACCGTGGAAGCTTGGGTTGTTACATTCTACCCTCCTTAAAATAATTCTATCCTTGGAATTTATATAATATTAATGCATAAAATGATTCGGTTGGTTCTTTATCATATGTTCCTCATGTTCCCACGTTGCCTCTTCCAACTTATGCTTTCTCCATAGTGCTTTTACCAGACGATTCGTCCCGTTTCCCAACACTTGTTCTCTGGTATCAAGAATTTTGATAGTCTCTTAACAATATGATAGATCGGGTTCCTATTCTAATTCTTCATAGGTGATTACATGTGTTGGTTCAGGCATGTATTTTCTGAATAGTGATACGTGTAACAAATCATGAAATTTGTAGATACTTGGAGGCATTGTAAAAAGATAAGCCACAACTCCAATTTGTTCCAGAATATTGAAAGGGATGGTGTACCTGGGACTCAATTTACCCTTCTTATGGAAATGTATAACACCCTTCCATGGGGATACCTTCATGAAAACACGGTCTCCTACCTGAAATTTCAAATCCTTCCTTCAGTTATCGGGATAGAACTTTTGCATACTTTGGGATGCTTTGATGTGGGTAGGATAACCTTCACCTATTTCATTATTTCCTCATCATGTTCTTGGGATATGAGTTTTCTTTCTCCAACATCGTTCCAACAAGTTGGTGTGTGACATCTCTTTACATATAACACTTTATATGGTACCATCTGAATACTTGAATGGAATCTACTGTTATAGAAAACTTATACCCGAGGTATGTATTGATCCCACATACATTGAAAGTCATGTGAGAAGGATCTCAATATATCTTCTAAGGTTTGAATAGTCGGTTCTTATTTTCAATCAGTTTGAGGGTGGTAGGATAGCTCAAATGAAGTTCAGTATCCAGTGCTTTCTGAAGACTTTTGAAAAATCTTGAGTTAAAATGGGGATCATGATAAGAAAAAATCAATAAGGGTGCTCCATGAAGTCGAACAAATTCATTAATATAGAGTCTTTCTATACCTTCAATGGGTAAGTCTTATTTTATAGCAAGAAAATATGCGGACATGGAATGATGATCAATAATGACCCATATTGCATCATTAATTCTAGGAGTCTTTCGTATCCCCATGACAATGTCCATCATAATATTATCCCATTTCCACTCAGGTATGGGAATAGTTTCTATGAATCCTCGAGGTTGTTTCCTTCCAGCTTTAACTTGTTTAAAAACCATACATCTTGACACAAAAATCCTCAATCTCCCTCTTCATGTTGTCCCACCAAAATTGTTCCTTCAAATCTCCATACATCTTGGTGCTACCAGGGTGTATAGAGAAATTGGATCTATGAGCATCATCTATCAAATCCATATTCAGATCAGGTATATCAGGAACACAAAGTCTTTTCCCAAATTTCAAAATCACATATTCATATATGATGTCGATCATCCTACAATCGTTCACAACATTAATTTTCTATTGAAATTCCTCATCATCAGTCTGAGAACTTTTTATCTTTTCTATTAATGATTGTTTGGAAACCATTTGAAAAATAATTGACGTTTCACCTTCCCTGGTTCTTCCCATATCCATATTTACTAGTACCATGAAAATAGGATCTCTATCAACTCTCATCTTATTCAAAACACCATGATTCTTTCTTCTGAAAGCATTTGCCACCTTATTTTCCTACCTCGGGTGGTAGTGTATTGTTCAATAATAATCATTGAGTAGTTCAATCCATCAATTTTTCCCCATGCTGAGTTCTTTGTTTGGAAAAATATACTTCAATCCCTTTTGATCAATATATAACTCACATTTTTCACTATAGAGATAATGTCTACATATCTTCAAAGCAATGATTATAGCTGCCAACTCAAGATCATGAGTAGGATAGTTTTGCTCATGAATTTTTTGTTATCATGATTCATTGGAAATAATCATATCATTATGCATAAGGACACAACCAAGTCCTTTTTTTAATACATCACTATATATAAAAAACCCATCATTCACTGATGGTAGTGTCAAGATATGATCATTTACTAATATTATCTACAATTCGTTAAAACATTCTTCACAATATTTTTTCCAAAAAAATTTAACCCCTTTACGTGTGAGCTTGGTTAATGGGTTAGCAAATCATGAAAAATTCTAGACGAAACGTCGATAATAACCTGCTAAACCAATAAAACTGTGTACCTCAGTTATACTTGTCGGTGCTAGCCATTCTTAGATTGTTGTGGTCTTTAAAGGATCCACAGAGATTCCATCCTTTGAGAGAGTATGGATGTGAATAGAAATCTCTCGAAGCCATAATTCAAACTTGTTAAACATCCAGTATAATTCATTTCTTCTGAGGGTTTTCTGAATAGTGATAAGTGAATTTCATAATCTTCATATCTTTTGGAGAATACTAGGATATAATCAATAAATTCCACTACTAATTCAATAATATATTCTTTGAAAAAACAATAATTAGATCTATGAAAATAGTGGGTGCATTAGTCAGCCCAAAATGCATTAATGTAAACTCATAATGCTCGTACATAGTTCAAAATGCTGTTTTCAGAAGGTCTTCCTTCTTCACACACAACATAGGATATCCAGATCGAAGGTCAATCATTGAAAAATATTGAGCTCCATGATGTTGTTTGAAAATATCATCAATTCGAGGTAGGGGATACTTATTCTTTAATTTTGTAGCATTGGTCTCCATATAGCCAATACATGACCTCATAGATCTGTCTATTTTCTTAACAAAAAAGGGCATTGGCTCCCCATGGAGAAACAATTGGGTTAATAATTCCTAAATTACACATTTCCTATAGTTGTTTATTTAGTTCCACTAATTCCATAGTGGCCATTCTATAAGGGGTCTTTGAAATGGGCATTGAACGAGTAATTAAATTAATGGAAAACTCAATTAATTGTTTTGGAGGATGTCTAGTTAAATCTTCTAGAAACACATCAATATGATCTTGAACAATAGTTACATCCTGTATTTGAGCATTCCTTTCCTCAAACATGGTTATTTAGTTCTCTTCCTCCTCAATAATTGAATGTAGTTGAGCTACAGGGGGTATATCAAGATAAGAATTAGATGGAGACATTTTGGCTCTATAGACAAGGTACTCCTTATCATCATTTAAAATTGTAACCTCCTTCTTCTTACAATAAATGTTCACATTATGGTATGAAATCCAATCCGTACCGAGGATTATATTAAATTCAATCGTGGATATGATGATTAGATCTGCATATAATGAAATTTTATATTCCCTAATGGAAACAGATTCACAAAATATTATTGCAATGATACTTCCCTTAGATGTATTGACTGAAAAATCCCTTTGATAAGTCAAATTAAAAATATCTAATGTTCTTAGAAAGCTAAGAAGATATGTAATAATGTGATGATCAAAAATCAAATAAATAATTGGCCAAACACGAGGAAACCATTAAATAAGCCGCCACCATGTATTTAGGATATTTAACCTCCGCAGTAGTGATCACATAATCTTAGCCTTTCTCCCTTATCCTTCTCATAGTTAAGTTCCCTTGGAGCTTAGGAAATTAATTTTCATAATGCCCCTTTTCTCTACAATTGTTTCATTCCACATTGACAGCTTCTTTCATCCCCTTGTAATCCCATGAATGGTGTCCTTTTTCACCACACTTGTAACAAAGTCCCATTCCCTTCAGGAAAATACCGGGGTGTTTCTTCCCACATTTACAGAAGGATGGATATTAAACTTTTCCCTTATTCCCCTTATTTCCATTTTTGGTGTGTTCAACAGATCTGTTCTTCTCTTGTGTTCCTTTAAAGTTGTAAGTCTTATATAACTCCTTTTATGTCTTTACAACACCTGACAAAATATCTTCGTATGATGAGAATGATTGTGAGACTAATTCTCGAAAGAGAAATGGTTTTAACCCATAAATTAAATGATCATTCTTACTTCTTGGGTTATGAATATAATCTGCATCATGCCTTCGTAACCTTGTAAAGTTAGCCTCATACTTCGCGACATTCTCATCCTCTTTTTTCCTCAGACTCATAAATATTCATTCCATATCCACTCAATGGTCATGAAGAAAATATTATTAAAAATTATATGTACCATTAGGATAAATGAATTAGGGATATTATTTATAAAAATGGAAAGTAAATACCTCGCCATAAAATATATAAGGGGTGACCGTGATTTTATTCTCACAAGTGTAAATAATTGAGATGAGAATATCATACCTAGTGTTTTTAGGGGAACTAACTTTAACATATTTTTTAATAATCAGAAGTTAATTTAATACATTCTTGAAAACAGTTTTCATATTTATACTAGTTTTATTTGACTTTTTACTATTATGTATACAACTATATAATCAAATAAGATTACAACGTGTGTTTTTTTCTAAATTCTCTTAATGTATCAAAAACAACTTTCGTATGAAAATTATTGTCGAAGGAGAAATTATATTATATCTCCAAAATTAATAATCATTAAATAATTATTATATTATATACATAAAATACAAATTTAAAATAAATCATTAAATATGGTTTGGAATGTCGAATCAGTGTTACAATTATGGAGACGGTATGCCCTACGTTCATAGTGGTAATGTTCCAAATTTTCAATGGTCTGTAAGGAATGAAGGAATATAAAACCATATATATGTAGAAAAATCATCATATCATAAATAAAATATTATTTAATCATAAATATTTATATATATTATTTTATTAATGCAAAAAAAATCATATCATTTTGATGAGGTGGTTGACCACATGTTCACGAATGACGCTATCACTTTTTAATAGTGTGAAGGGTTAATAATGAAAATGATATATATATATATATATATTATATAGAAAGGTAACTATTTCATCAATATCATATAGATTTTTTTATTTAATAAATTTTTAATTGAAACAATCATTTTACGTTCCATATATAGTTAAAGGAATCACATTTCTTCGAGGGGGTTGTAGTCCACACATCCTTAATTGATGTAATCGTATTAATGTAAAATTTAATGTAATAATATTATGTGTAGTAAAAATAATATATAAGTATGAATAACTAATAAATAACTTATATATTATTGCTAAATATTATTTCTATTATAATTTCAACCATTAGTGGTGGAAATGGGAAAAGTGAAACATTATCATTTCGTGAGACCTTAGTTCACCATACAGAGAAACATTATGTTCCTTACCCATTAGATGGAATTATATGTAAGTATAAATTTAACACATATAATAACAACATCCTATTTTATTTATTATAATTTTTTCTTATACAATAATTATTTATTTTGGTTTTAGGGGTTTCATAATGGAAATAAAACTAAAAAAACATAAGGATCAATGTTACCTCTTAATCGAGAATCTTCTTTTGGATAGAACCGGAAGATTCCATGGATTTATTTTTAGAGAAATTTAGGAATATATTATGAGAGTATATGTTTTGAGGATCTATTTTTGCAGATATTGGTCAAGAAAAAGTTTCTTCAGAAGTGTGAGGAAATGGGAAGAGAAGATTCCCTTTTAAAGTGGAGGAGGAGTGACACTCTTGTAATATATTTACAAACAAAATAAACAGAAATTTTTATGCTAAAAGATGATAAAAAAATTGTACAATTTAATTAAAGGAGATTATAAGGCCAAATTTTTTCAATAAAATACGTCTTGGACAATTTTATAGGTCATTTTGGTCCTTAAGGTTATGGTCCATGACTTTAATAAACTTAATTTAACCTTAAACATTGTAATTAATTTTGATCACATTCATTAATCATTTGTTCAAAAAAGGATCCACTAAATAGAAATTATAAATTAACCTGATTCCAAATAGTTAATAAATTTTTCATTGTTAAAATCATATAATGGGTATAAATTGATTAAAATTTAATCCATTGGGCGGGATGATAATATAGGGTTTTAATGTAAAATCATCTGAATGATTACTATATTTATAAATTCAATTAAAACTGAAATTGATTACTGTGACATAAATTGTTTTTATTTAAAAATAATAATTTATTTAAAAATTTATACAAATCATAAATACGTGTTTTTCCTTATAAATAAATAAGATGAAAAAATTCTTTTGAACTAAAATTCATTATTTTTAATTATTCATTACAAAATTGATTTAAAACAATATAAAAGAACACCATAACCTAATTAATATGAATAATTTTTCAATTTTATGTTCACTTAGACATATTAATTAATTAATATTTTAAAATTTTGTTTTAAAATGAATTCTCTATTAAAAGACGATAATATTGTATTTATAAAAATATAGATTTTTATGTGTAAAATATAGTTGATTCTTATCTTCTGTCTATAAAACCAAATGGTTGAATATAAAAATTATTTGAATAAATATACATGATATATATATATATATTACATTAATATCACTCACTAATTTTATGTAATTTATCGAAAAATTGATTTCATTAAATATATACATTTTATATTCCATTTCATTTTATAATCCTTAATAATTATTTTATAACCAATTAATTAATTATATATTTTCTATACCATTATTTTCATTAGTTACATATTATTATTTATAAATACTAATTTTACTACATTCTTATATGTCATTATATTTTCATAATATATTATATTTCTATAAAATTTTGTCTTGCGTGTAACTGATTCCATCGAGGACGGTCTCTGTTATTTATAACACGTGATTACTCAATGATTCATGAATTTAAAATTTTGGAATCTATTTTATGAATTAAATATATTATAATTTATATGGGTATTATATTACCATATCATCTTAGTGTCATGTATCATACACACTATCGAATACAAGGATCTTACTTCAGACATTAGGGGCATCACATTCACCCACACCATATTAGAAAAGTATCATCACAATTTATACTCGAAGGTGGTGATATAATGTATGAAACATACTATGTTTGAAATCCTACATCTTGAGAAGGGATCATAATTCGTACTCTATAAAATATTGAATATAATGAATGAATGTCACAGGGAGTACAATGTTACTAGGTATCTTACTAGAATATCAATAATGGTAACTAGATATACAAACTTGAAGGAAATTTATAAATATTTTTAGGGAATGAATGATGTAATCAATCAAAAAAAATATAATGATAAATATAATGTTTAGGGACTCCAAGTCCTAAATTTGAGATGATTTAAAAGGGCATTGGTTCAAGATAAATTAACCTATTAGGACAACATTTTACTTCTATGTCTGTTTCATAAAAATGGGTAATTCATTTATTGGCTCGGAATATATTGAAATATTATTTTAGGATTGGTTTCATTTTTTATAATAAAAATCATAACTTTTATTTTTTCTTTGATCAAATTTAATTCAACAATTTACACCCAAAAATTAATTACTAATAATGACTTTTTTTATGCATAAAGCACTAAAAGAAACTATTGAGTCATCATAAGGCCCATAAAAGGGGGAAACTTATAAGTATTTTTCTTAAAAAATATTCAAAAACTAAAATTTTCAATATAATAATTTATAATACTTATAAATGATTTTATTGGTTCCTTATTAATAATTAAACATTAAAATAATTTACTATAAATAGTAAATAATTAACCAGGACATCGCGTAAGTCGGTCGGCAGTTTGAAACACTGATTATCCTTCAGTTATGGGTTCAATACCAACATCCATAATGAATATGATATGTTGTCATAAATCGTACCATTAATCATTTTCTAAAACCATATTAGTATAATTTCAAAAAATAAATATGACACACATCATTGAAATAATGATTATCCCCCAATTACATTTCAAAAAATATTTTCAATAATATTCTAACACGAAAATACTTATTCTATTTATTTACAAATATAACCTTTCACTTTATTTAGATTATCCAATTGAATTGGAAAATTATTCAAGTAATTTCCGGGATCTCCACGCATATGGAAATGCACTATTATGTATTTCCTAGGTTGATATCCATTTCCTTCCATTTTAATCTTCATTTTCCCTTAAAAATCACTTTCATTGTGTCTTTATTTCCCATGCCCAATGATTTAACATATTCCATTGATACACTTTCATGGGAACCTCTATCCAAACTTCCCACATGTTGAAAATTGTGCCTTATTTTTTTATGGTCTCCACTAATTGAGGACTTAAAACCTCTATTCTTATCTTCTTTGGTGTGTTTAGAAGTTGGAAAAGGTATGTATTTTCACTGATATTTCAAGAAAAATCATTTGGCATAAATGTGATATCATTCATTCCTATAAACCAAAAATTTGGTTTCTCCTTTTCATAACCATATCCTTCATTTTTGTTGTTAACACGAATCCTTCAGGTTCTAGACATTGATTAAAATGAAAAATAATTACGTGATGAACAATAGTCATAGTGATAGATGAATATAAATATTTATAAGATATCATAATAATTAAATCATATTTTTAAATCTAAAAAACACAGGTTTAACATAGAATATTTATTTTAATTATCTATTCAAATACTTTATAATGGTTTGTAATGATAATGTGAATTATCTTAATAATATCCAATGCAGTGAAAAATGAGGTACATGATAAGGCTCATAGTCTTGTACTAGGTTAAACAGTGTCAGGATTGGAACACTCTGTCTATGTTATTACTTGTAGGTAATCAAATTCTAGAACCATGTCCATTTATAGTATCCAGATAAGGAAGCATTTATAAGAAGACCCAAAAAATATTCACATCAACAAAATTATTGAAAGTTCCCCTATTGTTATCCTACAATTCTACATTATGTCTTTGTTATATAACATTGGATTTCCTAAATAGAGTTCCCAAGGATTCTATTAACATACTTTTTACCCACTGCAGCGACCCGACCCCAAAATACCAGTGCTGGTGTCCTATAAGAATTACATTGGTATGATTATAAGGAATAAAATCTCGAGGTACTGAATGTTCAGTAACCTGGGTAAATAATATACATACATGTGAATGGAATACACCAATTGCAACAAATATAATTTTATTCTTTCTAAATAAATATCCATCAGGGTAACTTTATTCATTCTACTGAATCTGTACATATCATTCTTAATACACTTCTTGGATTCAAAGGGAAGAAAACATTGTAAGGGATATCTCAAATGCCCAGTAGTGGAAAATTATAGTCGATAAAATATTGGATAAATTATTATAGTAAATAAAGAAATGTATATAACTGATCACACATTCCAAGTAATCATTAAACTGATTGAATGTGCCTAAAAATAAGGAAATGTAATAATTGGAACCACATGCAATCCAAATAAATAGATATGGAAAAGTAAATATGGAAAGGTAAGTAACCAAAACACATGCCATCTAAATATCTAAAAATGAAATGTATCAATAGATATGTCTATAAAAAATATCATTGATGAATAATAACTAAAACTAATAATATTGGAAATTCTTGATTATAGGATGACATGTTTTAAAAGTACATTGTAACTTTACCATCAGGACAGTTCACATGAATGTTATCAACATATTGGTTAAATAAATATCTATAGATGCTATCAAAATGACTCATCCTTTAAGACTACTGATGGATAGAGTAGCGGTCTATAATAGTTCCCTATTAGTGTTGTACCATTTCACAATATCACTTACATATAGAATAATTGATTTATAAATATGCCTTATCAAATTATTTTATAGAGAAAAAAGACATATTTATCAATATTTTTTAATAATCGATTAAATTTAAATTTAAAATCATTATAAAAATATAATATGAGTAATAAATAAACACGTTCATGGTAAATGATATGGTAAAATAGGGGAAATTATATGTTCAATGGTCATTAGATAATTTTAATTTCAAGCAGATAAATGTAATAAAGTAAGTAAATGTTTAATATAATGCTTATCCCAATCAATCATAAACCATACAGAGGAAGATTAAGGAAAGTATTAATACAACATAACCCAATTTGAATAAAATGGAGGGTTATTATATATTATCAATGGAAATACTATAAATTGTTCTTTTATAAATATTTTTGAAGAAATTATCCTATTCTTTTGAAATACCTTTTCAAAACTTTTTTCAGTAAATAAAAATTTTAAAAACATTTAATTTAAAAATTAACAATTAATGGAAGAAAATTATCTTCTAATTAATGATGGTTTTTAAATAGATACGTGTTATAAAGTGTAAAAATTAAATTCATTTTTTTGGTAAAAAGGTGAGAAGAATTACTTGTTCATAAAGTGATAAGAATTTTCATTTGAAAACATCAGTAAATGACAAAAATGGTAAATATATCGTTACCATATCATTTTAATAAAAATTGAGAATATTTTAATGAAATATGATTTTCAAGAATATAATAGGTTCTCTGAGTAAATAGAGATACAAAGATGGGTTTTCTAAAAAACATTTTCTAAAAAAATTTGAGAAACAAAGAGTTAGAAAATGGTACAAATACATGAAAATGGTCCCGAATAACCAGATGAGAAAAAATTAATCGTTTTATTGAAAAATATATATAAAATTTCATCAAGTATAAACACCATTTACAGAACATTGCAATTTGTTTTGAGTAAAATAATCAATAACATTTTAATTATCACATACCACTTTGAAACATTTTTAATCATATGCCTCATGAATGAGTAAAATTTAATGGATGTTTTTAATTCCATTATGATAAAAGAATTTATTATATAATATATAAAAATGGGAAGTAGATACACCACACAAAAGATGTATGTGGTTAACATGACATTTATCACATGGATGTAAAAAGTGATATGATAATCCCTTAACCTATGTTTCAATTTGGGGGAACATCATTTAAAAACCTATATAAAAAATATATATTAATTTTATACTTTAATTAGATAATTTTTCATGTTTATCATTTCATATATTTCACATTTACTATATTTTATTGAACTACTTAAATAATTCAATTTATATCAGTGGTTTTGACCAAATTCTATTTATGGGAAATAAAACTCTATTATGTCAATTATGATCAAAGGGGTCAATATATAACATCTCCAGAATAATAATAATGACATAATTAATATATTTATACATTATTTATTCATTTATATTAAATATTTAAAAAACATTATGAAAATTTAATCATGAATAAAATCTTAGAGATGGTAGCTCATACATAGACATGCATAACATTTCCAATTTTCAATGATCATTATGGTATGACGGTATGTAACACCATATAATTATATAATGATAATTATATAATAAATAAAATTTTATTTATACATATATATATATAATCCCTATTGGGTAAATATAATCACATCTAGTTGAGGAGGCGTTAGTCCACACATCCACGAACGATGTTATCACTTACTAAGTTTGTGAAAGGGTTATAATATTAATTATACATATATATATTATTTATATAAAGGTAATTATTTCCAAAATATGAACCTTATTTATTTAATACACATTTTTTTAATTTAATTCATTTTTTATATGATCCATGTATAGTGTGAATGAATAACCTCACATTGAGGGAGTATAAGTCCATACTTCCTCAAATGATGTTATCTTATTAAAGTAAAATAGAATGAATTAATATCATTCTTAATAAAAGGATTAAAAAAGAATTAATAAATAATAAATATCTTATATTTAATATATAAACTAAGTTACAATTGTAATTTCAACCATGATATATGGAAAGGGGAACAAGATTAATCATTGTCTAGTGAGGCAGTAGTTTTCCATACCTAGAAAAAATATGTTTGTTACCCAATAGATGGAATTTTTGGTATTTGTAGTAATAAAACATATAATAAAAAAATTCTAATATATTTATGATACAAGTTTTTTCCATCATGAATCGAATATTAAGGGTTTAGCGGTTGGATAATGGATATAAAACTAAAAAACTCATGAAAAAATATTACCTCTTAATGGGTAACTCGGTTTGGTTTGAACCAAAATCATCATTGTATTGAATTATAACAAAGAATAGGTTAGTATTATTATTTGAGGGTATTTATATACATATTTGGGTTAATCATATTCAATAAAAAGTTTTATTAGAGGTGTGAGTAAGTGATTGGAGAGGTGGCCCTTTTATAGTGAATTGGGAGTGGCCCTGTAGTAATATTTTTAAAAAGGATTTGGATACAAAATTTTCATGTCTAATGTGAATAAAATAATTGTACAATTACTAGAAAATATAGTATAGGACCAAAATATGTCATTACAATGTGACTATGACTTGTTTTTATTTCATTTAGGCCTTGAGGATAAGGTTTTGTTGCTTGGTAAGCTTAATTTTCCTTAATTATTTTAATTATGTTTAATCACTTTGACTTATATTTTCGTAAAAAATTGTTTATCTTATCAGAAATAAAAAATTTATATTATTAGAAATACGGAATCTGGTTTTTCTAAATCCTATCCTCGACATGGCAGAAATTGATATAAATTTTTCCCATTTGCGGGACAAAGATGCATGTTTTTAAAGTAAAAACTTTTGAATCTTTGGTATGTTTTTATAATAAATTTAAAAGTGAAATTGAATATAATTACTTAAATTTTATTAATTGTTAAAAAATATAATCTAAATAATTATTTAAAAAATTAAAAATATACATTATCCATATAAATAATTTTTATTAAAATGTTGTTTTAGACTACAGTTCATGATTTTTTACTATTCATTAAAAAATGAAATGTTTCATAAAAATATAAAAAATTAACCATAACTTAATTATTATGTTTTAGTTTCAAATATGATGAATATTTTGAAATTTTAAATAAATTAATGTGTAAAAATTAATATTTAAAATTGGGTCTCTATAAAAAGGCATTAAAATTGACTTTATAAAAATATACGTTTTTATGTGTAAAATAGAGTTTGTTCTTATCTAATATCTATGAAGAAAAATGGATGAATATAAAAATTATTTTAAAGAGTATATAATGTATAAAAAATTATTAGAAATCCATAATTTTAATTAAGTGGACCTGTTTGTGTATAAAAACTTTCATATTATAAAAATAATTATCTATACCAATAATCAATGTATATTGAATTGCCTCTAATATTCATTTCTCATTAATTTTTTACCAATTAGTTAATTCTATGTTTTATTAACTAATATTTTTATAATTTAGTTTTTAGTATTCATAACTACTAATTTAATGGCTAGTTTACATCTTATTACATTTTAAAATATACTATTTTTCGATAAAATTCAGTTTTCTGAGTAACACAAGCCAGCGTGGAAGCTCTCTGTTGTGGGTATCATAAAATATCATGGATTTTCATGAATTGAAATATGAAAAATCTTTTTTTTATAGAAAATATATTATAATGTATATAAATATTATATTACTTATACACTTTGTGTCGTGTTTCATACATGCTATTTAATAAAGTACCTTAATTTGTATTTTCATGGCATCACAATTTAGGAAGGCACAAAAGTTCTTCTCTAAAAAGAAAATGTACATCAAAACCAAATATTAATATTATAAGGAACATAAAATAAGATATAAAATTGTGTTTAATCATTAATAGTATTTTTATTATCCTTATTTATTTTCTAAATGTTTTAGTAGATCTTACTAATATTTTCTTCCAGTCAGTTAATTTATTTTGAATTGTTTTTATAATTCATATTTCACATTAAATTGTCATAAATTTTTATCTATAAGTCCTATTTATCTGCATGACTAGTCAACATAAATCTTACAAAACCTATTAGTCCCTTATATATGATTTTTATGTTATGAATGTTTTTATATGAGAAAAATATAACAAGTACAATTAAATTTCTTTTATTCAAGTAAATGAAAATAAATGTGTTGAATTTCTTATTTTAACATAAAATATCAGAATAAACAAGGATTAATGTACTGAATATAATGAATTTAACCTTTTTTAAAGTATCAAATGTTAAAAATAATACATACCATGCAATATATATTTACATCTGATGTAAAATCAACATATAAATAAAAAATTGATATTTGAAGGAAATTTGTTTCTTGTTCTTGTAATATCACAGAATCCATAAAATCTGATCCAATAGTAATATTAAATTATTAGTATAGAATACATGATTTACCAAAGAAACGAATAGATTTTTAGTCTTATATAATAATGCCCTAACAGTAGAAGTAAACAATCAATGCCTTAGTTTACTACATTTTCATAGATAGAAGCTTTTAATCCCAAGGGACCAAAATGTTTAGTAGTGTTTGAAAACTCTATTATGTACATGATACCCATAATATTTTGGGAAAATAAAAAAAATTGATAAATAATAAAATTAAATGTACAATATAATTGAAACTCATTCAGTTGAATTTTATTCATAAGTTAGGGAAGAGAAAAAATATAAGGGTGATCTAAAATTATCAGTAAGGGTTTCTAATTTGAAAGAAATAATTAATTTATGAGAATAAAACAACTATATAAGGTAAATAACTAATAGAAAATTCCACAAAAATATGTATATAAGGAATAATCAAAATAACTTTATAAGAAACAGAAAATGAATTTCATTAATTAATAAACTTTAAATGAAATAAATCCATAAATATATCAAAGAAAAATTTCATGGATAAATAGTAACTAATTATAAATGAATTAAATTCATAGTTAATGTATTCCTGGTTTCTTATGTACATGGTACCTTTATTATCAATATAATTCTGAAGACGATATAACATCTTAGATAAAACCCCATCTAATTTAGAAAACCAATTGATCTCGTGAGACTAAAAATGCATCGACGTGTTATTTATAATTAGTCCCCACCAATGGATTATTATTACAAGGAATTCCTATTATATAACATAATAAATTTTAAATAATGAATAATGTCATTTATAGAATATTTATATTGAATAAATGATATGGATTTATCAATAATTTCTAAGTTAATGAAACTACTATTGAAGTGAATACCATATATAACAATAGTATTAGGTTTAGGAAAAAATGATAACCCTTTCATGTTATTGTATATATATAATAAAAATGTAATTTAGCATAAAATATCTCCTAATGAAGTTATTTTTTCAAACAAAATATATTAATAAAAAAGTGATAAACAAGGATAAATTTTACCACTCAATAATTTCGAATTCAAAAACCATTCGGTGACATAGTTAAAAGTAAATTATTATGTAACCAGAATATGAAATGATTCATGATATAACATTTCAAAATGGGAAGTAGTTATACCACACTAAATAAGTAACTGGTGAATTAGGCATTTAACTAATAGATGTAAAAAGTGAGATGAAAATACATTAACTTGCATTTCCATTGTGTGAATATTGTTTAACCACAAATATAATGACCATTGCAAAGTTAATAACTTTTTATGGTACTATATTTATATTTTTAATTTCATATATGATCTTATTATAATATATTTTTACCCTTTTCTTAGTATTGTTTTGATGTCAAAACTATTCTAAGGGTTAATTGCCCTGTTTCTTGGGTATATTTTCACTGGCTATTTTTGTCTTACTAATTAGATATGTATATAGTCATATAAGTAAAGTATATAAATATTTAATTATCATCTATATTCATTATATATGCATTTATAATAATTCATCATATTTGGAGAAAAAAAAATAAATGCATCGTTCATGGAGATGGTAGCCCGTATGTGTACATGAACTCAAATTTCATATCATCATTGTATTAAACGATTTAAAAATTAATTATATATATATAAATATTTTTTTAATTTTCATATTTTTTCATATTTTTTAAAATTTTTATTATATCAATCCATTATATATTCTATGTGTAGGGTGAAAAATTCACAATACTTTGAGGAGGTTGTAGTCCACGTGTTAGAAAATAATGTAATTGTATTTACATAGAATAGAAAGAATAAGTGTATGTTTTATATAAAATTTAAATAATAATAAATACATTAAATATAAAATAGATATCATATAAAAATATTGTGTCTAATATAATTTCAAATAATTAATGGTGGTAATGTAAAAGTTGAACAATGTCAGTTAGTGAGGTTATAGTTCACCGTAAACATGAATTATAAATCTATTACACATTTGATCGAAGTTTGGTTATGTGAATATAGAAAAATTAATATAAAATCACATATATATATATATATTTATTTAATATTCTGTTTTTTTATCTATTCACATAATATGAATAATTTATGTGGTGGAAAATGAAAACAAAACAAAAGTGATTAAAAAAAGATGTTACCTCATAACTGGGTAACTTCTTTTGATTTTCACCAAAGGGAATTATTGAATTTATTTCTATAAAAATTGAGGATTATATGATATAGGAGGTGGATATTTGGTTCTTATTTGGGAATTTTTTTCAGCACGTCAATGGTATTGATATGTGTGAAAAAGTCAGTGGGGTGAGTGCACTTTTATAGTGGTGGATGAGTTACATTTTGGTAACTTTTTTTAATAGGAATTACACCAATATTTTTCAAATGTAATGTGCCTATAATAATGTAATAAATTCTATAAAAGGGATTATAGGGTCAAAATATGTATATATAATGTATTCATAACATATTTCTATGTCATTTTGGCCATTATGATTAATGTTTAGACCCATGTTAAGATAACTTTTCTCTGAATTGCTGTAATAAATTTAAATTACGTTCAGTATTATATTTTTAAAACAAAGTAAGTTGAACTTATTATAAATTATATATTATTATTTAAAATATTTAATTTATTTTTACTAATTACTATCACATATGTTGTAGAAATTAATTATAATTTTACCCTGCATACGGGATGACAAAGAGGGGTTTAATGTAAAAAGTCCAAAAGATTGAAATGTTTTTATATGACTATTCTAAATGATATTTATTCCAATGTCCTAAATAGGTTTTAATTAAATATTAATGATCTAATTAATACTTAAAACCAATAAAAAATATAATATAACCATATAAATAAATTAGATGAAAAGGTTGTTTTGAACTAAAATTCTGTAATTTTTCAATATTCCTCAAAAACAAAAAATCACAGAAAAATACCAAAAAATAATCCAAAGTAAATATTGAATTTTTTATTTCCAATTTAAGGTTTTTTTGTTGTAAATAATTTATTAAATTTATAAAAAAAATTGTATTAAAATTTTTTTACCAATGGAAGGTGGAAAAATTGCCAGTATAAAAATATAACTTTTTATTCATAATATAGGATTTGTTCATATCTTGTTGATATTGAATAAATTAGATGAATTTAAAAAAAATTACTGAATATATTACTTATATATATCATTCATTTCATTCACTAATAGTAATTAATTTAACATATTTTTATAAAACACATTTGGAAGCATAAAATTGTTCCTTATAAAATCATTCTATTTATATTCAATTGGTTCTTCTGTTCACTTATAATTAATTTGTGACCAATTAATTAAACTATATATTTTTATAAGTTAGTTAATATAATTCATAACTACTTAAATAACTAGAATGTTACATATTAATAGATTAATTAAAAATATAATATGGTAGTTTAGTAAAACACGGTGTTGAATGTAACACAGTCTTGCATGTAACATATGCCATTAAAGAAATTTGTTGTAATGTGTAATGTGATATATTATAGTAGATCCCTATACAGAATGATAAACATTATCATGCACATATATTCTCAATTATTCATTTAGATTATGAAAAAATTAGTGATTCATATAAATAATTATTGAATCAAAATTTAATTTATTCAAAATGGAAAATATTGTAATGTTTTTGGGGGTTACATTATACCGATCGTAAGTAAATTGTGCCCATGAAATAAAATCCTGAAATAGGTAATAATTTGGAATTACATTCAAAATAAATAATTTTTGGAAATATATCATCATAAATTGTTTAATAACACATTTCATAATTATATTTAACAAAAAATGTGATGGTCACATCAAAAAAATTCATTCGAATAGAAGGAAATTAGTGAAAACAAAGACTCAATAGAATGATACAACCATCATTTTCCGATTGAGAATAAAAAATAACATGCTATTCTTATTTTTTTTTACCACAAACAATAAATTAGTGGTGTGAAAAGGTCATTGATATCAAAAAAATGATGACAATATGGAAAAAAATTTAGTTCAAGGCCTCATTTCCAAGAGTTGAAGAAATGTTACAGTATTAAAAAATATATGTAAATAAATGTTTCTATTTCATAAACACAACGTTTTACTTTTGTTTTGAGTTGAACTATTCTAATTTACTTCTTATATAGGGATGTAATAAAAAAATATATCAACCATTTCTTATAAATCAACATAAACCATTAAATAAATGGTTAACTTTTCACGATTACTATGATCCCACATTTTAAAATAATGGTCACTAAATTTTTCAAATGAACAGATAATTATTCTTCAAACAATATAAAGTAGTTATTTAATTATCACATATTAAACATGTGGACACATTCATCATGTATTCTCCTAAAACAAGGTAATAAAATGAATTACCATAAATCAATATTTCAAATAGTACTTCTTCCTTATTACATAATTAAAAAATGATATTGGTTATATTTTATAAATCTAAAAGTGGTATAAACTCCACCAGTGACAACTTAAGAAACTTTTTTGGAAAATAATTAAGTAGTTAAAAGGTATTCAACACATATCTATTATATATTATCCAAATCAATTATTATCTCATCCTTAGGAAAATATTAATGGTAGTATTTCCCTCAATCAAATATTATTCAATACGATCAACTTATAACAAAATCACTTTTCATGTTACAATTTTATATATGAACTCAAATCCTTAACAAAAAAGTATTGAACAATAATTCATATATATTTAATAAAATAATGGCTGGAATAAACATACAAAATATTTCATGGATCCAATTAAGAAAATTATAGTAATCATTCCGCTTTTGGATTATTAATTATATAACCATGAATTTTGATCCCTTAGCTTCTTATGTGGTAGATTCCCTTGATTCTTGAATAATTTTTCCTTAGTGTCCCACATCTTTATAGTAGTAACCCAAAATTATATGTTTTTCCATGATTACATTTTATTCCTTAAAATTATGAAACCATTCTCCAGACATAAAACAAACTCTCACTCCCTTCTAGAATTTCCCTAGCCGATTCTTCCTAAATTTATGACAGATTTGAAAATTATTCTCTCATTTCCTCTCATTATCTATTACATTATCTTCCATAAAATTCTTCACCTAATTTAATTTTAAGCTATATGATTTACATAATTACATCTTTGGGATTATATAATATATAAACATTCCATCATATGCAAAATAGATTTGATAAACAATATCCCTTCGGAGACAGGACTTAATTCTTTTAAATAAGTTATCTATATTTCATTATGTTTTGCATATTATTGATATAGAATACCTTGTTAAACTAGTAGCTATATAGCTTCATAATATACATCACATTCTTCATATATTTTCATTAAACTATTGATATTGATCTGCATCATAGTTTTTTGATACCATGGTAAGTATTTATCAAATAATGTATCCTTAAAAGTTCCATATTAAATGAATTATATTTCTTGTTCCTACCTAGTATTTTGGATCAACAACAAAAATTTATCAGCATAACCATTGAGAAAATATACTACAACTGTATATGTTTACTTTTCAACACCCCCTAATTCATTAATTATCATCTCCAAAGACATAATCCACTACTCATCTACAATTTTATCGATTATACCATTATTTGATGGGGGCCTCTATTGAACAATGAAATACAACATCGATGAATCTAAAATTGGAATTGGTTTTTCTATCCAGGAAGGTTTATTTCACATATCCCTATCCATATTTCCTACCATATCCATAATTTTCTCCATTTGAATAACATCTATATCATGTTCCTAAATAGGGATTTCTCTACATTTTACATGAGTATTGATAAAATTTTTCCTTCTAGATTCAATTTTAATATAATGGAATATAGTAGACAATATTTTAAAATTTGAACATGTTATAACATTAAATATGGAATGGAACATAACATAAATAGAAAATTTTATCAATAGAAAATATAGTAATCATAAACTTGGATTTCATGAGTATATAATTACAATAAAATCATTGGTTACGAACCGAATCTGGTCACCATCAAAATTGGCATCAGCAATGGTTTTTGACTCGGCCGAATGGGCATTCCAGATCCCCATGGGCTGGCACAAGTTCCCGGGTATCATAAAATAAAATTTGGGAATGATTTATTTGATATTATAAACAATAAAACACCAAAAATGTCCAATATTACAAATCAAGATTTTTCAAAACTAATAATAATTTACAAATATTCAGAATTGAATTTCATAATTCAGAAAAATTCTCAAGTAATATAACAAATTATGATACCCAAAATGGGAAGCCCAAAAAACATTTATTAAACAACTTCTAAATGTTTCCAAATTTTTTTAAATGATACAACAAAAGATACACGTGGAAAACACACATTTTCAAACAAATATGAATCATTGAAACTAAATAAATAATAAATAAAAAAATGGTTCCAGACCAAAAATAATGTAGGAGGAGCATGATAAAAATATGAATGAAACAAAGATAACTCATCTTAGGATTCAAGCACTTGGAACCACTAACCTTTGGTGTCAAAACACAAATTACTTGTGTGAAACATCAACTGCAACACCGCCGTCCCACGAGGGAGTGAGGTCCAGCCTAAATCCCTAATATGTGACAAAAAATACACCAAATCGAACCCTAGGTACGAACTCTAACTTCTGGTAATTTTTGAGCATCATGAATGTTAGAGGAAATCATATAGAGAAGGAAGGAAATGAAGCGATAAAAACATAATTCATGAAATATTTAATAAAATCACCAAAATACACCAATATCTGAATTTACAAATAGCCAAAAATGCAATTTTTGTTAGAAAAATTCTATGGAGGAAAATTAGGCACTAGAATCGTTGAAAAATTGTACAAATTGTATAAGTTATGAATGAACCCATTTACCTCTTCAAATCTGGGCGATTTGAGATATCTAGAGAATTGTTTCCAAAATTCGTGATCAATATGAGTTCCTATGAGGGCAGGGGAGTATGGGTGTGCCCCATGAATATGTTGGATCAATAAAAAGATTGAATCACAAACAAAACATAAAAATTGAATGATATATTAAATAATTAAAAAATATTTAATGTAGGGAATGAGATTTCAGGCTGTCCTGAAACCTTAATAAAAAAACCAAATCCATCGTTATTACACATGACAATGGGGTACTAATTTATATGGTTGTTTTAATATACCGGGATATGAAAATTGGGAAGTGGAATGGGTGTACAATTTTGAAAAAAGATGGAGTAATAAAAGAAACACGTTTTATTTTTAAATCTGGAATTGAGCTCACGGTTTGGCCCAAAATTTGAAAACCCACCATTTCCACCAAAATGAATGGGATACCAACAAAACAATGAAATAATCAATATTAAATGAAAAATAAAATTAAAAAGAGGTCATTGATGTAAAATTTATTTCCAGCATAAAATATTCCACCCCTGAAATATCACAGCATGGTCAAAGAAAAAAACCAAACCCAATAGAAAGGCCAAAATTGACTCATTTTCCATGCTTCACTAACAATAAAAAAGTTATGATATCTCTAGTTGATCAATCAAGAAGAAATAATCAAAAAATTTAAAACATACTCCACTTTCCTGTAACTATGAAGCACATTATGAATTCATTTCAATCAAAACACCTGAAACATTATCGGAAAAAAACTCAAGAAGTTTACCCAAACAAACAACAACATGAAACAGGGTTACACACAACATAATTTAACTAATCTTTTGGTCGATCTCTAATCCCAATGTTTACCCAAGGAAGATGTTGGTAGTTATATTTCTCAGAACAAGACTACCTACCACCAATCCCAGACCAATAACAAAACCTATTTACTGATATGGGAAGACTGAAATTGGTTACCACCGTATGAGAGAACATAAATTTTCCCAAGATATAATCAGGAATAGTGGAGGCCCGAACGGACTCCCCCGTATAAGGGGTATAATCACATTAGATAATTCAAAAAGAACATTCATGAGACACGTATTGGGTATCCAAACCATAAGAACCATCCATGTAAACCAACTAACACAGTCCAACATAAAAAGACCCTAAATTTTAAAGAGTTGGCATGGCCACACAATTAGTCTGCATGGTTTGGGAAACTGTGTGCTAACCGTGTTGAGCATCCTATCCAAAGGGGAAACATCACATGGTTACACAGGATAAGTCACGTAGCCGTGTGGAGACCATGGGACAACTAGTGTCTCTTATTACATGTTTCCCTATAATGGGGCACATTTACTACTAACTGTGCGCAAATAGTCAACATTAACCTTCCTTGCAAAAACATCCATCATTTACCCAAAAAGATGAAGGAAACAAAATTGGGAAAGTATGAACTCAGGAAATAATAAGGAAATGAGGACCTCCCGTATCTACCACCAAACATGAACAACTACAACAAGATGATGACAACAAAGGATTAAACTATTACATTTATTCAAACAAAGGAAAGGAATTAAACCAAATATTTTAATTTCTGGGGATTTCCTTGACTACGCTCCGTATTCAATCTTGGACATATGGATGGATCTCTAATGATTGAAAAATCAACGGCCTTGAAGTTCAGATTTTGAAAACTTGGAATGTAATTTCTTTTTTTGGTTCCACAAACATCTACACTGAGATCCCAGATGGGTTCAATGAGACATTACACACTACAACCTATTGTTACCATCTCCCAACATTTCAATAAAACAAGATCATGGAATATGTACACACATCACCCCTTATTTCTTCTGATGATAAACTGAAAGAGGAAAAGATATATAAAAACTTCTTCCACTAAACAAAGGATGTCGATATCTCCCCAAAGGAGACACTCTTCTAAAAAAATTGAGGGACACAAAATATTGTACAACCTCACCTTTACTTTCACACAAGCACATGAAATCACAAGGCTTCACCAAACATGAACATTACGAGTGATAAAAATAGTAAGTTGAGAGGAACATTGGGCAATGTTCCCAAACATCACACAATTTCAGGAAGAGGCCATAAAGACCTCCCAAGACCATATTTTTTATACTATTGGATTAAAATGAACCCCTGCTTCAAAGAGACTACGAAGGACCCAGAGGCCCTCTTAGACCACCTTCATTCTAACAACCCTAGACACCCAACACCTATGATGAATCAGGTAACATAAGAAACTATAGTATCCTTCAACCTTCTAAGATCAATATCTCATTACAAGAGGATCCACAAAACGAAGAAACTAAATGGTATAAACTCAATACCCAATGATTGAGAATAAAATTCTTTAGAGTGATGAACTGGAGGATCCTCCAACGTTGAAAAAATCTGGGTTGCACATCAGTCGTGCATTAACTCTTAGTGGGGGCATAATTTTATCCGATGAAAGAACCCAAGTACCCAACCAACCTAGTCCATTGGTCAAGACACGCCACATGCTAAAACTGAGCAGATGAGGGGAACCACCATAAAGGCTTCCCAAACATTTATGAGAAGATACCACTAACCGACCCTTCAACCCAGCTTAATGATCAAACGCTAAACAAAAATACCGTTCAAACAAGAGGGGTTTGTGGACTCAAAACATCCCACAATGACAACATTTATGAAAAAACATAATACACACAATCCAAAACCAGTCATCATGACATAGTTTTTTCTTTTAAAATCAACTCTTTCAAAATAAACGAACTAGCGTTTAGAGTATCCACCAATGGTACACCATCATCCTCAGACATGCATGTTTTCATCCACACTAATAACCCTCCTCATGTCCATCACTCTACTAATCCATTCATTCAATTAACCATACATCTTCCCATATAACCCAATGCATTTGGTTTCTCGCAGAAATACCAAAGGTAAAAACAACAATTATTTCCAATTTTCAGAACCAAATTAGTCAACAAATATTTTATTTTTCTCTATACCACTAACCACGAAATAAAAATCCCAATAATTCAAGTTAAAACTCACTTTAAATTATTTTATATTTATTTCAAAACATTTCATCCCATTTAAAAAATATCAAATTTCATTAAAAAATGCATCTCATAAATGCCAATTAATTGGGGAACTCAACTCTTTTCATTTTAAAACAAGATTCCAAAATGTCATAAAACATTTCAAATGATCTCTAGTTAACAAGTAATTTTTTTTAAAACCCCACACATATCATCCCAAAAAAAATTCATTCAACTCAAAACACATGTCAATAATTTAGAAAAGACTATTTGAAATAGATTTTTAAAACTCATTATAAAATAATTTATACTATTAATAGAGGTGTAAACACACTATTTACAATTTCAAAATCGTTCTTAAAATTCAGTTCCACCATTTAAAAAATCAAACCATTCCCTCTTTATTGGAGAAGAATTTCAGAAAAAAAAATTTGCTTCATATAACCTGGTAATTTTTGTTTTAGAACCAAATCATCTATGATTTTCAAACTAAAGGACAATAGAAAATACGAGAGGAAACTAGTTTATATGGGTGACATGGACACATAGTTGGCGGCCATACACCAATCAATTCACTGTCACAGAAAGTGTTTTAAGGAAATATTATATTCTTCACATGGATTTTCAGGTCTCATGATCTCACTGAGACAATTAGCCAAGGTCTTTTTTCATTTCCCCAAATCAATATCAATCCAATAAAACCAAAGGAATCAGTTTAACCTGCCATCCCTATGTGACTTGAATACCTTCATTAGGTGTGCTGGCCATACACACTACCCATAACCAAAATGTGATGTCCCAATAATCCTTGTTCCGTTATCTTGAATCATCCCTAAATAAATTGACTCAAAGAGTTATCCTAAACCTCCGCTGATACCAATTTGTCACGAACTAGATATGGTCACCTTAAAAATGGGCACCCGGCCCAGTATGTGGCATGACCTGAAGGGAATTCCTGATCCCCATGGGGTGGAAAAATTTCTCGAGAATCATAAACTGAAATTTGGGAATGATATAACTTTAAAATATTCAATAAAACCACAAACAAGTCTAATATAACAAATCTAGATTTTAAAAAAACAACCTTTTACAAAAAATCAGAATTGAATTACATAAATTTTAAAAAAATCACAAAGAGTGTAACAAATGATGAAACATAAATGCAGAACCCATGAAACAGTTTTAATCCTCTTTCAAATGTTATCAAATTACCTCAAATGATACAATAAATAATACACATGGAAAACACACATTTTCAAACAAATATATTACTTTGAAAAAAAATGTTAATCAATACTACAAAAAATGGTTCCTGAACCAAACATAATGTATTATTATCATGAAAAAATATGAATAATGAAAAGATAACTCATATTAGGATTCTTACACTTGGAACCACTTACCTTTTCTATCAAAACACAAATTTGTTGTGTGAAACATCAACTGCACCACCACAACACCACGTGGGTGTGAAGTCTAACCTAATACCCGAAGACTTTTTGAAAAAGGAACCAAATCAAACCCTAGGCATGATCCCTAACTTTTGGAAATATTATAATTTTACTAAAGAGGGAGTAAACCCTTAGGAAAAGGATAGAAATGAAGAGATAAACACTTACATGAAGAAATATTGTATATAACTAATCAAATAGACTAGTAACTAAATTTCCAAATAACCAAAATGAAATTGAGTTTAGAATAAGTCTTAGGAGCTAATATATGAACTGGAACAGGGGTAAAACAGTTAAAAATGAATTATTAATGAAATAAATGATTTACCTAATCAAATATCGGATATTTGATAAATCCAGAGAAGTTGTACCCAAATTTATGTGGAATATGTGATCCATAGAGGGGGAGGAAAGCATGGGGATGTGCCAAGGGTAAGTGGGATCAGGTGAGAGTGAGAATAACCAAATAAAAATAAATATTGAATGAGATATTAAAAATAATAATGTACAAAATGAGCTTCCAGGTTGTCCCAATACCTTAATAAAAAACCGAGATCCGTCAATATTATGAATACCTACGGGGTCCAAATTGATAGTGTAGATTAAATATAGCATGGGTTTCTAATTGGGGAGTGGAATGGGTATAAAATGATAAAAATTTACGGAGTTATAAAAGAAAAAAATTAATTTGGAAATGGGATCACAGTTTGACCCAAAATTGGATAACCAACCATTTCCACCAAAATGAATGGGAAACCCCCAAAACATAGAAGGAATGAAAATTAGATGAAAAGTACACTTAAAAGATTCCCTGAATGTGAAATATTTTAATAAAATTAAATGGAATGAAAATTATTCAATCATATCTCATAGGTGTTTAAAAATAGTTTCATAGAATGGATTGATGTTGTGCACCATGTTATGCTGGAATGAGGCCTCGAACACCTTGTCAAACTTGTTACCCTATGGTTTATCTATTCCAGAACCAAATCCAATTATAGTGACCAGATCAGCATGTATTTCTAAAAACCCCATATAATCTTTACCTTACGAAAATACTATGATGTATATATAAACTTATCCTAAATGTCAATCATAGGGTTACGATCCAGAATATGAGTTTTCAAAATCTATTTTCTACAATTACTTCTGAAACATATCTAACACTAACTAAAATGCATCAATCCTAAGAAGCTCTAATCAAGTGCATTATTTTATTACATTGGCATATAAAAAAGCTTCAAAAGCCATGGGACCTAATATTTTATATGACCTAGAAAACAAGAATATAGACATGATACCCATAATAAATTAGTAAAATAATATCAAAATGTGATACATAATAGTATGTATTAACTGGCATCCTTCAAACTCATTCAATGGATTACTATTCATCTCATGGAGTAACAAAATATAATAATGAATATCTAAATTTTTTTGTAAGGGTGGGTAAATTGTGATCATTAATGATTTGATAACAATTATTCTAAATACAATGTTAAATAACCAATAACACATTCCATTCATATAACTAGATAATGCACAGTAAATATAGCAAGCTAAGAACGGAAAACACATTTCGTTTAATCAATTAACCGATTATAGAAAGCATCCATAGATATGTAAAATTAAATATCATTTAAAAATAATAAATATATTAAAATGAGGGAAATGATTAATTGTTGGAATACATGTTTCATAGGTATATGGCACCTTAACGACAAGTCATTTCACAAGACGATTTTTCATATCAGGTAAAACCCCATATAAATTTTCCAATATATTCATCTCATTAAAATACTAATGCTTAGAGGGGATATCTATAACTAAAAAAACATTCCTTACATATCTATATATTTTCTTATATATCAATTAATATATTTTATTCCTGACAAATGTTCCATATAATTTTTTAATTCAAAAAACACACATATTTAACAATTATTCACTTGTTAATAAAATAACTAGAAAAAAGAACACCACATATAAGATTTTATATTTTTTAGGAATTAAAAATATATTTTAAATGATAATATTTATATTTATGAAAAATTTATATTACTATAAAAATGATCATAAAGAAGTGAATGTTTCAAGATATTTTTAACAATCACAAAAGAAGTTATATAGAAAATAAACCTTTTACCACTTCGTAATTTTAATGTAAAAAATATGATGAGAATAAAAAATATTATACATTAAATTACATTAATATAATAGAATTTATTGTATAATATTTCATTAGGGTTAGTAGATACACCACAAAAAGTAAGCATGTGGTGAATACAAAAATTATCCAACATTTGTAAAATGTGAGATGGAAATCCCATACATTGTGTTTCTGTTTGAATGAAAGTCAATTAAACTTATATATAGTATTATTGATATTTTTAATAACTTATTATAGAACCATATTAATATATAAATTATCATGAATTATCTTTCCATAATATCATATTAACGTTATCTTTCTAAACATTTATTATTTTAACTCTTTGAGGTGTTAATTTCCTTGTTTTTTGAGTATTAATTGACATTATTCATGTTATATATATCATTGTTTCATCATCTATATAATGTGATACATGATTAAATTATCATATATATTCAGTGTTTTTTTCATTAAAATTATCCATAATATTTGGAGACATGAAATGAAATGCACTGTTCATGGAGAAGGTAAGTCGTATGTATGCTTTAATGCAACATTCAATCAATTTCATATTAGAAGAGTGAAAAATAAATTAAATTTTGGTATAAAATAATTATATTAACATTTTTATTTCATTAATGTGACATATTTTATTAAAAAACTTACCTTATACATCCCATGTATTGTGTGAAGGAATTAAAAATCTTTGAGGAGGGAGTAGTCCAGAATGAACTTAATCGTATTTCCAAAAAATGGAATGAATAAAGATATATATTATATAAATATTATGTATGAATTTTGAAATTATAAAAATAATACATATATATAAATATATATCATATAAAAATATTATATAAAACATAATTCCTGACCAAGAAACATTGTAAAGGAAAAACCAACAACATCATTTCATGAGGAAATAGTTTTCCCTACAAAAGAAATATAATTTCATTACACATTTTGATAGAAGTGTGTGTATGTTTAGTTATAACCCATAATATAAATAAAATATAAGCATATTTATGATACTGAGTATATTATATAATAGTTTAATAATAATATTGTATGGATTTTATAAGAAAAATAAACCAAAAGAGCTTGAGGAAGGATGTTACCTATTTCTGGTAAACTCCATTTGGTTTACAAAAAATAGATCCCTTAAATGTATTTATTCCAATAGTTAGGATTATAGAATGAAGTGGGTTATTTGAGGAACATATTTGGGTAGATTTTGGGTGATAAAATGTTAATTAGATGTGTTATGATGGATGAGTGAGTGTACTTTTATCGTGGGGGTGTGGATTTCTTGTAAATTTTTGGAAATGGATTTCCATCAATGTTTTCCAATGTCATTTGGCTCCAATAATTAATAAAATTATAGAAAAGTGAGGATAGTTTCATAATTTAACTATAAATTTTCATTTTAATAAGTTTTTATGTTATTTAGGACCTAATTTTTAATGTTTAGTCCTTTGTTATGAAATTTTGTTTTCTTAACATCTATAATTAAATTTAATTAAATTTTCTAATTTTTTGGAAAAAAATTTAAGTTTACCATATTATTTATTAACAATATTTATAAATAAATATATTTAATCCCTTTTTAATAATTAAAATCATATAATAATTAGATAATTATTTAAATTTAATCTAGTACATGAGGCAACAACTGGGTTTTTAAAGTAAAAATATTCAAATGATTGATTTTTTTCATATATATTTTCTTATTAAAATTGATTAAAATATAATAGATTTAAATAAATTATCTATAGTTGATATAATTATTTTTTTTAAAAAAGTATAATTTATACTTATATCTAATTAAAATGAAAAACGAGTTTTGAATTAAAATTCTTTATTTTTTTCTAGTCATTAAAAAAATAAACTTCATAGAAAAATAAAACAAATTTTTAATGGCATAATATTTATGTTTATATTTAAAAAATTATGTTTATTTTTTCATTTAAATTTTTTAAAATTTTTAAAATTTATATTTATATTTCATTTTATATTAAAATGTTCAAAAATTGCCAATATAAAAGTAGTTCTATTGTGCATAATATTGTGTTTTTCTTATATTATGACTATTTATTAAATTATATGAACCAAAAATATATTTTATTGAATAAATAACAAATATATTTCATTAATATAATTACCTATCGGTAATTAATGTAATTTATCTTGATAAACTTATATTGCAAGCATAAAAATAGTTCGTTAGAAAAATATTCCCTTTAAATTAAATTGGATCGTATACTCATTTCTAATTAAATTTTAAACCATCAATTCAGCTATATATTTTTATATGTTATTAAAACCTATCCATAACCATGAACATAATGACTATGAAATATATTATTTTATTAAATAATAATATAATATGATTTTTTGATAAAACTCAGCATTTCATGAAACACCACCGATTAAAGAAAGTCATTATTTCATATAATGAAATATAACTTTGATGTTCTATGTATTGAAATATAGAATCTATTTTTCATGTAAATTCTCAATGTTATTTTTAGAGTAAGATTAACTGGGTGTTTCATATAAATCATTCTAGCAGAAAAGAGAATTTATTCAAAAAGAAAATTATTTTAATGTCTTTGGATGTTATATGGAAGATGATATACATACATTTATAACATTTGATAAAATAATATAAATTTATAACACTTTGGAAAAACATGATAATCTCTTTCATTATATCCATGAAAATTATACATATATCTCATCTAAGTTTCTCAGTGAATGGAAATAAAATATGGTGAGATCAGATGCTCAATAAGTAGTTGAAAAATGTGGTAGTTTTCATAACATAAATTTGAAAAAATTAATATGGAATGAAAAAATACTAGAATACAAAATGAACATAAACTGATGTAATTATATATCAATGAAAATAAATGAAAACAAGTATAAAAATATTCATTTAACACATACTAATTGAATTCAAATTGATTAACATCATAACATAATGTCAAGGACTGGTGATAAGACACTATCATATTAATGGATGATGTATACACCAAAAAAATCATATTTGTTTCATGAGACCTATAAATTCATCAAGGGGGCATATAATTTGAGTCCTCATCTTTCACTTAATTAATCCCAATACATTCACCATAAAATTCATCAAAACTATTAATACCATTACCTATGGGACCACATACTATATAAATCATGGGAATATATATTTGAAAATAAATATATAAATCAAACTCATCCCAATTATAAAAAAATGAATATTTTTAAGAGAATACCTCTTGAAAAACATAGATGATTCAGGGTATCGTCAATTTAACTTTAAGTACCACCATTAATGAAAATAGGCTTGAATATATATTGAATATACTCAATTATCCATAAATTATTAAAATTATATTAATCAACTTTCCTACATAGAAGACAATGTAAATGGTAGGTTGAATCATTTATAGTTATTCTTTTTGAGCTTGTGAACATTTCAAAGCATCGCATCTAAGACTGTCTTTCCATGTGAGTAGTATTACGATTATTCTCCATGCATCTGAGTGTTGATTTAGTCAATGATATATTTTTCAATGTTGATTATTCATATTTTTATATGTTTCATAGCCATGTCCAAATTATAATATGGTGAAGAATATAAGTTTTTTATGAAATTAAAAACAATTTTACTCTAGAAAACATAGTATGGGTTTTCCACCATAGAAAATATTGTGTATTTCAATGATTTCGAAAAAAATTAATTCAAAATAATATGAAAGACGGATAAAAATATAATCTTTTTAATATGATATAATTAATTATAAATTAATAAAAAAATATTTCATGTTAATTGTCTCTCTCCACAAAATAAAAAAGGTGGTGAATATAACATGAGTCCCAAAAATTGAAAATGAGACGAAATAAGCCAACATATGTCATGTATTGAAATTCAATAAAAAATACCATAAATTTAGGGATTATATCAGATATTTAAATTCCATTAATAAAATAATAAAATTATATAAAATCTAAAATAAGTGGAATATAAACCACATAATGGATTTTAGTTTCATTATATAAACATTCCCAGAAAGTGAAACAATTAAGATGAAAAAATATTAAATCCAATACTGACATACTAAAATTTACATTAAAATCATGTATAAAGAATTAAATTTTATTCATAGAATATTTTATAATTTTACCAGTATCCATATTCATTCATATACTTCATAAAATTAATTCTCTTTATTAATTCACTTGATTTTCCTAATCATGTGTTTTTTATCGTTTATAATTAACTCATATCAATGGTGCCTATATTCATTATTTTTAAAAACCCCATATTTTATAGCTAACGAATATTACTCTTATAGAGAGTTTAAAATTTTAAATAATGTTTAAAATTCCTATCATAAATTTTTCAGTCATTATCCTTAAAGATCAAATTGATAACAATCCTGATTAAGTGATTCTTGACAATCGAGGGAAGTTTTTAATTCGCAAATTAAATATTGATTTTATTAATAATGAATAAAAAAATCATTATTTATATATTTATATTATATTATATATATAATTAATTTTCTATATTCCATCATGATATAAATTTATATTATTTTTCCACTAGGTGGTTAAACTGTCCGAAATTAGAGCATACCCTAATTTAAAGGAGTATGAGGTGGTGTTTGGTGATATCGTTATACTATAAAGATAACGATATTATATATTGTTTATTTTTGTGATGTATAAGAATTATAATGTATATAGAATAAAAATTAATAAATATAAAAATATTACACAATTTAAATAATTCATTATCTTCTTAGTAAGCTTATTTTAAATAATTAATATAACAATGATTCCATGTTTATAATATAATAAATATGTGCTATCATTTTTCATAATAGATATATGATGATATACAAATATAATACAATATATTTAATACAATCTTTATATCTATCATTGTGTGGAAGGTAAGTCAGATGAATGACTTTGTGTCCTGCATGCAGTTGTCTGCACCACATATGAGTGAGGGTTATCGTTTTCACAAGGTGTAGGGTAGGTTGTCACTGTTTGTTTCCAGAATATAATAACAATATGAATTATATAGTTACTAAATTAACTATATAATAATGGAAAAAATAATTATAATATTTATTGGTAAAAGAAAATGATAATAGAGAAATAATTAAACTTATGTAAAGAATATGGGGTATCTCGTGATGGATTCCTTGGAAAGTAAGAGAATGTAATAATATCATATGAAAAAAAACATATGAGGATTAAAGAAGATTATTAATGATGTAAATATGATATTTTTTTAGATTAAACCAAAAAATTTCTATTATTAGTGGGTTTGTGAGAGGACGCTATAATAGATGAAAATATGTGGGTTTTAATGGAAATTAAATTTTGGTAAGGGAGGGAACAAAATCGTATGGGTATTAGGCGGGATTCGTGATTTAGGTGGTGTAATGGTATATGAGACATACAGGTATGTCTTTAATACATAATAAGTCTTTCTAAAATATTTTTTTGACATTTTACTTATTAAAAATATGAGATAACACATTTACAAATTTTACCCTTCTTAATATTCATTATAAAGTAACCCTAATAATTAAATTTACTTCTAAAAAATATGATAAAACATCCAAATAAATTAATTAATGAATCCTTATTTTAGATCGAATTTAATATATTGAATTTGTAAATATTATAAAATTATGTATGAATTGAATCATATGATATATGAAATTTTATTTTAATAGAAAGATATGATTTTATATGTTAAGTATTTCTTCATTATTACATGTTATAAAATATTAAATGAATGAGTTATTATATAATTGTATATATATTTCATGATTATATTTGTGTTAGTTTTTAATGTACGTTAATA
The DNA here is from genome assembly GCA_963277665.1 of Viscum album. Taxonomy (NCBI): domain Eukaryota; kingdom Viridiplantae; phylum Streptophyta; class Magnoliopsida; order Santalales; family Viscaceae; genus Viscum; species Viscum album. The sequence continues at coordinate 1,434,832,048 of OY728163.1, forward strand.
TAATTGTTTTAGTTATAAATAACAGAAATCTTATAAAATTATTCATTAGAACCAACCATTTTAATTTTACTATGGTAATTACAGTATTTATTAAGCAATTTACATTAAATGTTTACAAAAAATATTGTAATAGTTAAATAATCATAACATACTTATTGTAAATATAAATTTAATTTTATAAAATAAAATAAATATGTTTCAGGAAAATCTATTTTAAAAATTAAATGAATAAAACTGATTTTTTAGAAAAATCCAAATAAAATATTCATAAGATAATTTTTTTTCAAATGATAAAAATTGAAGTAAATTATTATAAATTAAAAATATAAAATTCAAAAAATAAACATTTAATTATGCATATGAATATTAGATCTTTAGATTTTGCTTTATTTTATAGTTCATGTTATGGTTCTTTCATCCTATAATATGGTATTATGTATTATATTATCCCCCATTAAATAATTTTTTACTCAAATTTTTTATATATATTATATAGAGAAAAAATGTAGATATTTATTCTTCACGGATACATTGGGATCCTAGATTTCCTCATTTTGTTTTTGATTCCTTTATAGGAAATTCACTAATCATGTTATTTTATCTAGTATTACATTATTTCTAGCATCAATTATCATAAAATGATAGTAATTATAAAAAAAATACTTCACATATACACCGCTAGTTGTTGGAAGATGTGTTTGATCAGGAATGTATTTCATCAATAAAAAAACGTGGAATATTTTTTTTGGTTTTGGAAGGTTTGAAGAAATAAAAATTTTCATAGCATCAACCCCTACTATTTCTTATTTTTCAAATATTACAATAAATCTTGGTCTTAATATACTATTTTTTTCAAATCACAAAACCCCAGTATAGGGTAAAACCTTCAAAAATACATGATCTCTAATGTGTAATTCGAATTCGTTCATTATGTTTTTCATCATAAATAGTTTTTCGTATGTGGGATACATTATTATGATGCAAGACAGACAATAAATTTAAAATAATATCCTCTATAAGAAATTGTATAACTGGCCTTATTTGTTCAACTTCATTCCAAAATGTTTGAGAATGAATGTGATTCTCAGAAAATTCCTCATATGGTTCAATCAAGAGTATCAAATGAATATTATAATTGTATGAAAACTACCCCAAAGGTACATATTGATCCCACATACCTTTGATGTTATGAGAACATGATCTCAATATTTCTTCCAACTTATGGATAATATTTTTGAGACTTCCCTGCTGTTTTTGAATGATATGTATGTCTTAAATGTTTTTCACTTTTAAGATCTATTTGAGTAAACATATAAAATTTTGATTTCAATCATGGTTAATGATTAAATAAAATTGATAGTGGTTCCCCATGAATATTTTTGATTTTATTTATACATAGAGTGGAAATGAGATCATAGGGTAGTTCTCTTAATATAAGTATATAATTAGTGGACTTAGTAGGATGATATTCAATAATCCAAATCACATCTTTCCTCATTGGTGTATATGGGAGTCTATTTAAATGGTTCGTTGAAACATTCACAACTTTTTAATAAGAAAGGGATACATTTCATGAATCCCATTGGATTCAGTCTTTCGGTCATTACCTGCATGTGTACATTGTATCTGGACACATGGACCATAAATTATCAGATTGTAACTCCCACAAGAAATATTCTCTAAAATCATAGTACATTATTTTTCTACTAGTGAGTATATATAAATTATAGATATATTATTTACCTATAGTTCCATATACAAATTTTGTATGGATAGCGCACATAACCTTGTCCAAAACAGAAACACATTACCTCTCTGGATGAAATCTATAGATTTCATTCCTTTTAATACATTAATATTACATTATTTGTTTTATTCATCCCTCTAAGACATCCCTATTTTTAGAGAAGTTTTTCTATCACATTGACTTAAAAGTAAATGATTCACCCCCTTTCAAAAAATCACAAATCCAACATTACATGATCCCTATATGTAGTATAATTATTAATAAATTTCAAGGATAGAAATATGTGATTCTTCTAACTGAATTCATAAGTCATAATATTTTACTTCTATAGATGGTAGTTTATTGATAAATCTTAGTCCCTAATTGTCTCAAAAAATATTCCTTTCAACACATTGATCACTATATAATAGAGTATACACCTTAAAATCTTATGGTTCTAATATATTTTTCATATTTCTCAATAGAGGTGATGTATCTATATTGTCAATGTAAATAGTAAATATTCCAACTCACGGTCATAAGTTGGATAGATCATTTCAAGAACATTCAATTTCCTTTATTCAAAATAAATCTCCCTATAATTATGAATAGGTATACTACCTATTCCATTTTTCAAGTAATCTCTTTATCTTTAAAATATATCCTTACCTGAAAATAATATTAATAATGTATCCTTAATCATTCTCCCACAAGGATATCAAAAATATTACTCATATTCTCATAACCATGTTAATTAAACCCTATTAAATGTCATCTTCATTAATGGTTATGCTGACATGGTTAAATCTAAAGAAAAATAATAATATTAGTAACAAACTAAACCCATAAATCCTTTGATATTGGAAATATTCATTGGTGTAGCTTAGTATTTTATACATTTTTCTTTGAATTGTCAAAAAATATTACATCATTTGTGAAAATATTTCCCTGAAATGTCACCTCATTGAGCCAAAATTCAAACCAACTACATTTCCTATATAATTCAATTTATATACGGACCCCATAATTATTTTCATTATATGCTCATGTTCTACTTAGATTATATAGGGAATTAAGATATAATCCATTAATACAAAGAAATGCTATCATTATACTCCTTGACTACTATATTATTCTTATCCAAAAATTTAATAAGGCATATTTTTAAACACAAAACGAATTACTATAAATTATTAATTTCATTACATTGTTTGAAACACCATCTCTGATATATAATTCTTATTTATATATAATTAATGATATGAAGATAAAAAATTGATAATTGAAAATTATTTGGAACTACCAATTTGATAAAATAATATATAAATGAATGGAACGTGATACATAATATTTATATTAATTTGATTGTTCTCCATATAATCAATGCACCACCAAATGAACATATAATATTTTTTCTCAAAATAAAGGGGATCAACAAGGTGAAACACTTGTGTCTATAAATCCCCTACCATAACAGTGGGATCATGGTGGTGAATCCATGATCCACTAAATTATTATTAAAAAATAAGGTAAGCATACAAGAATGGAAATAGATTCATGGAAAAAATGATAAACACCAAAGTAATCCAAATATAAATCAGCCTCTGTTCATGCAACCTCTTCCACCCCATCCATGACAATGACCATTTCCTAATGGATTCTAACCTTTTCCCCACTGATTCAGAGTCTTTAATTCATCATCCAGATTATATGTGCCACCAAACATAAATCCCCTATCACTCACTTATTGTTACAGTTTCTTCAAATCCACCAACTCCCCCAGTTCCATTATATAATTTTTCTTAGATATATTACATTAATCCGGAATTATTTCAGTCGATATATCATTTTCATGATCAGGTGGATGACCATATATTTCATATGGAAATACATATTTGACTATATGTACCACAATTATATCTTATATTAATAAAAAAATACTTATTATTTATAGTTCTCAATTGGTCAACATCTATTATAATAATTTCATTTTGGTGGGTGAAAAATATCGAATCGAGTCCTGATTTTGATTATTATTTCCCCTATAAATAAAAAAGATTTGAACTCACCAATTGGAATCATTTTCTACATCACTTGTGAAAAAAATTCCTTATAATTTTAATTCTAATTCATACCCTAGATCACATTAAAGTCAACCATTAGTACAGTAAACAATTTTTTAAATCAGGTACACTCATGTTACATAATTGGATTTTCGTATGCATTTTATGATCTCATAAGACTCACACTCCATGTTTTAATTGATTACTTCTATAATGGAGTGATAGGGAAATATAAAATGATTTTATAAAACATTGAATATATAAATATTTTCATCCTGATCCATAATCACATAAAACATTATCTAAAATTGAAACAATGATTAATGTTCTTACCAATACATCATTAGAAACATCAACATAATCTATAGTAATCACGTATTCTTAAAATAACACCTTTTCCTTTTCTATAGAAGGTTCCCTTGATGCTTGGGATATTGGTTCACATAATGTTCCTTATCCCTATAGTTAAATAATTAAGCATCGACATATTCCTACATTACTTTGAATATAGAAGCATGATGGGATTTTATCAACACATGAAACAAATTTAGTTTCCCTAACAATAATCCCCATCGTAATTCGTCCCACTTTCATCAAATGTGGGAAATCCAATTATTCATTTCTTCCCTTTTGTATAATTTTTCATCCAATAATGAACAACTTTCCTCTTCTTCCATGGATTCATCATGAATAAATACATACATTAGAAAAAAAAATTATATATTAGTTTTTATTGACACTTTATCATCATCTAATGAAAAAAATGAGTGACAATTGTCCTTTTACAGATCCAATTTACCCAACCAATTATACAAGGACCCAACCATAAATGTTATATTATATATTTTCATTAAACTAAAATTAATATTATATCATTCCAAAAATAGATTTTAGGTTTATAATATTATTGAATTATTTCATATGATCTTTCATGTGTACTCTCGTAGTACCGTAGCAGGGTAGTGTAGCAGATTGTACACTTTGTGGTACTATAGCAGGTACTGTACACCTTGCGAGTAATGCATGAGCACTGCAACAGTTACTATAGCTGGTACCGTTCAGTATTGTAATAGATGAAACTATTCATCATGGGCCACTGGTTTGGGCATGGAGTACATAAGGATTTCGGGCCACCTAGGCCTTCAAGTCAGTAGGGCTTTCAGGCCACCTTTAAGGCCATTGCGCCACCTCATGGCCTTCGGGCCACATGCAGTTGTCCTAGATAGACTCTACAAAAAAGGAACCGCCCTGAAGAGGATTCATAGAAGGTGCGCTCACTAGAGTAGACCCCAATGGATTTTTCAGAATAAGAGGGTATGACTGTGAAATCAGGACCAGTCTGTGCTTGCACATGAAGCCTAGCCAGATGGTCATGTAAATTTGGAGATCTATTATCATGATGCTGATGCTAGGGAGAGGCAGTTCCTTGTAGATAGTCTGGTTTAATTCACCAAGAGATTCGGGTCATGTAATCTCCTAATGCTTTGGGCCATGTAATATCTGAGCCTACAAGCCTTTTAAGGGTTTTCCATCATCCCTTAGAAGGGGGATTATAAAAAATTAATAAAAATGAAGGCCTTCAGGCCATTCGGACTTTAATCAACACTTTTTCATTATTAATAATAATCCATAAAATATGTGAAATAAATTTAATATTACGTGATTTAATATAATGAAATAATTTATTTGAAAAACAAGAAAACCCATAAAATATATATTATTGACGGATAAATTATATGAATGATTAAAATAAATATTTTTTTTAAAAAAATGGTGATATTTTCATGGAGATCATTGTGAAGACCCTTTGCAAGAAAATTAAGTCCATTTTATGAAACATAGGTTATTATATTTATAACCTACAATAAACTAATATTAAAAATAATTGAAAACCGGTTATATTAATTTTATAAACCTTACGGGTTAACTAATTCCTTTATTCCATAGAATACAAGGGACATTACCTAATGCGTTTGAGATATATGTATGGTTTACCGATTCATATATGATTGATTGGGATCATTCATAAATATAATCTATATATAGACCAAATGTTCATCATATGTAATGATAATGTACATTATAATGAATAAAACACTTAATGCTTTCACCATATCATCATAAAACCATTGAAAAGCAATTTTATCTCTTAAAAAATAGATTTTCAGATATTGAAACCACTTTTCCTTTTTATATCACATTAAAAAATAAACCAGAAAAAAAGAAATAGGGGTTATTATTTTTAGAATTTATATAATTATATAGTGGAATTAAAATATCAAAAAAAATTTGGGGTATTGAGTAATGTCATTTGGGTTATATATGATAAAATATAGATTTAATTTTTTCCCCTTTATAAATAAAATCAAATCATTTTTTAAAATTTCTACATTTAAACACCATTTATGATTGTGTAATGTGATATAGAATTTCTTTTATAATTATATTATTTATATATAAATATTTTTATAACAAAATTTTATGAATATGTAGATGGAACAAAAATTTCAGAAAATAAATCTTTAAAACATTTAAAATTATGTTTTACGATAAAGTGCTCATTACCATGATTATGGATCATCAAGATTGTTATTTTTTTTATAAATAATAATCTTATGTTATAAGTTTACATAATTATAAAAATATTGGATGTTTAATAATCCTTTTAATTTATTTATTACATGATATATTTAATTACATAATCACTTATGTTCGTATAATATTTTTTGTGGATATTTTGAAAACATAACAAAAATGAATTATGTATATTGATTATGGCCAATGATGTAAAAATTCATCCATCCCAAGAATAATAATCATATTAAGATTATCATTTTTATATTTAAATTATTTTTCTAAAATGATGCATGAACTATGGTTTTAACAATTGAACTATGTTTTATTTTTGGAGATGGTATGTCATGAGTACATATGTGTAACATTCCATTTTTCAACCATCATGTTGGAAAAATATATGTATTATTTTATCATTATAAATTATCATTATATCATAAATATATTTTTATATATTTAAATCAATTTTTATATACTATCCATTTTATATAGTTATGAAAAAATAATCACATCGCTTTGTGATGGTGGTAGTCCAAACAAACTCATAAACGAATTTATTATTTTTCACATGAAAGAAAAGTAATAAAATAAATGATATATTAATTATAAAAAATTGCAACTATTTCATATATATATATTAAATTCATTATTATACAATTCTGAGTGACACAATGAGGGACAATGAATCACATTTCTTTTTCATGGTGGTATTCCACAAGAAGAAAATGAACAATGTTTTCACTCCCAATTTAATTATAGTGGATATTGATAAGAAATATATCATTAGAATAATAAAATAAAACTATTTGTAAAATAATTTTTTTTATTTCACAATTTCATTGAAATATTTTAAGGATGTAGAAAATGAAATACATCACAAATGATTAGTTATTAACTATAACTCTTCTTCAGAGAACATATTTTGGATTACAACAAAATACTAACTATAATGGTTTAATAGTCAAATAAATTACACTAGTAAGTGGGCAGTAGTGTTTTGGATATTATTTTTCATGGATTGGAAGAACTAATGTTTTCTGATGGTCTAATTAAGAGTGGTTACAAGAAGACCTTTTATAACAACCCTCCTCTTTATTTCAAACATAAAAATAATTTATTACATACAATTTTCACATCATACATTATATAACATTGAGAGGTTTAGTGTCTTTGGGTATTATGAGAATTACCTAACCAATAAAAACATTAAATGAAACTATTTATTGAAATCCTAATTTACATGACCACAACATTCCTTTTTTACTTTCCATTTGATGGGATAACCACAGGACATGAATAAGGAAATGGTCAGCTATAAATCCCAGTAAGGTGGTAAAGAAGGCATAACAGGAAGAATACAGTACATTTTAACCAATAGTCATATCAATGGTGGATACAAGAAACATGATGATAAAGGGATGATATATCATGTTTATCATAACACGGAAATGTGGCTACAACATTTAACATGATATTTGAATGAGCCAATGATCATTTCACATGGAGCATGAGTAAACCCTCATTTCACAATAATTATAATGATTAATCACTCATTTCACTATACGTTTCATGATAATAATATTTAGCCAACGCATTGGAGAGCTATCTGATTTCACCCTTCTTAATCATTTAATTTAATGCATAAGTGTGACACAAAGATTATACAACATGGATTCATTAAACATCCTCATTTATTCCAAAAAAGGAATTTATAATTAATACATGAAACTCTAAAATAAATATGAAAATTTTAAAGAAGGTGAATACCCTTGATATAGAAATGGGAATGACATTCACTACCCAATGTCATTGGCTTGGAAAATTGTACTGCAATTTCAGTAACATAATATTGTGACAAAAGAATTCATAAAAATGGTTGATGAGAGATAGTGTGGTGTCTCATAATATTTAAATGAAATATATATTAATGGGTTCATATATATACATTTCCCAACATATATAATGGAATTTATCTTAATAATATAAAATAATTTTGTGAATGTAAATGTGGATGGAGAAATAACATATGAAATTTTGACATGATAAAAGGTGTATATGTGAGAGATTAATTAGATAGAAAGGGAACTCTCATCATTCAAACATAATGAGATATATATAGGGGATGTTAGAAATCATACCCCAGTATTTTTAATTGGAATTACATCGGTATAGAAACATGATGAAACATGAAAAAAATGAGAGAGGAAGAAATCCCTTAATTGGGAATGTGATCCCAAACCCTTGGGAGAGGATTTTCAGGAGTTTGGGACACCATAAAAGGATTATGAAGAGTGTATTGTAGAGTAGAAACGTGATCCAAGGGTTTTGACTGAATATATGATGAAGCATGGGTGGGTAAATATAGGAAAAGATATGAGAATTCTTTAATATTTAACAAACATATGTTTTGGAATCTATATAATTATATATTATAAAACACAAAACAAGTCAAGGTTTTTGCCCAAGGGTTTTTCCAAAAGGGATTGTAAAAAATTATTCTATAATTCCAATTTCCTAACTTATTAAAATATTAGGCTTGGTTATGTGGAGGTGAATCACATTCTCAAAGAAATCATTTTAAATGATATTATGCTTTATAAGTATTAGAGGGTCCACTAAGAAACCATAAAATTAATTAAAAAAATATAAAATCACATTATATTAATTTAAAAACATATATTTTCTGAATTTTATTTATATTTTATTAAATCACTATTTGGTCATTAAGATGTCATAAAACAAATTATATATTTAAATGATATTTAATTTTTACCCCAAAATTTTACTATCTTAGAAAATTATGAAAAAGTCAATGTTGGATAATTTTTACATCCTGATTCCATAAATAATATTCATTTTACCTTAATAATTTTCTAAATATCAAAATTTTTTACTTATAAAATAAAAACTGACAATTATTGAAAATTAATGGGGTTTGAAAAGAATAGCTTCAAAACATTAATAAAAATTAAAATTATATTTATAAAAATTTATAATACTATTTACATTTAATTAAAAGTAATTTAGTAATAATATTTTTAAAAAATATTATTTACTTTTAAAGTCAGTTAATTTATCAAAATATATTTTCCTAATTGAATATTTACTAAAAATATTATTTGTCCATTGAAAACTATTTAGAATGTAAAAATAATTAATTGAATGTATAGAATTCATTTTATTAAAAATAATGAAAATAATCATAGTGATATGGTATTGTTACATAACCCCTTATAACCCCCCATAAGAACTAAGGTATGGTGTGTGATTGTGAAAGACTGTTGATGTGTCTTAGATAACATCACTCGGGTTTTAATCTCTATTAACTTCCACTTCTCTCATATGCAATTTTGCTCAAGAATAATGAATTTAAGCTCGGCTGGGGATTGGTCAAGAATGAAGCCTAGTCACTCCATCTCCAATCTGAGTTCCAAAAATGGGCTTCGTACGGAGCAATTCTACTTGATGGGGACATCACTTTCATTGTCTAACAAAATTGTATTTATTAAAGCCTTATATTTATAATAATCATATGGTCACTGTTCAACTGATATATTTGCAACGGTTAAAAATCCTAATGGTATTTCAAAATCAATAAACATAAATCCATGGATGTTCCTATGTTTTATATAACCATTATATATAATAAAACATTTAAATAGATCACAATTAATATTCATTAATAAATGTTTTGGTCATTAAAATCTCCCACTTATAGAAATTATTCCCTAAAAATTTCCATTTCCCACACTAAAATTGATGTGATTAACTCTTCATCAACAATTGATCAGATTTCCATGTTTCTTCTTCGAACATTTGGTTTCACCACAACAACATGATGAAGGGCATTGAAATTTTTCATAGAAAATTTTCCATGCTATCTAAGATCATCACATGATTATCATGATAATATAGGTCATTATCCAATTGTACCACATCTATATTGAGTAAATCTGATAGGGTATGTATTTAATTCATCATTAGTGATACATGGAATACATCATATACTTGAGATAGGTCCGGTGGGAGTGATAGTTAATAGGTCACTGCTTCAATGTGATCAAGGAACAAAAAACAATCGATGTACCTTGGACTAAGATATTTATTCTTCCCAAATCTCATAACTCGTTACCATGGTAATATTAGGAGAAATAACATGTCTCTGATATCAACCTCTACTCTCATCGATGATTATCAGCATAGATCTTTTTTCAGCTATGATCAACTACAATGCGGTGGTGGATGGTCTTATCGTTCTCCACCATTTTTTCATCCATTTCTATACCTAGGAGTTTTTGATCCCCAACATCATCCAAACATGTCATTATTCTTCCCATCTTCTTATAAAGTGCTTCATAATGTGCTATTTGGATTCTTGAGTGGAAATTGTTATTATAAGGGAACTCATCCAGGGGAAGATGTTGATCCAATCTTCATTTAAATTTCATTGAACCTGCTCTCAACATATCCTCAAGTGTTTGGATAGTCCGATCATAGTGAACATCATAATGAAGATGATAAGTCACACTGATGTTCATATCAGTATTTAGTGAATGTTACATACTCTTCCAGAAGATAGAGTTGAATCGTGGATCTTGATCGGATACAATAGATAGTTATACTCCATGTAGACTTACCACTTCTCTAATGTATATCTATTCTAGTAGATCCAATGATAAAACCTATAAAATTTCAATGAAGTGATCATACTTTAAAATATGATGCACAACAACCCAGATATCATTGTTTCTTTTGGATGTCTTCAGATGTCCGGTGACAAAAGTCATGGTGATGTTCTCCCATTTCAACATTGTTATGGGTAATGGTTACATCATCTTCATAGACATCAGCCTATTAGCCTTCACTTTCTGAAATGATAGGAAATTTGATGTATACTCAGCAATCTCCTTCTTAATGTTATAACACCACTAATTCTCTCATACATATCAATAAATAATTTTGTTTTCTACTTATATGGAGAAATTAGAACTACGTGAATCATCCAAAAGTTCATTCTTTAACTATAGATTTTATGGAACACATTGTCTTGACCCAAATCCCACAATTTCATATTCAATAAAATTGAACTCTGAAGATTTACCTTTTCTGATAGTTTGGACATTATTCTGAATTCCCGCATCATGATTTTGAGCATCATTTAACCATTCTAAAAGAGACAGTTGAGTAATAATTTGTTAACGGATTGATGATGTTCCCTTTTTTATGATTCCCAATTCCATATTCATCAAATCTAAGAAGATTTGATCCTTTTCATTTTTTATCAATGATAGAATTGTTTTGATCTTTCTTCTTATGTAATCCTCAACTTTTTCTACTTTCCCAGGGTTATAATGGATTGAGAAGTCGTAGTCTTCGATTAGCTCTAACAATCATTATTGGAACATATGATAATATTTTTGTGCGAATAGATACATGGTGATTTTTTGGTCCGTATATATTTTACACTCCTCCCAAAATAAATAATTTTACCAAATTTTTAAATCAAAGATTATGACAGCCATATCTAGATTGTGTGTTTTCTAGTTTTTCTCATGAAATTTCAATTTCCAAGAATCATAGTTAATGAATTTTCTATTTTCATCAACATACAACCTAGACCCTTCCTTGAAGCATCATTAAATACCACAAAACGTTCTGCACTTGTGGGTAGTGTGAGCAATAATGCAGTGATAAGACGCATTTTCAACTCCTTAAAGGTATATTCACATTCATCACTCTAATAAAACTGGACTCCCTTCTAAGTTACCTTTGTAATAGTTTTTTGAAAATTGTGAGAAATTTCTCAAAAATCTATGATAATATCCGGCTAACCTTTAAAAGCTACGAATATCTTTCACCATTACTTACCTTGTCCATATCTCAATTGTAGCTATCAAGGATAGATCTATAGATATCCAATTTCATCTGATGATTTGTCCCATGAATGAGACTTCCTTTAACTAGAACACACACACAATGAAATTTTTGTAGAGATTATCCTTTTTTATGGTCTCTAGTATAGTGAATAGATTCTCCCCATGCTCCTACCTCGTTTTGGAGTATATTAGAATATCGTAAATTTAAACTACCATAAATTTGATGAGGTGATATCTAAAACACTATTCATCAAGTCCATGAAGATTTTAGGAGCATTAGTGAGTTTTAAAGGAATTACTATGAATTCATGGTGCTCATACATTATTTAAAACCCAGTATTATGGATATACACTTTCTTCACCATTACATGGTAATATCTCAACCGATAACCCACCATGGAAAATTATTGTGCTCCACATAGTTGATAGAACAATTAATCAATTCAGGGTAAATGATACTTATTCTTTAGCATTATTCTGTTGAGTACAAGATTATCAATGAAAAGGCAGATTTACGCATTCTTATTCTTGACAAAGAGGAATGGTGCATCCAATGGTGAAGCACATGCATGTGTGAACCCTTTATCTAGATTCCCCTATAGTCATTTCTTTATCTCCTTAGGCTCCACCACATCCATTCTATATGGGGTTTTGGATTTTGGAAATGCCCCGTGTATAACATCTATCTAGAATTCAACATCTCTTATTGGAGGAAGACTAAGAAATTCCTCAGGAAACACTTCGGTGAATACCCTCACAATAGGTATAACATCAAGGAAGGTTTATTCCATAGACTCAATAATCTGATCATGATATGAATTCTCATAGTGATGTAATATACACACCTGAGATGATCGTTCTAATGATGATTCATCATTTTCCTTAAACTTGTATAGAATCAGGGTTTAATTCTCTGTATGGATTGTAATTTCCCTCCCATGTAAATTTACTTTGGCACTATATAAACAATGCCAATCCATTCCATGAATTGCATTAAATTATAATATAATTAGTATGATGATGTTTGTTAGGATGTTTAATAAAAAAATTTGTGATAGTGGATGAGTTATATTCTTTGATTCCAATGATTTACCAATATGTTGTTCTCACAAACATATCCACTTCCATGATTTCTCGCGACATTGGTATTGTTATACTATACTTTTGGGATATAAAAGAATTTGTAGAACCAGAATAAAAATGTATTTTTTCCTATTCATGAATGAATTTCGAGAATATCTGCCACCACATTATGGTTGGTATTCTCTTTTTAATTGTGATTGAAAATTATCTCCCTTTCATCCTTGAGGGTTGTTGTTTTCCTCAGAAAACTATTTCCTTGGGGAACTGGTTGGAAAAATGCTCTGGTTCATTGTAGTTGAAGCATTGAACAAGGCATTGAGGGTCTAATGAAGAATTCCTCTCCTCTATGGCAACAACATGTTTTTCATGTCAGCAGTTAATGGACATGTTCCCTTCTCTTCAACACATAAATCATTTCCACATCCCCTTCATGCAATTTATTGGGTCATTATTTCCGCAACTTTGGTCTGTGGGGTTCTAGAATTTCTTAGCACAATTGGATTAAACAATCAGACTACCCAAATTAAATTCCACCTTATTTATCTTATCCCCATTATACCCATGAGATTATCCATTCTCCATTTTGACTATGAGGGAACATCAAAAAAATTTCTCATAGATCTCAAAGAAACAGATTTCTAGGGCATTCCATATGGTAGGTTTTACACCACCAATGAAGTTTTCAGCCTTGAATTCGAGGGTAATGACAAAGCGAGAGGCATATAATGCAAGCCTTTTTATGTTCTCCATGTACACATTTATGGATTCATCATATTTTTTCTTTAGGGATAGGAAGTATCCTTTGATCATCAGTCGAATGGTGCGAGGAAAATATATATCAAAAAACATTTTCTATAAATACTTCTATTTAAATGCCTAGATCTCTTCACCAGGCATTGTATTTTTGATCAATTTCCACCATTGATCATCTTCCCCCTCCATATGATAAGAATAATTTAGAACATTATACTTGTTTAGAACATTTACGGACGGTGAAGATCATTTCAATGGAGTTGATCCATTAATTGTCAATTGAGTGACCAGATGGTATATTAAAAGAATTAGTCCATTGTCACATTAATCCCTCACTTGATAATTTTTCATTCATGGGAAGGGGGTTAATGTTATTCATGACCCATCTTTCTATTCAAAATTTGAGTTAACTGGGAGTGTATCACGACAACATTGGTGATTCCTTCCCCCATCATAATGGGCATCTCATTTGAACAGTAATCACATTGATCTTCACATCAGTTGTTAGCATGATTCCTCCTATTACTGGCTATTGGATTAAATAAATCAGTAGTTATGTGTAACAAATAATGGGGAATCCAATTAAAAAGAGGTATAACCTATAAATTAAATTTATTACCTTAACTTATGAATTTATAGGCTTTAGTAGATGTTATCCATGATCTACTTCCCATCATATTTTCTTAGGGGATTTTTTTAAATTCTCTTAATAATGGTTCATACTAATCTTATTAAGTTACCAAAACATATCCCCATAGAGTTCAGAATCAATTTCTCAAAAATGCATGTTGACGTGCACTAGTTCCCGTTCGAGTCTAGCTCAAAGCGGTGTTTTCGGGGTTTACCCCTAGATACATCTGTGATAGAGCCACCTCGAACTGCTCATATCCAGATCGGGACATATTATCTTGAAAAACCAGTTAATCAATACTCATTAAATTTTAGGGAAGTTTTTATTATACTTAGTCTTATCCCTAATAAATTCATTGGGGTATTCTAATCCTAATCCAAAAAATTACAAAACCTATCATATGATACCTATTATAACAACCCTACACTTTATTTAACACTTATACGTAATTTATTACATAAAATGTTCACTTGATATAACATAGATGATTGATAAATAAACTGTATTTGGTGATTAGGAATATTACATAACAACTTAAAACATGAAATAAACATATTTATAGAAAACATCTTTTACATGACCACGACATTCCTTCATACATATCATTACATGGGATAACATAAAAACATATACAAGAAAAGGGTGAGCTATAAACCATAGTAAGGGAGTAAGAAAGTATTAAAATGAATAATAAATTAAATGTTAGGCATTTTTCAAATCAATGGAGCATAAGAGAAGCATGATCATAAAAGCATGATATGGCTTGATTATCATAACATGAAAATGTGGAAACAACATTTAACAGGATATTAGCATGCTCCACGGCTCATTGCACATAAAGCATGAATAAAAAATAATTTCACTTGAATTAGCATGAGTAAACCCATATTTTACATTACATATCATGATTCTAATCTTTACCCAATGCATTTATTGGGCTATCAGGATGTACCCTTCTTAATAATTTTGTTCCATGCGTAAGTGTGCCACATAGATCATACCAAATAGATTCATTAAACATCATCATTTATTCCCTGATAATGGAATGTATAATTCATACATGAAACTCTATATTCAATAAGTAAATGTTCATGAGGGTTAATACCCTAGTTAGAGACATGGGCATGGTATTCACTAAACAATGACTTTGTCTTGGAAAATTGTGGTGCAATTTAGGTAACATTATGGCCTGACATAAGAATTCATAAGAATGGTTGATTATAGAAAAATGGGTATCTCATCATATATACATAAAATGGACAGTAATAGGGTAATATAGATACATTTCCCTATATATGTAATTGAATTTAGATTCATAATATAAAATAATTTATTGAATGTAAATGTGGAGGGAGAAAACCCTTACGGAATTTCCACATAATAATAGGAGTACAAGGGAGGAATTAATAATTTATAAATGGGTATACCATTATTAAATAATAAGTAGGGATGTATAGGCGTGGTAAAAAGTCATTCCCAAAACGTTTTAACTGAAAAGACATATTTATGTCATCATACAGAAATTTAGAAAAAAATGAGAGAGGAAGAAATCCTTTACATTGATGTGGGATCCTAAAGGATTGGGAGAGTATTGAGAGAGGAGTATTGGTAGAATGAGGCACCTTTGGAGGATATAGAGAAATTATTGAAATGTAATGACATGCTAAAAGTGTTTTGAGTGTAGGGATTAGAGATCATGGGTGGGTTTTTATAGGAAAAGAAAGGTGAATTCTTAAATATTTCACAAAACATTGTTTTAGAATCTATGTAATTAAATTTTTAAAAACACAAACAAAACTATGGTTTTTTACCCATTTTATAATACAAATAGAAGTGGAAAATATTATTTTATATGTAGAGTGTCATAACTTATTAAAATATTAGTCTTTCTTTTGTAGAGGTGAGTCACACTGAAAAAAATTATTTTAAAAGTTATAATGTTTTATAAGTCTTGGAAGGTCCTCTAAGGCACCATAAAATAAATCAAACAATGCTAAAAAATATTATTTTAAATTTAAAACATATATTGGAAGAACAAAACATTTATATTATTTCATTAATTTTATATTGGGTCATTATTATGTTATAAAAAACATTATGTATTTAAGCTGTATTTGATTTTTACTCCAAAATTTGACTCTCTCAGAAAATTGTGAGAAATTCACCCATGGATAACTTCAAAATCATGATTTCGAAGATTATATTCATTTTATCTAAAAAAATATAAATATGGGAATTTCTTACATTTTAAATAAACGCCTCTATTTATCAGAATTTCATTTTTCTTGACCAAAACAGCTTTCAAACCATAAAAAAATTACAATCGTATTATTAAAAAATATATGTGATTATTTATATTTTAGAAAGAGTAATTTATTAATAATATTTTATTAAATTATTATTTATTTTCAAAATCCCTTAATTCATGAAAATATATTTCTTATTTCAATTTTAACTAAAAAACTACTTCTGTATTAAAAACAATTTACAAAGTAACAATAATGAAAAAATGTATATTCATTATTATATACAAAAATAATGCACATAATCATTGCTCTAGGGTCTTGTTACATAACCCCTTACAACACCAGTATAAGACATAAGGTTAAGGTGTGTGATGGTGATAAAATCTTGGGGTGGATCAGATAAAGTCGCTCTAGTGGTAATCTTTATTAACATATACTTCTCCCATATGCGGTTCTATTCAAGATTCACATGTTGAGCATCATCTAGGGATTGGCCAAGAGAGAATCCCAATGTCACCACTTCCTTTCTGAGTGCTCAAAAATGGGCTTAATATGGCGAAATTCTATAGGATAAGTCCATCACTTCCTTTTTCTGAGTAAATTGGGTTCGTTTATGCCCTATATTTAATCAATTCATGTGGTTACAGTTCAAAAGACATATTAGAAATGGTAAAATTTAATAATGTTTTTTTAAATAAAAAAATATAAATACAAGGAAGTTCACATGTTTTTATAAACATTTTACAAAACAAGACATTTAATTAGATCAAAAGGAATTTTCATTAATAAATGTTTGGGTTGTTACACCTTTTATAAGTTCATGGATGGACATTGTTGGAATTTATTAATGTATTAAATTAATATATATTAATTATCATGAAAAAAGTCTCAAAATTGGTAAAAATATATGTTATTACGAGTCATAGTATTCTCATAAAATAATATTTTGTCATGTTGGGGTGTTATTTTCACCCCTATATTTTAGTTTGTACCCCCATTAAAAAATTTTCATTTATTTTGGGATCAATTATTATTACACTAATATAGTCATGAAAGTAAATATAAAAAGACAAGATAACCACAAATGGGAAATTTTTTGTATTATCAACCATATCCCATTAACATGGATGTATACAAGGATTTTAAATATCAATTATTTTTCAAAACAGACATTATTTATTATAAAATATCAATAATGTAGTTTCTGGATGTATTCATTTTATTTAAAATTTTAAATATCACGATCAAAATGGAATTTAATTATAATCTAGTGAAATATCATTAAAAAAATTTCCTCAAAAATTAAATAATTTATATCAAATATAATTTATTAACGATTTAAAATGTAATTATAATATTCTCTCTCAAATATTAATAAAAATAATTTTGGATGAAAATTGATTTTTGAAGTATTAAATGAAATTATGGAAAAATATAGTGTTCATTTGAAACAATTAATAAATAAATATTTATTCAATATGAATTATATATATATTTATATATTCTAGAATCTGGTTAACAATATTCATACATTCTTATTTAATAAGTATGATATAACAACCCAATTAAAATATTAAAAGTTCACATTTTTTATGGTTGAAGTTCCACATTTATACACTATTAAACATTGGGTTATTTTAATTTGTTTTATGAGTTACAATATTAAAACTATTAAGAGATAAATTCTGAATAATTTAAATTATTCATGGTAATCGATGTGTTTTCATTTGGGAATACCTATTTTGAAAACACACAATGTCAACAAATTTCATAAATATTATACTTAGAAAGAGCGAAAGGGAGATATATTGGCCATCTAGAATTAAACATTACCAGGATTCTAAATAGGAGAAAAACATAGGGATATGAACTTTTATATATAAGAAATGATTAATGAATAAAAACTATTTGATATTGATAGAGAACATTTAGAATTTGAATGATAATGATCATGAAAGTGTCAACGTCCATAGTTACATAAATAAATAATGTGTGAAAAAGACAATTGATTAATCATAAATGTAGGTAATATAATAAATTGTTGGTTAAATATCATTTTCCTAGATTTTAGGAATAACACTTCCATATTGACAAATATAAAATGGAAATATACATACTTGACATGTATAATATCATCCTTTAATCAATTTACACCATAATATCATGTTTTTTTCCTAATAGTATGTTTATTGAAGATGAATTGTTCATTCCTAATGTACCATAATAATTTTCTGAATAACCACGATTTATATAAAAGTATTAAAATATATTCTTCCCCTATTTATACATTATCCAAAAAATTATTGACACTAGGTATGATAATATAAAAAATGTGTAATCTTATATATTTAGAGAAAATCCATTAATCTACAAAATTTAATAGTAACAAAAAATATCAAATCAATGTTTCACTAGATAATTATTCTTAATATTATTCAATATTTTATTGAATAATATTGGAACCCAAACAGTTGAATGATTTGATCATATTTTATTCAACGATAAACATTACAATTCTCTTCAAATAAC
Source organism: Viscum album (assembly GCA_963277665.1). Lineage (NCBI taxonomy): Eukaryota > Viridiplantae > Streptophyta > Magnoliopsida > Santalales > Viscaceae > Viscum > Viscum album. The sequence goes on from OY728163.1 coordinate 1,434,851,529, forward strand.
ATCAATCACTCATAAAGATGATTCCTTATAAAAATTTATCTTCACTAATCTTTATCTATAGCATTTAACTTATGTCAAGAAGATAAAAATGAATTCATCCTAAAATAATGTTTTCTATGTTAAATAAAAGGGGTGAATATAACACAATTTGTAATTAATTTCTTTTTACCCAATGTGTCATTAATTACATAAAAATCCCAAAAAAATAATAATTAAATTAATGATCTCATAATATTATTCGAAATATCAATATTATCATTATATTCTAAATATTTAGTTTAAAAAAGTTTATTCTATTAATGACAACATGTAATACATTTTTTTGAATTGAAACATTTTCACATTTCAAATGTATCAATTTCATTTTACACATTTTTTCTAATTTTCAAAAATATATTCTAGTATATAAAATCCTTAAGAATTTCATGATTTTCTTAGAATTTATAATATATCTGAATGTCATTAATAATATGATACTACATCATAGTTATAAAAACTCAGTACATAAATATATACTTTATTCTTGTTCCTTTATAATCCTTTAACAATGAATTGGAATCATATTCCTTATTAATATTTTGATTAAAGAAATCCAAATATAATTTGATAAACCACTAATTATTTCAAAAAGTCCAAAAACATCAATTGATATGGAATTAAGTGATATTAAATTCAGTAATGTAATTATAACATCAATTTGGTCCATTCATCCCACATAACTCACATGTTATGCTGGATCATAACTCTGCATAGAGATCCAAAAATATAAAAGAAATCATTTGTGGGTTAAGGTAGTAAAATAACACCACTAAAATTAATTTTTTTGTTGTAACCAGTGGCGATTTAGTGCCTCCCCTAAAAACAATTTTTTTCGTCCATGGAAGAATATAGTCATTTAAAATCCCCCACAAATGACCTTTTCATTTTTAGGTCATTGAATCCTTTTACCCCCCCACCCCAAACCATACTATGTTATATAGATGATAGATTTATCCCTTAATATCATGGGAATAGTTATGTTATGTTTCCAAATGACATTACATGGATACAAATTGTTTAATATGCCAATAAATACAATTTAATTAGATAGAAACATAGGTACTCATAGACGAATAGAAAATAATAATATTGAATTCTCTGTTGATTAATTACAAAACCAAATACCATGAATGAGACCCAAAAATGGAATCATTCATGAGAGGAGTTATCAATCCACTTGTAAGGGGTTCCCTTATTCCTGTAAAATCTTATATTGATGTATACCCCCTCATGGGACCCTTCATGATCCCCACCCCACATTGTGATGACAATTATACAGGATTGGGTATCCTTATGGTTCTTTTTTCCATAATACACTTCCTCCCTCTTCCAATATAATTTTCATCTCCATATTTTCCCCAATGAAACCTGTAGAGACCCAATATTGATGTACATAGACATTATATTACTTCTCCGGATGACTTAATACATAACAAAAACAAACACACAAGAACCGTAATAGTTTAGTGTCTTTAGAAACTCGGAAAAGTAATCTTCTAATCATGGTGAATGATCTCCAACATCTCCTATAAATATCTTCCTCGTATGTTTTCTTACCTAAAACCATTCTATATATCATGGGGAAAATAAAACATAAAAAGGGTGAGCTCAAATGCACAGTAAGGGTAAACATATAGAACATAAAACAATTCATAAATATTTTAATGCAAAAACATGAATATAAAATCTAAACATCAAAATCTTGAGTGAAGTCATAAATATTGGAAGTATATAAGGAATATATCAGAAAGAAACATCAATCATGATAAACTAGAAAGGGAATAAAACATGTAATTGTGTAAAACCATTAAGAACATGATATGATTTCTATAATAGCCATGGTATTGCTTCCAAGACCATCTTAGTGGACAAAGTCCCTATCTGAATTGAGTTCACTCCTCGTTCCAGTCCTGTAACACTGAACCGGATTAACTTACCATTCTAGCCATGTATATCTCATGATATATAAATATTTACCCAGTGCATTTGAGGGATATATAGGTTCCACCTTTCTCATAATGAAATCATTCTTACTCATGCCACAACATAAACATAAATCATTCATCCTAACCCAAAGAATATAATGGGTTTCATAAACATCATCCCATCATAACATAATCCATATAAAAAAATGGATATCATTTCATCATAAGAAAAATCACGCCATAAAAATAATAGAGACATTATATTTGAAACATAAACATGCTAAATAATGCCATCTTAGATGGAAATATTTTTGATAAAACACTTGAAATGAATTTTTGAGGAAAATATCGTTTCTTTTTCAAAATCATTTTCTATTCATAAAATTCCATGCAATTTTAAAAGAAAATTATTTTGTTGAAAATATTCATGACATCTTGTAGAAGAAGATTCATGAAAATTAGGCTTTATGAAATCGTAAAAATTCATTAATTCCGTATAAGTTAAAAAACATCCCCTTGTACTTTTGCCGGAAAAGTCAAAAAGTTTCTCGTATGTAAAATAAAAGAAATATTCTTTCCATTACACAATTTAAATGTCAAAGAGGGGTAAAAATCACTTTAAAAATACATGTAAGAATATTAAATACATTATTAAAAACATTTTTATGGACATGGATGAAAAATATAACCCCAGTAAATACTTACGTATAACCAATCTTGGATAAAAATGAGATTGCAAAAATTAACCCTTACCTTTTGATTGATATTCTTTGTATGTATCTGAACCTACTGTATAATGATTTAAATATTGTTATTTACTTATTTCAGAATCATATTCATTGTTATTATATAATATATGGTTCACTTATGACTTTATATTACCCGTTCATTTGAAAATTCATTATAAAGTAGTGTTTTGCGTAAAATCGTTTCATTTATTATCCGTGATTTGATTTGTAATTATTCATATGATTACTTAGATAATGATTACATAATTACAGAATATTAAACATGATTTATATATAATATATATTCAGAATATATATATATAATATCAATAAATGGAATGAAATACACCGTTCATGGAGACTGTATGGCGTACCTGCGCATGAACGCTGTTTTTTGTTTACTTATTAAATTGAACGAAACTAAGTAGATGACATACATATATATACACATAAATAATGTATCATTATCATTTCATATATTTCATTATTACTTATTATATATAATTTATAATCATCCTTGAATTGTTAACATGGAAGATGAATTGCATCCCGTCATGGAGACGGTAATCCGTACGTATGCACGAGCGATGATATCATTCACATATTCATTGAATGGAATTAGAGTGGATTATATAATATCATAGAATTAGTATCATGTTATAATAAACATATATATAGTTATTATTTACACCATTATACCCATCCTATTATGGTGGTGGTGGGAAAATAGATTACACCACGGCATGGAGACGGTATTCCGTACGTACGCACGCGTGGTGATTTCTTTTTCCGTAGGATGGATAGTAGGTGAAAGGGGGTTGTTTTATATTTATAATAAAATATCATTATATTATTGATACTGATGTAATTACTTTATAATGAAACAAATAAATAAGAAGATGTTGAAGAAGAAAGAAACTTGAAAGAATCAGTAGAAGAGATTACCTCTTCTTCGATGCACCTCTTTTAATCTTCCTTTTAAGGCACTAGAGTTGGTCTTTTGAGAATACCAGAACCTCTATAATGTTTATAGGGAGGTTTTTAAAGGAAATGAGGAGGTTTTGGCCGAGAATTAAGGCTCAAAATTTTGTAAATAGAAGAGGTAGGAGGTGTCATTTTATAAGGGAGGAGAGGGGCACTTTAGGAAAAACTAAAAATATTATTTTATAATAAAGTAATATTCGGTTTATAATAGCTAAAAATTGATTTATTTAGAAGATAATGTGGGGCTGGGTCGAAATACACTCAACCAATAGGTTTTAGAAAAGTTTAGTTTACTATTTTAACCTTATCATTTAGATTTACCTCTTAAGTTAAATTATTTATCTTTTACCGTGTCTTCTTGTTTTCTTACACTATATGGTTATTAAACATAATGAAACATGCCAAACGAACCCTAAGTGGTTCATTATTAATATATATAACCTTATCTAAGTCATTTTTATGCACCATAAATTTTTAGGAGTATAATAATAATTAATAATATAATATGTGTTTTAAAAACTATTTTATGTCAATTTTGACACGATTTGGTAATTTATTTTTTTCAAATTCATAACAGCATGATTAGTTATAAAAGATTAATTAAATCAATACTAACATGTAATATTAACCTATAAAATTATTTTAATTCATAAAAAGTCTCAAATTACATTTATTTAGATATTTATAATATCAATTATGTTAATATTTCATTAATAAGGTAATCACTGCATCATCATTGTGTCATAATTAAATTTATTTTTTTAATGTCTAAAAATTATAAATAAAATAAACTTATCTAGGAAATATTTTTATCTTTCTAATTAATATTTATTATTGAATTTATATTATGTATAACCATATATTAATAATGTTTTAGTTATTTAACATTGATTTTAACCATTTTAACTCTTCTTTAAATAAAATACTAATAAGTGTCCTAATCTAATACAAGTGGACCTGAAGGGTAATATTTTATTCCTAAGGTTGTTTTTGGTTGAATTAAACTTATCCAATAAAATTAGGACTTGTGTTAGGGTAATAATAATATAATTTTTACCCTTAATTACCCTATATACTTTTAACCATGGTAAATAAAATTTAAAAAGATACTATTAAAAAAAATTATTTTTATCATATTGAACTAAATTTTACTCCTGGATATTTACTGTTTCTCTCAAAGTTTTGAAATTCAACTCACAGTAGAGGTAAAATTATGTTTTATGTACAATTGCAAATTCTCCTAGGAGGTGGGTAAAAGACGATGAAAAGTTCAATAAAATTTTTATATATCTAGAATTATTATAAAATGACTCCAATGAATTAAATTGAACTTATATAGGTATCATGTATCAATTTTTACATAAAATAACTAATCATTTAAATAAAAAGTCGGTTTTTAAATAGTAACCCAATGTTTTCACTATTCATCAAAAATTGAATGTTTTCAAAAAAATAGCAAAAATTCACCCTAGGCTAATTTCGATATTCCGAATCCAAAAATGAAGTCCATTTTGAAAGATAAAATTTATAAAATTTCAAAAAGTGGGTATTACAATTCCTAACGGCTAGTTCATAATAATATTATAATAATATCTTGTTTAATGAAACTCGGTATTGCGTACTACACACGCTATCGAAGAAGGTCTTGGTTGCGTGTAATGAAAGCCATGTCAGGGCTCCATGTAGTGAAAGCACCGTTTGGTGTTGCGTATAACATAATGAAAACTTATTTCATTTATACATTAAACAAAATCTATACTTAATGTTTCGTAGAATAATTTCCACAAAACGAACATGAAATTGTGTGCAACATGAGCCAAGAATAGTGTGGCATATACTGCAAGCTAATACGATGTTGTGTATAGTAAAAAATTATCATGGCATAGCGTACAACATAAGAAATCAAATAAATTAAAATAAAATCTCTGGGTGTTACATTCTTCCCCCTTAAAATGAATGTCTCCCTCAAAATTCATCGGGGTTATAAATGGTTTACTACATTAAAGTTTCGTTAATAGAAACCCACATCATAAAAATTAATGCTAAAACTTAATTTTAAAAACCAATGTATGAAATGTAACGGTTACCCAAATTAACTCATCACTGGGTTTCCACAAAGGAGAACATAGGTGAAAATATGGATATTGAAGAAAAATATTACCATCAAGTTTTGATGGAGAGTGGTAGAGGACATGGAATTGAAAAATCCAACAACCAAAAATCCATAAATTTGTGATGATCTAAGGTACCATATGATTCATTGGATATTAGGACACTAGGAAAACATTTTTGGTTTTGAAGATAATTTCCCTAAATTTGAAGGATTTTAATTAGAAGAAATACTTACTTTATTTCGGTATAATCTCACCATTGTTCATGACTTGAACAATATCCACTTCATCTCTTAAAGAAATGAAGTTGAATTTTTTATTCGTGAAGTGTTAGCAGATCATGTGATATAATGATGGGTCATTCCATATGTCTCAAACAAAAGGATAGAAAAAGTTATCAAATATACATAAGTCCATCTATGGTGAGGTTAATCATATATGATTCGAAAAATGGAATTATACTTCATCTGTCATACCAGTTAGTAAAACTAGTTTCTACTAACCAGGGACTTCCCGTAGGCTAGTGGTAGTAAATAAAGGCCTGTCGCACTTTGGTTGTGGGTTCAATTCCCGCAATCTTGGCCGACGCGATGGGTTGTCTCTCCTCCTGCAGGTTGTCTTTTTTTTTTCTAAAACACCACTATTATAACATTACAGAAATAATAATGAAAAAAGTAATTGCCTTAAACAATACTATCTGATGTCCGACATAATCCATTCCAGTCTTTAGACTTATCCAAAATACATCTGTCCAATCTCATAGTATAAATAAAACGATTACTAGAAAGGTCATATACCAAGCATGTGATACCATCATTTATCCCCCATAAGATATATCTTGTTGTTGGTCACATTCCAAACATGTGAATACCTTAATCCTGTATTCTTTTAAAAAATTAATACACATTGAACATTAGTGAAAACATGAATGCTATCAAAAGTTAACTCTTTCCACATTCCAAAATTCCAAAATTTCTATATACTCAAACCATGATATCACTTTGTCCTTATCTCAATCCTGAGCTCATGAATACTATCAAACATATTATTTTCTTTTTATCCCTTCATTATGCGCATATCATCTACTTTTCAATAATATTTCAATCACTTTTCGTGGTTACCTGTACCATATAATTATCAAAATCCACAATAAACCGTTACATAGATATTCCAATGATCCACAATACAATAAACGAGATTCCACAACATTATTTTGGAATCCCTTTACATAGACACATAATTATTCCACTACATCGTTGTCATACTAAATATCCCCAATAGTGATTGCATGTGACTTCCCTTTGTCCTTTTCCTTAAGTGGTTTCTCACATTGGTCATCATTAACCCTTGGATTAGGGCATTGATTAGTATAATGCCTCATTTCCTTGCACATGAAGCCTTGAAGTGTTTGTGGAGCATTATCTGTAGTCTTTTCTCTATTCACATCATTAGATACCTTTTTCTCTTTACTTTGGAACTCAGCTGCTTGATGAACTTCTTTTCCACACTTGAAACATTTTCTAGTAACTTTTAGATTATCCCCATCATGCTTCTTTCCACAATTTGATCATAAAGATACATTCACCTTCTTTTCACCATTGTTCTAAGGATTTTCCTTGATCTCCATCTTTCGTTTCTTGTCAAAACCATGATAAAAATATGTTACGATAACTTATAGTTCTACCTTGAATGCAAAACGCAAAATTTCTTCATAGCTACTGAAGTCTCTTATCGCTAATGATCTTCAAAGACTTGTTTTTAATCCAATGAAGAATCGATCAACATTACATTCAGGTTGGATGATAAATACAAATGCATACCTTGCAAGCCTTGTAAAATTCTCTTCGTATATACCAACAGATCCATCATCATTTTGCTTAAGCTCTAGGAACTCCTTCTCCATCTTTGTTCGAAGAATATGAGGTAAGTAATTATTGAAAAAAAAGTTCTTGAACTCATTCCATTCCATGGATTCAATTTCATCTTGGGACCTTGTATTATTAATTAGAGTCCACCAGTGATATAATTCACCTTTTAAATGGTAAGCAGCTAAAATGACCTTTTCATCTTCTGAATAGCGAAGTATGGAAAATATCTTTTCAATGGTACTGATCCATAGTTCAGCAAAAACTGGATCAGAAGACCCATTGAAAGAAGGTGGGTGTTGCCTCATGAAGGACTCAATAGAATATTGTTCCATTCTCTACTCATTTGGAAGTCCAGAATGATTCATAGCTTATGTAAATATAACAATAAGATTTTTTCACTCCATCTCCCATAATATTGGTTTGTTCCAGAGGAAAATCATTTCATCGTCCATTACATTGATCAACACGGTTTCTTCGGGTTTCAGCCATCGTTTAAAACTCAAAAAGAATACTGTGAGAGGAAAAAATCATTCTTGGTAAAAAACATAATAAAGGGGGAGTACCTTCAATATATAACATCTTATGGTTAATTCTATGATTGTTACCATAATTTTAGGACTATAACCTATACTTATACTTAACCATAGGGACATCCCTAGACATACCATAGAAATATCTATATGGATCTCACTAAAGTTTCCACATCCTAGTTTCCAAAAGTTAACTAAAACTTTCCTCTGATACCAACTATAGAGACCCAATATTGATGTACATAGATATTACATTACTTTTTCCAAATACTTAATACATAACAAAAACAAACACACAAGTACCATAATAGTTTATTGTCTTTGGAAACTCAGAAAAATAATCTTCTAATCATGGTGAAAGATATTCAACAACTCCCATAAAGATCTTCCCCTTTTGTTTTCTTACCTAAAACCTTTATTAATATCCTGGGGAAAAGAAAACATAAAAAGGGTGAGCTTAAATTCTCAGTAAGGGTACACATAGAGAACATAAAACAATCCATAAACATTTTAATGTAAAAACATGAACATAAAATCTAAGTATCAAAATATTGAGAAAAAACATAAATCATGGAAGTATGTAGGGCATATATCATAAAGAAACATAAATAATGATAAAATAGCATGGGAATAAAACATGTAATTGTGGGAAACCATTAAAAACATTATATGATTTCCATAGTATCCAAGGCACTGCTTCCAAAACCATCATAGTGGACAATGTCCCTTTCTGAATCGTGTTCACTCCTCGTTCCAGTCCTGTAACACTGAACCGGATTGACATACCTTTCCAGCCATGTCTATCTCATGAGATATAAATCTTTACCCAATTCATTGTAGGGAGATATAGTTTCCACCCATCTCATAATGAAATCATTCTTACATGTTCCACAAAAAAACATAAATCATTCATCATAACCCAAAAATTAAAATGGGTTTCATAAACATCATCCCATCATAACATAATCCTTATAAAACAAATGGATATCATTTCATCATAAGAAAAAACACACCATGAAAATAATAGAGACATTGTACTTGAAACATAAAAATGATAAATAATGTCATCTTAGCTAGAAAATAGTTTTGATAAAACACTTGAAATGAATTTTTGAGAAAAATATCCTTTCTTTTTCAAAATAATTTTCTTTTCACAAAATGCAATGAAATTTTAAAAGTAAGGTATTTTTTTAAAAATAGTCATGAATTCTTGTATAAGAATCTTCATGAAAATTAGGATTTATGAAATCGTAAAAATCCATTCATGCCGTATAATTTAAAAAAACATTATCCTTGTACTTTTACTCGAAAAGTCCAAAAGATCCTCATATAGTAAACAAAAGAAAGATTCTTTCCATAACACAATTTAAAAGTCAAAGGCGGGTAAAAATGGAATTAAAAATACCCGGAAGAATATTAAACACTTTATAAAAAACATTTTTATGGACATGGATGAAAAATATAAACCCAGTAAATACTTATGTATATGCAATCTCAGATAAAAATTAGATTGCAAAAATTATCCCTTACCTTATGTCTGATATGCTTCGTATGTATCCGAACCTCCTATATAATGATTTAAATAATGTCATTGAATTATTACATAATCATATGCATTTTTATGATTTCATATATGGTTCACTTATGACTTTATATTACCTTTTCTTTTGTAAATTCATGTTAAAGTTGTGTTTTGGGTAAAATCGTTTTATTTATCGTCTGTGTTTTGACTTGTAATTATTCATTTGATTAATTAGATAATGATTAGTTAATTCTAGAATATAAAACATTATTTATATATAATATATATTCAGATTATATATATATAATAGATTGATAAATGGAAAGAAATACACCGTTCATGGAGACAATAGGCCGTACCTACGCTTGAACGCTGTTTTTCGTTTCCTTATTGAATTGAATGAAATTAAGTAGATTACATACATATATATATACATAAATCCAGTAGCGTTATTATGTAATATATTTCATTATTAATTATTATATATACTTTTTAATCATTCTTGAATTGTTAACATGGAAAATGAATCTCATCGCGTCGTGGAGATGGTAATCTGTACGTACGCAAGAGCGATGATATCATTCCAATATTTATTGAATGGAATTTCAGTGGATGAAATAATATCTTAGAATTAGTATCATTTTATAATAACCATATATATAGTTATTCTTTACACCATTATACCCTTCCAAGTAATGTATTGGTGGAAAAATTGATTACACCATGGCATAGAGATGGTATTCCGAACGTACGCACGCGCGGTGATTTCGTTTTTCGTAGGATGGATAAAAGGTGAAATGGGGTTGTTTTATATTTATAATAACATATTAGTATATTATTTATTCTGATGTTATTATTTTATAATGAAAAAACTAAAGAAGAAGATGTTGAAGAAGAAAGAAACTTGAAAGAATCGGTAGAAGAGATGACCTCTTCTTCGACGCACCTCTTTTAAGATTCCACTTAAGGGACTATATTTATACTTTTTAGAATTCCAGAACCTCTATAATTTTTCTAGGTATGTTGAGAAGGTAAATGGTCAGGTTTTTCCCAAGCTTTAAGGCTCAAAAACTTTGCACAGAGAGATAGAGGAGGTACCCTTTTATAAGGGAGGAGAGGGTCACTTTTGAAAAAACACAAACTTTTATTTTATAATAAAGTAATATTCGGTTTATAATAGCTCAAAACTTATTTTTTTAGAAACTAAAGTTGGGATGGGTCGAAATACACTCAACCAATAGGTTTTAGATAAGTTTAGGTTACTATTTTAACCTTATCATTTATATTTAACTCAATGTTAAATAATTTAACTTTTACCGTGTCTTCTTGTTTTCTTACACTATATGGTTAATAAACATACTATAACAAGAAAAAAGAACCCAAAGTAGTTAATTATTAATATATATAACCTTATATAAGTCATTTGTTCGATACTTAGATTTTTTGGAATATAATAACAATTAATAATATAATATTTGTTTTAAAAACTATTTTATGTGAATTTTGACATTATTTGGTAATTGACTTTTTGTGAAAATCATAACAACTTGATTAGTTCGAAAAAAGTTAATTAAATAAATACTAACAAACCATATTAAACTATGAAATTATATTAATTCATAAAAATTCTAAAATTACATTTATTTAGATATTTATAATACCAATTATGTTAATATTTCATTAACAAGGTAATCAGTGCATCATCATTGTGTCATAAATAAATTAAATTATTTAATGTATAAAAATTATAAATAAAATAAAATTGTGTAGGAAATCTTTTTATATTTCTAAATAATATTTATAGTTGAATTTATCTTATGTGTAACCCTATATTAAATATGTTTTAGTTATTAATCTTTTATTTTAACTAGTTTAACTCTTCTTTAAATAAAATAATAATAAGTGTTGTAATCTAATCAAAGTAGACCTAAAGGGAAATATTTTATTCCTAATGTTGTTTTTGGTCTAATTAAACCTATCCAATATAATTAGGACTTGTTTAAGGGTAATAATAATAATATCATTTTTACCCTTAATTTCCCTATTTACTTTTAACCGTGGTAAATAATAGTAAAACGTTACTATTGACCAAAAATTATTTTTATCTTATTGAACCACATTTTACTCTTTGATATTAACTAATCATCTCATATTTTTGAAATTTAACTCATAGAAGTTGTAAAATTAATATTTATGTACATTTTCAAATGCTCCTAGTCGGTGGGTAAAAGACGGTGAAAAGTTCAATAAAATTTTTATATATCTAAAATTATTATAAAATGACTCCAATGAATTACATTGAACATATAAAGTTATTATGATTCAATTTTGAAATAAATAAATTTAAATAAATTAAAAAATTATTTCAATAAAAAGTCGGTTTTTAAATAGTAACCCAGTGTTTTCACTATTCATCAAAAATTGAATGTTTTCAGAAAAATACAAAAAAATCACCCTAGGCTAATTTCGATATTCCAAATCCAAAAATGAAGTCCATTTTGAAAGATAAAATTTATAAAATTTAAAAATTTGTTTATTACTATTCATAATGGCTAGATTATAATAATATTATAATAATATCTCGTTTAGTGAAACTCAGTATTGCGTACTACACATGTTATCGAAGAATGTCTTGGTTGCGTGTTATGCAAGCCATGTCAGGGATGCATGTAGTGAAAGCTCAGTTTGGTGTTGTGTATAACATAATCAAAACTTATTTCATTTATACATTTAACAAAATCTATACTTAATGTTGCGTAGAATAATTTCCACAAAACGAACATGAAATTTTGTGTAACACAAGCCATGAATAGTGTTTCATATACTACAAGATAATACGGTGATGTATATAGTACAAGATAATCTTGGTGTAGTGTACAACACAAGAAATCAAATAAATTAAAATAAATTTGCTAGGGGTTAAAAAACCTATTAATAATTTTACATTTTCTTCCTAACATAACATTGTAATGAGTTCATTAAGTCATACTACTTGGATTGCAGTTTATATTGGCCTCAGAAAATGACACAGTATCTTGACTACAATCCAATATTCTATTCACGTGGTAATTAAATACCCATATTTAGAATCTCTATTGTGGGTGGTAGGGGGTACTTATAACTTTTATGGTCAGTAATTATTATATAAATGAGTATACCAACCATAGGGATGGTGGATGACAAAATCTCCATCAAGATGGTGACATCGGTTGCATGAAATGTGAATAGAATCATATGGAAATCCCAACATATTGTTCTTTAGTATACCCTAATCTTATCTTCCATAATTCAAAAGGGAGAATAATAAGATTTTCATAAGGAAATACCTCTTAGAGAAATCTTATATTATTTTTTATAGGTTTTAGAATTCCCCAATCCATCCATATCTATAGCCTCATCTACCAGGGGATGAAGTATGTTGTGATGAATGTCAGATATTCCTCATCTGTTTTTTCTCACAATGAGCATGACTCAAGTAGGATTATAAGTATATTGTTATTATTTCATCATCATGATAAAACATTCACCCAATGGGCCTCTTATTAGGTACGAGGCATGGTTATTTTATCACAACCTCAAAGGGAAATATTCCAGATGGTGAAAGAAAATGGGATTTGTATTTTGTGTATTCACCACAACCATTATACCATCATATTAAAGGTTTATATTCCATGTTATAAAAACATTCAAAGGGGAATATTTCCAATGAATTAACCATTTCCATTCTTTATTTTTATATATCCTATTTTTTTTGAACTATGTGTGACGTGATACTTTTTCAAACATGATTTTTTGGAACCCGCCCAGAGGTTCAAACCCAAGACCCCAGACTCATCATAAAATTCTGCATCTCATATCCATACTACGGCCATATCCAAATAAGGGTTCCATATTCCTTATAGAACCTATTCACAACCATCCTTATGAGGAAACACTTTCTATTAGATTAGGACCCTAATTGGGAAGCTACATGCCATCCAGGTCCCTCATGCCACATCAGCATACATACTACATCGTCCCTGAAAAAATGCATTCTTCCTAGATTTATTTAGGGCATGAATTTAAAATTTTAGGTTTGGTTTCCATCAAATGAACTTAAAAATTATGTGTGTCTCATTTAGTGGAATCAAATTACATGGGTTCTGGTTTATTTTACATGGATATATAAGAATATATTTTAATGTGCCTGATCCCTACATCAAAACAACCCCCATCTCCATGGAACATAATAAAATTTAGAACACCCGACTATAAGGATTATTATCATAATCACGGTGATAAATGGAATAAGGATATCAAATCCCAATAGAAAAAGGTACCATTTATGGAGAATCTCATATATATATATATATATATATTCATGTCATCATAAATGAAGAACCTCGAATACATACATATGACTCTAATGTTGATACAAGCTAAAAATATATTATCAATATAAGGGTTACTCATTCCATATTTTGGAATTAATAATGGAATCAAGAATATGAATTATATATTTAAGAGTCCTGGAATAGGATATAACCCTCTAAAATTGTGAGATGTGGTCGAGCTCCCATCCTTACAACCAATTTGAGTCCCTTAGATCTGTTGGAACTATTTCCCAATGACATAATTCATTTCGAACAGAGGTTTGTGGGATATCAGGAATAAGTGAACCCTTGGGTTTTTTGAGGTCCATGATTATACACTATTACAATCCACTAAAAAACAATTAAAATAACATGTTTGTGTATTATGTGAAGGGTGATTCTTCCTCCAACCAAAAAAAAATCTATAAATCCCTATGTGATTTCCCAAATTAAAAAAAATCAGTTTCTACCTAAAAATAGTTAACTTGATGTGATGTATCATCCAACATGACTATTTAATCCACATTTCAGACCCATCCTATTATCTCACCAATTTAACGAGTTCTAAACATGCATAAAAAGCAATAAATATTCATTTATTTATTTATTTAGTTATTTATTTAATGTGATATTCTGGTTTTTCTTTGTATATATATAGTCAAATTCAAAATGAACTCCCTTCAATCTAATTGTCTCTTCCCTACTGACCCAAATTTATGCATTTAATGGTTAAGAAGCAGGGTCCACGTCTACCAAGAGGACCCCTTTTCCAAACCATAAACTACACCATAATGTCTCAAAAACAATAATTTTGAAGTATTACATATATTGTATAGTCCCAAATCTAGAGGATGCTCGAGAAACCTTACATCCCATGAATCCCCCTCGACCACCAACATAACGATGGTTAGTTTCTCAGAAGCAGTCATTTCAAGTTATTATTTAAAATGATTTTGGGAGCCTTTCCCTATAATGAATCAACAGATTCCTCCCAAATCATAGTTTTGATGACTTATAGGTATCTAATGACCTCTGCCTGAAAACTCAAGGGTCCCATCAAGGGGATTCATCTAGCAGCCACCACCTCTAATGTTGTGTGGAATAAATCCCTCATCATGTTGAGGACACCACTCCACAGGCTCTAACATGGGCCCTTGAGACCCAAGAACTCAGGTAATCCAACTAGAGGTGGAAATAATACTAATAGTGATACTCACACATCCATAATCCTTCTAAATAATCTCTCTAATGAATCATTTATTCAACATACAATCAGATGGACATTTCATCCAATACCCATCAATCCTACCAATGTAGTTTTATAATAAACAATACTCTAAAATAGAATATGATGAAATAAACAAGAATATGGAAATCCATTCTTGGGTATATCAATTATACTAAAAGTCTCATGCATCACTCGTAGAATCTAACTAACTACTATTTGAAGACAATTTTGGGCAAACCATATCTCATCCCCCTCACATTAAAATTATCAGTTTTCATTGGTAAGAAATAGAGGATAGGAGTTGACCCAGATCCCTACACAAATCAGGGAATGGGTATATATCCCCATTCCTACAGTTAATGGAACTCAACATATATTGATATGAGAAGACAATAATTGCAACTGACATCTTATAAGCATTCTGTTATAAAATGACGATAATGGTAGTTGTTAATGGGAAGATGGAAAACTCCATCACCATAATTTGGGTGACTCATCAAAATAATGTGAGGTTCACTCCAATGTATACACATATTTCTCATTTTGTACATGAGGTATATTGGATAATGACCATAATTACTAGAAACCCATATCGATCTCATTTACCTATTCCAACTAATGGTCACCAGTTCATCCCTATTTTTGTTACACACTCTGCTTTAATATTCTATATTTTATTAATTTCATTATATTTGGGTTGTTTGGGTTGAACACTAACAAATATTTGTTAGTTCCTATTTAAAAACTAATTTTATTCCCTTGAATATGTTCACCGCACTATGGTTGAAGCATCACAACCTCATCCAAGTCACTGAGTGAACTCACCCGTTTCATCGCATAACCAACATGATGTTCAAGGACATAAATATAGTGTTATAAATAGTAAAATGATAGTAAAAAATGGTAAGT
Organism: Viscum album; assembly: GCA_963277665.1. Classification (NCBI taxonomy): domain Eukaryota; kingdom Viridiplantae; phylum Streptophyta; class Magnoliopsida; order Santalales; family Viscaceae; genus Viscum; species Viscum album. The sequence continues at coordinate 1,434,867,725 of OY728163.1, forward strand.
GTAATAAAAATTTAAGGGACTATTTTAATGATAACAATATTTTTTGGGAATATTATTATTAATAATGTTTATAGCGTTATGCATATAAATTTTGTTATGTTGTTATTAATACTATAATTGTTAGTATTGTTAATATTATATTTTGTTACTATCAACATGTTATTTATTTTTATTTAAAATATTCCATCTAGGAGAAGGATGATTTCTAATTGAATTTTTATTTTTGTCGATAAATGAGTTGTTAGGGCTTAACACTATCTGATGCATGGGTGAAGCATAATTTTGAAATTGTGTGGCTTTACCTAGGCCACCATGTGACCTTCTGATTTTGATTAATTAAATAAAATGAATTATTGATAAATAAATAAAATCTAAAATTGTGATATAAATTTAATGAATTATTTTAATGATATAATTATTATTATTTGAGGATATTATTACTATTAATACTAATATTATTATTATATTTATGTTTATTAAGATAATTGAAAATTGTTTTATCACCATATTATAATCATATTAATATAAAGTTTATTATTATTAGGATATTTTTAGTATCTATTTCGTAGGTCCTTCAAACATGATATTCTAGATTTAAGAATCCTAGTTTCCATGCATTTTCCATTGGATTTATTCTTAGAATTGGAAACTTCCAATAGTTCTTTATCCAATGAAGACCTGCTTTCCAAAGGCAGGCATTCATTATGTTTTGAAATTTATGATACTTAAGAACATGCATTGGTCTAGAGGATGGGAGTTTGGACTCAACACACCCTTTTGGGGGGAATTATTGTCTACTCCACTATATTTCAAATAAAAATATTTTCATGAATCCTTATTAATTCACCAAGTATATCATAAGTATGCCATAGAATTTGAAATCCCTTATTTAACTTGTGTAAAATTTTAGAATTATCAGTATTTATTCGAGGTTTTTCCATCAATGGTATCCTCTAATATACTGATTAAGGATTCTTGTAATTATCATTTATGATGATACTGGTATTTAATCCACACAGTGCGGCACTCCTGAGTTCATTTTCATCCTGGGAGATGAAGGTTCATTTTGATATTGGGATTGTTATCATAAAATGATCTACCTATGTATCATTGTGAAAGGAATCAGAACCCTCGTAGTTTGGTGCCCCTGAATGGGACACATTATACCTTTTAAGGTCATGTGATAAGGAATTCTATGTGGAAGGTTCTTAGTTACAACTTAGTGTGGGCCTCATGTTAAAATATCTCAAGGAACGTTGGAATGGATATAGGTTTCGAAATAGTATCAACCCCTAATGGGAGTATGGCCCAAAGAGAATAGGGTTGATTTGAAATGTTGGGTTTGAACGTCAATGAGGCTTCCTCTATATCCTATATGGATAGGAATCATAGCCCATGTAGTTTGATATATCTCATAGGATAATATAGTCCCATAAGAATGATGAGTTTGGGTTTACTTCCTAAAAAGGAATGCCTTGAAGATTTGAGGATTGTGTTTGGGGCTTATTTCCTAATGAGGATGCCCCAATTGGGAGAAATTGGGTTGGATTCTTAAGAAGGATATCCAGTGTTCCCGAACATTAAAAGGGCTTCCTACATATCCTAGATTGAATAGGAATCAGATTTCTCGTAGTTCATTACAATTAGTGTTCGTGAACATGTTTCAACCATCACATATCTCTAAGCCCTTGTGAGTCATTCTTGGTGTGAGAAACAAGATGATGTGGAAGATTAAACAATGACACTTCACACTTTTCCTCCTCTGATGATGGAAGAGGATGCGTCGACTGTGGAAGAAGGCGAGGTGATGAACCATCCTTTATTATATTTACATTGGAAAATAGTCCAATGTAAGGAAGATGGGGTGAAGGTGAGGGGATTCTACCAGGATGGATGCCCTGAAATTGGTTCTGGTAGAGGAGGGAGACGTCTCCTATACTTGTGTTGAATGGAAAGTGTAAAGTGTACCTTCCCTACCGGAGAACTGAGGTCCCGAGTCACCACTTTGAAAAGGGAGAGGCTAGAAGCCCACCATCTTCCAAATTGGGAACTTCCCAACACTTTTACTAGGAGAAAAGTCCATGTGACTGAAGATATACAAACCCCAAATCATCCCATGAATCTTAACCCCATTGAGAAACAAATGTGGGAAACCTCTAACTGCAGAAATACAAACCCAAATTGGAGAAACACTAATGTGCCTTACCCAAAAGTATTAGTAGTCGGGAGGTTTGGGGGAGGCTTCAATTTAGCTACTTTTTAATAAAGGCACCAAAGAAAGGGATACCCCACCATGAAATTATTCAAAGGGTATTCGAATAACTCGCATAAGTACTTAGCGTAGATGTGCCGTGTAGGTACCCCGTATTGCCCTATTGAATAAGTATGGTGCGTAGGAGTGTCATGCAGGTAATGCACGTAGTGGTGTATTAGGATTGAAGATAATGTTCAAGAACATCAAAAAATTCCTAACCCATTTAATTATCCTTTATTTTGTATTTTTGAGAACTACTTGAGTCAGTTTGGGAGATCTAGGTTAAAGTGCTATGAAATGGGAGCTTTAGAAAGTCTTTCAAAAAATTTCAATCCGAAAATGGGAAGCCCAAGGGTCCTATTTTGAGGCACGAATGGGCCTAGTCGAAGAAACATTGGTCGCGCAGATATGTCGCGTAGCTCCACCGTACATGTACTCTACATAGAGGCATCCAAAATCTTCTCGTGTGTAGTTCATATGCGCAACTGTTCCCGCATAGATCTTTCATGAACCTGGGTTGTGGATCTCTCTCACGGAGCATGGCCGTTTAGCTCACTCACAAAGTTGCTAGATATTACTACATTTCGGAGAGCATGGGAGTATTTTTTGATGTTTCCTTTGTACTCATTGAATCTGTTTAAGGAGTGTCAAAACAATCCCCCCCTCATGATTGAATTCAAAATATACATAGAGGGTCAAGTCCTGAGGTGAATGTCTTGGAAAAAGATGAGGATGTATAAATGAATACCACAATTGTGCCATGCAAGAATATCACAATGAAATGTCGTACAGAAATGTCGGACAGATATTTCATGCAGATATGGTGTGTAGATCTTCTGTTTTCCTATAAATAGGTCTCAACCTTTCACATTTTTTTCTTCACCTGCGCTTTCCAGTGTTTAGAGCTCTCGTTGTGTAGCATGTTCGTTCAGATGCATCAAGTTGTGCTCTCACATAATTTCCTTGACATTTCGTCAAGGTAAGATTATTTACGAGATAGAGCTATGCCAAAATGACTTCACTGATGGAGTTCCACTAAGATCATTATCTAAGGACTTATGCAACTTACTTTGTCAAAGGACATGTCGAAGGGCCTTGTTGAAGGACCTATGCGACATGTGTCCTTTGCCAAATTTCTTACATTGTTCTTTAGAAATATGATCTTCAATTTTGGTCATTCTTTTGTAGGAAATAATGACTCATTTGATAACCCATAAAAAGGAAGCTAAGGCTTTCCAAAGTGAAATGATGAGGATCTTCGGGCCAGATTATTATGACACTTTTTATAGTACTCTTTCTGGGCTACAGAAGGGACTAATTCTATACAGTCATTACTATCCACTACATCCTTACTTACCTCTATATGGGCATGGGATTTTGCAAGACACCCATATTCCATCTATTAAAAATTACTTTCCAAAGAATTGGTTTCTTCAGTAATACAATTATTACTTCATGAATATTAGTGCAAGGGGGTTATAATAAAAGAGAGAACATTCCCTATTAGTTTCATCTTTCATCACAGTGGTTGTACTCTAGATATTAAGGATCGGGATGTAGAGCCAAGACCACATTTTTATGATTCCACTTTCTGAGCTTCTCAAATAGATCAGTCGAATGGTTGGAAAGGTGATTGGGAACTTCGTTCTGGAGGGGGTTTGAAACCCGAGTGGATGTGGGCATTCTAGGGACGTCAGACTTGTGCATAATTTAGAAAATAATTATCAGAATTTCAAATTTATGAAGCTATCTGGATGGGGAAAACATATGTTTACAAAAATGAATTAATTTTGGAATTACTGAGCTGATGGAGCCCACAAAAAAACTCCTTTCATTTGACGCACAATGATGATGGTATTAGTCTCTGGGACATTTAAAAAATAGGTGGAATTCATATTCTTGGGGGAAATGTATGATGAATTAATACCGCCTACTTCAACATGGATTGGTGTTACCATAACAAAACCACTGGACCATGAATTATTTAATATAACAAATTATTTACCCAAGGATAAGAAATATTTTCATTCTAGAGTATGGATGGATTCTTTCTTAGAACCAACAATAGAGAAAGGACCAACCTGTGGACATCCTACTATTTGTCCTTCCGCCGATAATTGAGGAAGTTCCAACACATATTGGCCTACACTGGAAAGACGAGATTACAAGCACTGGGGTTATAAAATAAAACCTGATATAGATAAAAAAAAGTACGCTTAGCTTACTTCCTTGATATGTGGCTAAGTGTTGATTTATTTCCAGTTCGTGAATCCGGTGGTGGGGTAACATCAGGGACTTTTGTAATTGCTACTAAATTGGTAGAGGGGAAGTATATTGGGCTAGAAAAACCTCTTTTGGAAATAATTTACCATCTCCTATTATATTTATACAATGGGAAGGCTCCATTAGGAATTGTGGGGGCATTTCAAGTGCTCTTTGGCTAGATTGTAGCACATTTTTCTTCATACTCACTATCGAACTCAGTAAGAGTTTCTAATGGTTGATTCAACCCATTTTTACAGACATATTATTTTATTAAGCCTATGAACAAGAGACATGACGAGGTACTAATGGTATTGAATGTCATAGGAGAATTAAACTTCTTTCCTTTTTCTAATCCCACAACTGGAACATTTATTAATGATGGTACAAAAGAGTATGTGTTGAGATCGTATATGATGGAATTCCGGGATGGTGTACTATCAACCAGGATTGATGGTGAAATTATCTGCGAGGCTTATGTGCCTTATAGGTTTACTCGTCAGTTTAGGTGTCTTCAACATTCAAGCACCTTTCCACCCACATATGTCAGCCATGAGAAGCACCCATTGGTAAAATGACAATTATGGATTCTCACGGCATTAGGGGTATCCAAAATTTCAATTACATTACCTCTACCAGATGCGTTAATCAGATTAGAAGCTGGGTATTCCAAATCTCGTGTTTCTTCAATTCCACATGGGGATATAACAAAATGAGTATATCGAGTGGAGGATACAATGACTATTTCATGCAGAAATCGTGGCCAGAAGTCCAAGGCCAAGGATGATAGATAAATTTTAGAGGTTTCAGATCACTCAAAGTGCCTTCACATGAAGTACACCAGGAATAACAAGGTTAAAGAAGAAATACCTCCAACGCCAAGGCAATCCAGTCACCGCCATCAAATAGATATTCCTATTCCACCTGTCAAATTTTCTGAGGAAGAAAGGTCTAAATAAGATCTTCAATCGGAAAGTGTCGAACCTCTTCCACAGTCAACCAAAACAAAATCAAATTATGTGCGACCTTTTCCATTCATCATTGGGGTATTATACCCCGTGATCTCAGGGATGCCTAGGCATTTATTCAAAATGTCACTCGAATACTAGATATTGGTGATATCAAGGTGCCTTATGATTTCAATCCAGAAAATAACATGGCTAAAGTAAAAAAGTTTATTGCGGAGTTGGATACTTTTGTATTTTCAAATGATGAACAAATACCAACTTCTAAATGGGTATCTCATATGCTAGACTTATGTGTCTGTGAAGGGGTAATTATCGAGTCTGAGGAGGGGTGGGATATTCATGTTAATACTGAGAGTGTATTTCCCTTTTTATTTCGTCTCAACTCTGATATATCATTTGAAATAATTAATCTTGATGAAAATGTATTTCTATAGCTTGAATTTAGAGAAGGAAGATCTGGATCGATTCTTGAATCGCCTTAGTATAGTCCTATATCTTCTCCTATTCGTGAAATGAATAATCCTCCCAATTTTCCAGAACATTCTCCAGGAGAAAGAATCATGATTGGGGTAATTGCGACAAATAATCACAAACCATTACCTCAATTTTCCCCTACTAATAGAAGTGTTTCAATCTATCTTCATGATTTTGAATAGAAACGCAAAAGAGCAATGAGATTGCTTCAAAAAGTTCACCGAAAGAGTAAGTATTTATACAATCATAAGAGCATATTATTTGTTCAAGATTTTCTGGTAGCCATGATTTATCCTCTTGTATGATCTATGTCTATTTCCTCTCTCAATGGATTAAGAGATGATGCTTCACAGCTAGAAAAAGAAGTACTAGGGAAAACCCATGTTCATGCAAACGTATCTATACCATCAAAAGATTTTTCTGTACCTGCTCATGTCTCTATTCAGAGAGAGGAATGCCATGGTAAGATTAAATACATTACCTAGTTACTATTGTCAAATCATATTAAAAATAATCAATAGTGATATTCTTATTTCATCAGAAGAAAGGACTGAAGATCTAAGGAAATCATAACCCAATTCTGAAATTAACCCGAACATGGAAAGATATGATGCTGGAATACCAATTGAAGATTCAGCAGAACAAAATGTTAGTGGAGCCAATTTGGGCATCAACCAAAATTTTTTGGATACCTTAAATGGTGAGGATATTGTAACATTTCAAGCCGTATACACTAAGATGATGGACACCATTAATTTGAATATTGATATTCCAGGTTCCATCAAGGTGTTTGGAGATTTAGATGAAGAATTTTGAGGACGTAAGTTCCTATTCCTATATTTTTTCATACATTATTTTTTCTTAAACATGATTCTTTACATCAAAATTTACCTTATGCAGCATTATCTTCACAAAATGTTGCAAAGTCTCTTCCAGAACAAGGTGTTCCACTTTATCCTTCTATTGGGGATGAAGAAAACATATAGAGGATCCTTTATCATGAGTTATTCTAGATCCATCAAATGTTATATACGAACAAATTCAACCCCCTCCTCAAGAAAAGGCTGCTCAAAACACCGGATTTGAAAATACAAGGGATGAATCCAATCAAGTAGCTGCCTTATTATTGGGTAAATATAGTCATCCATCTAAGTCATATTTGTTTCCTCCATTCGAAACTAATATTTACCATAATTTATTATTTAGGGTTATCAGCTCCTGGACCAGAGGTTTAAGCTTCTATCGTCCTAAGAGAAGCAGAATAAAACAATTCGTTAATCAACTTGTTTTCAGAGTACATTTTACCTCATGGTAGTGACTCAGATTTAGATTTAGAGATGTAATATGTTCTTGTCTTGGCACGTAAGAAGGAATGGTGGCATATCTGAAACATAATTGCTGAATATCCTTTAGATGAATTATCGTCCTATTTTCCAAAACTCCCGTCATTATTCTGTGTGTTGGGATTTGGTGGATTCAATTATTGGCTGGTCTAGAATGCTATATAAGAGACTATTTACTGATGGGAGTAGGAGCATAAACTACGACAAGATTTTGAAGAGGCTAAAAGACTCTTCAATATTAAGGGATTTCAAGTTGCAGTGATTGAGGCGGAGCCAAATCATAAAAAAATCACTCGAGATTATCCAAAAAATCAAAGAGGCCTCTAAGGAGTTATTATTTCTTCAACATCAACTTGATTTTGTTCATAACAGGCTTGAGAAACTAAATCAAACATTGGAAAAAATCCCAATTGGAGGGGATAACTTCCATTTCAATGGATAAGGAAGCACTTATTCAGGTAGAGGAGGATAGAGTTGCTCAATTATCTCAACTTCAAAAGGCAGCTGATATAGCATATGAAGTGGTTCAACAAATGAAAATTCATGTTGAATGATTATTTTAAAACATGATAGTGAGGCTCTGGTTTTTGGATGGCTCCCCATTTTCACATTAATGAATGAATTTTTTTCTCCAATCATATACATGACTTCATTCCTATTCTTCTTTCATGATTAAAATTTGAAAGTTAAATGATGATAAGGATTCCATTATGTTAAAAAATCATCATTATAATAATAAAAATGAGGTGATTAAATTTTTCTTATTAAGCTGTGTGATTTAAAGAGCATAATTTGATTATTGCTTCGGTTACATGGATAACCCCACAAATATTGCATATTTTTACTTTTCATTGATCAATATTACCTAAATCATAAAAAAAATTTATATTTAGTGAGAAGGAACTCAACTTTTGTAAAGAGCACCCTTTATGGGTTCTGAGTCTGATGAATATCAAGTCTTATAATACTGGAAGATTAAATTCATGAATATTGGACTATAAGGTGATAATATTTATGTTCGAATAGCTTTGCCTATAAATTTTGAATTATATCTCGAACAAAACTTCATGGATAAGAATTTATTTAACATTATTAAAATATTTCCAGGGGAATCTTGGCCATGATTTTTTTATGGATACAAAATCTTAAAGCCTGCATCACCATAATGTGTGGATTTTATAGAACAAAGTTACCATAACTTGAAAAACCTATTATGGTGGCTACATTATTCGGGGCCAGCTAGGGAACATTTTTCATATTCAAATAGTGGAATCTTCTGACTGACAGGTCTGCTATGCAGGAAACTTACGCAAGGCCGCCTAAGGGCACATGTTGTATAGTCAGACAAAAGAGCTCTCAGAAGTTTGACGTTCTATTGTTAAATATCAAAAAGAGTTTATGGAGATTCAGATTTTCCAAATCATTGAGTTTGGTTTATGGAAAAATCTACCTAAATATAGGAAGGGCATTTCTAATCAAGATATCCAACGAATCAGAGGAATAATAATTTTACAATGGTCTGACCCAAATGTAAAAGATATCGTGTCTGTAGTTTTAGGTCATACAACTAAGACCAGAAATGGAAACATTATATAACATGGGGTCAAACGATTTCAATATTATTTCATAGGGTATCAATCATATGATGAGGGAAATGTGTAAACCATGGTATTGAGGACTTTCATATTATGAGAAATATAACAGGACAGGTATACATGAATGACTTTTTGAAAATACATATTCTTGTATATTGTCATCAATGATTAAAGGGGAAAAATATACTATAACAAAAAATGAAGTTACCATTATTTTACAACCCGTTATGGGGGATGTATTATGTAGGGCCAACTGGGGAACATGCTACATAGTCAAAAAGTGGAATCCTTTGACTGACAGGCATGTTATGTTGGAAACTTATGCAAGGCTTCTTAAGGGAACATGCTGCATAGTTAGGAAAAAGAGCTCTCGGATATTGAAAACCTTGTTTCCAGAAACCGTATAAAAGATTATGAAAATCTAAAAAAATTCAAGATTAATAGTGTGAGATATGTAAGGGGTTATGCCCAATGTATATGAGAAATGTTTGAATCAACATTTTCCATAAATTTGATGTCCTTTACATAGATCTCACTTGTATGTTAAATGGAGGCTTTATTTGTTTCCTTTGAATGAATATAGTACTGTGCAGTTTTAATTCATGCGGTGAGGACATTATACTATGGAGTTTAACATCATGCAGTAAGGATGAGAATGAAACAATATGAAATAAAAGACACATTATAACTGGATTAAGGGATTAACCCTAAATGTCATTATGTGTCTTGCTGGATAAAGAATCAATTAATGCATAGTTCTTAAAATATTTCCTATGTAGATTTGATTATTATACAAGAAATAAATGGGTTTTTTTGTTGTTGTTTTTATCGTGGCTGGGATAAAAATATTGGAAATTTAGGCATCTCTATGTATCTCATTGTAGAAAATGAGAATCAAGCTGTATATAGTTCTTTAAACAATCATTCATCATGTTAATAAGACTTGGCATGAAAAATGGGGCCTTTAACACATTATAAGAGAATGGTAAATCATAAGACATAAAATGGAAAACGGACCAAATTATATATCTCATGTAAACACTCTATATAGATCTGATTGATATACAATGGGAGAAAAGAAAATAAAAAAAAGATGATTGTGGCTGGGCCCTGAATTGGAGATTCAGGCATCTCTATGTATCTCATTGGAAAATGGGAATCAATCCATATGTAGTTCATGGAACATGGTCTCTATGAAGATCTGACTCTAACATAGGAAAGAGATGGACTCATTTACTGCTAAGGAGTAGTGAGTATGTCAATAGAATTTATTTATGGATACTTATATCATCTTATAGAGTAAATGTTTTTTTGTACAAATGATTCCATGCAGTTTAACATCATGAGACAAGGATGAAAATGCTATGCACATTAAAGTCATACAGCATGGATGCCTATAGTTGTTATGAAGTCTAATGTCTTGAAATTAGGACATGGGGGTTGTGTAGTTTTATGTCTTTTAACATGGACTTGGTACCGTGAAAATTAGTGTCTTGCAGTGAGGACTAATTATGCAAAACATTAAAAAGTATTTATTTAAAAATATTGCATTGGTTTGGGTTTTGATAATCTCTCCATCCATCAAAATTATAGCATATACTCCATTTGAATAATCCTTATGTATGGAATAAGATCTTTCCCACTTTTTCTCATGTTTTGGAGGTTTCTTTCTAGTTATCATTGGAGTTATAAGGACCAACACTGATTCTCCTAGAAGGAATTAACGAAGACGAACTTTGTTATTAGAAACTCAGGCAATTCTGTTTTGATAGACTTCTAGATGATGCAAAGTATGAAATATTTTCTCATCTAATCATTCCAACTTATTGAACCATTTTTTAGACCCTTCATTTGTAGATAATTGATCACATATTGCAACTCTTATTGAAGGAAATTGAATTTTAATTGGTCAAACTGCTTCAGTTCCATATACCAATGAATAAGGAGTTACTTGGGTGGCAGTATAGATAGTTTTCTGATAATCCCATAAAGCATTGAAAAGTTTATCAGGCCATCATTTCTTATCTTTATCCACCATCTTCTAGAGTATATTTGATAGGGTTTTATTGAAAGCCTCTATCTGTCAATTGGCCACCGCAAGATAGCGATATGAATGGTTGGATTTGATATTATATTAATGATATAATTTTTTTACTTCAATAGAACAAAAATTGGTATCATTTTCTGTAAAAATAGAATGATTGACTCCAAATCTAGTGATGATATTAGTCTTTAAAAAACAAATGAGGTTTTTAGCTCCAAATACCTTGAGAGGTACTCCCTCAGCCCACTTAGAGATGAAATCAGCAATAGTGAGAATAAACTTGAATTGCTTAGTCGTGGCTGGAGGATAAGGCCATACTACATCCATTCCCCATGTGGAAAATGGCCAAGAGTATTTAGCTGTATGTAGTAACTCTGGGGGTTGATGAGTGAAGTTGGCATGCACTTGACAAGATTGAAATTTTTTGTGAAGTCGGTAAAATCAGGCTTCATTGAAGGCCAAAAGTATCCAGGCTTTCGAATTTGATCGGAGAGTTTGTGCCCATATTGGTGGGCTCCAGAAGATCCTGAATGAAATTCTTTCATGACAGTCGTGGTTTCTCCTCCATCAATACATATGAAAATAATCCATTCAAATCCCTGCTTATAAAAGAACGTTTGGTGGGTTTGACCATCATAAGGAGTAAAATTAGCCACTCGTCGCCGGATCTACTCCTTCTCGCCCCTATTTGTTGGAAATATTCCATTTTGAATATATCTGATGATGGATATTCTCTATCTCATGGTATGGCCATACAGTTTAAAAATAGAGAATATTTCATTGATTTCCTCCCTCATGGTTTCAAAAAAAGGTGAAACCATGCGGCGATGGGATATGCCGATAACTGTCTCATTCTAATTTGGATCTTCCAAGGTTGTATCTGCATTTCATAGTGCATATTCTTGGGCATTTCTTGATCACGGGACATATGAAAATGTTATCTCTGAGGGAAATTTGGAAATTAATTCTTTTACGTAATCACACAAAGGTATTAACACTTCTTTTCAGATAGAGTATTCCCAATTTATTTGTGTTACTTCCAATTCTGAATCACCTTTTAACTTTAAATTATCAATTCAAACCTGAATGTCCAATTCCAAACCTGCGATGAGACCATGATATTCTGCCTCAATGATGGTATCACCTTCCGATAATAGAAAAGAATAAGTCAATACTAATTTTTTTGGGGAAATAAGGACTATTCCTAATCCGACCATGTTGAGTTTAGGATTTTCCAGTCTCTTACCTGTTGGACTTCTAGAAGCACCATCCAAATACATTTTCCCATGTCTGGGAATTATCTTGAATAGAGAAGACCTCTTCATCAGGATGTTCAGTATTAAATTATGTATCTTCCATGGATGGATGCTCAACATGGAAATCAGCCAAGGCTTGACCCTTTATTGCCTTTTAAGTAAAAAACCAAATATCAAACTACCGGAAAATAACCTCCCATCCTACTAGACGTCCTATAGGCATAAGACGAATGAGAAAAAATTTCATTGGGTTATTATGAGATACTAATTGGACCTCATGATGTTTTAGATATTGCCTAAAATTTTGAATTGCAATGATTATTGTCAGGGATCACTTATCAATATTTAAATACTGAGTTTCCGCATCAAGCAAAGTGAGACTGAGATAGTAACGGTTGTTTTTACTCCCAAAAAAATTATTTTGGGAGAGGAAGGAACCTAATGTTCGCTCTAATGTAGTCATATAGAGAATAAGTGGTCTTTCTTCAATAGGCGTCATTAATACCAGTGGACTCAAGAGATATTTTTTAAGGGTATCAAATCCCTCTTGGAAATATTTTGTCCATTGGTAGGTAACTCCCTTCTTCATTAATCTGGTGAAAGGTAAACATTTGCCTGCCAAATTGGCGATATAGCGCCAAATATAGGCCAAGTGTCCTTGAAGTCCTCTTAATACATTCATATTTTGAGGAGGTGACATACCTAGGATAGATATTGTTTTCTCATGATCAAATTAAATACCACAATGAGGTATAACAAAACCAAGGAATTTTCCTGAGGTTACCCCGAAAGCACATTTCAAGGGATCATAATCAAACTGTGTTGCTGAAGTTTATTGAATACAGTTTCCAAATTAGCAAAGTGATTAGAGAATTGTCTAGACTTTACCACCAAATCATCCACATAACATTCAACAAATTTCCCTAAGATGGGTTTAAAGATATGATGCATTGAACGTTGATATGTTTCACCTACATTATTCAAGAAAAATGGAATTACTCGATATCAAAACACACCTTGAGGGGCTCTAAAGGCTTTAGATTCTTTATCTCTTGGAGCCATTGATATTTGATTATACCTATAATATTCATCAATAAAGGAAAGTGCTTCATAGACAGTCATTGCATCAATTAGAAGATCTGTAATCGGGACTAGAAAATCATCTTTAGGACAGTGCCTGTTAAGATCTCTGAAGTCAATGAAAACTCTAATTTGTCCATTCATCTTTTTCATAGGGAAATATTAGCTAGCCATTTGTGATATCAAACTTCTCTGACGATGTTGGCCTTGATAAGCTTATCAACTTCATCTTCATTTTTTGGAGGAATATGTTGGGTGTCTTCTTCTTACTGATTTCTTGAATCATCGATGTTCTTCTACAAATCCCAAATGATGAGTGGAAACATCTAGATCAGGACCTAGCATTTCTATATAATTCCAAGAAAATACATCTGGATTTTTCTTTAAAAATGAAGTATACATTTCTTGCTCTTCTTGAGTCATGGATGCATGAATTAAAGTGGTATGTGGATCTCCTTTTGTACCCAGTTTTATTTCTCTACGTTCATCCACAGTGGTAGAGATACCTATTGAAATGTTGGAGGAGCATCCATAAGATCTTCTTCTTCATCTTTAATATGTGTTACTTCTTATGTTTTTAATTTCATAGTATATGACGAAGCAGAATTTCCAGGGATAATGGGGAGGTTAAAATTTGAACAACTTGAAAAAGAGGCTTCCATTTATGACCCTATTGATGATGAAGGTTCTACCTGGGGTGATTGAGAAGAGATTATTGAATGATAATTTACATCATTTTTTCCTCTGGTATTGTTATACCTTCTTCAAGATTATTTGATGAATTATAGAATTGATGGATTTCAGTGGATGAAATGAAGACATCTTTATTTAAGCATTAATCACTACTTGGAAAATAAACCTTTTCTCACATGTTTTCTATCTTGGTAGCCATAATTGAAAATATATATGTTTCCATAAGATCTTCTGGATTTGAGTCCTTCTTGTCAATTTTACAGATAGGAAACACATAATCATTACTGACATGTATGAATGGGTTTACTACAATCTTTTCCAAACCAGTTCGATCATTAATTTTGGTGACCTTCTTTGTCATGGATTTTTCTTTTCCCTCCATGTGATAAAATTATGCCTCAATTTATTATGATTCACAAGTTTTGAATGGGGATTTGTGACCATATAATGTCCCAATTTGACCATTGAAACAATATTTGAGACATTGATGGTATAACGAAGGTACGTCTACATTTTTATGTAGCAAAGGACTTCCAAGAAAAATGTTGTAGGCTATGTCCTGATGAACCACCATGAAATCTGAATTAGACACAAGGTCTCCAAAGTGAGTTCTGAGAGTAATTTCTCTTTGTGGTTCTTGTTCATTCTTATCATATCCTCGCAACATCAAAGTATAAGTAGATAAATTAGATTCAGTGAGACCAAATCGACGATGAGTAAGAATAAGATTGAGATTGACTCATGAGCCATTATCAATGAATGTTCGTTGGATGTCTATATCACTAACATTTCCAGATAGATACAATGGTCTGATATGTCCATGTACACCATCATCTTCATCTTCATCTATAAAAGATATCACTGCATGGAATTCTATAGGATCATTCTCTATATGGTAGACCACAACTGCAAAAATTTTAGTTTTGAATTATTGAGGACTTGATAAAACCTCAATAAGCACCTCTCGAAGAACTTTTGATAGATTCAATGCATCTAGAATTGAAAACATAGCTGTTACATGGGACAAATGTTTCAAGACATCATACTTTTGGTCAAAGGTCTGTATTTCCCATCATAAAAATGTGGTTTTTCAGGTACCTTGGAAGTAGGTTCTTTGGTAGTAGATGCATCCTATATCACGGAAGGAGTTAGAAACACTGCTGGATTTGGTAGATTAGACTGACTATGTCTATCTATTTGCTGAGAGGAAGAAGGTGTAACCTCTAACTAGTCATCCAAAATAATTGTTTCAGGAAAAAATCTGCCATGTGTAGATGAACTTTCTTGTTCTTATTAAGCCCACTAAAGGGCTTTGCCAGGAGTTTTTGTCACAAATATAGTTCTAGCAGGGGTAGGCTTATAATTGTGGCTTCTATAATATCCATGTCTTCGCCTGTATCCTAGACCTTTGTCTCTTCCTCTAACTCCTCTGTTAGATATAGGGAACATAGGCTCAGCATGATCAAAACTGTCATTGGCATAGGGATCCGTTAAATGAATCATGTTAACAGAACCAAACATCAATTCTTCATATAATTAAGATTCTTCCTGATGAAGCAGTTCAAGCTGTACAATTTGGTAGGGTGGTGCCCGTGCTTTTGAAGTAGATGGCATAAAATCTTCCATATTAAAAGACAAATAGGGCTTTGACACGAGCTCGTCTTCTTCTGACTACTCTTCTTTCTTCGAATTACACTGCTTCTTTGAGGATTTCTATTCTAATGAAGGGGGTTTTGTTGTGGAATAAATAGTAGAAGACACAATTGGTTGATTCAATTGTGTTCGTAAAATGGCCTGAGTTTGGTTGATCTTTTTCCTAACCATCCAATCATATATTTTTGCGCATATTTATTTTTGGATTTCAAGCCACCCGCACTATTCATATGGATCAGTAGAAGTAACACATGAAACTTGGGCTGAATAATCATTCAGTTTTACTTTTCAAGAGTCACCATATTTTTTAAGAGGTCTATGAAGACAAAACATTCTTGAAAGTGATGCCCCAACATCTGATGAAATAGGAAATAGTTGGGGAGGTATTCATCTCCTTCTTTATTCGGCCTTTTGGTCCTTCTCAACTGAACTAGATTGTCTTCCATAGTTGAAATCTAGTAACCAAAAACTTGTTCATTCCGTAAAGAATAAACATTGTTCTTTAAATCCTTAAATTTTTTCTGCCTTTGATCTTTTTTATAATCTTGTGAAGGCGGCCATTGTTTCCTATGATCAAGAGGTGGATCCCTTCGATATGTTGAAGGTCTTGATGTGGAAGAAGGTACAGGTTCTTGTTTAAGTGTAACTGTAGCAGTATCTAATTTCCCTATTTTATTTCCTAGAACTAATGGATTTACATGAGTTTTAGCCATATTTTTTGTAATAGAGTCTTCTATCTATGGAGCGATTTATGTAAGGTCTTGAAACCCTCTTGTGTATTTCACAGGGATCATCGGTGTGCGCAATTCATCCCATAGATTTTCCACACAGATTGGCATCAACTCTTCTTGATGGAGTGCTAAATTTAACGAATATGTTAATCCCTTCTAGCGAGCAATTAAATGTGAAACTCATTCATTCTCTCTTTTTTTACAATTGATAAGATCAAAAATTTCCGTCATTTGTAATGTTAAGCTAAATTGTAGAAGGAACCTTTGAAGGAGATCTTCCCACCCTATAATTGGCTGAGATTGCCAACATGTATACCATACAAAAGAAGTTCATTTTAATTATTTAATGAAACACCAGAGAGTAACTACTTCTTGTTGTTGAGGAGTTCCCATCATCGGATCACAATGAGAAAAAAATGTGTTATGTGATTTTCTTGATCTCCCGAACTGTTAAAAATTGGGAATGTGGTATTCGCAAAATTTGATGGGGGAGGAATTGCATCCACACATTTTGGTTAAGATCTCTTTTCTGGTTTAACTTGTGAACGCTTTCCTTCCATAGCTTCCAATCGAGCTGTTAATGACTCAATGGTAGTCATAAATTGTTGAGAAACATATGGTTGAAGTTGGACCTTATTAAGTTCAATAACTGGAGTTTGGACAGGTGTGATGACCAATACTCCCACTGATGGTAGTATTGGTGATTGTTGTCACATATGATCCATAGGATTGGACATGTGAGGGTGTACTTATAAAGGGGGATATTATTGATCCATCCTAGTAGCTGTAACAAATTCCCTTGGTTGATTAACTCTATCATGACTAAGAGGAAGACTACATCAATGTAGTTATGTATTTAACCTCCATAACTCCTTTATTTCTTCTTGTAGTTTTGAGAACATTTTATCTAATGTGATTGATTGTCCTTCTCCAGAGGTAGGGTGGGATATAACATAACCTTTACCCTTTTCTTTTGCATGTTCCTTTCTGCAGTATGGAAGGGAATTACCCAAAGGAATATCTTGCCTCTAGGAAACACTCTGGATTTTGGTATGCACACCTCCTTCATTTGTTTTAGTGGGAAAATCCTACTAAAAAAGAACATCTTCATCTGATACCTCTGAGTTATTTTCATGTTCTTGGGGATTACTGACAATAGCATTGATGACATTTATCGATGCAAAACACATTGATGGAATTATGAAAGTTCTTCTTCTAGATTGTCGCACATTGAGTCTTCTATGAGACTGCGTTCTCCTATATATGTAATTCCATGGAACTATTTGGTGTATAGTAATATGAAGGGAATCATTGGATAATTCTGAAATACGCTTTCCTTTTGGATTCTTCCCTAATCGGGAAAAAAATGACGTCCGCTGAGGAGGGGATTGAAAATGTGAAAAAGCCCCTAGCGTTGTAGCCTGGGGTTGTTCTTATTCTTCTTCTTCAAATCTTTGGACATTGCTTAATGAACTCAATGATTGATTTAGATGATCCACTATCCTCACAATATGGGGTGATTCATGAACTTCTATAGGTAAAATCCATGCAATTGACCTTCTGATTTTGTGGATTTTTGTTCGGACATTAGTTGGATGCATTATCGGACCATCATTTACACCACCTGTTTCAGAAGATTGTTGTGCTATTTCACACATTTGCATAATATGACACCTGAAATCCTCTAAATGAGATGCCTGCTCAAGATTCTCAACAGCTTGATGAAAATGTAGTTCAATAAATTATTTTCTTTGAGCATGATTCTGATTAGAACTTGTTGAGGCCTGTTCTTGAGCATACATTTGATTACATACAAAACCTTCTGATTGGGTCCAGTCGTTGGCAATAACATTCCACGAAACCACTTTTGGCGGACATTTCTGGTTTTGGAGGGTAGTGAAATGCAATGCTTCATATGCACCCCATCCTCTGATGGGAACATTAGACGGAGAATCAGAAATTAATTGGCGTAGCCTCTTCCGAGAATTGATACATGCACACTGAAGGGTTCTCTATTTTTTTCATCCCTAGGATTTTGGGAAAATGAAAGAGATTCCAAGTCAATTCATTGACGCAACCCTTATAGTACCATTATATGATTTTGATTTTCACCATATAGAAAGACATTGGCTTCCAAATGATGAAGAGTTTTCCATAATTTGAGATGAATGTCATGAATTTGATAGTCTTTCAGCAATTTTGGAATATCAAATTGAGAATTTGAGGAAGGCCAGAACATGACTGGTATTTCTCTTTTATATAAGCGTTTCTACATGTTCAACACATTTTCATCATCTTATACTAATGGTTTCTCCACTTCGTCTGACCAACTTGGATGCTCTTCATTTGAGGATAAATGAACCAAGGGAGGTTCGGAGAATGAATGTTCCCTTAAGATGCCTTCTGACTGAGAAAGTGTTTCACTGTGAATTACAAGGCATCCAACATGATTGGCCTTGTTTTTTCAAGTTCCTCGAGATAGAAGGGCTTTCTTGTTAGTACATCGTCAATTATAGAATTGTTTTGATAGTGCGAAATACTAATACCGAGAGGACATTCGTAGTGAAATCCATCATGGGAAGGTTCACCATACTAGATTACATCAAGGTATAAATCTTCTTTCTTCTTAGACTTCTGGCCACACTGAGGGTTTCCATGGCTCTCATCCAAAGATAGGCACTCTGGATTGGTCAAATTTTCATGAAGAAAATTTTCGTGATGAAGTATCTAATGAGAAGCTTCAGAATTGCAACTTCCACTCCCAAAATTTTGTAATGGGAGGGTAGGATCTTGAAAAGTAATAGATAAATGTCTTAGGGATTCAAGAACTATAGCATTAAGAGGAGATAAATTATAGCTTGAATCTTGATTTTATAATAGTATTTTGTGAGATTTATTCTTGGATGTTCTCTTATAATTATTTGGGGAAACATGCTTGGAAAAGTTGTTATCATGGGTAGGTATATGTGCATGTCTTGGATTAGTTACGGAACAAACATGTTACCTTCAATTGGAAAGGGTGTATGATCTCGATCTTATTGTCCATATGATATGGGGGAGTATGCCCATGAACCTACTAGACTGGAACAGAGGTGTGTATCTTCTCTAGGATGGCATACAATTGTGTCATCCCATGTTCAGGGAGATATTTATGTGTCTATTCTCCTGATACTGCTGAAGTAGTTGTTAAAATATCCTGACATTTTTGCAAAATATGGCCAAGGATATGAGCCTGCCCTTTCATCATTGACAAGATGTGTTTAGTGACTTCAGCGGCCAGAATGGGAATATATGTCCATTCCGTATCTGGAGTAGGTGTATTTTCCTAATCTTATCCTCCTTTTCTTATCAATGGATATAGATTGTACATATTCATTGGGGCAAAGAGTTGAGTCTGCTCCAAATTTTTCATCAGAACATTCCGACTGACTTCTCTGGGTACTACCAAACGATACTGTTGGAAGACTTTGTGAACATTGGCAGGTGTATGTGCCTACTGAATATTCTTCATCAAGTATGGTTGATGCGTTTCCTTCAATACTGGAAGACGAGACTGCTGACATAATTGGTGATTGTAAACAGGTGTATGTTCCTACTTACCAATTTCCACTATAATAGATTGGTTGGTCTCTTTAAATGCAGTCAGACGAGCCTGCTGACTGGATGATAATATGTAAATAGGTGTATGTGACTGTTCTAGGTACTCCAACAGGTTTATCTAGTGGGATTGGTGGGCTGCAATCAGATATTACAGTTGAGCAACAAAATTAGGATGAACGGGTGTATGCGCATGCTTGTTGTTTTCCATCAAGTTTGATCGATGGACTTCTCTGGGGGGTATAGGTGAGAACCTCCTTCCTGTTGATCGGAGGTTGTCCCTGGTTGTTTCTCTTGCGTGATAATGTCTAAGAGACTAGGGCCAAACCTCCAGAGCCGTCATCCACATCATGTTGGGGATATACTACGACATGATTTTAGCGGCGATTGATAGTGGGAGTCCTCAAGAATGACTCTTGTATTCTTTAAGTGAGGCCTACATTGACCTCTTGATCAAACTCCCTATAGTACGGAAAATATTGATTATTGTGTTCTAGGGATAAAGATCTGAATTGGTTGGAAACGGTGGTTGGCCCAGTTTGCTTCATGATCATTGGACATTGTTTGCCAGAAGATCGAGGATTATTGTTCATCTGGAGGGCATGTCGAGAAGACTCCAAAGTCCGAATTGTACCATGTTGGCGATATTCCTTTATCATCACATTGGAGACCCAACATTGAAGATGTTGGGTTGGTGACAACGTCTTTCCCATGGATGAGATGCAACTTGAGCAGTAGTCGGGAAGTTCACAGATGTTGTCTTTGAGAAAGTCGTCCTTTGAGTTGAAGGGAATTCTATGGAAAACTGAGAACACCAACAAGTTATATTAAAGTCATATCTTGTCAGATATATACATTCATGATTAATTAATTTGTATGGAATTCCTTTATCAATTTATAGGGGCCTAACATGTGGGTATCATTATTAACTTGGTTAAGGATTCACATCGGGATCACCATTTTTGATTCGTAGGTCCTCAAAACATGATATTCTAGATTTAAGAATCCTTGTTTCTAGGAGGCATCCATTGAATTTTTTCATGGAACCGGAAATATCCAATAGTTATTTATACAAAGACAAATTGTTTTCCAATGGTAGGCGTTCGTTATGTTTTGAACATTACGATACTTAAGAACATGCATTGGTCAAGAGGATGAGAGGTCAGACTCATTACACCCTCTTGGGGAAATTATTTTCTACTCCTGGACTCTCTTTGAAATTAATATTTTTTCATGAATCTTTAATAATTCACCAATTATATCATAAGCATCCCTTGGAATTTAAAATCACTTATTTAACATGTGTAAAAGTTTAGAATTATCAGTATGTATTCGAGGTTTTTCCATCAATGGTATCCTCTAATATACTAAACATATATTATTTTAATAAAAATTTATGATGATACTGGTTTTTAAGCCACTCAGTGGGGAACTCTTGAGATTATTATCATCCAGGGAGATGAAGGTTTTTTTTGATCTTGGGATCGTGCTCATAAAATGAGCTACTACGTATCCTTGTGAAAGGAATCATAACCCTCACAGTTTGGTTCCACTCAATGGGACACATCATACCTTTTAAGGTCATGTGATAAGGACTTCTAAGTGGAAGTTTCTTAGTTAAAACATAGTGTCGGAGTTATGTAAAAATATCCCAAGAATGTTTGGAAAGGAAATAGGTTTCCAAATAGGATCAAACCCTATTGGGAGTATGGCCCAAAGAGAATATGGTTCATTTGAATTGATGTGTTTGAACCTAAAGGAGGATTCCAACATATCCTATATGGATAGTAATCAAAGCCCACATAGTTCGATAAATCTCATAGGAGAATATAGTCCTCTGAGAAAGTTGATTTTGGGCTTACTTCCTGAAAAGGGATGACATGAGGATTTGAGGATTGTATTTGTGGCTTATTTCATAAGGAGGATGCCCAAATTGGTAGAATTATGGTTGGATTCCTAAGGAGGATATCCACTGATCTCAGGCCCTGAAATGTCTTCCTATGTATCCTGAATTGAACATGAATAAGGGTTCTCGTATTTCATTCGAGTGAGTGTTCATGCACATGTTTCAACAATCACGTATCTCTAAGACCACGTGAGTCATGCTCGGTGTGAGAAAGAAGAGGATGTGAAAGATTCAATAATGACACTTCACACTTTTCCTCCTTTGCTGATAGAATATGGTGCATCGACCGTGGAAGAGGGTGAGGTGACAAACCATCGTCTGTTCTATTTACATTGGACAAGGGTCCAATGCAAGGAAGAAGGGGTGATGGTGAGGGGCTTATACGAGGATGGATGCCCTAAAATTAGTTCTGGTAGGGGAGGTCAAATTCTCCTATACTTGCACGGAATGGAAAGTGTTAAGTGTACCTTCCATTCCAGAGAACTGAGGTCCTGGATCAACTATTTTAAAAGGAAGAGGCCGGAAGCCCAACATCTTCCAAAACAAGAACTTCCCAACACTGTTACTGGGACAAAAGTCCATGTGACTGCAGATATTCAAACCCACATTCATCCCTTGAATCTTAACCACAATGTGAAACAAATGTGGGAAACCTCTAACTGCGGAAATACAAACCCAAATTGGAGTCACATTGATGTGCCTTACCAAATCGTCTGAGATTTCAGGAGGTTTTGGGGGAGGCTTCAATTTAGACCCTTTCAAATAAGGGAACCAATGAAAGAGATACCCCTCCCTGAAATGTTTCAAAGGGTATTTGAACTGGTCGTGTAGGTACTTAGCATAGATGTGCCGCGTAGGTACCCCGTGTTGCCCTATTGTGAAGGTATGGTGCACATGTGTGTTGCGGAGGTACATCGCGTTGGTGTGGATTAGGACTGAAGAGATTGTGAAAGAACTTTAAAACATGCCAATACCATTTAATTATCCCTTCTTTTGTAGTTAAGAGAACTACCTGAGGCAATTTGGGAGAACTAGGAGAAAGAGACACGCAATGGGAGCTTCAGAGAGTCTTTCAAAAGAAATTTACTTTGAAAATGGGGAGCCCAGGGGTCCTATTTATAGGCATGGATGGTCCTAGCTGATGAAACTATGATGGTGTAGATATGTTGCGTCGCTCCACCATGCAGGTACTCCGCATAGAGGCATCCCCAAACTTCTCGCACGTTGTTCGAACACATAGCTGTTCCGCATAGCTCTTTCATGAAGCTGGGCCGTGGAGATCTCTCGTGAAGAATGGCCGTGTAGCTCTCTCACGAAGTTGTTGTATGTTACTACATTGCGGATAGTGTGGTAATATTTGTTGATGATTCCTTTGTAATCTTTGAATCTTTTTAAGGAGTGTAAATAATACCCTTTTTTATTCTATTTTTTGGGTTCCATTTTTTATTGTTTTTTCCCTCCCATCATTCTCTCCCCATATTTCTCTTCATTCCAACCACGACACACACCCTCCCTCAACACCCTAGTGCACTGGTTCTTCCTACCCAGCCATTCGCACCACCCTACCTCCAAGAAATACGGCTCGCGCCGCCACTCGACCTCCACGCGAGGCCCTCACACATTGGTCGGCCTCCTTTCCTATGACACCAACTCCCACCACATTAGACCCAGTGCACTTCTCCCCTTGGCCCAACACCTATCGACCCGCGTCTCCTCTCCTCCCCCTCATCCAACCTTCGGACAGACCAATGTGCTTCTCACCCTAGGTCGTCCTTCAACCTATCGTAAACCCCCATGGTCTGTGCCCTTTTATTCCCTTTTAGTGAATCCCTGGTCCTGCGACCACTAACCCCCCCTTCTTGTTGAGTTTTCATTATTTTCCATGATGTTTGGTTGTCCAGTGGGTTGGGGTCCAATTTTAGGCTCTAATAATTTTCTTGGGGTTCGATCACTTTGATGTTTGGGTTTTTAATTAGCTCTTTAGGGTGAAAATGGTAAGAGATTGATGTTTTTCACTAGAATTTGATGTTTCTACTCACTTTTTAGGGTTTTCACAAAGTGATGTAGGTGGTTTTTTTCCTTAACATCTATTTATAATTTTAATGAGTATGATTTAGTTTATAAATGTGTTATATATTTATATTGTGCGGCGAATTAGGTAGTTTGAAGTTGTTTGGGGGATTATTGATTGAGAATTGATTTCTAGTAACGGAAATTGATATGTTTTTAGGTGTTCCTTGATGAAATATTTCAAAAAATATGTGTTTTATGTGTTTTTGGAAGGTAAAAAATGCACTTTACAAATATTTTCACATGCATGTGTGATGAAATTTTATTTTCTATAAGAAATGGTGTGTTTTTCATTTTGTTTTGATGAGTTAATTTCTAGAAGTGTTTAATAAATTGTTTATTGGGTGAAACTTATATTTTTTTGAAGTTTTATATGTTTAAATTTTGGGAATAGAATTGTTAATTGAAATCGGCTATGTTTTGTGTGTGTAAACTGGTGTCTTTTTTTCAATGAAATGTTTTATGGGTTGGATGTTTGGTGGGAGGTGAGTATTATTGTGTTGATGTTTTTTTTTGTTTTATAGTGTTTTTAATGTGAAACTAGGTATGTTTTGGTTTAAATAATGGTTTTACAATTTTTTGATGTTTATAAACTATTAAAATTGTGTATTACATTAATCATTTGGTTCAAATGATATTTTTAATGTTGTTTTTGTGTCCATAAGTTTCAATTGTGTTATTTATATAGGAATTGGTGGTGATTTAATGTGTGTTTTCATGGGATGTTTCTAGAACATGTTCCCAGGGTTGTTTGGTTGGTGTGAAATAAATTTTCAAGTTCATTTTGGTGTGTATATAGTTAAATTTATATTTTGAATGTAAAAAGGGTCACTCTGGGTATGTTTCCTTGTGGTGAAAATTTTAAATTTAATTGCAAAGTTTTCAATAATGGAAAACATGTTTTTTTGTGGTTACCTTGTGTTTTTGGTTCTAATGTGACGCTGCTATTATGGAATCAATTTATTCTTGGCATAAAGTCTTCTTGGTTTTCTATAAATTAATTAATAAATAGTTTAAATGATTTATTGATTTATTTAGATGGGTTTAAAATAGTTTTAAGGATAACTTCTTAAGAATGTTATTTGAATGGATTTCCTATTCAGAATTGAGAATGATTTTTGTGTAATCCCTTGTTGTGTTATTTAGTAATGTTTTCTAAGATTTGATGACATATTATGATCTTATATGAGTGTTGAAACATATAATGTTTTGAAAAATATATGTGAGTAGACATTTATTTTGGAAAGGTACTTTGGTGTGCATGTTTTTTGAATGGTGTTTCAGTGTGGAAGTGTTGGCTACCATTTGTAATGTTTGGTTTGGTTTGTGATATGTGAAAGTGACATACTATGTTAATTTGGAACTTGTTTTAGGAAAGGAAAAACCCCATGTATCTTGGTGGGAGGAATATAACTAGTATACTAGTGATCCCATTGGGTTTGGCCCCAGTTTCATGTCGCATGTTTGGTGATGAAAACACTAACTAAACAATGATTATGGTGATGATGTTTGGGGACCACTATGTTATGTGTATGCTTCCTACTAGTTGCTTGTTTTCATGATATTGGATATTTTTATAGTTACTTTTTCACTAAGATACAATATTGTAGGGCCCTACATGAGCTAGATATTCCATAGAGGATTTACCCACAGTGCTCTATAATTCATGATGCAGTGCTTTCCATCAGAAGATGGAGGACCACTTATGTGTGTGTGTTCTTGGTAAATTTTTTTCCCTCTTTAAAATAGAATTTGTTAAATTGTTTTCTTCAAGTATTCCTTTATAAATTTTAGCTAGTAATTTTTTTAAAAAAAATATATTTAAATGTATAACTTTAAAGAAGCATATTATATTTATCTTTTGAATGATGTGGCATGGATTTTTATTATTTGGGGGTATCCTACTGGGCCTCTGGATCACACCCGACATACACCCTTGGGTGAATGTAGATTGTGTTCCTTTTATATCCTAGGCTGAGTAATCTTGATTAGGCTTGGTGTTCGGGTAGTCGACGGTCTTCTCATGCAGGTTGTTGATGGTAGCTTGAGGATATTGCACCTCATGTTTCATGGTGGTTTTTGTTGGATTTATTATTTAGTTTCACTATTGTAGTTCCTTTTCGTCTTTTTTGGTTGAGTTGTAAACATTGAATTTGAAATGTGTTAAGGTTCAGTTTGGTGGTATAAAAGATAGTTTATTTCTGATAAAGTTTTTAGTTGTTTTATTTTTATTATTTCAGGTAAATCGTTACCACATTTTGTTTTGATACTCCTGCACTTGTGACAGCCCATGGGGATCGGGGACACCCTTCGGGCCATGTCGCGGACCGGTTCAGGTGCTAGGTTAGATGGCGAGAAATCCTAGTTCGTGAAAAAATGGTATCAGAGGGGAACGAATTCTCTCTTGGGACATGTTCCTTTAGTAAGAGTCATGGTAGATCAGAGTTAAAGTTGTTAGAGCTCGATGTTCTGGCTAGGAGAATGGTTCCTGGCTAGCACAACTCGTGGCAAGACATGACATACCAGAGTCAGTTGATGTTTTTCTAAGTATTTGGTCCTTGAGTTTAATATTTTTAGGGTAAATTAAAAGGGAGAAGGGACAATGGTCTCATTGAGCTCATTGGGACAAGAAATCCATGTGGAGTAGGAGCAATTTCTCTAGTATGCTCTCTATGATGGTGGAGTGATTGGCATATGACTTCCAACTATATGTACAAGTCACCTGATGGCACTAATTTCCTCATTCATTTTACTATGTCCCATTGGGTTTTGAAAATTATATTCAAAACCTATTTTCTTAGGTTGATGTTCCATGTTTTTGTTTCATTGTTTTTTTCTTAGGATGAGGTCTTGCAAGACAACTACTGTGTGAATCTGGTTGTAAGATGGTTCATTGGCCTCTTATAGAAATTTTGTGTTGGTTAAGACTAAGTTTAAGCTCCTTTTTCATGTAATGTTTCCTTCAGTATCAAGGGTAATGTTCAATAAACCTTAGCAGAATTCAGTTTTATAGGTTTCTTGAGGTTCTCATTTAGGGCACCTTCTTTGTGAATGTGGTGTTTGTCTCTTTCCCTTTTTAATATAGGGGTCCTTTTTAAACCTTAAGGGGTGTTTCTTTCTACATTAGTGTTCAACCATAATTGTGACTTTTTGGGGATGAAAATCAAAGTGGTGGGGAGAAGATTCACACCATCCATATTTAAATTCTTTATTTTATTAATATACTCATCTTCAATTAGTATTTATTGAATGCCAACTAATTTTTTAGTTCTTATTTAAAAAATTATGTTTTTCACATGAAATCATTCAGCGCACCATAGGCGAAGCCACAGAGACTCATCTGAGTCACCACGTGACCTTGGCTAGTTCATCGAACAACCCTCTTGATGTTCAACAAAGATAAATAAAATTTAATGAATAGTAAAAGAATAGTAAAAAAATGAGAAGTGTAATAAAAAATTAAGGGACTATTTTAATGATAATAATATTTTTTGAAAATATTATTATTTTTAAAATAGATAACATTATGAATATAAATTTTATTGTGTTTTATTAATATTATAATTATTATTATAATTAATATTATATACTGTTACTCTCCCCTTGTTATTTATTTTGATTTAAAATATTCTATTGAGGTGGAGGATGTGTTCCATTTGAATTTTTAGTTTTGTTGATAAATGTTTCTTTAGGGCCTGATGGCATCCGATGCTCAGGAGAAGCACAATTTGGAAATAATGAGGATTCTTCTGTGCCAGTGTGTCAGCTGCCGATGAATGATTAAATAAATAAAATTAATTATTGACATATAAAAAAATTAAAAATTGTGATAAAAATTTAGGGAATTATTTTATTGATAATAATAATATTATTATTTTAAGATGTTATTATTATTTTTATTTTTATTCAGATAATTAAACATATTGTTATAATCATGTTATTTTAATATTATTATATAGAAAAATAATATTAATATTTCTTCCAAGCCAGCCAGTCACGTCGCCCTACCTCTAGGCCAGCTAGTTCATCCCACCGCAAAACATCCACGCGCGCCCCTCCCGTATGGGTTAGACCTCTATCTGAAAGCACAAGGACGTGCCACATCTGTCCCTGCACGCTACTCCTCTTGGCTGGGTGCCTCCCGATAGGTGTCTCTGCTCCTCTGCCTTTCCCGGCCTTAGGACCATCAACCGTCGCCCCCTCCCGTACAACCATTGAACTACCAAAGCAACCCCTAGATGGTGCCATTTTATTCCCTTATGGAGAATCCTCAGTCCGAAGACTACTGCTCAACACCCGTAGGTTTAGTTTCCTTTTTTTCAATGATTTTTGGATGTCTAGCGGGATAGGGTTCATTTTTAGGCTCTAGTATTTGGTTTTGGGGTTTGATCACTTTGATTTTAGGGTTTACATTGGGTTCTTTGTGGAAAAAAAGGAACATGATTGAGGTTTCATGCTGGAATTCAATGTTTCCGAATAATTTTTGGGGGTTTCACAAAGAGAGGTAGGTGGTTCTGTTCCTTAACATCTCTATATAAATATAATAATTTGTTATGTTAATAAATGTGTTATTTGTTTTAATTGTCTGGCATGTTTGGTATTTTGAAGTTGTTTGGGAGCTGATTGACTGAGAATGGATTTCTAGTAATGGAAATTTCAATGTTTTTATGTGTGACTTGATGAAATAATTAAAAAAAATGGATTTTTAGATTGTTTTTAAGGTGCGAAAAGAACATTAAAAATATTTTGACATGCCTCTATGATGAAATTGCATTTTCTATTAGAAATGGAGTGTTTTTTTAATTTGGTTTTGTTCGGGTAATTTCTATAAGTGTAATATCAATTTTGTATTGGGTACGAATTATATTTCATAAGATTTTTATAAGTTCAAATGTTCTGAATAGAATATTTAATGGAAACCAGATGTGTTTTATGCGTGCAAACGAGTGCGTTATTTTACAAAAAAATTAATGGGTTTGTTTTTTGGTGCGACACTTGTTTTTGTTTGATGATGTTGTGTGTTTAGTTTTAAAGTTATTTATTTAATGTGAAACTGGGTATGTTTTGGTGTAAACCTTGGGTGTAACATTTTGGGATGTTTTATAATCTTTTCAAATTGGTTATTACATAAATCTTGTAGTTTGTATGATTTTGTTAATGTGTTTTGTTTGTCTAAAGGTTTCAATTCGATTTTTAATATACGAATTGTTGGTGATTTTATGTTTATTATCATGTGATGTTTCTAGAATGTTTTCTAATGGATTATTGGTAGGTGAGAAATGTGTTTTCATGTTCTTTGTGGTGTGTGAATATTTTAACGGAAATTTTCAATGGAAAATTAGTCACATTGGGAGTCTTCCCTTGTGGTGCACTTATGAAATTTAATTGAATGGTGTTAAATAATTGAAACCATGTTTTTATGTAGTTACTAGATTATTTGGTTTCAAATATCCATTTATATTATAGAATCATGTGATTATTTGTGTAATGTCCTCTATGTTTTTTTGAAATGGATTAATAAATTGTTTAAATTATTTTTTGATTTATATATATGGTGTGAAAATATTTTCAAGGATAATTTGTCAAGAACATTATTTGAATGGATTTCCTATTTGGAATAGGGTATTTTTTTGTGTAATACCTTGTTATGTTATTTAATACCTTTTTCTATGTTGTGAAAATTGATTATGTTCTTCTTTGAGTGTTCCAAAATGGGATTTTTTGGAATGATTAAGTAACTACAAATGAATTTTGGAAAGGTACTTTGTTGTGCATGTGTTTTTTTGTTTTTTTAAACAGTGTTTGTGTATGCTAGTGGTGGCCCCAATTAGTAATTTTGTGTTTAGTTTGTGATATGATGAAGTCATATACTATGTGAATGTGGAATTACATTGAGCACAATGGAAACCCTAGGTTATCTTGGTGGGTGGACTATAACTAGTTTTCTAGTGATCTCGTGGGGTTTGGCCCTTTTCCACGTAGCAAGTTTGATGATGATATCACATACTAGACTATGATTATGAAGATGATATTAGGGTACCCCAATGTTATGGGTACTCTCCATACTATTGGATTGTGTGAACAAGAATAGTTATCTTTATTGTAACATTTTCACTGAGATGCAAGGTTCTAGGGCCCCACTTGAGCTAGATAGACCTTAGGATATTTAGCCACAGTTGAGTACTATTCATGAAATTGTGTGTTCCATCAGCATATAGAGGACCACTTATGTATGTGTGTGTTCTTGGTAAATTTTCTCTCCCACTTTAAAAAATTATTTGTGAAATGGTTTTCTTCATGTGTTCTTTTTTAACTTTTATCTAGTAAATGTCTATCTTAAAAGTGTTTCAAAATTATAACTTTGAATAAGAATTTTAAATTTATCTTTTAAATGTTCTGGAATTTTTTTTATTTGGCGGAATCCTACTGGGCCTTTATCTCACACCCTACATACACCCTTGGGTGTATATATAATTTCTTCCTTGTGTATCCCAAGCCGAGGCATCGTGCTCAGGGTTGGGGTTTGGCTGGTCGATGGTCCTCTTGTACAGGTTTGTGTTTCTAGCTCTAGGTGGTTGCACCCCATGTTATTTAGAGTTTTTTTAGATTTTCAGTTTTGTTTCTTTATTGTAGTACTCTAGGATATTTTTTTGAGTTGTAATAATTGAATTTGAAATGTTTGAATGTTCGGTTTGGTGGTAAAAAAATCAGTTTCTTTCTGTTAAAGTAGTTTGCTGTTTTATGTCTATTATATTGGGTAAATCGTTCCCTAATTTTTTTGATACCCGGGAACTTTTTCTAGCCCATGAGGATCAGGGACGCCCTTCGGTCCAAGTCACGGACTGGGTTAGGCACCGGGTCGGATGGAGGCTCGTCCTGGTCCATGATAGTATCTACTCTTAGGTAGGCATATATCCATTCCAAATTTCCAATAATATATAAGAAAAGTACAAAAAACATGGGAAAAAAAAACTACATATATTAATAAACATATAATTATAATGTGTCCATATTTTCTTGACGGGTAGAATCCACAAAGGATCCTCAATATAGGAGTTTGGAAAATGAATTTCTGGTTTATGAACACTCTCATCTTAATGATTGTGTTTTTATGATCATATAAATTTATCTACGGTGGAACGTGATCATAATAACATGTTACCATGTTTTATTAATATTATTTTCAATTTTTTTTGTTTTTCCTTATAACATTACTTCATGTAGTTTCATAGGCTCTCCCAAAACATCTTACCTTAAATTCTTACTTTATATTCATAATCTTATCAGTCATGGGATCCCATCTCTTATTGAGTGACATGACAACCCTCCTCTTTGATAAATGATCATTGCAAAATGAGGACATCCAGATTCTATAATCTACCCTAAATTTTAACCCTAGGATATATGCTATAGTAATTCCCCTTATTGATAGAAAACAATATTTTAGGTAGTCTTACCCATGAAGGAATTAACTATAAAGGACATACCCACAGAGACACATCATATCATCAAGTTACTTCCTTTGATGAATCATTAATGATAAACATTCATATCATGAGGCACATGGGAAATTCATTCCATTCATTCATAATGCCTCTTCTGTTACAAGTGATATTAATTCCCAATAAGAAGACAATCCAAGTCAATATTTATTCTCTAAACCATACTTGGATCACTTTCCACCTATTACGATAGAAGAGATTCCTACAGAACCCACTGTATACAAAACATCAGTTGGAAGAAACACACTCTTGATTGATAAATTGGAAAAAATAACTAGAATAATTATAATATAATACATTACTGATGAGAAGGAAACTTGATAAGGATAATATACCCTTCATGTGTTTCACCTCTAGAACAACTCGAGCTTTTATGGACCTTTTTTTTCAAAGAAACTAAATTTTAATTTCTGTCATAAAATGAACAAAGTAAAAAATTCTATTCACATGGAACTGAATTAGCATACATTATAAATAAAATCAAATTTTTATAAATTACACACAACACCTACATGTATTACATTAAAAATTACAGAAATCATTCTTCGAAACATCATTTTTGTGATATATTTTTTGAACAAAAAAATTATTATATTTTTGTTGAACGTAATTTTATGAATATTAATAACGAATTTACAAATTATTTTTAATAATTTTTATATATAAATATAAATTATTTAAAATGAAATTTATTATTTTTGGGACAATCCTTGTAGATTAAAAACACTATTTTATAATATGAACATCTTTTACCATCCTACTTGGAAAAATAAAAAAATTAAAAAAATTAAGAATTAAAGATGATAAAATAAAATTAATTTTTTAAATTATTATTTTGAAAAAAACATAGGGTGAATATTGATATTGTTCCATAGATCATCATTTTTCGATGAATAGTGAAATACATACAGAATTAAAATTCAAAACTAATTTTTCATTTCATTTTTTATATGGCTAATTTATATTTTAAATTAGTTTAAAAGATTAACAAGATAGTATATTTATATATTAATGAATATTAGGTAATTGGAACTAGGTTGACATTTAAATTTCACATAAAAACATAGCAAACTTTTGATCGGTTTTTACTTTAAATCCCCACAATGTTATCCTACCAGGTGGATTAATTTCACATAATTTTTGGCCACTTATATTATTTTAATTTTGATAATTGGATTCCACATATATATTAATAGTAATTTATAATATCTAACATGGTCAACTTATTTATTGACAGAAAAATATTGTGAATGTAACTAAAATTAATTAAATCATTTAAGTTAACATTGAGCTTAACTAAGGACAAAACCTTAAATTTAAGAACAAAAAAGACCTAAAATCATATACCAGAGATTATTAATGGGAAAATATAGAAATTATATTCCATTTTATCTAATATTTTTCATTATTGGATCCACTTTATACATGAAAAACGTTGGCAGAATTCTATCTAAAATTTTTTACATGAGTGAAAATTCCCCTACACTTTGAAAAGACATCATCACATACCACTACCTAAAAAATTTCAAAAAATATAAGTTCATACCATATCCTCCCAATAATGACATAAAAATTTCTTCCTGATTCATATAATTATATTTTTGGGAATAGAACAATCCAAGGTTTCATTTTAGAACAACCAAAAGGATTTACCCTATTTTGAAGTAACAACTTCTCCCAAGCTCCTTGTCTTTTATTTTCTTTCACAAAAACTCCACTCTATTTAATCCTTGATTTTATAAAAAAGAAAATATATTCATTATTATAGGATATTTTTATGATAATGGTTTGACATAAAAATACACACACCACCATCTAATTGGTAAGGAATAAATTGTTAATGTGTACGGGGAACTATTGTGTCACAAAATTATAATTGTCCATTTTCCTTACCACCTCTCATCATGGAAATTATGATGGAAAATCCATTTATAGGTGTTATATTTGTTATTTATTATTTATTTATGATTTTTTAATTCTTTTAAAACACATATATTTGTACATACCATTTTTTTAAATATAATAATTTCATTTAATGAACTGTGAAAACAACCCCAGCAAAGCGATGTGATTCATTCACACACCACATGGAAGTTATCAAGGATGGGGATAGTGAACTTATATGATATAAAAGATAAAATCATGATACTTAATAAATATATGTAATTATAGATATATATACACATACTTCAATTGCCTAATTTATATTAATATGACAATTAAAACAAAAATTGTGTTAATGCGTACGTATGACTTACCATCACCCTGAATAGTGTATTCCATTTCATTATTCTATGTTATATATATTTTTTTAAAACAAATATAATGAATATAAAATATATTTATATAATCATTTGACTTTTTTAATTCATTATATATATTGATGTACCGAGGATATAAAAAAATAAGACAGATGGAGAGAATAAAGTGCATATTACTCGAATTGAATCCTTAATATATGATTGTTAATAAGAAGGTAATATAATGTCATAATAAAACCATTTTGGGTATCATATATATGAATATGGTTTATTTATTTATTGATAATAAATTTATATTTAATTTATATTATTTCTGAATAATTATTACCAGAATCAAGACAGAACGTAAGTGAATTTCATATCACTTCTTATTTCTATGAGATACATGCTTTATTCACTACCCATTAATTTTGTGTGGTGGGTATAGATATCATTGATATATTAAATTATTAAAATATAATTTAATTTATGGTTATTTACATATCAATTTTATGATAATTCATTCATGGGGTTTAGGTTTCAAAATTTAACGAATAAATAAAATAGTTTTTTCTCAATTTTCCTTCGTTGAGACTCATGTTTTATTATGCCCTAAATTCTTTCTCAAGGTGAATATTCTTTCGTTTTACATGTTATATCATGATTTTACATATTTTAATGTCATTTTATACATAAATTAAATAATTTTTCTTTCATGTATATTATGATCCCATATAACCATGTTATAAGAGTCTATTGAAAAAATCTCATCGCTTTTCAGGATTATTTATGATTATGCATACTTTTATATTATTTAATGTCCCATATATTAATAAAATTCATGAATTTAATTTTACTATGTTTATTAATTTTATATCATTCTAATATTATTATTTTTTCACTCTTTGGTAATTAGGGTAATTAAAAAATTAAGAAAATATTATTATGTTTCTATCTTTGGTCAAAAAGTTGTTTTATGTCAAAATACGTGTTGTCAAAAATATATTCCAAAATGCTTTAAAAAATGTTTTAAAATTATACATGAATATAATTTTCATGGGAAAATTACATTAATTGTTTTTATTAGTTTCAAAGTTTCTTTTATATTTTTTAAATTCTTTTTTATTTAAAAATATTTTAAAAGCATTAATGTTATAAAAGGAAGTTTTTAAAGAAGATATGAATTTTTAAGAAGAAATATTTTTAAAAGATATTGAAAATTTATATCCCATAAATAAAAACATCTTCTGATGTTACCATTCCATTATGGGGAAGATATTCAATGTTTCCTATCACATTCTATCTCTGAATGGTCTATTCTTAGATTGCATTATGTTTATGAAACCCATTTCTCATTTACTGGTTATATGCTTTTACAATATTATTCTTAACTATAGTTATTGTTTGATGAAATGATTATTAAACCTATATCATTTTCAAAATTTTATTTTATTCATACATATTTATGATACCCATGTCATTTTTTGGGTAATGATATTGTTTTTAATGATCTTGTATCACATGTATGTATGTCATTACTTTTAAATGGGTAAGACAAATATCACCCACCAATGCACTGAGTAATGATTTATATCTCATGAGATTGACATAGAAGATATGAGAAATGAAATTGGTCTTGCATTATAGCAATGGAATATGGAGTGAACGTAGATTAGTAATACCAGGCTGGAATGGGGAGAGACCCTTGTTCAGTAAAGTAATTTATCCACTAATATGACATCTAAATTAATGAATTGACTAGTAAGGATATATTTTAATATTATTATATTTCTTTCACAATGGAATATTTTATTCATATTTTATGCTATGATAGATTATGTTATTTATTTACTTATGATTTATGATTTATAACCTGCCAGGCTTTATGAAATGATTCATGTTTTTGATCATTGATATCTTGGTTTTGATATTTTATTTTTCATGATCATGTTCACATACACTTATGCTCATGATTATTCTTATGTATCTCCCTTGTTTACCCTTACTATGAATCTTATCTCACCCATTTTTTTGTTTCCTTACCCCATGTTAAGAAGATATGTATTATTTGTAATGTGTCTAAAAAGGGAACTAGTCAAGAAGATACTAGTGTGAGATGATATATATCATTTATGTAACAATGTTTAAGTTTCCATGTTTCCAAATACACAAAACTAGTGTAGAATTTGTGTATATATTTTTATAATATTTTAAGTATTCTCCAAAAATTATGTAAGGTAAATGTATTTAAAGAGAGGTTAACTATATTTGGTATCAAAGAAAATGTTTAGTTAAAATTTGGAAGCTATATTGAGAAAAAAAATTTGAGAAACCAAAGGATATGTTTAGGGATATGTTTAAGGATAAAGAAAAGTATACAAAAAAGTAAAATAATTTTTTGTAAAGTGTAGAGTGACTGGTTTCCAATAAATACATACAAGACTATATAAGAAAAGTGGATATTTCTATTGAATATTCTTACCTAGGGGTTAAAACTTTGACAAGATGTTCTGATCTTGAATCAGGGTAATGTGGTATATGACAATAGGCATTCTGACACATAGTTTGACCGTCATTGTAGATATTCTTTAGAAAATAAAAAACTATTCAAGAATTAAAATGAATGATTTAAATATATTTTTGATATTAATAACCTAGGATAAAACTGACATGTCATTTACTAAATAATTTTTCATAATTTAGACAACCTATAAGTGGATTTTCCTTACTTTGTGGTTCCTCAGTTTGAATTTATTCTAGTACTGTTATTCTTATTTTAGTTAATGGTTGGAGACTGATGCCCCAATGTTAATGTTGATTTTAATGGAAAATGAAATGACTTTCCTCCTAATACAATAAATTATATGGGATCTAGAATATGAACATTTATTTATATTCTTAACAAAATCTGTCAAGCTATGAATCATGGTAGACATCCAAATGAGAAAAGAAGGGAACGACATTCTATTGAGTCTTTCATGAGGAAACAAACCCCTTATTATAGAGGGTCTTCTAATCAACTTGATGTTGAAAATGGATCATTACTAATTAAATAATATTATCCATTCTATTGTGCTCAGATCATGAGAACACTATCCTATAATTATAGCGATTAGAAGGAGAAGCAGACTTGTGGAGAACTCCAATCATGAAAATGACAATAGAATACAATATTATCTATGAATAGATTGTGTTTTGTGAAATAAATATTAAAATTATTGTTGGAGTTACATGTCAAGATTTTAGATCTAACAAGAAAAAGATTATGGTGTTCGAATGAAACTCTAAAATCCATGGAGAATAGAAGACGAGTTTCATTTATGAACTAAATTTTTAATGAATCATGGAGGAATTTGTCTTAATGGGTCGAGTATATGTTTTAAGTGAAGAAAGTAAGGTTAATGTTATGTTTATTATCAAATAATGGGAAGAATATAGATCAAAATTATAATATAGAAAAATATGAATAGAATTCACCTTTTATGATTTAGTTTCATAAGTGTTAGTATAATTTTAATTATGATAACCACTACCAAAATGTATGGCCTGGTGATGATGATTGATGTCCAAAAACACTTAAGAAAAGAGATAATCGTAAATTCATTTGAAATATCTATTTCTGATGAAGCGTATGATAAAGATGTGATGATTTTTAGAGTCACCATCCCCTCTAGAACTTAAAATGTTATATTTTATTCTAGATCTAACAACTAATTCATATCTAAAAAATTTTATAAGGTTTTTATGATTACACAAAAAAAATTATATGTGGAATTAGTGGTGAAAACTCATTGCGGTACAATGATTGCATCCCTTTTCAATGATTCCAATATGGTTGATCATTGTGAGAATTTGATTCATATATATCTTTTCATTCATCCTTTTATTTAATTTCATGTCATATTAGTTTTGTATTGGGTTTATCTGCCAAAGACCCACTTCAATTATTGAGGAATAGAAGTTATGTTTGATATTTGAAACCCTCTTATCACCATCCCTAATTTGGATGATATGTATGAACCTTATGTGGAGATTACATTTAGTTTATGGGTCTAAATTCCATTTCAAAAAGTTTTTTTATCCTAAATGGTTTGGGAGAAAATCAATATTGATGATATTTTTTTTCTCGGGAATTTTTTGGTAATATTTCTTGAGGAGTTTCTCATCCATCCACCAAAACGTGATTTTTAGTTCCCAGTAAAATTCATAATAGGTACCAATCCACTTTCTTATACTCCTTATAGTATGGGCCTGATTGAGTTGTTAGAAATGAATAAGAGACTTCAAGAAAACCATGATATGGGATTCATTCAGCAAAGTGCATCAAATTGGGAATACTCGTTCTTTTTTTTGAAAAAGAATTATGGATAAATGTGACTTTGCATTGATTATTTGGAGATGAACAATATCACAATCAAGATCATGTATCCTCTTCCTTATATTGATGATGTGTTTGATAAACTGTGTGGAGTTCAATACATCACCATGACTACGTTTTTTTCCAAATATCTTCTATTGAGGGTTTGTATAGAGGATATAGCTAATAAAGAATTCCATACAAGGTATAGAAACAATGAATATATAGTGACACCTTTTGGTCTTATGAATTCCTATACTATTTCATTGATTTATTGAATATAGTATTTATATTTTACCATGATATGTTTCTAGTTGTCTTTATGAATTATATTCATATTTATTGAAACAAAAAAGGAAGCGAATGCTGATAACGTGATAATAATACTAAATACCCTATGGAAGTATAGTATATATTAAAATATTAACAATGTGTTAATTTTGGATGTAAAATGATTCATTTTTGTGTCACCTAATCTCAAGAGATGGTATAGCTGTAGATCCATCAAAGGAGGAGGCTAATGAATACTGTCCAATACCAACTATGGTGAATCAAATCAGTAGCATTCTTGGTTTAGCATTATATCATGAACAGTTTTTGAAGAATTTTTAATTACTATCTAATCCTTCAATTATGTTTACTCAGAAGGGTGTCATATTCCAAGGTATAGATGAATGTGAGTAAAATTTTAAGGAAATGAATATAATTTTATTCAATGCACATTTACATACATTACACTATAGTAGAGAAGGCTATAAAATATATACTGTTGCAATTAAGAAGGGTTTGTGATGTTTTTTATTAAAAATATCATCTATTGGTTATTCCGCATAGTAGTTTAAGATTCATGAGAAAAATTACACAAAAAATGATTTAGATTTTTCAATGGTAGTTTTTACATTAATTATATCGAGGCATTATCTTTATAGAGGAAGGTGTGATATATATATATTGATCATAAAAGTCTGATATATATATCGATCATAAAAGTCTGATATATATACTGATTATAAAATTCTGTAATATATGTTCATATAGAAGTAGTTGAAAATGCTTCATAGAATTTGGCTCTTGTTGATAATGGATTATATCTGGTAAATACATTGCCACCATGGGAAGGAGAACCATGCGAGTAATTCATTATGTTATAAGTATCAGGATGCTTATCCATGATTAGGATCACAAATGATCAAATATTTCTGTATTTTCATAGGATAAATATAGAAATCCTTAAGGAAGGGGAAAATCAAATCATTATCAAATGAATTTTAACCCCAGTTTTAATGTTTTTATTAAGGAGGATCAGATTGATGATGTATAAGTGAAATAAATGTGACAATTTTTTTTTCATTTTATGCATCATAAGGATGGAGTTGTATGATTTTGGAATCATGTATATGTTCCATCAATTACATATTTGATGTATATATTAAAGGACGCTCATAGTTCGTAATTATCTGCTCATCATGGATTTATAAAATGTGTGTTGTTTTTAATGAATACTAATGGTGGGATGGCCTGAAGAGACATATCATAGAGTTTGTATCTTGATGTCTTTTATGCCAACAAGTTAATGAAGAAATAAAAAAGTCAAAGGGGATGTTGCATCCATTACCCATATCAGAATGGAAATGGAAGAACATTTATATGGTTTTTTTGTTAGAAAACCCAATAACATTGAAGGTTTCAATGTATTATTGTTGGGAGTCGATCTCTATATTATTCTTTCAGAGTTCATCGCTATTAGAGAAGACTTCTCACAATATCAACTTTACCGAATGTATATTAAAAAAGTGTTAAAGTTTTATTTAGTACCACATTATATTGTATGATATAAGGATTAGAGGTTCAACTCAATGTTTTGGAGAATCCTTAAGCAATAAATTGATTAAAATTTTATTTTCAGCACTACATATCATCATTAGATTGATGGTCAGTCTAAAATAAAAATTCAAACCATAGAAGATATGTCAAGATCTTGTTCTCTATATTTCATTTTTCGTTGAGATAAACACCTTCATCTATTTTGGATTTTATAAAATAATACATTACACTCAAGAATTAATAAGGAACCTTATGAATCCCACTCTGGGATGAAATGTAGAGTTCCAACATACTAGAGTGGGTTTGTTGAATGCAACCTATTGGGACATGAAATTGCTACGAAAATGATAGACAAGGTTAGAAGAAATCAGCAAAAAATCAAGGAAGATCAATGTGGGAATAAAAGATAAGTAGATAAATGAAGGAATAATCTAGAATTTGAAGGTTGTGAAACGGTGTTTCTAGGAATCTCACCAAGGAAAAAAATTATGATACTCAAAAGCAAAGGGAAACTAAGACCTGGGTATATCTATCCTATTGAAATTCTTGTCCGTCAGGGGATTATAGCCTATCACTTGTAACTTCCTCCAAATATATATCAATACAATGATACATTCCATGTAACTCTCATGGGGAAGTAAATAATAGATCCTTGACATGTACTAGTGTTAGAGGTCATATCGCTTGATAAGTATCTTTCTTATGAGGAACAACCATCGGAAATTTTCGATCGTATAAAGAATTTTCTATGAAATCTAACCACTCAACAGGTCTAATTATTGTGAAGAAATCACCAATTAGGGAGCTATATGGAACCTTCAGGATAATATAAAAATGAATTTTCCTCATTTTTTTAGTAGAATAACAATTTTCAACGATGAAATTTATTTTAAGGGGTGTATAATGTAACACCCTTAGTTTTTACGGATCATTTTTTTCGAATAAATTAAATTTTATTTTACATATTGCAATATTATAAGTAAAATATTCCTTTTATATGGAATACTTTTTTTACATTATAAGGAAAGTCAACATTTCCTTTGTTACATGCAATGCTTACTTTTATTGCATTACATGTAACACTAATTTTTTATGAAACATCATGTAGTTGTTGTGATTATTTAAATGAGATAATTATAACATAGTCATTAAACATAGTAATATAAATGGTTAGAACTACATTTCATATATTTATTATAATTATTTTGAATATATAAAATATGTTCACAATAAATGATATATTTTTTGTTCAAGTTTATATATGTTTAAAAATACAATTTTCTCAAATGAACTAATTTGAATGTTCTTTTGTAAAAAAAATAAATTTATTTTTATAAACCATTAGAAATTTTATTTGATAAAAAATATATATTTTTTTAATATATAATTTTAAAATAAGATAAGGGTGATTTTTTTTATTTTTTATGAGAAACATCAATTTTTGATAAATAGTTAAAAAACTAGAGTTTAATTCAAGACAATTTTTTCAGCTAATTTATTTATAAGGTTATCTTAAATTATAAATAAATTTCAAAGTTTAATTTGATATTATTTGTATAAATTAATATTATTCAGTTTATAGGAACCAATTCCAAATTTATATTGGATATAAAATCCTAGAAAACTTTTGATTATTTTTACCTTAAAAACCCGCAGTGTTTTCCCATCAACGGTATTAATTATAAATTTATTTATGATACTTATATGATTGGAATTTCGATAAGTGGATTACATATTTATAATAACATTAATTAATAATGTCTATCATGGTCAATGTATTATTTAAAAAAAATCATTTTTCAATTTAATGAAAAATAATTAGATCGAGAAAGGTAATATTAAGATTGAAAAAGGAGTAAACATTAAAATTAAGAACCCAACAACCTAGAAACTTTTCTAAGAGACATTTGATATATATATTCCATCCCTATAATACCTTGGATAAACATTTATTCATTATTGTGTCGACTTTAAATATGAATAACCTGGTTGGAATTATATCTTCCAATATTTACAAAGGTGACACTCCGCCTATAAGAAAAGTCCCCCTTTCCTCCCACTTCCTCACACATTTCATGCTAAAAATGTTCAACCAATATCTTCTCAAAACACTTCAAAAAATATATCCCTAATTAAAACAATTCTCCCCTTGAGAGAGAATGAATCCATGGAATCCTTTTGGTGCAAACAAAAATGAGTTACCTAATTAAGAGGTAATAACTACTCTCAAAATAATTTATTTTATTTTCAATCTACACCACCTACAATAACATTATTGCATTATTTTAATAGAAACCAAAATCATCTATATAATATTAATTTTTAACATTAATGGTTCAACCAACACTTACACACACATTTATCTAATTGGTAATGAATATATTGTTTACATGTACAGTGTACTGCCACGTCACAAAACAATGACTATTAATTTATTCGTACTACCTATCATTGTAGTGATTGAGATAGAAACTCTTTTTAAATATGTTATATATCATATATATTTTTTCATTAATTCTTTTTAATCCTTTTTCGAAACATATCATTATAAATTATATTTTATGTAAATACGATAAATT
Organism: Viscum album; assembly: GCA_963277665.1. Taxonomy (NCBI): domain Eukaryota; kingdom Viridiplantae; phylum Streptophyta; class Magnoliopsida; order Santalales; family Viscaceae; genus Viscum; species Viscum album. Next base: position 1,434,910,153 of record OY728163.1, read on the forward strand.
CATTTCGGGATGTGTGGACTACCGCCCCCTAAAAGCTATGCCACTATTGATTTAAAAGGTTAGTGCAAATGCATCAATTTATTATTAAAGCACAGTCAGCTTTTTGATAGGCTAGCAGAAGACCCATTACATTACTATAATGCCAAAGGCTTGGTAGCCTGAATACATGGCTTGAAAGCCCATGTTTTGGCCCAAAGGACCCCTTGGTGAACCGTACTGCTATAGTACCTATGCATCTACAGTTCATGATACAGTACCACCACTATAGTTCCTACTACAGTGCCTCCAATGCTACAATTCCACTGCTACAACAGTCTCGACCTTGCTATACACTACTAGAATTAGGCGTATTTTCACTGGGCCATTTGCGACGGGATACCATCGCAAATAATATTTTTTGCGATGGGCCGGTCACAAATAAGCCTCCGATAATATACATTATATATAAATAATCTTTTTTTGATGGGTCCGTCGCAAATACAATTTTCGACGGGGATGTTCGCTGTCGAAAATAAACCTCCGATTATATACATTATATATATAAAAATTTTGCGATAGGCCCATCACAAATACTGTTAATAAAGAATTATATTTAATTTATTTGCGATGGGACCACATCGCAAAAGGTCCCATTATAAATACTAAACACAATAAAAAATTTAATAAAATTTAAATTAATGAAAAAATTATATTATTATTATTAAAATAATAAAAAAAATAAAAAGTATTATTATTTGTAAAATAAACAAACATTAAAAAATACAATACTCAAAAAATATATTTAATAAAATTATGATTAATAAAAAATTAATATTCATATTATTAAAATAATAAAAAAATAAAAAGTTATTAAAATTCTCAATATTTACAGAATAATATAAAAAATTCATAAAATATTATAATTATTAGTAAAATAAACAAATATCAAAATATATAATACTAATAATAAATAATAAAATATTAAAAATAAAAATGTTAAATTATGTAATATTTGCACCATTATAAAAGGCAAAAACATTAAATAGTTCATATTACAACAAATGTTGAATTCAAATGTTTTTAACATAAAAAACAAATCACTGGGGGTTGTCTTTTAGAAGAGGTGGAGTTGTTGTAGGAGATAGTGAAGAAACATCATCCCTAAACTATGAGTCAGATGACACATGTACTCCATCTGCTTGTGATACTGCTACAACTGCTTCTGTCATCAATGCATCTCCTCCTCATACTATTACTATAGCTGCAGCTACTACTGCAACCAAAATATTCCTTCAAGCTGCTTCTGCAAACTCTCTATAATTTCAGCCTGAGTTCGCAACTGCCCCTGATAATGTGAGGCAGAAGATGATGCCTTGACATGAGCTCTTCTCGAGATAGACGTCGACATCACAAAAGTACCATAATATATACCAGGAGTCAAATGAGCCCAGATACCAACAACTCAGCCCTTCTCAAATCCATACTGAGTCTTCTTCATCCATGTCGCCTCATCGAAATGGTGGGCACTGGTCTCCTCAGTCATCTTGCCCTGACTCTCAGACTATGTCTGAGAGGTCACAGCCTTATAAGACTACATCAATTACAATTTTAAATTAAAATTGTGAAAATATTATATCCAGTTAGTTGTGAAACTGAAAAAATAATACTTACCACATTCCATTATTGGTGATCACCTCTAATCTCTCTAGTGGATTGATCACGTTACATCCTCTGATAAACGTCAAACTCTTTAATATCAGGATGCTCGATTGCCTACAAAAATATTAAATAAACTATTTATATTTAACATTATATAAATTTTTTAAAAAATATACTTACTATATGATCTCTATGCGTACTAAATGTATATCAACTAGCTCGATGCTTCGCCTCATGTTTCCCCCAGTTCTGTCGTCCCACTGGTGATCTCCTCTAAAATCCACCACCCAACCAGTTTAAATATAATCCATCCCAAACATGAGATGAAATGTACTCTTATCGGTGGGATCCACATTACTCATCATATTCTATCACTCCTTCTTTCTTAATTGATCTTCTACTAAAATTGTAAGAAAATTAGCGGAAACAGTCACTAAGAGACACATGCCATGGCATGCAGATAGAGTCCCACATTCAATAATCGATGGGATAACATAAACCCTAAAAATAATTTATGATATCAAGTTATTAATAAAATAAATTTCAAAATAAATATTATTTATTTACATACCAGTAAATTATTGAACATGTTGCGCCACACATCAACGAAAATCTGTTCCCATGTGATCCATGGCTGAGAAAAATAATAGCGCAAGATAGCGCTCCCCTTTCAAAAATCTAAATGTGGAAAACTGTGAAAAATGAATAAATAATAAAATAATTAGTATATATAAAAATAAATTAATGAAAGCTAACTAAAATATAAAGGTCGTCATACCTATGTGTGCATGGATTGATGCCATGACGTGGATGTCGCTCGGGGATAATGTCATGAATCATCAATCGTGTAAGACTGCACCCCCTCCACGTACCCCTTAAACTGTCAGTAGGCCGAGGATCAGATGGTCCATAATCCCACTCATCCAAATGTCACTCAGCCTCATGTAACTCATTAAATTGATCACGATTCATATGAAACACAAAATGATTGTTCTTAGTAGATAGTTGAAAATTTCTATTATATATATATATATATTTGTTATGATTATAACCATCATTTAACTGTGTCAATTTCCATTTCATCCTCATCTCCATAGCTTTCAATGTCAATGTATTCATATTCCTCCTCAACATCATCAATATCCATATGAGTTTATGTTCCATCATCTCTTTTCATTTCAAATTAATTTGTAACATCATTAACATCTTCTTCATCATCGATCCTTAATTGTAGAGTGTCACCATCAATATTCACTTATCTTTGTGAAAAAGATTGATTTTGAGCAGTCTCTTGAAAATTTTCAATTCCTTCCACTTCACTGGAACCACAATAAGTTTGAGTAAACTGATTTTCTTGAGATTTAATTTTTATTACGCTCCACCAATCACTCAAGAATCTTTATGTAGCATAGTACATTGCGTAATAAATTTTATGTGCTTGTTGAGCTAGTAAAAATGGTTCATTAACTACATGAAGAAATTTATATTTAATATCGATGATTTCATGAGTTGGAAAAACACACATGACTCTCTCAATATCCAACCACCAACATTTAAACATCATTATATAATTATGTGCTTGATAATACAGCTCAATAATTTAATCCAGAATTCCATAAAAGTCAACTTCAAATTCTCTATGATTCGATCCTCTCAATAAAACTCCACATATCATTTTTTTATTTATTCCCCATATGCACGTGTTTGAAATTTGATACCATTCACCACTTATGCCTTATAACATTTAACCATTTTGGATGGTGAGTTACTCAATATACATAGTCGGTTATCAATTTTATCGACATGTTGATATACCTGAAAATTTGTTAAACAATTATCAATATAATAAATAATAAATGAAATTTATATTAAACAATCAATAATTTATGTAACGAGTTTTTGAAACAATTGAGATAAAATATTTTGTCTGCGTTCTTCAAGATCAGCTGCTTTAATTTTTGGAAGGTGTTTCATGATATGATTATCATATAACCTACAAATAAATTAAGTTTACATACTATAACATAAATTTTAAAATAAGTGATAGAAGCACTCATAGTAAAAATGATGCCATTTCTTCATAGTTGAGCAGAATATACGTATAAGCTTTTTAATGTTCATTATCTAAAATCCATCATTCATAAACTCCACCAAAACGAATATTTGTCTAATTAAAAACTGATAATTGATTGTCCATTTCTTCATTAACATTCCCTTTGTTTCATCCCATGCGATTTTTCATTAAAGTAAATTGAGATTCAAAATTATTAGGGGAGAAAAAACAAATTTCCTCTCGAAAATAAACCTCAGCAATTGAGCTTTCAACTAATGCTTTGTTACGTACTTTTTATTCAATTTTAGGATGCATCTCTCGAATGGGTACATGCATCGAAACTGTACTGGACCTCCACATTTAGCTTCATGTGGCTAATGAAATATCAGATTCTCCATTGAGTCAAATAAAGGTAATGGAATGATTTTTTCAAGTTTAAAATAATTACAGAAACAAATTATTCCATTTTTCATAGCGCATCGTAGTCTGTTCTTGCTAAAACAATTTCTTAAAAAAATAATATGTCTATTATCGAATCCAAAATCATATAATTAAACAAACATATGAATACAATCGGAATAATTTATTCCATTATAAGATGACTATCATGAATTTTTAATCTGGTAATATAACCATTCTTAACGCATCTTCCCAAATTCGCAGCATAGCCATTAGGAAGTCTAAAATCTACAATCCACTGAAAAAATAATAAACAACTCTCTTTGGACAGTGTATAATCTTCTTTTGGCTTCATTAACCTCTATGACCTGACATTTTAAAATTGTTCATGTTCTGGTCGCATGAAAGTTTGGGCAATATGTAACCATGCATTTATAGTATCTTTGGTCTAACCTGGTGTATCCAAAACTGTATGAAATAAATTATCAAAATAGTTATTCTCAATATGCATGGCATCCAACATGTGGCGCACCAACTAATCAAACCAATATAGAAGATCTCAAAAAATGCTTTGTTTTATCCAATTATGTTCTTTCCCAAAGCCAAGAATTTTTTTTGGTTTACTGTTGGCCCAAATGAGATGGGAGGTAATGAATATACCATTGATCTAACTACGTACCTCAGATTATTTTTTGAGGTTCATCACATCCATTAGTACCTTTTCTCAAATGAGAATTATTCCTCCGAAAAGGATGATCGGTTGGAAGAAGTCTAGGGTGACAATAAAAATAGAAATGTTTTTTTTCCATTGACAAACATAAAGGCTTTGTTTTCTTCCATACAGTAAAGAAATGATTTTGGATTATTTGTACTCCAGCTAGATAACGTACCATATTTCAGAAATAAATTTATCATCCACATCAATGCAACTTTTAATATGAAATTTTGTTTCCCAAAAACATCAAACATACTAACACCATCACTCCAAAATTCATTTAACTCATCAATCAATGGTTTCCAAAAAGCGTCAATATTCATTTTTGAATGTTCTGGGATTAATAAGGTCAAAAAGAAATAGGGCTCCTTCATTAACATTCATGAAGGTAAATTATATGGAGTTATAAATATAGGAAAACATGAATAATGACTACCATAAGAACCAAATAGATAGAAACCATTAATAAAAAGACCCAGTCACACCTTTTAGGATTCTAAAGAAAATGATGGATGCAGACGGTCAGAATGTTTCCATGAATCACCATCAGATGTTTGATTCATGATTTTATCAGTTGAAATCTTGGTTTTGTGCCATGAAATACTTGACGATGTGTTCTGAGATATAAATAAACGATGCAACCTGGGTGTAAGGGGAAAATATCTCAACTCTTTTACTGTAATCAATCCAGACTTCCCTGGCTGCGCTTCGTTGTACCTCTATTGTCCAAAAGTGGGACAACTATACAACGAATCATTTTAACCAGAATATAAGATGCAATCATTTGTACATGCATGAATTTTTCAATAACTAAGGACCATAATATGAACCATCCTCTTGCTCTCATATTAATTTTCATGCAACACATTTCCTTCAGGTATCCTTGTTTTATCCAATGAAAAAAATCTGATCAAAATAATTGTTTGAGATTGAATTATCTGATTTAGTAGCCATAAATTTTGAATCCATGTCTAATTTTCTTATCTTTAAACCAGGATATAATGCTTCCTCAGTAGACCTCAACACTCATAAAATTCAGATGGTGCCAAATCTGGTGTTAAATCAATATCATCTTGAGTTTTAGTTTGTTAAAGAAATGGACCTGTAAAATCATGTACAAAATTTTGAAACCGTGATTGATCTGAAATCAAGATAATAGTATCTTATATGGAACTTCTTTCAATGTTTTGATACCTAAAAACATAATCTGGTTGAAAACTAAACAATAAGAGATGTCCCCCCATCCTTGTCAAATGTGTCAACTGTTCTCCGAGCACATTTTTTACAAGGACCCATTATTGTTCGTTATGAAACATATTCAGGTTTTGATGATGAAAATGATAATAAAGATTCAACACCCTCAATATATACAGGATTTAATCCATAAATATTTGTATTTCTATGGTGATTTACCCAATTGCGATCATCTAATAATGATTTTTGTCGACTTCCATAGTCCATAATTTCCTATAAAATATAAAATCATTACTGTTTATGAATATTTCAAAATTATAAAATCACTATCTGAAAAAAAGATAAATAATTACATCTACTTTCTAATAATTAACATTACTTACGAGTGACACAATTTTTAGTGGATTGACGAATCCTCTTTTGTCTTAAGGCTCATTTACATGAAACTTTATCACACAGAAATCACAATGAAGAATATATTGGGAGGTACGTATATTCATTATTTTATGCACAAGAATGAATATGCGTACCTCTTTGCAGATTCTTAAGAGTGTTTTCTGTGTGAGAAATTTGCAAGTAAACGAGCCTTCGGACAAAAGAGCCCCTTTTAATTGATGAATCACCTTTTTAGAACTGTCACCACCTGAACATGTTATAAAAAATGTGGGGCCACGAATTCATATTCAAACTTGTGCATACGAGATTGGATATGCATAAGTAGAAGCATACTTTTTCATAATGTTTTGAGTCGGTGAAAGTTGAAAGGGGAAGAGTCCTCGAGCAAAAAGAGTTTCGTTAATCCATTAGAAATTGTGCCAAGTTATTACATGTTATTACAATTTATTTTTTCATTAATTATTCATATTTATTAATAAATGTTACAATTTATTACAAATTGTTACTATTTTTTTAATTTTTATTAATTATTAATATTTTTTACTAATTGTTACTAATTATTACTAATTGTTACTAATTTTCACTAATTTTTAATAATTGTTACTATTTATTACTATTTCATACTAATTTTTACTTGTAATAATACAATTTATATCAATTTATTCTTAATTATTCCTATTTATGCCTATTTATTCCTATTTATTCTTATTGATTCTTATTTATTCTAAATTATTCCTAATTATTCTTATTTATTCGTAATTATTCTTCATTATTCCTAATTATTCCTAATTATTCCAAATTATTCATAATTACTATTAATTATTACAATTTATTACTATTTATTACTATTTATTACTATTTATTACTAATTATTACTAATTACTAATAATTATTACTAATTATTTCTAATTATTACTAATTATCACTAATAATTACTAATTATTAAAAACTATTACTAGTTATTCCTAATTATTCCTACTTATTTACAATTATTAATAATTGTTATTAATTGTTACAAATTATAACTAATTATAACTAATTGTTACTAATTGTTACTAATTGTTTCTAATAGTTACGAATTATTACAAGTAAGAATATAATTAATTACAATTTATTCCTAATTATTCCAATTTTTTTTATTTATTCTTATTTTTTCTAATTTATTCCAATGTATTTCTATTAATTCCTATTTATTCCTAATTATTCCTAACTATTCCTAATTATTCCTAATTATTTCTAATTATTCCTAATTATTTCTAATTATTACTAATTATTAATAATTGTTACTAATTATTACTATTTAATAAAAAATTTACTATTTATTACTATTTATTACTATTTATTACTATTTATTACTATTTATTTCTTTTTATATCAATTTGTTACTAATTATTAGTAATTATTAGTAATTATTACTAATTATTACTAATTATAACTAATTGTTACTAATTATTAGTAATTATTTCTAAATACTACTAATTATTACTAATAATTCCTAATGTTTTCAAATTATTACTAATTTTAACTAATTATTACTAATTATTACTATTTATTACTATTTATTACTATTTATTACTATTTATTACTAATTATAACTAATTATTACAATATGTTATTATTTATTTCTAGTTAATATTAATTATTATTTATTACTACTTATTAGTATTAACTATTTATTACTATTTATTATTATTTATTACTATTTATTACTAGTTATGACTAGTTATTGCTAATTATTACTAATTCATACTATTTATTACTATTTATTACTATGTATTACTATTTCTTACTATTTATTACTATATATTACGAATTATTACAAATTATAACTATTTATTACTATTATAACTAATTATTACTATTTATACTATTTATTACTATTCATTGGTATTTATTACTAATTATTACTAATTATTTCAAATTATGACTAATCTTGATTATTATTGCTAATTATTCCAAATAATTCCAATTAATTCCAAATAATTCCTGATTATTCCTAATTATTCTTAATTACTTTTAATTATTACAAATTATTCCTTATTATTCCTAATTATTCCTAATTATTTTTATTTATTTCTAATTAATCTTAATTATTTCTATATATTACCAATTATTAGTAATTATTAGTAATTATTACTAATTATTACAAATTATTACATATTATTCCTAATTATTTGAAATTATTTTAAATTATTCCAAATTATTCCTATTTATTCAATTTATTACTATTTATTACTAATAGTTACAATTTATTACTATTTATTACCACTTATTACTATTTATTATGTATAATATTATTTATCACTAATTATTACTAATTATTACTAATTATTACTAATTATTCTAATATTACCATTTATTACTAATTATTACTAATTATTCATAATTATTCTTAATTTTTACAAATTATTAATATTTATTCTTAATTATTTATAATTAGTAGTTATAATTACAAATTATTACTAAATATTACTAAATATTACTATTTATCACTATTTATTTCTATTTTTTCATTTGTATTACTAATTAACCCTACTTATTACTAATTATTCGTATTTATTACTAATTGTTTATATATATTACTAATTATATATATTTATTAGTAATTATTCTATGTATTACTAATTATTCCTATTTATTATTAATTATTCTTATTTATTACTAATTACACATAAATATTACTAAGTAAACATAACTATTACTAAATAAACATAACTATTACTAATTAGCATTAATTGATATTAATAACTACAATATAAAACCACTAATTACTAATTACAAATAATTACTTATAGAAAATGCTAATGTTCATTAATAATTATTAATTATAATTAATTACTAATTATTATTAATTATAAATAATTAGTTTTAATATTTTCAATTTACTATTACGAATAAATATAGATAAAAAAAATTAAATCTAATTTAATTTCAACTAAACAACAATAATTAAAATTAACATAAAAAATTAAATAAATATAAAATTAAGAAAAATATAAATACCATTAAACAAGATATCCTGTTGATGTAAGCAGCTTCACAACTTCTCCGTAAAAAAACTAACTCAGAGAAATTATCACTCTAAAAATAGTGTTTAGAGAGAGAGAGGAAGTGAGAAATGAGGGAAGAGAAATAAAATGGGCGGGGTACATATAGGTTAGATTAGTTGTAACGATATTATTTGCGACAGGATTACCATCATAAAAGGTTCTTTTTGTGACGGTCCCCGTCACAAATACCTTTGCCTGCATTAATTGCTATCGGTGGTTTAAATGGTATTTAAGATGATCCACATCACAAAAAGTGACCTGCTGACACACCTTTTGCGACGGGACAACATCGCATCGCAAAAAACAATTTACCGACATCCATATTTGCAATGGGACCTGTCGCAAATACGCTCCGACCGACACACTATTTGTGGCGTGGGGATCCCTCCATTGCAAATAACCTTACCGCGCTTTGGCATGGATCCCGCACTAAACCGTGCATTACTTTTTGCGACGGGACCCCAAAACCCATCGAAAATAACATGTGATTGCGGTTGGATGAACCCCCATTGCAAATAACCTCGGGGATGGACTATTTGAGATGGGAATTAACCCCATCGCAAAAGCCTGTTTTTCCCGTAGTGATAGTTCCAACACTGCTATAGTACTACTACATTTCTATGCTATAGTGACACGAAAATTCTTCCCATCCCAGATTTGATCCTAGGACTTTTGGATGCCAAGAAGAAGCCCATACCACTTGGGTACATGATCGTTGGAACAAAGTGATCTGATTCATTTACACACTACACGGAATGTATTAATAGCAAGTTTAATTAAATTATATGATATATATGATCTAATAATTCTACTAGAATAAATTTATATATACACACAAATATATAGACACATATTCCACTTGTCCTCTTTCTTTCAACACGGTAATAATAGCGGAAACAACGTTCATGTGTATGTATGACTTTCCATCTCACTGACTCGTGTATTCCATTTCATAAATCTATATTACATAGATAATTATAACAAACATATAATGAATATAAATTTTATTTATATCATTATTTACATTCTTGAAATAATTATATAAGTATAATTACAAAAGATATAACAAATTACAACACATGTAGAGATCAAGGGGAATATTACTCGAAGTGAAACTTTTAACATAAGATTGTTAAAAAGATGATAATATAAGGTCTTAATCAAAACATATATGGTATGGGATATGATAATATGGTTCATTGATAGATTTATAAAAAATATATATTTATTATACAAGAGTTCTTAATGAGTTAGATGGGAGTCAAGACATAAGTTATTGTCATTTCATCTAACATTTTATTTCTGTGAAATATATGATTTATTTCCCACCCATTCATTTTTTACGGTCTAGATACTACCCATGGATCTATTAAATGATTATTATAATTTAATTTATCCATATATAGATATCTATTTCATGATATTTCATTCATGGGGTTTATGTTTAATATGATACCAAATCAGTAAAATAGTTTTGTCTCAATTTACCTTCTTTGAGACTGATGTTTTGTTTTGCAAATAAATTATTTTTCGTGGTTTATTTACATCCAATTTAAATTTTATATAATGAAATTAATTAATTTAGTTATATTTTATTCATCATGTAATTTAATTTTCACACATGAAGATAGTGATCCCATGTTAATATGTTATCAGAGTTAATGAAAACAATTCCATCACTATTCGAGATCTTTTATGTTTATGCTGCCTTTAATGAAATATTACTATAGATCTCTCAAGAACACTCATGATTCTCCTTATATTATATTAATTCAAGATATATCTATGTATTAGGTCAATGTTTCACCCATTGATATATAATATATTTAATAATGTTTTTTATGGAAATCCGACCATATTTTTCTCTTCAGTCAGAAGTATATTTTATTTCAAAAACAATGTTTTCAAAAATGATTTCAAATGATCCTTGAATAAAATTTTCAATGAAAATAATATTTAAAATTTCCTCATTGATTTAAAATATTCCTTTATAATTTTTCAATCATATTTTCAATGAAATGTTTTTTCAAAATGCTTTATGTTTTAAAAATAATTTTTAATATAAAAAAGGATATTTTTATCCAGAAATTATTTTAAAATATCTTAAAAAATTATTTCCCATCTAAGAAAACAACCATTGTTATTAATCAAGCCTTTATCGGGAAATTATTCAAAATTTCCATTACATTATTTCCCAAAATATATTATTTTGGATGACATGATGTTTGTGTAACCTATTTTTATTTCACTAGTTATATGATTTTGAAACTGGATTATTTTAACATTAATTCTTATGATGAAATGATTATGAAACATATATCTTTTTCTATAAGATTTTATATGATTAAATTTTTATGATAACCATTTCATTTAAATGGTTTTTATTTGATTGTTAATGATCTTGTGGTACATCTATGTATGATTCAACTATGGGATTGGTGGGACTTATATCTCCCTAAAATGCATTAGGTAATAATTTATATATCATGGGATAAAAATAGCTATTTTGAGAAATGAAATTGGTTTAGTATTACATTTATATATCAAGGAGTGATCATATATTAGAAATATAGGGATTAAATGGCGTGTAAACACATTTTAGTACATAACATTGTCTACTAATATGGTCTCAGAAGTAATGTATTTACTGTAATAGAAATCATTATATATACTTATGTGTCTGCCAAAATTCAATTCATTATTCATATGTTTTGATTTCATGGAATTTTTTATTTATTTTCATATGATTCATGACCATTGACATCCAATAATTATTCCATGATTCGTTTTTTATCATTAATATGCAGGGTATGGCCTTTTATTCTCATGATCCTATTCTCATTCCCTTCTGTTCGGGATTATTTTTATGTATCTCCCTTGATTACACATATAGATCATATGAGGTCACAAATTTTTATGTTTCCTTCCCCTAGTTTATGATGATATGGATTGTGTTTTATGTGTCTATAAAGGGTTCTAGTCAAGAAAAACCTAATGGGATGTTATGTATCTCCATTATTTACTAGTGTTAATAATTTCACATTTCCAAAGGCACTAGACTAGTACGGTCTTTGGGCGTCTTTATATATAATTTTTTATGTATTCCACAAATGATAAGTAATGTTAAAGTATGAAATGTTAGGGTTTTTATAACCTCATTCACTTCTCAGTTTGCAATTCTAGAGTTATGATCATAAGAATTCAAGAGCAACATCCATCTAAACAATTGGACAACTCTTCAACACTTGAAATGGTTTTTCATGACATATAAGGGATATATAGAAATAACTAAGCTAATAGAATAATATCATAACCAAATTTACATGGTGGCCCTTCTACACACATTATTCCAAAAATTGGAAAAAATAGAAGGATAATCAACTTTCAAGCCTCATCACTTAGTAAGAAATATGTTGTATGATCATAAAAACATTTCCTAGTGTCTATATCAACAAATATAGTGTACAAGAATCATTTCTCTTCACCTATATTGTAGATAAAAAATCACACTGTAAGTGACGCCACATAATGTTATTTCTTCATGATGGTTTTCATATGTGAACACCACTCACAAAGATAGTGAAATCATCAAGAATTGACCTTGAACAATTCTTAGAGGTGATAAATAGATGAGCGAAAGCTATCAATATTTTCCTGAACTTGGTAATCATAAACAATTACTAAGCTTCTCACTTATGTTATTCCAATATTTATATAACATTTATTCCCTTAGAAACAAGTGGCTCGTGTCAAGAACATATTTTTCAATAATCTCATGATTGAATATAAATGATAAAGTTCAAGAAATCCATTATGGTAGCAACATCCAAAAAAATATTGGAATACCGCTAGACCATTAGTCTAGGAAAATTAAAAAAAAATATTCCCCATCATGGAAAAACACATAGGCCCATGGTATGACAACATTGGAATGTGGAAAACCCTAACTACAAGGTTGGTGGAATTTTTACCTCAACCACTACACTAATAGATATATATCTTTTCCCATTTTAGTAGAGCACCACAAACTAAATACTCCCAGTTCATCCTGTCTCATGGCATGTTTCCCTCATCAAATGTTTGTAGGAAAATGTTATCTGCATGTTACATATATGTAACCCCTTTCTTTGATGATGATAAGGATTACTCATATTTAAGGAAGAAGCATCATAATAATCACAAATAAATTATTAGGGGTACAACTAATCGTAAATATGATAGCACCGTTATTACAAACACTAGGGTCAATCAGAGATCATATCATTATATTGTTGATACAAAAAATACAACTCATTATTCATTGGTGATTATTATAAACATTACCCTAAATTACACCACCAAGGGTGACGCCAAAACCAATGAGATATACTTTTATTTTCCCATTCATAAAATTATCTACACTGAAATAAATAAAAGAGGATTTCATATGAGGAATAAAAATCTCTCTAGAAACATATGGAATTATGAAAATGTTCCACAACTACACCACTGAAGAGATTCCCCAAAGGGAATGGGTAAGAGTTTAAATTAATCATAAAATGTTCTATAAATAATCAAAAAGTTTAGGATAAAAGATATTTTTTCACTATATAAGATGGAAAAGTATGTAATGAGGATGTTAAATGTATAAATACTGAGTGGTAATGTTCATAATGGGTATGTCCATCAAAATAGATCCCAATATAACCCTCTTGGATAGTACCCCTCAATATGAATGTCTCTTCATATCAATGATACTATAGTTAGAGTTACCTTTCAACCCAAGGATAATATAACCTATCTATTTAGACCCAATTGAAGTAGGGTATCATGAGTTCCCTCTAATAGGGAAACAACCATAACAGAACCAGGAAAACCATAAAAGGTTAACACACACATGGTGTCAACCATAGGTAATGGTGGAGCTGAAACATCATTAAAAACCTATTACTACACCTATTCAATCATTATTTCATGAAAATATCTTTAATGGTCATATCAATACTTTTGATTCATTGAAAACATGATTAGATATTTTAAAATAATTAAGTGTGCTAGTACAGCTGGAATGAAGAATTACCTAGAATCGGTGGATGGGAAACATCCCCCAAAAGAATCATAGGAAAAATGTGTTTCCAATATTTAGTAGCTGAGAGGAGACAAATAATAGGTGGAGAATTTTAGGTCCCATTGTGATATCATGATGGGACCCCGTGCATGGAAAGAGTAAGTGTTACTCAATTTTATTGTAGAAACATAGAATGATCAGTCCATAATATCATATACTGGTTTTCTAGATTAATCAATCATTGTATTGGGAGATATCCATTGATATTTAATCATTGAATTTGACTCAATGATGCAGAAGAAAATAATAAATTAACTTTGAAACATAAAATAGTGAATCAATGACAGGGTTTTAGATTTCATTCCAAGGTAGAGGTGACTGAAATACTCTCTAAACCTATAGCTCCCCCAATATTATTTTTTGTCCCTCTATATAGTGAATCATTTTGATGAGTTCAAACACCACTCATCCATTTGAAATATGGGTTCTAGGAACTTCCAAGATTTTCTCATTGATTTTTTATTCATTATTATGATCCATTTCAATGTCTGAATAATTCCATCAAATCAAGGGAATAAACCATGGAAAGGAGTCACTACCACTATCTTTTCTATTATATCCTCTACAACATCATTGTATCTAATTCCCCCACTATACCCTGTTTCACCCCATCATGCATCTTAAAAAATGCCTTCTTGATTAGGATAAGTGAAATAGATATATTAAAAATCACGTTGAGGAATAAAGGAAATTTATTTATTCATTTTGAGATGTGAAAGTCCCAGGCTACTTCAAAATAACATTGGAGAAAATAATAATCATCATCCCAAATCCCAAAAGGCCCGATCTGGTTGGACTCAATGATCTATATAATTTTATACCCTTCTATTAGACACTAGTGAATACTATCTTCTAAATTTTTTTCAATGACATCCTGTAAGAAATGGTGGACTCTGGGAATGTGATTTTGTGAAAATCACAAGGGAAAGTGGCATCTGATTTCACTACAACCCCATATGGTTATGGTGAGTGGATAGAAGATTCTAGAAATTTTTTATATCTTTTCAATGATTATATGTCCATGAAAAAGATAAATAAAACGCATATTATACTTATAGTGTAGTTGTATAAAAAAAACTGTTCCCCAGTTTCTCCATTTGTGGTATGACCAACCACGTCAGTGTCACATGCCTACATGAATTGATACTCCATTAAGAATAGTAATTAGAGAAACCAGAATAATTTAAAAAATAATAATACTATGTAGTTTCCAAAACCATCCCTAAATCTCATAGACATTAGGCATCTATCCCAGAGGACATGGGCTCCATCCCATGAAAATCTACCATAATAGTTGACCAAAGAGACGGAATCATTAAGAGGAGAAATTTATCAATTGATTACATTAAATCTAGTAACTTAATCCGATCTATTATCACATTAGAAGTATTTATATGATCCTCAGTTACTTATAACATACTCGATAACCATGTAATGTTGCCACCTGAGTCAAGGATATAGGGAATGAAACATTTTTTTATAAAACTCCATACTCTAGTGAAGTCACATATCAAAAAATATATTCCATCAAAACTCATAGGATTTGAATCTTATTATCCCAAAAAATCATCAAATTTACCCCACATATGATAGGAGTCTCATAGAAAGAATTTTACTAGAATATCATTTACATTGGATCCAATTATTTGATCAACCTCAAAGATCAAACAAGTATATTCATCCTAAATCATTGAGGATGAGTGAACCTTTAAGTCCTATTTCCATGGGATGATATATTATACAATGTTATCCACCTCTTAATGTCCCTATGAATGTAAAAACTCATACTGTGAATTCATTTCCATCTTCCCTTTTTTATAAAATTTCAATAAAATATTCCAAGGTGATGACTAGGTTTTTGATCCTATATACTCTAAGTACATCAAAAGTCCTATTATAAGAACTCATAGAGGATTTGATAAGGCCTAAAGAGCTTGAAGCTGGTGTTACCACTTCTAAATTATATTTTTTAGAGATTTATGATGTAAAATTCGACATAATCATCACATTCATATAGAAAGAAAAAGATTTCATTTAAAATGTATGCATCATACCATTTTATGTGTATTGAAAGATAGATAATGTTGATATAAAAGGTGATTTTATTGATAATGTCTCTTGAGTCACCCATACTCTAGTCAGAACACTTCATTTACTGGGTTACAATGACACCCAACAATCCCATTTTTCTCTAACACTTTAGGGTTATGAAAAATCAATGGAAAATACTCTTAATAAAGTCATGCCCAATCATCACATTGGGGATGTTGTATATGATATACAATTCATTGTTCTCCATAGAAGACATAACCCTCAATGTTTGACTATGATATCCTTGTTTTCATCAACATAAGAAATTCCCCTCATCATACCACTATGACTCGTGTAGATTAGTAATGGCGAAATTAAGACATATCATGCTGATAAATCCCCATTTCAATATTTCGAATATAAATATATTAATGTGGGATTCTACTTGAGGGGAGAAAAACCACACATGAATGATGGATTTTCTTGGTTCAATACCTATATTGGTTTAGAAATGATAATAGAAAATCCCTTCAAATAGCTCAGTAATAATCATGTCGTGACCATAAATTATAGTTTAAATATAAGTCTAAATTTGGTTTCATATCAAAAAATTTAATGATTTGAACCACAAATACTAATCCTAATAGAACTAAATAGACCATAGGCCACCCAAAATGTGGTAATTTGAGGGGTAAATAAACTCATTACAAACAATAGAAAAAAAATCCATAAAAATTTATTAAAATTAAAAAAAGATGACATGTCACTAGGAGAGATTATATATACTTCTTATCCACCCCTCATCTCACCTCCAGATCATCAATTAAATCCCATTTCATCATTTGGGTTAGTGTAAGTTACTCCTTCTAGATGTGAAATTTTTAAATCACCTCAATAGACATAAAATTTTTCATCACAACCTACTTCAAATATGAGTATGGAAAATGTGTAATATTAAGATTAGTAGTAAGTTCAAGAGTTGTATGATAGTTGATATTCCACCCTGCAATTTGAGGAAATATTCTCTACCATAAATAAACAAATTAAAAAAATAATTATAGGTTCATATTAGGACCGACGAACCATTATGAATTTTGTGACCACCAATTATTAAGAAAGAGAGGTTTGTTCATCCTTTAAAAAGATATATTGGGATGTGTTTCCATGGAATTACACAATTTTCTTTTGAATCAATCTCAAGGTGGCCACTCACCACCCGGGATTTCCAAAAAACCATTAGGGGTTACAAAGATACATCCATAATGATGAACCCATCTGACACTGCAAAAATTGAGGGTGATGTTGACCAGCTCATGAAAGAAAATTTCATTTGGTAACTCTGTCATACGAAATGGATTTCCAATATCATCCCATTCAATAATAACAAAGATAATGTTATAGTATTCCTTGACTTCAATGTTCTCAACGAAAATTTAATGATTTTTGATTTTATAGTATTGATCACTGATCAAATGATTGATGATAAAGTTGTTTATCATGCCTTTTCATTCATGGATGAATATTCACTGTAAAACCAAATTAGGATAGCCCCTTAATAAGTGGATTCTGACAATTTTATATCACCCAAGGGTTATATTACTTTTACATAATTCCCATTAGTTTTAAAAATGATTCTTCTACAATCCAACATGTTCGGCATTGCATATTCAAACCCTTTTGGGAGGTCTATATTGTTCTATGATGATGATATGGTGGTAATTACCATCTTAATATTCATCACCTTGTGAATCATTTATCCATATTCAATAAAATATGAAAACAATTCTTGATGATTAAACCCTTCAAATGTTCATTTGGTGTTACCTTTTGAAAGTTTCTCATCTTCATGCTATGTCATCATGGCATCGAAGTTGGTTCTAAGAAGACAGAGTCTATCCATCACGTTTTAACCCCCTAAAAACTAAAATATTTGATTAAAATACATTGAAAACATTCCTATATATGAATTTTTATTTAATAACTCATAGTAATGTTTTTTCCCTCACCAGGTAAATGACAAAGTGAGTGACCTATCAGTTGAATGCTAATATTTAGGAATAATTTGATACTCTCAACGATTATGATTTAAGTCCACCAGTCTTTAGGCCTCCAATTTAGGTAAAGAAAATAATTTTTTGTTTAATCCTTTCTATGATCACTGGGTGCATTACTAAGACCAAGAAATGAACTTGAGTATAATAACAACATCGATAATCTCAGTTGAGCCATCCTCAATACTAAGACATGTAATTCAGTTATTGAGAAGCGCGGTCTAAAATTAATTAGAGTTGTTTATAATATGATTAAATTCCTATAAAAACATAAATTCCACGTTTCATATCAAAATAAAAACTTATATACATTATCCTTTTTCATATGTTGATGGAGAAATTCACATGATAAAAAATTTTATTGTAACATTTTGACATTCATTCCATTATTAGAATGTGGTTGAAGGATAGAAATTAGAATAATACCATATAGAAAACCACTCTATTGTAACTGTGTCATTAAAGAATGAATATCCAAATAATGATATATTTCCTATTTGATACATCCCACAAGAATTGTAGATGTATTTTAATGTAGAATCCATAATTCTAAAAGGAAAATAGTGGAGGGGTCCGAGATCAATAATGTCAGGTTAGGTGTCATGCTTACCTCAATATAAAATTCTATCTTACCTTACTCATAACTACTTTTATAAGGATAATGAAAAAAAATTAATGTGTATCACACCCTCATTCCAAGGCTATAACTTGAAATTCAATTCCTAGTAAACATATTTGAGGTAATTGTAGAATCACAATTGATAATAAAACAGATAAATAGTGGTTTTGAAGTCATAAAGGAACATATAATCCCAATTATAAAATATTTATGGGGATTAATGGTAGAACTCCCCATAGATATAATATTGAATCATGTCCCATGATTATATATTTCCTTGGATGATTCGTCGATGAATTCAACAAAAAACTTTGCAGATCCAGACAAAGATGAAATAATTATCAACATTTTGAACTTCCAAATAGTGTAATAATTATTTTCTTTTTGACATCGAAATGATCCACAAGGTTAATTCCATCATCAAACCATATTTTATTTTAAAAATATCAATGGTTCCCATTGTAAAATACCATCAAAAAGGAATACTCTTATCTGAAAAAATAGAAAAGAGAAAACAAATGAAAATATATTGATATTAATATTATGACAACCGTAATCACAAGAAATCCCTCTATAAACAAGGATTTGATAGATTCATTCACATGTTCACTGATATATAATATAATATTATATTCATAAAAGAATAACAGACATGGGACTTTAGTACCCAATAAAAATGGTTCAATATATCCCTTCAATTTCAAATGATTGGATGCATTTGGCCTTCAATGGTGCATGATTGCATAAAATTAACCAAACATTGGCATTCTTCCCAAATAGAAGCAAACATTATACATCAAACCATAAAGTTACTACACACATCCAAACACTTATATCCATTTCCCTTATAGGGAATGCATATTTTAGGAACATATCCTCCACCTAAGGAAATGAAATTCGAACACATCCTCACAACTAATGACTTATTCTACAAATGAGATGATGTAATACACCTTTAATAATTAGAAACCACAAACATTTTTTAATTCATGAAAGAAATATAAAATACTAGAAATCATGTATATAATAATATAATGGGGGTAAATGGTGCCAATATTTATTTTCTATAGTTGGAATGATGTATCATGAGTATAATATCAAATACAAACTTACATATCACTATCATAAAATGGATAATGGATAAAATAGTGTTATTCTAGAAAATATAATCAAATATACCCCAAAATATGTTAGATGATGTTTAAATTTATATTCCTAAAAAGATAATTCATGGCTTCTATGATTTTTGTTTTGCAACACAAATAGAAAAACATGTGACCCCGTACTCACTAGCATAGGGGAAAGACAAACTCGTTCCCAATAAGTTTTAATATCCTTCACTTCGTATTGATGTGTGAAATAATCTATCCACAAATGTTCAATTACAATAATGTATGGATTAATTATAGTAACATTTTGAGATAATAATACATACCATTCATTACTTTTAGTTCCACAAAAAAATGATATTAGAAGATTTGAAAATTTTATCCTCCACTTGTTTATCCAAGGAGAAATGGTGTATTTTTATAGAACACCGATGATACAAGAAATGAAACCTACAAATCATGAAAAAATTAGTGAGGGTCCTTATAACATACACATTATAATTTACACATTATTTTAAACTATGCGGTTTGTATTCCTATTCTTTGTCGTAAAACTACATAATATTATGGTTCATTATTAAGCGGATTGCAATCCATGGTTCTCGTCTCCCACAACACCTCCATCCAAAATAATTTATTTTTCTTGATTCTCATATCTATGGTATGTGTAGTGATTCATAAACCTTATGTATTTTACCCATCCATGATGTAAGAAAAATTCTCATTCTCATTCATTCAAACAATGATATATGTAGGAGAGTACCACATTGTACATTTCACTTGTGGGCCCATTGGAAGGATTGTAAACTGTGTGTGGTTTCGTTCAATCCATTCATGATATGTTGAATCACTCGGTTCCTCATATATAGTACCATCTGTTGAATAAAAATAGAATGTGTCCCTTTCCACCAACATACAACCACAATCCATGAATGAGATCTAAATTAGATTTCTCTAATTTAAGATCCCACCATAGAGAAAATTCCAATTTACTACAAGTGAGACATATATAAGTAATGAAATTAATATCCATGTCCAATCAAAGTATAAATGCATGTTCTAGGATTTTACAAATCCCTTTCACACACCATTAACCTTTTCTATGGAAGATTCGAATATCCTTTATAATTTCGCGGCCATCACTAATATATGTTATGATAATAGAGGAGTCCTTTTTATTAATATTCATAATATTCCCTACTATGTCTCTTCATAATTCTCCCAAAAATAATTGTTTCAATGAAATTCAAATTTATCCTCAATAATATCCTATTATATCATTGTACTCATCAATGACGTCATGTTTGAAAACACATTTCAAACATGACATAGAGTTGTTCCCTACATACTTTTCCCATTTCAATTATCCTAATCTGATAACACATAAAATCATTGTGTACAATTTCATTCATTAGGTACAATGTGTTTCAAAATATCATTTTCCTAATAAGACTGGTTTTTAGGACCATTTCAATATTTATAATTCTAATCATATGTCATAAAAAATCAAGACATAATTCATCCTTACAGTAAAAAACTAAATTGCATGGTCAACTTACCTCTCATTGGAAGTTCACATGCACCTATATCAACATATAACTTCATTTTAACCCCTTTTAGATATATAGAGACATTTATATATCCTATATCTTGGTCCCCCACAATGGAATAAATAACCCTATACTTTCATTTAATTACATACATTTGGTGAAAGAATCATTTTCCACTCCTTTTCCCTCATAGAATGAATAGACCATGTTGGACTAGGAACATTCGAAAGGGATTCTACTCATAATTGGAAAATATAAATCCTCTTCAATGTCATCATTTTCCTAGATAAATTAGCACAAAAAGAACACCAAATTTCATTTCCACATGATGTGAAAGTGAATGGTTGACATGCCTTCCATGATGTAAAATTGCACATTAATATTGATCTCAATTAAGTGGACAACTATCCTATAGGTTGGTGACATAACAAAACACTGTTATAGAACTAAGTGTGGTTTGATTTTATATACTACTTCATACATTGATATTCATGGATACTTATCTCATGGGACCATCATTAATTTATACATAAACAACCCCTTCCCAGTATATGGGTAAGACCGATCTAGGGAACAATTTCACCATTCATGGTTGATTTAAGAATAAAATTATTGATCCATACTAATGAGCCTTCCTTAAAAAAAGAATATATATTTGGGAAAATCATGATCAACATATTAATTCCCTTACCATCTGTAAAAGGATGCCTTATACCAGAGGAACCCTTTTTCAATCTATGCATGATTCACTCCACTATAGATTTTTTTAATTTTCCATCAAAAAACCTATCAAACAAAGTCACCTTAATCCTCTTGATAATACACTTCTATATATGTACACCCCGACATAATCATAACAGAAAAAATCCCTCTAGAACTGATCCATGTCTATACGATACATGACAATCCCATATCACTTTTTGGATCCATAATCCACAAGATTGCGCATTATAAATTTCTATAATCATGCTTGAAAATGATGTAATATTATTGGTCAGATCACCAATAAATGATAAATGACTAATCTTTTGTACAATGATATATTACTTGAAATTTTATCCTTTAAAATCCTTGATGTGTGACATTAAACTACATAGTTCAATTCCAAATTTTACAAGCTTAAATTGCATAATGATTTGACCCGAATCATGGAGGACCATTTCCACTGGGTGTCAGCCATCCACTAATGAAAAATTGAGTATGAATGGATTCTCGTATCCTCATGACACCAAGTGATGCCTGGATCTCACATACTATACCCAGAAAAATATCATGAAAAATTAATATAATTATATTCAAGTCAAATAAATAGAGAGGCTCAGTAATAAAGAACAAAATTTGGATTTATTCTCATCCTAATGGTAGACATGGTGGTTCCAAGATCCCTTATTCTAGGACCAATGAATCTAGTATCCAAAATTCTTGTGTTCATATATTTATGAATACAACACCGATCTATGACATAAGTTATGAATATCTACAAGGACCACACATTAAAATTCACACTGTAAAAAGAGAATTCCCTCTTCATTGCATGATAATAAATCCTTCAAAATGGTTCCTCATCTATGTACAATGTTGAACCATATGATTCCTTCATTCTCAGTGCATTATTTTTTAAAAAAATGGATCCCCTCAAAGCCCCCTTGGACATTAGTGATGGAGAGATACAAATCTAAGGGATACCTTTTCATTGACTATACATGATTCGAACTTGTATAGATTTTTATAAGTCACCCAAAAAGACATGTCAAATAGAGGAACCTTCATCCCCAAGATGAACTATTCTATAATTTTATGACAAATATAGTGGATTAAATCCTCCAATATCACACATAATGAATGTCTAAAATTTCTGGTCCATTAAACTATGACAGTGTCGTTACTCCCATAACTGATTGTCAAAACTGTTTGACCTAAAACATGAGTTTCATTGTTTCTTCATGTTGGTAAATAAACTATCAATGGAGATAGAAATAAAACCCACCAATTTGAAAACCTGTATAGCGGTTCCAGATTGAAATTCATGAAACAACTACTACGTATTGTTCGAAATAGAGATATGAAAAGTAAGTGTTGTAAAAGATGAGACATAATGTTCTTATGGCCCATTGTTTGATCCTAAAAATAGTAAAACTATGCTCTCTATGTTCTTATGCCTAGGGATTATATTGTGTACAGAAAAATCAATTCAATAAAATTCAGTTAGTATTTTAATTTTTTTTTGATAAAATGATCATTATGTTTTAATAAAAGCCAGTAATTATTTTATGGGGATGGTAATCACCCCAACACCAATCATAGATTCATGCCAAAAGATAGTTTTCCGATAAGCCCAGAAAGAATTGAAAAGTTTATCAGGCCATCATTTCTTATCTTTATCCACCATCATCTAGAGTATATTTGATAGGGTTTTATTTAAATCCTCTATCTTTCCATTTTCCACCGCAATATAGTGAGATGAATGGTTGGATTTGATATTATATTCTTGATATAACTTTTTTACTTCAACAGAACAAAAATGGGTACCATTATCTATAAAAATAGTATGAGGGAAGCCAAATCTAGTGATGATAATATTCATGACAAAACTAATGATGTTTTTAGGTCCAAATACCTTGAGAGGTATTCCCTCTACCCACTTAGAGAAGAAATCAGTAACAATGAGAATATACTTGAACTGCTTAGCTGTGGCTGGAGGATAAGGCCCTATAACATCCATTCTCCATGTGTCAAATGGCCAAGAGAATTTAGTTGTATTTAGTAACTCTGGGGTTGATGAATGAAGTTGGAATGCACTTTATAGGGATGAATTTTTTTTTAATGTCTGTAACATCCAATTTCATTGATGTCCAAAAGTATCCAATCTTTCAAATTTGATTAGAGGGTCTATGCCCGGCTTGGTGGGCACCAAAAGATCCTGATGGACTTCCTTCATGACAGTCACAACGTCTTCTCCATCAATACATCTAAAAATATTCCCATCAAATCCCTGCTTATAAATGATTTTTTGGTGGTTTGGACCATCATAAAGAGTAAAATTAGCCGCTCGTCGCCAGATCTACTGCTTCCCATATTTATTTGGTGGAAGAATTCCATTTTGAAGATATTTGATGATGGATATTATACATCTCTTGGTATGACCATATATTTCATAAATAGGGAAAATTTCATTGATTTCCTCCCTCATGGTTTGAACAAAATGTGAAGCAATACAGCGATGGGATATACTGATTACTGCCTCATCCTAATTTGGATCTTCTAAGGCTGTAGCTGCATTGGCTAGTGCATATTCTTGGGAGTTTCATGATCATGGGACATAAGAAAATGTTAGATCTGAGGGAAACATATCCATTAATTCTTTGACGTAATAACACAAAGGTATTAACTCTTCCTTTATGATACAATATTCCCCCTTTGATTTGTTTCATTACCAATTCTAAATCACCTTTTACCAATAAATGATCCATTCACACCTGAATGGAAAGTTCCAAACCTACAATGAGAGCATGATATTCTGCCTCGATGTTGGTACGAACTTCTGATAATAGAAAAGAACCAGGCAATACTACCTTTTTATGGAAATGAATACTATTCCTAAACCAACCTTGTTGAGTTTAGGATTTTCCAGTCTCTTCCCTGTTCGACTTCTAGAAGCACCATAAAAATACATTTCCCATGTCTGGTAATTATCTTGAATCGAGAAGAACACTTCATCAGGATGTTCAGTATTAAATGATGTATATTCGGGGGATGGATGCTCAGCATGAAAATAATCCAGGGCATGACACTTTATTTCCCATTGAATCAAAAACTGAATATCAAACTGCTGTAAAATAACCAGCCATCCTGTAAGCATAAGAAGATTGAGGATACGTTTCAGTGGGTTATTATGAGATAATAATTGGAACTCAGGATGTTGTAGATAATGCTTCAATTTCTAAACTACAAAGAGTAATTCTAGGCAGCACTTTTCAATATTTGAATATTGAGTTTCTGCATCATGCATAGTGAAATATAGATAATAAAGGCTGTTTTTACTCCCAGCTTAATTCTTTTGGGGGAGGGAGCCACCTAATGATCACTATAAAGCTATTAGATAAAGAATAACTGGTCTTCCTTCAATAGGCGTCATTAATACCAGTGGAATCAAGAGATATTTCTTAAGGGTATCGAATTCCTCTTGGAAATCTTTGGTTCATTAGTAGGTAACTCCCTTCTTCATTAATTTGGTGAAGGGTAAACATTTCCTAGCCAAATCGGCGATAAAACACTGAATATAGGCTAAGTATCCTTGAAGTCCTCTAAATTCATTCAAATTTCAAGGAGGTGATGTACCAATGATAGATTTTGTTTTCTCTGGATCAACTTAAATACCATAATGAAGTACAACAAAACCAAGGAATTTTCCTGAAGTTACCCTGGAAGCACATTTCAAGGGGTCATAATCAAACTGTGTTGCCGAAGTTTATTGAATATGGTTTCCAAATCATCCAAAGTGATTAGAAAATTTTCTAGATTGTACCACCAAATCATCCACATAACACTTAACAAATTTTCCAAAGATGTTTTTAATGATATGATGCATGGAACGTTGATATGTTTCACCTGCATTCTTCAAGAAAAATGGCATTACTTGATAGAAAAACACACCTTGAGGGGCTCTAAAGGATTTAGATTCTTCATCTTATGGAGCCATTTAGAATTGATTATACCCAGAATATCGATCCATGAAGGAAAGTGAATCTTTTCCTTCCATTGCATCAATAATAAGATCTATAATATGGACTGTAAAATCATATTTAGGGAAATTACTTTTAAGATATCTGAAGTTAATGGAAACTCTAATTTGTGTACTCTTATTTTTCACAAGGACAATATTCTCCATCCATTTTTGATATTGAACTTCTCTGACAAATTTATCCTTGATAAGATTATCTACTTTAGCTTCATTTTTGGAGGCATGAGTTGGGTGTGTTTTTCTTGCTGATTGCTTGAATACTTGATGTTCTTCTGGAAATCCCAAATGATGAGTGAAAACATCATGATCAAGACCCGAAATTTATGTATAATTCTATGCAAATACATATCGATTTTTCATTAAAAAAATGAAGTATACATCTCTTGATCTTCCAGAGTCATGGCTGAACTAATTAAAGTGGGGTGTGGATCATCTTTTTACCCAAATTTATTTCTCTAATTTCATACATAGTGGTATAGATACCCTGTTCAAATGATGGAGGAGCATCCCTAAGATCATCCTCTTCTTCTTCAATATGCCTTACATTTTCTGTTTCTACTTGCATAGTATATGACGAAGCATAATTTCAATGGTTAAGGTGGAGGTTAAAATTTGAACATCTTGAAAAAGAGGCTGCCATTTCTGACCCTATTGATGATAAAGGGTCTTCCTAGGGTATTTGAGAAGAGATTATGGATTGATAATTTACATCACTTTCTTCCTCTTGTATTGTTATACCCTTTTCTGGCCTGGTTGATGAAGTATAGAATTGATGGATTTTAGTGGATGAAATGAAGACATCTTTATTTAAGCTTTAATCACTTCTTGGCGAATCAACAATTTCTCCCATGTTGTCTAGCTTGTTAGTGGTAATTGACATTATGGAAGTTTTCATAAGAGCATCTGGATTTAAGACCATCTTTTCAATTTGATTGATAGGGCACAAATAATCTTTACTCACATATATGAATGGGTTTACTATATTCTTTTCCTAACCAGTTTGACCATTAATTTTGGTGACCTTCTTGGCCGTGGATTTTTCCTTTCCCTCCATGTGATAAAATTCTGCCTTAATGTATTGAGGTTCACACGTTTTGAATGGGGCCATGTAACCATATAATGCCCCAATTCGACCACTGAAACAACATTTGAGACATTGATGGTATAACGAAGGTACGACCACATGTTGATGTAGCCAAGGTCTTCCAAGAAAAATGTTTTAGGCTATATCCTGATAAACCACCATGAAATCTGAATTAGACACAAGGTCTCCAAACTAAATTCTGAGAGTAATTTCTCCTAGTGGTTATTGTTCATTTTTATCATATCATTGAAACATCAAAGTATAAGTACATAAATTAGATTCAGTGAGGCCTAATCGACGAAGTGTAAGAATAGGAATGAGATTCACTCCTGAGCCATTATCAATGAAAGCAGGTTGGTTGTCTATATCATTTAAATTTCCATATAGTTACAAAGGTCTGATATGTCCATGTACAATATCATCTTAATCTTCATCTGTAAAAGATATCACTGCATGGAATTTTGTAGGATCATTCTCTATATGGTAGACCACAACCACAACAATTTCAATTTTAAATTATTTAGGACTTCAAAAAGCCTCTAAAAGTGCCTCTCGAATATCTTTTGATAGATTAAAGGCATACAGAATTGATAATATAGCCATTACTTGGACCAAATGTTTCACGAAAACATAATTTTGGTCCAAAGTTCTATGTTTTACTTTATAAAAATTCGGGTTTTCAGGTACCTTGGAAGTTGATGCATCCCGTATCAAGGTAGGTGTTGGAAACAGTCCTGGATTTGGTATATTAGACTGAGTATGTATATCTATTTGCTGAGAGGAAGAAGGTGTAATCTCTAACAAGTCCTCCAAAATAATTGTGTCACGACCAAATCTGCCATGTGTAGATGAACTATCTTGTTCTTACTGAGCCTGCTGAAGGGCTTTTCCAGGAGTTTCTACCGCAGATATAGGTCTAGAAGGGGTAGGAATGAAATAGTGGAATCTAAAATATCCATGAATTCCCCTGTATCCTAGGCCTTTGTCTCTTCGTCTAACTCCTCCGTTAGATATAGGGAACTTAGGATCATAATTATTGAAACTGTCATTGGCCTAGAGATCCATTAAATGAATCATGTTAACAAAACCAAAGATCAATTCTTCATCTGATTAAGATTATGCCTGATGATGAAGTTCTGGCTATACCATTTTCTAGGGTGGTGCTTGTGCTTTTGAAATAGATGGCATAAAGTCTTCCAGAGTCAAAAACAACTTAGGCTTTGACATGAGCTTGTCTTCTTCTGACTAGTCTTCTTTCATCAAATTACACTGCTTCTTTGAGGATTTTCATTCTGATTAAGGGGGTATTGTTGTGGAAAAAATAGCATAAGACACAATTGGTTGGTTCAATTGTGTTCGTAAAATGGCATGAGTTCGGTTGATCGTTTTCTTGACCATCCTTTCATCATATTTGTGCGCATTTTTATTTTGGATTTCATGCCACTCGACCTATTAATCTGGATCAGTAGCAGTAACACATGATACTCGGGCTGAAGAACCTTTTATTTTTTACTTTTCCAGAGTCCACCATATTTTACAGGAGGTCTTTGAAGATAAAACACTCATGAATGGGATGCCCCAACATCTGATGAAACGAGCAATAGTTGGGGAGGTCTTCTTCTCCTTCCATTTTCAACCTTTTGGCCCTTGTCAACTAAACCATATTGTTTTCTATAGATGAAATGAAGTAACCAGTAACTTGTTCATTCCGTAATGAATAAACATTGTTCTTTAAATCCAAAAATTGTTTCTGCCATTGATATTTTTTATCATCTTGACGAGGTTGTAATTGTTTTCTACGCGCAGAGGTGGATCCCTTTGATATGATGAATGTTTTGAAGTAGAAGAAGGTACAAGTGCTTGTATAAGTGTAACTATATCAGTCGATGATTTCCCTATTCTACATCCTGGAATTGATGGAATTACAGGAGTTTTAGCCATAGTCTTTGTAAGAGAGTCTTCTATCTTCTGAGCAATTGAAGTAAGGTCTCGAAACCCTCATGTGTATTTCATAGGGATCATAGCTGTGCGTAATTCATCACGTAGATTTTCCACACAGATTGGAAACAACTCTTCTAGAGGGAGTGCTAAACATAACAAATATGTTAACACCTTCCAGTGTGCAATGAAATCTAAAACTCATTTATTATCCCTTTATTTATAATTGGAAAGATAAAAAACTGTCGTCTTTTGTAATGTTGAGCTAAATTGACAAAGGAACCATTGACAAAGATCTTCCCACGCTGTAATTGACCGTGATTGCAAACTTGTATACCATAACAAATTAGGTCCTTGAAAAAATTGTATGAAACCCCTGAGCTTAACTACTTCTTGTTGTTGAGGAGTTACCATCATTGGATCACAAGGTGAAACAAAATGTGTTAAGTGCTTTTCTAGATCTATCGAACCATTAAAAATTGGGAATGTGGTATTCGTAAAATTTTATGGGGGAGGAATTACATCCACCCATACAGGGTAACCTCTATTTTCTGGTTGAACTTTTACACGTTTTCCTTCCATAGCTTCCAACCAAGCTGTTAATGGCTCGATGATAGTCATTAATTTTTGAGAAACATCTAGTTGATCTTGGACCTGATTAGGTTCAATAACTGGAGTTTGGACGGTTGTGACGACCAGTACTGCCACTGATGGTATTATTGGTGATTTTTGACGCATATGACCCATAGTATTGGACTTGAGAGGGTGTACTTATGAAGGGGGATATTATTTATCCATCCTATTGGCTGTAACAAATTCCCTTGGTTGATTAACTCTAGCATGCTTAGGAAGAAGACTACCTTGAAGTAGTTCAGTATTTAACCTCCTTAAATCCTTCATTTCTTTTTCTTGGTGTGCAAAATTTTCTCTAATGAGAGTGATTGGCCTTCTCTAGGGTTAGGGTGGGATGTAACATAACTTTTAAACTTTTATAAGGAATGTGCCTTTCTGGAGTATGGAAGGTCATTACTAGAAGGAGTGTCTTGCCTCTGGGAAACCCTCTGGATTCTCGTATGCAGACCTCCTTCATTAGTTTCCGTGGGTATATCCTCTTAAATAAGCACTTCTTTATCTGACCCCTCTGAGTTATCCTCATGTTCTTTGGTATTAGTGACAATGGCATTGATGACATTTATTGATGCCTAACACATTGATGGAATTCTGTCAGTTCTTCTACTATATTGTCTCACTTTGTGTCTTTTATAAGGCTTCTTTCTCCTATATATGGAATTCCATGGAATTGTTTGGTGGATCATAATCTGAAGGGAATCATTGGATAATTCTGCTATATGCTTTCCCTATGGCTTCATCCCTAATCGAGAGAAAACTAACTTCTGCTGAGGAGGGGACTGCAAATGTGAAAAGGCCCCTAGACTTGTAGACTGGGGTTATTCTTCTTCTTCTTCTTCGAATCTTGGAACATTGTCTAATGAATTCGAGGAATTATTTATATGAGCCCCTATCCTCAAAATATGGGGTGATTCTTGAAATTCTATAGCTAAAATCCATGAAACTTCTCTTATGATTTTGAGGATTTTTTTTCTTACATTAGGTGGGTGCATTTTCAGACCATCATTTACACCACCAGTTTCTGAAGATAGATGTGCTATTTCAAACATTTGCATCCGCTGACTCCTGACATTCTCTAAAAAAGATATCTTCTCAAGATTCTCAACAGTTTTATGTAAAATTAGTTCAATAACATCTTTTCTTTGAGCTTGATTCTTATGAGAACTGGTTGAGGCATGTTCTCGAGCATACATTTGATTACATACAAAACCTATTGATTGGGGCTGTTTGTGGGAAATTACATTGGATGAAACTGCTTTTAGAGGACATTAATGATTTTGGAGTGTAGTGAAATGAAATGCTTCATATTCACCCCATCCTCTGATGGGAACATTAGATGGGTAATCTGAAATTAATTTGTGTAGCCTATTCATAGCATTGATACATTCAAAATGGAGGTTTCTCTGTTTTTTTAACCCTTTGATGTTGGGAAGTTGGAAGAGATGCCAAGTTAATTTGGTGCTGCAACCCTTCTAGTACCTTTATATGATTTTGATATTAATCATATAGTACGACTTTGGATTTCAAATGATGAAGTGTTTTCCATAAGTTGAGATGAATGTCATGAATATCAATCATCCGTCATCAATTCTGGAATATCAAACTAAGAATATTATGAAGGCCAGAACATGATTGGTATTTCTCTTTTAGCCAATTGTTTCTTCATGTTCAAAACATCTTCATAATATTATACTAAAGGTATCTCCACTTCTTCTGACTAAAAAGGATGCTCTGAATTTGAGGATAAATGTCCCAAGGGAGGTTTGGAGACTGATTGTTCCCCTAAGATGCCTTCTGACAGATAATGTGTTTCACCCTTAAATTACAAGGCATCAGACATGATTGGATTTGTGTTTGAAAGTGCCTCGAGATATAAGGGCATAAATGTTACTACATTGTCAATTATAGAATTGTTTTGGTAATGCGAAATACTACTGCAGAGAGGAATTTTGCAGCGAAAGCCATCATGGGGAGGATCACCATGGTTGATTACAGTAAGGGTTAAATCATCTGGATTCTTAGTATTCTGGCCACACGGAGGGTTTCCATAGATCTCATCCAAATATTGGCACTCTGGATTGAATTAATTTTCATGAATAAATTTTTCATGATGAAGTATCTGATGATAATCTTCAGAATTACAACTACCACTCCCAATACATTGTAATGGGAGGGAAGGATCCTGAGAAGCAACAGATAAATGTCTTAGGGATTCAAGAACTATAGCATTAAGAGGAGATAAATTACATCTTGACTCTTGATTTTACAATTTTATTTTGTGAGATTTATTCTTGGATGTTCTCTTATAATTAGTTGGGTCCACTTGTTGGGAAAAGTTGTTATCATGGGAAGGTATATGTGCCTGTCATGGAATAGTTACGGAACAGACCGTTTACCTCCAATTGGAAATAGTTTATGATCCAGATCCTGTTGTCCATATGATATGGGGGAGTATGCCTCCATGAACCACATAGACTACAACAAAGGTGTGAATCTACTCTGGAATGGAATTCTGTTGTGTCATACCATGTGTGGGGACAAATTTATGAGTTTGTTCCCCTGATACTTCTGAAGCAGTTGTTAAAATATCCTGATATTTTTCTAGAATATGGGCAGGGATATGAGTCTGCCCTTTCACCATTGGCAAGATGTGTTTAGTGACTTCAGCAGCCAGAATGGGGATATATTCCCATTCTATATCTGTTGTAGGTGTATGTGCCTTCTCATATCCTCCTTTTCCTTTCAATGGATATTGACAATACTTATGCATAGGGACAGAGAGTTGAGTCTACTCCAAATTTGTCATCAGAGCTTTCCAACTGACTTCTCCATGTCCTACCAAATGAGTCTGTTGGAAGACGTGATTAACATTGGCAGTTGTATGTGCCTACTGAATATTATTCGTCAAGTATGGTTGAAGGGTTTCCTTCAATACTGGAAGATGGGACTACTGATAGAATTGGTGATAGTAAACAGGTGTATGTTCCTATTTACCAGTGTGTCACCATATTAGATTGGCTGATCTCTTTAAATGCAGTCATACGAGCCTGCTGACTAGATGATAATTTTTAAACAGGTGTATGTGATTGTTTAAGGTACTCAACTAGGTTTTTCCGGTGGTATTGGTGGGTTGCAATCATATGTGACAGTTGAGCAACAAAATTAAGATGAACAGGTGTATGTGCATGCTCGTTTTTTCCCATAAAGTTTGATCGATGGAATTATATGGGGAGTATAGGTGATAAACTACTTCCTATTGACTGGATGTGGTCCCTGGCGGTTTTTCCTGCATGCTCGAGTCTGAGAGACCTGATCCAAATATCTAGAGGCAAAATCCCCATCATGTTGGGGATATACCACCGTAAGATTTTAGCAGTGATTGCTGGTTAGAGTCCTCAAGAAGGACTCGTTTATTCTTTAAGTGATCCCTACATTGACCTCGTGATCTACCACCCTATAGTATGGGAGAGATTGATTGTTGAGTTCCAGGGATAAAGACCCAAAATAGTTGGAAATGTTGTTTGGATCCATTTGCTTATTGATCATTAGTCGTTGTTGTCCAGATGATCGAGGATTATTGTTCACCTAGAGGGCCTGTCGAGCAGCCTCCAAAGTCTAAATTGTACCGTGTTGGAAATATTACTTTATCAGCACATTGGAGACCCAACGTTGAAGATGTTGGGTTAGTGACAACATCCTTCCTGTCGATGGAGATGAAACTTAAGCAGTAGTCGGGAAGTTCACAAATGTTGTCTTCGATAAATTCGTTCATTCGATTGAAGGGAATTCTGTGGAAAACTGAAGACAACAACAAGTTATATTAAAGTGACAGATTCTTGATATATACATGAATTGTTAATACCTTTTTATGGCCTTCCTTTATCAATTTATAGGGGCCTAACATGTGGGTAACATTTTTAACTTGGTTAAGGATCCACACCAGGTTCACCATTTTTGATTCGTAGGTCCTTGAAACAGGATATTTTAGATTTTAGAATCCTTGTTTCCAGGAGGCTTACATTGGATTTATTCATGGAACCGAAAATTCCAACAGTCCTTTATCCAAATAGTACTTGTTTTTCAAAGGCATACATTCGTTATGTTTTGAACTTTATGATATTTAATAACATGCATTGGTCGAGAGGATGGGAGGTCAGACTCATCACACACTCCATGGGGAATTATTTTCTACTCCTAGACTCTCTTTGAAATTAAAATATTTTCATGAATCATTATTAATTCACAAATTATTTGATATGTATCCAATGGAATTTAAAATCACTTATTTCACATGTGTAAAATTTTAGAATTATCAGAATGTATTATAGATTTTTCCATCAATGTTATCCTCTAATATACTGATTAAAGATTCTTTTAATCAACATTTATTATGATACTAGTTTTTAAGACACTCAATGGGGCACTCTAGAGATTATTATCATCCAGGGAGACAAAGGTTTGTTTTGATCTTGGGATCATTCTTATAAAATGAGCTACTACGTATCCTTATGAAAGGAATCAGAACCCTCGTATTTCAATTCCACTTAATGGGACACATCATACCTTTTACTGTCATGTGATAAGGACTTCTAAGAGGAAGGTGCATAGTTAAAACATAGTGTGGGACTTATGTAAAAACAACCCAAGGATCTTTGGAAAGGATATAGGTTTCTAAATAGGATCAAACCCTATTGGGAGTACGGCCCAAAGAGAATATGGTTGATTTGAATGGATTGTTTTGAACCTCACGGAGGCTTCCTACGTATCCTATATGGATAGGAATCAAATCCCATATTGTTCGATAAATATCATTGGAGAATATAGTCCTATACAAAAGATGAGTATGGGATTAATTCTTTAAAAGGGATGCCTTGATGATTTGAGGACTGTATTTGGGGTTTATTTCCTAAGGAAGTTTCCCAAATTGGGGGAATTAGGGGTGGATTCCTAAGGAGGGTATCCACTGATCTCAGGCCCTAAAAGGGCTTCCTACGTATCCTGGATTGAACATGAATAAGGGTTATTATAGTTCATTCCAGTGAGTGTTCGTGACCATGTTGCAACCATAATGTATCGCTATGCCCACGAGAGTAATGATTGGTGTGAGAAACAAGAGGATGTGAATGATTCAACAAATAAACTTCACACTTTTCCTCGTCCGCTGATGGAACAGGGAATGTCGATCGTGGAAGAGGGATAGGTGACGAACCTTCCTATATTCTATTTACATTAGAAAATGGTCCAATGTAAGGAAGAAGGGGTGATGGTGAGGGTCTTATACCAGGATGGTTTCCCTGAAATTGTTTTTGGTAGGGGAGAGATGGTTCTCCTATACTTGAATGGAATGGAAAGTGTTAATTTTACCTTCCCTACCAGAGAACTGAGGTCCCGGGTCACCTCTTTGAAAAGGGAGGAGTCGGAAGCCCACCATCTCCCAAAACCTGAACATCCAAACACTATTACTATGAGAAAATTCCATGTGACTATGGATATTCAAACACACAAGCATACAATGAATCTTAACCCCATTGTGAAACAAATGTGGGAAACCTGTGACTGCAGAAATACAAACCAAAATTGGAGACACACTGATGTGCCTTACCCAATGTTCTAAGAAGTCAGGATGTTTTGGGGGAGGCTTCAATTTAGACCCTTTTGAATAAGGGAACCAAAGAAAGATATACCCCACCATGAAAGGTTTCAATGGGTATTTGAACTGGTCATGTAGGTACTTCGCGCAGATGTGCTGCATAGGTACTCGGTGATGCCCTATTGTGCGGGTATGGTGCACAGGTGTGCTGCCTAGGTACAACACGTTGGTGTGGATAAGGAGTTATGAGAATGTGAAAAACATTAAAGCATTCCCATAACCTTTATTTATCCATTGTGTTGTAGTTTAGAGAACTACCTGTGACAATTTGGGAGATCTAGGCGAAAGAGCTATGCAATGGGAGATTCCGAGAGTCTTTCAAAAAAATTCAGTTTGAAAATGGGGAGCCCAGGGGTCCTATTTATAGGCATGGATGGGCCTGGACGAAGAAACATTGGTGGCATAGATATGCTGCCTAGCTCCACCGTGCAGGTACTCCCCGTAGAGTTATCCCAAATCTTCTCGCACGTAGTTCGGATGCATATCTGTTCCACATTGATCTTTCATGAAGCTGGGCTGCGAATCTCTCTTGTGAAGCATGGCCGTGTAGCTTGCTCGTGAAGTTTTTGGATGTTACTACATTGAGGATAGCATGGGAGTATTTTATGATGATTCCTTTGTACTCTTTGAATCTTTTTAGAGAGTTTCAATAGTATCCTTTTTATTTTATTTTTTGGGTTCCATTTTTTATTCTTTTTTCCCTCCCCTCATTCTCTCCCCATCTTTCTCTTCATTCCCATCGCGGCACACACCCTCCCTGGACACCCCAATGTACTAGTTCTTCGTATCCTAAATTTTTTACCACCCAACCTCTAGTCGATATGGATCGTCCCGCTACTCTACCTCCATGAGAGCCCCTCCCACATTGGTCGGCCCTTATCCTGTGACACCAACTCCCACCACATTAGACCCAGTGCACGTCTCCCCTTGGTATGATGCCTACCAACCGGAATATCCACTCTTCCCCCTCATCCAGCCTTTAGACTGACCAATGTTCTTCTCCCCCTCGGGAGTCCTTCACACAGTCGTAAACCCCCATGGTCGGTTCCCTTTTATTCACTTTTAGTGAAGCCCTGGTCTAGCGACCACTAACCCCCCCCCCCTTCTTATTCAGTTTTCATTCTTTTCCCTAATTTTTTGTTTTCTAGTAGGTCGGGGTCCAATTTTGGCTCTAATAATGTTTATGGTGTTTGATCAGTTTGATTTTTGGGTTTTTGATTACCTCTTTGTGGCGAAAATGGAAAGAGATTAGTGTTTTATACTGGAATTTGATGTTTCTACACCATTTTTAGGGTTTTTTCAAAGTGATGTAGGTGGTTCTATGCCTTTAAAATTATTTATAATTTTAATGAGAATGATTTATTTTATAAATGTGTTATTTGATTATATTGTGTGGCACAATAGGTGTTTTGAAGTTGTTTGGGTGATTATTGATTGAGAATTGATTTCTAGTAATGGAAATTGCTAAGTTTTTAGGTGTACCTTGATGAAATATTTCAAAAAATATATGTTTTATGTGTTTTTGGAAGGTATGAAATGCACATTACAAATATTTTCACATGCATGTGTGATGAAATTTTATTTTCAATTAGAAATGTTGTGTTTTTAATTTTTTTTAGTTAATTTCAAGAAGTGTTTATTAAATTGATTACTGGGTGAAACATATATTTGTTTTGTTGTTTTATATGTTTAAATGTTGGGAATATAATTTTAACGGAAATCAGCTATGTATTGTGTGTGTAAACTGATGTCTTTTTTTAAATAAATGTTTTATGGGTTGGATGTTTGGTGTGAGGTGAGTATTATTGTGTTGATTTTTTGTTTTTAGTTTTAAGGTGGTTTTTAATGTGAAACTGGGTGTGTTTTGGTTTCAACAATGTTTTCACCATTTGTGGATGTTTATAAACTATTAAAATGGTTTATTACCTTAATCATGCGGTTTAAATGAGGTTTTTAATGTGGTTTGTTTGTCCATAAGTTTCAATTGTATTTTTAATATAGGTATTGGTGGTTCTTTTATGTGTGTTTTCATGGGATGTTTCTAGAATGTGTTCCCATGGTTTTTTGGTAGGTAAAAAATGCATTTTCCAGGTCTTTGGGGTGTGTATATATTAAAATTGATATTTTGAAAGTAAAAAGAGCAACATTGGGTGTGTTTCCATGTGGTGAAAATTTTAAATTTAATTACATTTTTTTCAATAATGGAAAACATGTTTTTATGTGGTTACCTTGTGTATTTGGTTCTAATGTGACGTTTCTATTATGGAATCAATTGATTCTTGGTGTAAAGACTTCTTGGATTTCATTAAATAGATTAATAAATAGTAAAAATGATTTATTGATTTATTTATATGTGGTGAAATTAGTATTAATGAGAACTTTTTAAGATTGTTATTTTAATGGATTTTGTATTCAAAATTGAGATTTTTTTGTGTAATCCCTTGTTGTGTTATTTGGTAATGTTTTCCAAGTTTTGAAGACTTATTATGTTCTTATATGTGTTTAGAAAAATATAATTTTTTGAAACTTATAAATAACTAGACATTTATTTTGGAAAGGTACTTTGGTGTGCCTGTTTTTTGAATGGTGTTTGGGTGTGGAAGTGGTTGCTACCATTTCCAATGTTTAGTTTGGTTTGTGATGTGTGAAATTGATATACTATGTTAATGTAGAACTTGTTTTAGGACAAGGTAAAACACCATGTATCTAGGTGGGATGAATAGAACTAGTATAATAGTGATCCCATGGGGTTTGGCACCAATTTCATGTAGCATGTTCAATGATGAATAGACTAATTAAACAATGATGATGGTGATGATGTTGGGGGACCACTAGGTTATGTGTATGATTCCTACTAGTTTCTTGTGTGCATGATAATGGATATTTTTATAGTTACTTTTTCAATAAGATACAATGTTATAGAGCCCTACTTGAGCTAGATATGCCATAGAGGATTTACCCATAGTGGTCTACAATTCATGACGTCGTTCTTTCCATCAGAAGATGTAGGACCACTTATGTGTGTGTGTGTTCTTGGTAAATTATCTTTTCCTCTTTAAAATAGATTTTGTGAAATTGTTTTCTTCAAGTGTTCCTTTTTAAATTTTATCTGGTAAAAGTTTTTTATAAAATATTTTTAAATGTATAACTTTGAATAAGCATATACAATTTTTCATTTGAATGATGTGGCATAGAGTTTTATTATTTGGGGGTATCCTACTGGGCCTTTGGATTACACACTACATACAGCCTTGGGTGAATGTAGACTGTGTTCCTTTTTTAACCCATGTTGAATAATCCTGCTTAGGTTCGGTGTTCGTGTAGTCGATGGTCTTCTCATGCAGGTTGGTGTTGGTAGCTTGAAGATACTGTACCTCATGTTTCTCGGTGGTTTTTGTTGGTTTTTTAGTTTTGTTTCACTATTATAGTTCATTTTGGTCTTTTTTGGTTGAGTTGTAAACATTGAATTTGAAATTTGTTAAGGTTTGGTTTGGTGGTTTAAAAGATAGTTTATTTCTAAAAAAATTGTTAGTTTTTTTATTTTTATTGTTTCAGGTAAATCGTTACCACATTTTGTTTTGATACTCATGAACTTGTGCCAGCCCATGGGGATTGGGGACACCCTTCAGCCCATGTCGTGGACCGGTTCAGGTGTTGGGTCAAATGGCGACAAATCCTAGTTCGTGAAAAAATGGTATCAGAGGGGCATGGATTATCTATTGGAAAATGTCTTTTAGTAAGAGTCATGGTATATCAGAGTCAAGGTTTCTAGAGATCGATGTTCTTGCTATGACAAAGTTTCTGGGCTAGCACAGCTCATGGAAGGACATGACATACCGGGGTAAGTTGATTTCTATCTTATTATTTTCTCCTTGAGGTGAATATTTGTTAGGGTAAATTAAAAGGGAGTATGGAAAATGGTCTCATTGAGCTCGTTGGGAAAGGAAAGCCTTGTGGAGTTAGAGACATTACACTAGTATGCTCTCCATGATGGTGGAGTTATTAGCGTATGACTTCCAACCATATGTACAAGTCACCTGTTGTCACTAATTTCCTCATGCATTTTACTATTTCCCTTTGGGTTTTGGAAATTATATTGAAAACCAATTTTCTTAGTTTGATGTTCCATTTTTTTGTTTCATTGTTTTTGTCTTAGGAAGAGGTCTTAAAAGTCAACTACTATGTGAATATGGTCGTAAGAGGATGATTCGGCCGCTTATATAAATTTTGTGTCATTTAAGACTCAGTTTAAGCTCTTTTTTCATGTAATTTTTCCTTCTGTAGAAAGGGTAATGTTCAATGACCCTTATCAGAATTCAGTTTCATAGGTATCTTGAGGTTCTCGTTTAGGTCACCTTTTTTGAAAATGGGGTGTTTGTCTCATTCAATTATTATTCAGAGGTGTCCTTTTTGAACCTTAAGGGGGTGTTTCTTCCTACATTGGTGTTCAACCTTAATTGTGACTTTTTGGGGACGAAAATCACTGTGTTGGGGATAAGTTTCACACTATCCACATTTAAATTCATTATTTTATTAATATCCTCAACATCAAGTTGTATTGGTTGAACCCCAACTGATTTTTTTAGTTCTTATTTAAAAACTTATGTTTTCCCTTGACAGTATTCAGCGCACCACAAACGAAGCTGCACAGCCTTATCTGAGTCACCACGTGACCTTTCCTAGTTCATCACACAACCCGCTTGATTTTCAACAAAAATAAATAAAATTTAATGAAAAGTAACATAATATTAAAAAAATGGGAAGTGTAATAAAAAAATAAGGGACTATACTAATGATAATAATATTATTTGAGAATATTATTATTTTTAATGTTGATAACATTATGAATATAAATTTTATCATTTTTTATTTATATTATAATTGTTATTATAGTCAATATTATATAATGATACTCTCCCCTTGTTATTTATATAGATTTAATATATTCTGTTGAGTTGGATGATGAGTTCCTTTTGAATTTTTAGTTTTGTTGATAAATGTGTCTTCGGGGACTGATGACGTCCAACGCTCAGGCAAAGCACAATTTGGAAAGTGTAAGGCTTCTTCTATGCCACCGTGTAAGCCGCCGATGATTTATTAAATAAATAAAGTTAATTATTGGTAAATAAAAAAAATTAAAAATTGTGATGAAAATTTAGGGAATTATTTTATTGATATTAATATTATTATTATTTTAGGATATTATTATTTTTATTATTATTATGTTTACTAATATAATTACACATATTATTATCACCATATTATTTTCATATTATTATATATAAAAATATTATTAACATTTCTTCCTAGTTTGCTAGTCACACCGCGCTACCTCTAGGCGAGCTGGCTCATCACACCGTAAAAACTCCATGTGCGCCCCTCCCTTACGGGTCAGACCTCTATCTAGCAGCACCAGGATGTGTTGCATTTGTGCCTGCATGATACACCTCTTGGATGGGTGCCTCGAGACTGGTGTCTCTGCTCCTTCCCCTTACCCAGCCTTAGGACCATCCATCGTCGCCCCCCTCCAATATGACCATTGCACAACCACAACCACCCCTGGATGGTGCCATTTTATTCCCGTCTAGTGAATACCCAGTCTGAAAACTACTTCTCAACCCCTGTAGGTTGAGTTTCCTTTTTTTCCAATGATTTTTGGTTGTCCAGTAGGTTATGGTTCACTTTTAGGCTTTAATAATTTGTTGTGGGGTTTGATCAGTTAGATTTTAGGGTTTACACTGGGTTTTTTGTGGTGAAAAAGGCATATGATTGATGTTTCACGCTGGAATTCAATTTTTCCAAACAATTTTTGGGGTTTCACCAAGAGAGGTATGCAGTTATATTCCTCAACATCTCTAAATAAATTTAATAATTTTTTATGTTTATAAATGAGTTCATTATTTTTATTGTGCGTCATTCTTGGTATTTTGAAGTCGTTTGGGAGCTTATTGATTGAGAATAGATTTCTAGTAATGGAAATTTCAATGTTTTTATGTGTGCCTTGATGAAATAATTAAAAATAATTGATTTTTAGAGTGTTTTTAAGGTGTGAAATGAACATTAAAAATATGTTGACATGCCTTTATGATGAAATTGCATTTTCTATTAGAAATGGTGTGGTTTTTAATTTGGTTTTGTTTTGGTAATTTCTAGAATTGTATTATCAATTTTTTATTGGGTGAAAATTATATTTCATAACATTCTTATATGTTTAAATTTTTAGAATAAAATATTTAATGGAAAATAGTTTTGTTTTGTGCGTGCAGACGGGTGCGTTATTTTTTAAAAAAAATTACGGGACTATTGTTTGGTGTGAGACATGTTTTTTTTGTGATGATGTTGTGTTTTTAGTTTTAAAGTGATTTATTTAATGTGAAACTGGTTATGTTTTGTTGTAAACATTGGGTGTACCATTTTGGGATGTTATATAATAATTTCAAATGGGTTATTGCCTTAATATAATATTTTGTATGATGTTGTTAGCGTGTTTTGTGTGTCTAAAGGTTTCAATTCGTTTTTTAATATAGTGATTGGTGGTGATTTTATGTTTGTTATCATGTGATGTTTCTAGGATTTCTTCTAAAGGATTATTGGTAGGTGATAAATGTGTTTTCATGGTGTTTGTGTTGTTTTTATATTTTAATGGAAATTTTCAATGGAAAATTAGTCACATTGGGAGTGTTCCCATTGGTTCACTTTTGAAATTTAATTGCATGGTGTTGAATAATTAAAACCATGTTTTTATGTGGTTACTAGTTTATTTAGTTTTAAGGAGACATTGATATTATAGAATCAAGTGATTCTTGGTGTAATATCGTCTAGGTTTTTCTCGAAATGGTTTAATAAATAGTGTAAATGATTTATTGATTTATATATATGGTGTGAAAATATTTTTTTAGAATAATTTATTAAGAAAATTATTTGAATAAATTACTTATTTGGAATAGGGTATGTTTTTTGTGTAATACCGTGTTGAGATATATAAAAACTTTTTATATGTTGTGAAAACTAATTATATTCTTCTTTGAGTGTTTCCAAATGGGATTTTGTGAAATTATTAAGTAAC
Source organism: Viscum album (assembly GCA_963277665.1). NCBI lineage: Eukaryota > Viridiplantae > Streptophyta > Magnoliopsida > Santalales > Viscaceae > Viscum > Viscum album. The sequence goes on from OY728163.1 coordinate 1,434,953,174, forward strand.
TATAAATGTATTTCGGAAATGTACTTTGTTGTGCATGTGTTTTTTGTTTTTTTAAACGGTGTTTGGGTATGCTAGTGGTGGTTTCTATGTGTAATTTTGGGTTTGGTTTCTGATATGTCGAAGTGATATACTATGTGAATGTGTAATTACATTGAGCACAAGGGAAAACCTAGGTTATCTAGGTGGGTGGACGAGAACTAGTATTCTACTGATCTCATGGGGTTTGGCCCTTTTTTCACGTAGCAAGTTTGACCATGATAACGCATACTAAATTATGATTATGAATATGATATCGGGGTACCCCAATGTTATGGGTATTCTCCATACTAGTGGATTGTGTGAACAATAATATATATTTTTATTGTAACATTTTCACCGAGATACAAGGTTCTAGGGCCCCACTTGAGCTAGATAGACCTTAGGGGGTTTTTCCGCAGTGGACTAGTATTCAATACATCGTGTGTTCCATCAGCATACAGAGGACCACTTATATATGTGTGTGTTCTGGGTAAAATTTCTCTCCCACTTTAAAAATGTATTTGTGAAATGGTATTATTCATGTGTTATTTTTTAACTTTTATCTTGTAAATGTTTATCATAAAAGCGTTTCACAACTATAACTTTGAATAAGAATATTAAATTTATCATTTAAATGTTGTAGAAGGTATTTTTATTTGGTGGAATCCTAATGGGCCTTTATCTCACTCCCTACATCCACCCTTGGGTGTATATATAATTTTTTCCTTGTGTATCCCAGGCTGAGGCATCGTACACATGGTTGGGGTTCGGGTGGTCGATGGTCTTCTCGTACAGGTTGGTGTTGGTAGCTCGAGGTGGTTGCACCCCATGTTATTTAGACGTTTGTGTTGGAGTTTTAGTTTTGTTTCTTTATTTTTGTGCTCTATGGTATTTTCTTTGTTGAGTTGTAATCATTAAATTTGAAATGTTTTAATGTTCTATTTGGTGGTAAAAAATCTGTTTCTTTCTATTAAAGTAGTTTATTGTTTTATGTTTATTGTTTCGGGTAAATTGTTCCCTCATTTTTGTTATACCCTGAAACTTTTTATAGCCCCTGAGGATCAGGGATTCCCTTTGGGCCAAGTCACAGACAGGGTTGGGTGCCAGGTCAGATGGTGACCCGGCCTGGTCCGTGATAGTTTCTGTTGTTGGGTAGGCATATATGCATTCCAAAATTCCAAAAATATATAAGAAAATTACAAAAATAACATGGGAAATACCAAAACAATACTACATATATTAATGAACATATCATTAGAATGTGTCCATATTTTCTGGACATGGAGAATCCACAAAGGATCCTCAATATAGGAGTTTGGAAAATGAATATCTAGTTTATAAACTCTCTCGTCTTAATGATTGTGTTTTTATGATCATAGAAATTTATCTATGGTGGAACGTGATCATAATAACATGTTACCAAGTTTTAGTAATATTATTTTCAATTTCTTTTCTCCATATATCATTACTTCATGTAGTTCCATAGGCTCTCCCAAAACACCTTACCATAAATTCTTACTTTATATTCATAATCTTATTAGTCATTGGATCCCATCTCTTAAGGAGTGTCATGACAACCCTCCTTATGGATAAATTATCATAGAGAAATGAGGACCTCCAGTTTCTATAATCATCACTACATTTCTACCCCAGGGTATATGCTATATTAATTCCCCATATTGATAGAAAATAATATTTTAGGGCAGCCTTACCCATGAAGGAATTCATTATAAATGACATACCTATAGAGACACATCATATCATCAACAGGTTACTCCCCTTGACGAATCATCAATGATAAAAATTAATATCATGAGGTACATGGGATATTCATTCCATTCATTTGTAATGCCTCTTATGTTACAAGTGATATTCTTTCCCAATAGTAATAAAATACAAGGAAATATTTATTCTCTAAACCACCCTTTTTCCACGTATTATGACAGATGAGATTCCTACAGAACCCACTGTATACATAAAATCAGTTGGAAGAAACACACTCTTGGATGATCAATTGGAAAAAATAACTAGTATAATTATAATATAATGCATTACTGATGAGAAGGAAACTTGATAGGGATAATATACCCTTCATGTTTTGCACCTCTGTAACACCTCAAGCTTTTATAGACCTTTTTTTCAAAGAAATTAATTTTTAATTTCTATCATACAATGAACTAAGTAAAAAATTATATTCACATTGAGCTGAATTAGCATACATTAAAAATAAAATCAGATTTTTATAAATTACACACAACACTTACATGTCTTATATTAAAAAATACAGAAAGTTGTTTTACGTCAAAATATGTGTTGTCAAAAATATTTTCCAAAATGTTTTAATAAATGTTTTAAAATTATACTTGAATATAATTTCCATGGGAAAATTGCAGTAATTGTTTTTATTATTTTGAAAGCTTCTTTTATATGTTTTCAATGATATTTTATTTAGTAAAATTTTTAAAAGAATTAATTTTTCAAAATGAATTTTTTAAAGAAGATATGATTTTTTATGATGAACTATTTTTAAAAGATATTGAAAATTTATATCCCATTAATAAAAACAACTTCAGCTATTACCAATTCCTTTATGAGGAAGATATTAAAGATTTCCAATCACATTATATCTCTGAATGGACTATGCTTAGATTTAATTATGTTTATAAAACCCATTTCTCATTCACTGGTTATATGAATTTACAACATCATTCTTAACAATAGTTATTGTTATGAAGAATTGATTATTAAAACTATATCATTTTCCAAATTTTATTATATTCATACATATTTATGATACCCATGTCATTTTGTGGGTTATGATATGGTTTTTAATGATCTTGTATCACATGTATGTATGTCATTACTTATAAATGGGTAAGACATATATCGCCCTCCAATGCATTGAGTAATGATTTCTATCTTTTGAGATTGATATGAAAGGAATGAGAAATGGAATTGGTCTAGCATTACAACAATGTAATATGGAGTGAACGTAGATTAGTAATACCAAGCTGGAATGGAGAGACACCCTGGTTCAGTAACGGAATTTATCCACTAAGATGACAGCTAAATTAATGAATTTACTAGTAAGGATATATTATTATTTTATTATGTTTCTTCCACAATTACATATTTTATTCTTATTTTATGATATCATGGATTATATTATTTATTTACTTATGATTTACGACTTATAAAATGTCAATATTTATGACATGATTCATGTTTTTGATCATTGATATGTTGGTTTTGATATTTTATTTTTTATGATCATGTTCACATACAGTTATGCTCATGATTATTCTTATGTATCTCCCTTGTTTACCCTTACGATGCATCTTATCTCACCCATTTTTTCGTTTTCTTACCCCATGTTATCAAGATATGTTTTCTTTTTAATTTGTCTAAAAAGGGTCCTAGTCAAGAAGATACTAGTGTGAGATGATATAGATCATTTATGTACAATTGTTTAAGTTTCCATGTTTCTAAATGAACTAGACTAGTATAGAATTTGGGTATCTATTTTAGTAATATTTTATATATTCTCCCAAATTTATGTAAACTTAATGTATTTAAAGAGAGGTACACTATATTTGGTATCAGAGTTAAGGTTTAGTTATCATTTTGAAGTTATACTGAAGAAAAAATTTTGAGAAACCAAAGGACATGTTTAGGGATAAGTTTAAGGATAAAAAAGTATAAAAAAAAAGTAAAATAATTTTTTGTAAAGCGTAGAGTGAGTGGCTTCCAATAAATACATACAAGACAATATATGAAAAGTGTAAATTTATATTTAATATGTGTACCTAGGGTTACAACATTCACAAGATGTATTGAGCATGACTCAGGTTAATATGGTGTATGACCATAGGCATTTTCATGCGTAGTTTGACCCTCATGGTGGATATTCTTTAGAAAATCACAAACTATTCAAAAATAAAAATGAATGATTTAAATATATTTTATATACAAATAACCTAGGATAAACCTAACATTTCATTTATGAAATAATTTTTCATAATTTAGACAACCAATATGTGACTATTCCTGACATTCTGGGTACTCAGTTTGAATTTATTCTTACACTGTTATTCTTGTTTTAGTTAATTGTTGGAGACTAATGGAATGGTGTTAATAGAGATTTTAATGGACAATGAAATGATTTTACTTTTAATACAATAAATTATATGGGATCAGGTATATTAAAACTTATTTATAAGATTAACAAAATTTGACAATCTATGAATCAATGTAGACATCCAAATGTCAAAAGAAGTGAACAACATTCTGTTGGGTCATTCATGAGGGAACAACCCCCTTATTTCAGAGTGTATTCTAATTAACTTGATGTTGAAAAATTTATCATTACTAATTAAATAATATTATCCATTCTATTGTGATCAGAGCATGAGAACAATATCCTATAATTTCATCGATTAGAAGGTGAAGCATACTAATGGTCGACTCCAATTAAGGAAATGAGGATAGAATACAATATTATCTATGAATAGATTATATTTTGTGAAATCAATATTGAAATGGTTGTTGGAGTTACATTTAATGCTCCTAATTATAAAAATAATACTATTATGGAGTTATAATAAAACTCTAAATTCTATGGAGAAAAGAAGACGAGTTTCAATTATGCACTAAAGTTTTAATGAATCATGGATGAATTTGTATTAATGGGTAGAGTAAATGTTTTAAGTACATAAAGTAAGGTAAATGTGATGTTTATTATTAAATAATGGGAAGAAGTTAGCTCAAAATAATAATATAGAAAAATATGAATAGAATTCACCTTTTATGATTTAGTTCCACAAGTGTTAGGAGAATTGGAATTATGAAAACCACTACCAAAACGTAAGGTCTGGTGATGATGATTGAAGTCTAAAAACACTTAATAAAAGAGATAAACGTAAAATCTTTTAAAATATCTATTTCTGACGATTCTTTTGATAAACATGTGATGAATTGTAGAGTCACCATCTCCTCTAGAAATTAAAATGTTATATTTTATTCTAGATCAAACAACTATTTGATATCTAACAAATTTTATAAGGTTTTTATGATTAAGAAAAAATATTTATATGTTGAATTAGTAGTGAAAACCTCTAATGGTACAATGATTGCATCACATGTCTATTATTCCACTATGGTTGATGATTGTGATAATTTTATACATATATATCTTTTCATTCATCCTTTTATGTAATTTCATTTCATATTAGTCATGTGTTGGGTTTATCTACCAAAAACCCACTTCAATTGTTGAGGAATAGAAGTTATTTTTGATATTTGAAACCCTCTTATGATAATCCCTCCTTTGGATGATATGTATGAATTTAATGGGGATATTACATCTAGTGTATGGGTTTAAATTCCCTTTCAAAAAGGTTTTTTTATCTCAAATGGTCTGGGAGAAAATCAATATTCAATATATTGTTTTTGCTCAGGAATTTTTTGGTAATATTTCTTGAGGAGTTTCTCATCCATCCACCAAAACGTGATTTTTAGTTCCCAATAAAATTCATTCCAGGTTCCAAACCAATTTCAAATACTCCTTATAATATGGTCCTGATTGAGTTTTAGGAAATTAATAAGAGACTTTATGAAAATCTTGATATGGGATTCATTCAACAAAGTGCATCACATTGGGTAGAACTCGTTCTATTTTTTGAAAAATAATTATGGATAAATGTGACTCTGTATTGATTATTTGGAGTTGAAAAATATCACAATAAATATCATGTATCCTATTCCCTGTATTGATGATGTGTTTGATCAATTTTGTGGAGTTCAATACTTCACCATAACTACATTTTGTTCCAAATATCGTCTATTAAGGGTCAATATGGTGGATATACCTAATAAAAAATTACATTCAAGGTTAGGAAACAATGAATATATAGTGACACCTTTTGGTCTTATGAATTCCAATTTTATTTCATTGATTTATTGAATATAGTCTTTAGATATTACCATGATTTGTTTTTAGGTTTCTTTATAAAAGATATTCATATCTATTGAAACAAAAAAGTAAGACAATGTAGATCACGTGATAATTATACTAAATACCCTATATATAGATAGTATATATTAAAATATTAATAAAGTATTAATTTTGGATGTAAAATGAATCATTTTGGGTCACATAATCTCAAGAGATGGTATAGATGTAGATTTATCAAGGGAGAAGACTAATGAATACTGGCCCATACTAACTATGGTGAATCAAATCAGTAGAATTCTAGGTTTAGTATTATATTATCAATAATTATTTACTAATTTTTAATTACTATCTAATATTTCAAATATGTTTACTCAAAAGGGTGTCATATTCCACGGTAAAGATGAGCGTGGGTAAAATTTTAAGGAAATGAATAGAATTTTATTCAATGCACATGTAAATACATTACCTTATAGTGGAGAAGGCTATAAAATCTATACTGATGAATTTAAGAAGGGTTTGTGATGTTTTTTTATTAAAAATATCATTTGTTTCTTATTCCGCATAGTTTTTTATGATTCAAGAGAAATATTACCCAACACATGATTTAGATTTAGAAATGGTTGTTTTTACATTAACAATGTTCAGGAATTATCTTTATAGTGTAAGGTGTGATATATATATTGATCATAAAATTCTGATATATATACCGATCATAAAAGTCTTATATATATAGCGATTATAAAAGTCTGTAATATATATTCATATAGAAGGAGTGGAAAATGATTCATATAATTTGGATCTTGTTGATAATGGATTATAACTGGTGAATACATTACCACCCTGGGAAGGAGAACCATGTGAGAAATGCTTTATGTTATAAGGATCATGATGCTTATTCATGATGTGGATCACAAATTGTCCAATATTTCTGAATTTTCATGGGATAAATATAGAAATCCTTAAAGAATGGAAAAATAAAATCTTTATCAAATGAATTTTAAACCCAGTTATCATGTTTTTATTGTGGAGGATCAGATTGATGATGTATAAGTGAAATAAATATGACAATGTTTTTTATTTTTATGCATCATAAGGATGGAATGGTATGATTTTGGAATCATGTATATGTTCCATCGATGACATATTTGAAGTAGGTATTAGAGGATGCTCATAGTTCGTAATTATCTGCTCATCTTGGATTTATAAAATGTGTAGGGGTTTTTAATGAATACTTATGTTGGGATGGCCTAAGGAGACATATCACAGAGTTTGTATCTTGTTGTTTTTATGCCAATAAGTTAATAAAGAAAGAAAAAAGTCAAAGGGGTTGTTGCGTCCATTACCCATATCAAAATGGAAATGGGAGAACATTTATATGTTTTTTTGTTGGAAAACCCAATAACACTAAAGGTTTTGTTGTTTTATGGTTGGGAGTCGATCTTTGTATTATTCCTTCAGAGTTCTTCGCTATTAGATAAGACTTATCACAATATCAACTTTTCCGAATTTACAATAAAAAAGTGTTAAAGTTGTATGTAGTACCACATTATATTTTATTATATGGGGATTAGAGGTTTAACTCTTTTTTTAGAGAATCCTTAAGAAATAAATTGATTAGAATTTTAGTTTCAACACTACATATCATCATCAGATTGATGGTCAGTCTAAAATAACAATTCAAGCAACAGATGCTATGTTGAGATCTTGTTCTCTATATTTCAATGTTCATTGAGATCAACACCTTCATCAATTTGGGATTTTATAAAAAAAGATTACACTCAAGAATTCATAAGTAACCTTATGAATCCCACTCTGGGATGAAATGTAGATTTCCAACGTACCGGGGAGGGTTTGTTGAATAAATCCTATTGGGACTTGAGATTGCTAAAAAATGTTCGATAAGGTTAGAAGCAATCAGCTAAAAATAAAGGAAGCTCAATGTGGGAAAAAAATATAAGTCTATAAATGATGAAATAATCTATAATTTGATGGTGGTGAAAATGTGTTTATAGGAATCTCACCCTGGCAAAAATTAATGATACTCAAAAGCAAAGGGAAACTAAGACTTGGGTATATCATTCATGTTGAAATTATTGTTCGTAATGGGATGGTAGCCTATCACTTGTAACTTCCTACAAATATATATCAATTTCATGATACATTACATATAAATCTCATGTTGAATTACATAATAGATCCTTGACATGTACTAGTTTTAGAGGTCATACCGCTTGATAAGTATCTTTCTTATGAGGAAAAATCATTGGAAATTCTCGATTGTATAGAGAATGTTCTATGAAATATGACCACTCCACAGGTCTATGTTTTGTGAAGAAATCACTAATTAAGAAGCTATATGGATCCCTGAGGATAATATAAAAAATAAATTTCATCATTTTTTTACTAGAATAACTATTTTCAAGGATGAAATTCATTTTAAGGGTTGGATAATGTAACACCCTTAGTTTTTATGTATCATTTTTTCGAATAAATTAAATTTTATTTTACATATTTCAATACAATAAGTAAAATATTCCTTTCATATAGAATCCATTATTTTTAAATTATAAGGAAATTCATCATTTCCTTTGTTACATGCAACACTAACTCTTATTGCATTACAAGTAACACTAATTTTTATTATGAAACGTCATGTAGTTGTTGTAATAATTTAAACGAGATAAACATAGTTGTTAAACATAGTAATATAAATGGTTAGAACTAAATTTCTTATATTTATTATAATTATTTTATATAAATATAATAGGTTCATAATAAATTATATATTTTTTGTTAAAGTCCATATATGTTTAAAAACACAATTTTCTCAAATAAACTAATTTTAATGTTCTTTTGTGAAAAATAATAAATTTATTTTTATAAACATTTAGAAATTTTATTTGATAATCTATAAATAATTTTTTAACATATAATTTTGAAATAAGCTTAGGGTGAATTTTTTTATTTTTTATGAGAAACATCGATTTTTGATGAATAGTTAAAAAAACTAGAGTTTAATCAAGATAATTTTTTCAGCTAATGTATTTATAAGTTTTTGTGAAATTATAAATAAATTTAAAAGTTTAATTTTATTTTGTTTGTATAAATTAATAATATTTAGGTTATTGGAACCAATTCCAAATTTTAATTGGATATAAAATCCTAGAAAACTTTTGATTATTTTTAACTTAAAACCCTGCAGTGTTGTCCCATTAACGATATTAATTATAAATTTATTTATGATACTTATATGATTGGAATTTAGATAAGTGGATTACATATTTGGAATAAAATTAATTAATAATGTCTAAAATGGTCAATGTAGTGTTTAACAAAACTAATTATTCAAATTAATGAAAAATAATTAGATCGACTAAGGTAATATTAAGATTGAAAAAGGAGTAAACATTAAAATTAAGAACCCAACAACCGAGAATCATTCTAAGAGACATTTGATATATATGTTTCAACCCTATAATACCTAGGATAAACATTTATTCATTATTGTGTCCACTTTATATATGAATAACATGGTTGGAATTATATCATCTAATATTTCCAAAGGTGACACTCTGCCTCTAAAAAAGTTCCCCTTTCCTCCCACTTCCTCACACATTTTATGCTACAAACGTTCAACCAATATCCTCTCAAAACACTTCCAGAAATATATCCCGAATTCATAAAATTTCCCCCTTGAGAAAGAATGAATCCATGGAAGCCTTTTGGTACAAACAAAAATGAGTTACCTAATTAAGAGGGAACAACTACTATCAAAATCATTTATTTTATTTTCAATCTCCACCACCTACAGTAACATTATTCTATTATTTTATATGAAAACAAAATCATCGATATACTATTATTTTTAACAGTAATGGTTCAACCTACACTTACACTTACCTATATCTAATTGGCAATGAATATATTGTTTACTTGTACATCGTACTTCCACCTCACAAAACAATGACTATAAATTTTATCATACTGCCTATCATTTTAGTCATTGAGATGGAAACTCATTTTATATATGTTGTATATTATATTTATTTTTTCATTAAGCCTTTTTAATCCTTTTATGAAACAAATATTTATAAATTATATTTTATGTAAATACGATAAATGTTTTTTGGGATGTGTGGACTACCACCCCCTTAAAGCGATGCAATTATTTATTTAAAAGGTTAGGGCCAATGTATCAATTTATTATTAAAGAATAGTCAGCTTTTTTATTGGGTATCGGAAGACCCATTGCATTACTCGAAGGCCAAAGGCTTGGTAGACTGAATACAAGGCTTGAAAGCCCATTTTTGGCCCAATGGACCCATTGGTGAACCGTTCAGCTACAGTACCTGTGCATCTACAGTTCATGCTACAGTACCACTGCTATAGTTCTAGCTATAGTGCCTCCAATCCCACAGTTCCACTACTACAATAGTCTCAACATTTCTATACACTACTGGAATTAAGGGTATTTGCGATGGGACATTTGTGATGAGATACCATCACAAATAATATTTTTTGCGACGGGTCAGTCGCAAATAAGCCTTCGATAATATACATTATATATAAATAATCTTTTTGTGATGGGTCTGTCACAAATATTATTTGCGACGGAGAAGTTCTCTATCGCAAATAATCATCCGATTATATACATTATATATATAAAAACATTTTGTGATGGGCCCATCACAAATATTATTACTAAAAATTATATTTAAATTATTTGTGATGGGACCCCATCACTAAAGGTCCCATTGAAAATACTAAACACAATTTAAAAAATATTTAATAAAATTATGATTAATGAAAAAAATATATTATTAGTATTAATATAATAAAAAATATTATTATTAGTAAAATAAACAAACATTAAAAAATATAATACTGAATACATATATTTAATAAAATTATGATTAATAAAAAATTAATATTCATATTATTAATGTAATAAATATTAAGAAATTATTAACATTCTCAATAATTACAGAAAAATATAAAAAAATTAATAAATTATAATAATTATTAGTAATATAAACAAATATTAAAATATATAATACTAATAATAAATAATAATTTATTAAAAAAAATTAAATTATGCAATATTTGCACCAATATAAAAGACAAAAATTGTAAATAGTTCCTATTACAACAAATCTTGAATTCAAATGTTTTTAACATAAAAAAATAAATCCCCGGGGGTCGTCTTTTAGAGGAGGTGGAGCAGCTATAGGAGATGGTGGAGAAACTCCATCCCTAAACTATGAGTCAGACGGTACATGTACTCCATCTTCTTGTGATGATACTACTTCTACTGCTGCCATCGACGCATCTCCTCCTCATGATACTACTACAGCAGTAGCTACTGGTGCCACTAACGCATCCCTTCAAGCTGCTTCTAAAAACCCGCTATAATCTCAGCCCGAGTTCGCAACTCCCCCTGATACTATGAGGTAGAAGATGATGCCTCTCCATGAGCTACGCTCGAACTGGACGCTGACATCGCAACAATACCATAATATATACCAGGAGTCAAATGAGCCCAGATACCAACAACTTGGCCCTTCTCAAAGCCATAATGAGTCTTCTGCATCCATGTCGCCACATCGAAATGGTGGGCACTGGTCTGCTCAGTCATCTCGTCCTGACCCTCAACCTGTGTGTAAGAGATCACAACCTCATTAGACTCTTTCAATTAAAATTTTAAATTAAAATTGTGAAAATATTATATGCAGTTAATTGTGAAAGTGAAAAAATAATACTAACCACATTCCAATATTGATGATCACCTCTAATCTCTCTAGTGGCTGGATCACAGTACATCCTCCAACAAACGTCGAACTCCATAATATCGGGATGCTCAACTGCCTACAAAAATATAAAATAAACTATTTATATTTAATGTTATATAAAATTTTTAAAAAATATACTTACTGTATGATCTCTATGGGTACTAAATGTACAGATAACAGCTCGACGCGTCACCTCATGTTTCCCCCGGTTCTGTCATCCCACTTAAGATCTCCTCTGAACTCCACCACCTAACTAGTTTAAATATAATCCATCCCAAACATAAGATGAAATGTACTCTGGTCAGTGGGCTCCAAACGACTCATCAAATTCTATCACTCATACTTTATTAATCGATGTTTACCTAAAATTGTGAAAAAAAATGATGGAAACAGTCTCTCATAGACACCTGCCATGCCACGTGGATAGCGTCACACATTCTATAATCGATGGGATAACATAAACCCAAAAAATAATTTCTGATATCAAGTTATTAATAAAATAAATTTCAAAATAAATATTATTTATTTACATACTAGCAAATTATTAAACATGTTGTGCCACACATCAATGAGAATCAGTTCCTATGTGATCCATGGATGATAAAAATAATAGCGTAAGATAGTGTTCCCCTGTCCAAAAGCTACATGCGCAAAACTGTGAAAAAGGAATAAACAATCAAATAATTAATATATATAGAAATAAATTAATGAATGCTAACTAAAATATACAGGTTACCATACCACTGGGTGCATTGATCGAAACCAAGATATGGATATTGCTCGAGGATATTGTCAAGAATCATCAGTCATGTAATACCACACCCCATCCTCATACCCCTTAAACCGTCAATAGGATGAGGGTCAGATTGTCCACAATCCCCCTCATCCAAAGGTAACTCAGCCTTTTTTAACTCACAAAATAGATCACAATCCATATGAAACACAAAATGATTGTTATTAGCTGATAGTTGAAAATTACTATTATATATATATATTAGTTATGATTATAACCAGCATTTAACTATGTTAGCGTCCATCTTCATCCTTATCTCCATAGCTGTGAATGTCAATGTCTTCATATTCCACCTCACAATCATCAATATCCATATGAGTTTATGTTTCATCATCTCTTTTCATTTCAAATTCATTTGTAACATCATTAACACATTCTTCATCATCGAACCTTAATTGTGGAGTGTCACCATCAATATTCACTTCTCTTTGTGAGAAATATTAATTTTGAGCAGTCTCTTGAAAATTTTCAATTCCTTCCACTTCACCAGTACCACATTGAGATTGTTTAAACTGATTTTCCTGAGATTTCATTTTTATTATGCTCCACCAATCACTAAAGTCTCTTTATGTATCACAGTACATTTGGATAATAAATTTTATGTGCATGTTGAGCTAGAAAAAATTGTTCGTTAACTACAAGAATTATTTTATATTTAATATCGATGATTCCATGAGTCGTACAAACACACACGACTCTCTCAGTATCCAACCACCAACATTTAAACATCAATATATAATACTATACTAGCTATCACAGCTCAAAAATTTAATCCAGAATTCCATAAAAGTCAACTTCATATTTTATGTGATTCCATCCTTTCATGAAAACTCCACATATCGTTGTTTATATTGATTCCCCATATACACGTGTATGAAATCGGAAACCATTCACCACATATTCATTATAACATTTAACCGTTTTGGAGGGTGAGTTACTCAATATAGATAGTCGGTTATCAATTTTATCGACATGTTGATACACCTGAAAATTTGTAAAACAATTATCAATATAATAAATAATAAATGAAATTGATATTATCCAATCAATAATTTATGTAACCAGTTTTTGAAACCATTGAGATAAAAAAATTATTTTTTATTCCAGTTCACCTGCTGTAAATTGTGGAAGGTGTTTCTTGATATGATTATCATATAAACTACAAATAAATTATGTTTACACACCATAACATAAATTGTTGAATAAGTGATTGAAACACTCACCATAAAAATGATTTAATTTCTTCACAGTTGAGCAGAACATATGTATGAGCTATGTAATGTTCATTATCTGAAATTCATCATTCATAAACTCCACCAAAATGAATATTTGTCTGATTAAAAACTGATAATTGATTGTCCATTTCTTAATTAACATTACCCTAGTTTCATGCCATATGATTCTTCTTTGAAGGATATTGAGATTCAAAATATTTAGAGCAGAAAAAAAGGAATTTCCTCTTGCAAATAGACTTCAGTAATTGAGCCTTCAACTAATGCTTTGTTACGTACTTTTTCTTCAATTTCTGCATGCATCTCTCGAATGGGTACATGCATCGAAACTGTACTGGACCTTCACATTTACCATCATGTGACTAATTTAATATTGGATGATCCATTGAGTCAATGAAAGACGATGGAACGATTTTTTCATGTTTACAAATAATTACAGCAACATCTTATTCTATTTTTCATAGTGCATCGTAGTATGTTCTCTCCGCACAAATTTCTTGAATTTTTTTTTGATATTTTTATTATCGAATCCCAAATCATATAATTCAACAAACCTATTAATCCAATCGACATTAATCATTCCATTATAATATGACAATTATGAATTTTTAATCCAATAATATAACCATTCTTAACACATATTCCCAAATTCGAAGCATAGTGATCTGGAAGTCTCAAATCTACAATCCACTGACAAAATAATAAGTAACTCTCTTTGTAGAGTGTATAAGATGCTTTTGGTATCATTAAGCTCTATGACCTGACATTTTCAAATAGTTCATGTTCTGGTCGCATGCAACATAGGGAATGATCTAATCATGAATTTACAGTATCTTTGGTCTTACCTAGTGTATCCAAAACATAATGAAATAAATTATCAAAATATCTATTCTCAATTTTCATGGAATCAAATATGTGGCGGAACAAAAAATCAGACCAATATGGAAGATCCCAAAAAACATTGTTTTATCCAATTATGTTCTTTCCCAATGCCAAGAATTTTCTGTTGGTTTATTGTTGGCCCAAATGAGATGGGAGGTAATGAAAATACCACTGATTTAAACTCTGTAACTCAGATCATTTTTTGAGGTTCATCACATCCATTTGTACCATTTCTCAAATGAAAATTTTTCCTCTAAAAAAGATGATCAGTTGGAAGAAATCTATGGTGACAATCAAAATAGAGAGGTTTTTCTTCATTGACGAGCATAAAGGCTTTGTTTTCTTCAATACAGTATGGAATTGATTTTGGATCATTTTTACTCTAGCTAGATAACATGACATATTCCGAAAAGACATTAATCATCCACATTAATATAGCTTTTAATATGAAATTTTGTTTCACAACAACATCATATGTACTAACAACATCACTCCACAATTGATTTAACTCAAAAATCAATGGTTTCAAATAAACATCAATATTCATTTTTGAATGTCCTGGGATTAATAAAGTAAAAATGTTATAGGGCGCCTTCATCAATAGCCATTAAGGTAAATTATACAGAGTTATAAACACAATCCATTATGAATCATGACTACTGTAAGAACCAAATAGAGAGAAACCGTTAATATAAAGACCTAATCGCATGATTTGGGATTCAAAAGAAAAAGACGTATGCAGACAGTCAGAATTTTGCAATGAATCACCATCAGATCGATGATTCTTGATTTTATCAGTTGAAATCTTGGTTTTGTGCCATGAAATCCTTGACGCTGTGTTATGAGACATAAATAAATGATGCAATCTTGGTGTAAGGGGGAAATATCTCAACTGTTTTACTGTAATAAATCCAGACATCCTTGATTGAGCTTCTTTATATACTTTATTTTCCATATGTGGGACAACTATACAATGAATCATTTTCACCAGAATATAAGATGCAATCATTTGGACATGCATGAATTTTTCAATAACTAAGGCTCAGATTATGAATCATCCTCTTTCTCTCATAGTAATTTTCATGCAACACAATTCCTTCTGGTAATAGTGTTTTAACCAAATAAAATATATGATAAAAATAATTGTTTGATATTGAATTATCTGATTTAGTAGCCATAAATTTTGAAACCATGTCTAATTTTCTTATCTTACAACCAGGATAAAATGCTTCCTCAGTAGACCTCAACACTTATAAAATTTTGATGGTGCCATCTCAAGAGTTAAATCAATATCATCTTTAGTTTTAGTTTGTTGAACAGATGGACTTGCAATATCATTACAAAATTTTGAAACAGTGATTGATCTGAAATCAAGATAATAGTATCTTCCCTGGAACTTCTTTCAATGTTTTGATACCAAAAAACATAATCTGGTTGAAAACCAAACAACAAGAGATGTCCCACTACATTGTCAAATGTCTCAAATGTTCTCCGAGCACATTTTTTACAAGGACACATTATTGTTCATTCTGAAACATATTCAGGTTTTGATGATTCAAATGATAATAATGATTCAACACCCTAAATATATACATGATTTAATCCAGAACCGTTTGGATTTCTATGGTGATTTACCCAAGCACGATCATCTAATTGTGATTGTTTTCGACTTCATTACTCTATAATTTTCTATAAAATAATAAACCATTAATGTTTTTGAATATTTTGAAATTATAAAAATCAAAATATAAAAAAGATAAATAATTACAACTACTATCTAATAATTACCAATAATTACGAGTGACACAATTTCTAGTGGATTGAAGGCTCCTCTTTAGTTTGAAGGCTCATTTACATAAAACTTAATCATAGAGAAATCACAATGAAGAATCTATTGGGAGGTACACATATTCATTCTTGTATGCACGAGAATGAATATGCGTACCACGGATCAGATTCTTCAGAGTGATTTTTGTGTCAGAAAGTTGCAAGTAAATGAGCCGTATGACAAAAGAGCCCCCTTATCGTCGACGAATCATCTTTTTACAACTGTCACCACCTGAACACATTAGAAAAAATGAGGTCCCATGAATTCATATTCAAAATTGTGCATATGATATTGGATATGCATATGTAGAAGCATACTTTTCATAATGTTTTGAGTTGGTGAAAGTTGAAAGGAGAAGAGTCCTCGAGCAAAAGGAGTTTCGTCAATCCACTGGAAATTATGCCAAGTTATTACAAGTTATTACAATTTATTACAATTGATTTTTTCCTTAACTTTTTATATTTATTACTAATTGTTACTATTTATTACAAATTGTTACAAATTGTTACTAATTATTATTAATTATTAATAATTTTTGCCAATTGGTACTAATTGTTACTAGTTGATACTAGTTGTTAATAATTGTTACTAATTGTTACTATTTATTACTATTTTTTACTAATTGTTACTAGTAATAATACAATTTTTACAATTTATTCCTAATTATTCCAATTTATGCCTATTTATTCTTATTTAATCCTATTTATTCTTAATTATTCCTAATTATTCTTATTTATTCTTAATTGTTCCTCATTATTCCTAATTATTCCTAATTATTCATAATTACTACTAATTATTACTGATTATAACTATTTTTTACTATTTATTACTAATTATTACAAATTATTAATAATTATTAATAATTATTACTAATTATTACATATTATTTCTAATTAACACTAATAATTACTAATTATTACAAATTATTACTAATTATTTCTACTTATTTCTACTTATTTCTACTTATTCCCAATGATTACTAATTGTTACTAATTGTTACTAATTATTTCTAATTGTAACTAATTGTTACTAATCGTTTCTAATAGTTACTAATTATTACAAGTTAAAATAGAATTTATTACAATTTATTCCTCATTATTCCAAATTATTCCAAATTATTGCTAATTATTACTAATTATTAATATTTATTACTATTTGTTAATATTTATTGCTATTTATTACAATTTATTACTATTTATTACTATTTTGTTACTAATTATTACTAATTATAACAAATTATTAGTAATTATTAGTAATTATTATTAATTATTACTAATTATAACTAATTACTACTAATTATTACTAATAATTTCTAAATATTACTATTATTCCTAATTTTTTCTAATTATTACTAATTATAACTGATTATTACTAATTATTACTAATTATTAATAATTATTACTAATTATTACTAATTATTATAATTTATTACTAATTATTACTAATTATTACTATCTATTACTATTAATTTCAAGATAATATTTATTACTATTTATTCCAACATATTACTAGTTACTATTTATTACTATTTATTACTATTTATTACTATTTATTACTATTTTTTACTAATTATTACTAATTATTACTAATTATTACCAATTATTAGTAATTATTACTATTTATTACTATTTATTACTATGTATAACTATTTATTACTATGTATTACTATTTATTACTAATTATTACTAATTATAACTATTTATTACTATTATAACTAATTATTACTAATTATTACTAATTATTACTATTTATTACTAATTATTACTAATTATTTCAAATTATGTGAAATTTTGCTTATTATTTCCAATTATTCCAAATAATTCCAAATAATTCCAAATTATTCCTTATTATTCCTAATTATTCTTAATTAATTTTATTTATCACTAATTATTCGTAATTATTTCAAATTATTCATAATTATACCTAATTATTATTATTTATTCCTAATTATTTGTTAATTATTCTAAGTTATTCATAATTGTTTTTAATTATTTCTCATTATTCCTAATTATTTCTATTTATTACTAATTATTACTAATTATTAATAATTATTACTAATTATTCCTAATTATTGCTAATTATTTCTAATTATTACTAATTGTTCCTAGTTATTCCTAATTATTTGAAATTATTCGAAATTATTCGAAATTATTACTATTTATTCAAATTTATTACAATTTATCACTATTTATTACTATTTATTACTATGTACTACTATTTATTACTAATTATTACTAATTATTACTAATTATTCCTGTATTACTATTTATTAATAATTATTACTAATTATTTCTAATTGTTCTTAATTATTACAAATTATTCATATTTATTCTTAATTCATACTAATTATTAGTTATTATTAGTTATTATTACAAATCATTACTAAATATTACTATTTATTACTATTTATCTCTATTATTACTAATTATTCCTTTGTATTAATAATTATTCCTACTTATTACTAATTATTCTTATTTATTACTAATTATTCATATTTATTACTAATTCTGTATATTTATTAGTAATTATTATTTTTATTACTAATTATTCATATTTTTTACTAATTATTCCTATTTATTACTCATTACCCGTAATTAATACTAATTTAACATAACTATTACTAAATAAACATAACTATTACTAATTAGTATTAATTGATATTAATAACTACAATAAAAAACTACAAATTACTAATTACAAGTAATTATTTATAGACAATGCTAATTTTCATTAATAATTATTAATTATAACTATTTATTAATTATTATTAATTATTAAGTATTAGTATTAATAATTTCAATTTACAGTTACAAATAAATATAGATAACAAAAAAAATTAAATCTAATTTAATTTCAACTAAACAAAAATAATTAAAATTAACATAAAAAATTAAATAAATACAAAATTAAGGAAAATATAAATACTTTTAAACTTGATTTCCTATTGATGTAAGCAACTTCACAACTTCATTGTAAAAAAACTAAATCAAAGAAATTATCACTCTAAAAATAATGTTTATAGAGATAGAGGATGTGCGAAATGAGGGGAAGAGAAATAAAATGGAGGGGGGTACATATAGGTTAGATTAGTTGTGATGAGATTATTTACGACGGGATTACCATCACAAAAGGTTCTTTTTGCGATCGGCCCTGTCACAAATACCTTTTCCCACATTAATTACTATCGATTGTAAAAAGGGTATTTAAGATTAGCCACATCGCAAAAAGTGACTTGCCGATACAACTTTTGCGACGGGACAACATCGCGTTGTAAAAAACCATTTACCGCCATCAGTATTTGCGACGAGACCCGTCGCAAATACCCTCCGACTGACACACTCTTTGAGACGGGGGGATACCCCATCCCAAATAACCTTCCCACACTTTGGCGTGCAACCCACACTAAATCGCACTTTACTTTTTGCGACAGGACCCCAAAACATATCGCAAATAACTTGTTATTTCCAACGGGTTGAACCCCTGTCGCAAATAACCTCTAGGATAGACTATTTGCGACAGGAATTAATCCCGACTAAAAAAGCCCATCGCAAAATTCTTTTTTCCTATAGTGATAGTTTCATAACTACTATAGTACTGCTACATTTCTATGCTATAGTGACACGGAAATTATTCCCAATCCGGATTTGATCCTAGGTCTTTTGGATGCCAAGAAGAAGCCTATACAACTTGGGTACATGATCGTTGGAAGAAAGTGATTTGATTCATTTACACACTAAACAGAATGTATTAATTACATTTTTAATTAAATTATATGATATATATGATTTAATAACTCTACTTGAATAAATATATATATATACACACAAATATATATACACATATTCCACTTGTACTCTTTCTTTCAACACGGTTATAATAGCAGAAACGTCATTCATGCGTATGCATGACTTTCCATCTCCCTAACTCATGTATTCTATTTCTTAAATCTATATTATATAGATACTTATAACACACATATAGTGAATATAAATTTTATTTATATCATTATTTACATTCTTGAAATAATGATATAAGTATAATGACAAAAGATATAACAAATTACGACACATGCAAAGATCAAGGTGAATATTACTCGAAGTGAAACCTTTAACATAATATTGTTAAGAAGCAGATAATATAAGGTCATAATAAATGCATATAAGGTATTGGATATGATAATATGATTCTTTGATAGATTTATAAAAAAACATATATTTATTATACAAGAGTAATTAATTATTATGATGGGAGTCAACTGTTAGGACCAATAGGGGCATATAGACCCTGAGAGGGGCGGGGAATCAGGGTATGAATATTTCATTTACAAAGTTCTTCCTACCCCACTGGATCATTACCTCTTTATTACAAGGGACACTTTGTCTGCACTTTTGTGTTTATTATGATCGCGTATTTTCTTCTTTATCTGATGGTGAAACTGTAAATGCAATGCAGTTAAGTAAGCGGGCAGACACAGAGATTTTTACTTTGTTCACCCTCACTGGGCTACGTCTAAAGAGCGTACGCCGACAAGTTCCCAGCCGTACCAAATTCTGATATTCTTCAATAGATGTTGATACAATGGTTTGGGAACAGTCACTCTGTCACAGGATCACTGCCTTTACAAGGTTTAGGGTCATTTCACTGCTTTCCTAATGGTGACTCCATGTTTCTCTATCTCTGGCTCACTACTAGTGTAGAGGATCCCCTTCTTCGTCTTCCTTTTCTCACTACTTCGGAAAGGATCCACTCACAGTTTATAGACTTGTAGGTCTCTTCATTATATCTAATGAATACATCTTCTATTGTATGTGGATGCTCTGTTGAAGTCCAAATTTCACCTGTAGATGAATATCTCTTTGCACTGAAGGTATCGGGAAAACATCTAAATTCCACGCAGCCCTAAATCACTACCAGAAATCAACCTTACATGGCATGCAATTCTAACCCTATATGCAAGTCTCGTCACAAAAGTCACAAGTGGTGTGTAATTCCACCTCATACACTTGCGCGACACAAACTTCTTCAACTCCAAACTTGCACGACGCACTTCCCTTTATTCCCAAACCAATATTGGCATGCAACAAAAAACAATCTCCCTTCTTCAAATCTGGCCCACAAGTCCTACTTGCATGACACACAACCACTTGATGACTTCCAAACCTGCGCGACAAGAGCTCTGATTCTTCTAAGTGTTGAACTCTGTTGAAAAATGAGGATGGATGGTCCTATATTTACAGGTGTTTGAATAATCTGGGCGATGACACACAAGTCTCCCCTAGGCGCGCATGTTTTAGCGCGCAAGTCCTTTTCCCCCCTAGACACTTGGGCAACTAACTTAATAACATAGGTGGCATGTCATCCTTTTCCATATTTTGATGATCTGATCACTAAGGACAAATGGAGCGCAAGTTTCCAATCCTTCTGGGCATCGACACACAAGTCACTTGCATAAACAACCCATTACTTGTGCGACCCTCTTTCCTTTTCCATATTTTGATGTCCTAATCTTGAAAAACATATGGCGTGCCTGTTTCCATGCCTTCAAGTACACGGCGCGCATGTCCTTTTTCCAAAAACCACTTTTCTTCATTTGAATATTTTCAGGCCCAAAAATTTGGAAAACACTGGAAAACAACGCATACTTGTATCTGTTCTTTTTGTACTGCCTCCAGATCATCCATTCGTTTGTCGACGTTCTTGAATCCAACATGGATCTCTGACCACAGCTCTTGAACTCGAAATTCCACCATGAAATCCCATTTGTCAACAAATTTGTAAGTCATGGTTTGCTTTTTCAAGAATCACAGCACAATTGTCCACTTTTTCAACAAACACAATAACCTCAAAAATTCATTAATGATACCTTGAGGGGGTTTTCATCAACATCACGACATAAGGTATGGTCATTTCTTCAAACATTTTATTTCTGTGAAATATATGATTTATTTCCCACCCATTCATTTTGTATGGTCTGTATACTACCCATGGATCAATTAAATAATTATTATACTTATATTTATTCATATTTTGATATCAATTTCATGATATTTCATTCATGGGGTTTATGTTTATTAAGATACCAAATCAGTAAAATATTTTTGTCTCAATTTACCTTCTTTTGCGACTGATGTTTTATTTTGCAATTAAATTCTTTTTCTGGTTTATTTACAACCAATTTAAATTATATATAATGAAATTAATTAATTTAATTATATTTTATGCATCATGTAATTTACTTTTCACACATGAATATAGTGATCCCATGTTAATATGTTTTCATAGTTTATTTAAACAATTCCATCACTATTCGAGATTGTTTATGTTTATGATTCGTTTAACGAAATGTTATGGTAGATATCTCAATAACAATCATGATTATCCTTATATTATATTAATTCATGATATATCAATGTATTAGTTCAATTTTTTCACCCTTTGATAGATAATATATTTAATAATGTTTTTATGAAAATCTGACAATATTTTTCTCTTCAGTCAGAAGTCTATTTTATTTTAAAAACAATGTTATCAAAAATGATTTCAAATGATCCTTGAAGAAAATTTTCATTGAAAATAATATTTAAAATTTCCTTATTGATTTAAAATATTCCTTTATAATTTTTCAATTATATTTTCAATGAAATGTTTTTTAAAAATGTTTTATGTTTTAAAAAAATTTAAAATAAAAAGGGATATTTTTCTCCAGAAATGATTTCGAAATATCTTTAAAAATTATTTCCCATCTTAGAAAAAAACCATTGTTATTAATAAATCCTTTGTAGGGAAATTATTCAAAATTTATATTACATTATTTCTCAGAGTAGATTATTTTTGACGATATGATGTTTATGAAACATGTTTTTATTTTACTGGTTATATGATTTTGAAACCGACTTATTTTGACTAGTAATTCTTATGATGAAATGATTTTGAAACCTATATCATTTTCTATAAGATTTTCTATGATTACATTTTTATGATACCCATTTCATTTCAATGGTTTTAATTTAATTGTTAATGATATTGTGGTACATCTATGTATGTTTAAACTATGGGATTAATGGGACTTATATCTCCCTTAAATGAATTATGCAGGTATTTATATATCATGGGATAAAAATAGCTATTTTAAGAAATGAAATTGGTTTAGTATTACATTTTTAGATCAAGGAGTGTACATGTATTAGTATTATTGGGATGAAATAGTGTGTAAACTCATTTTATTACATGACATTATCTATTAAGATGGTCTTAGAAGTAATGTCTTTATTGTAATATAAATCATTATATATACTTATGTTTCTTGTGAAAATCAATTTTCTATTCCTATGTTTTGATTTCATGGAAATTTTTATTTATTTTCATATGATTCCTAACCATTAACATCCAATTATTATTCCATGATTCGTTTTTTATCTTTAATATGCAGGGTATGGCCTTTTATTCTCATGATCCTATTCTCATACCCTTCTGTTCGGGATTATTTTTATGTATCTCCCTCGATTACACTTATAAAGCATATTAGGTCACAACTTTTTTTGTTTCCTTCCCACAGTTTATGATGATATGCATTGTGTTTTATGTGTCTATAAAGGGTTCCAGTCAAGAATAACCTAATCGGATGTTATGAATCTCCATAATTTACTAGTGTTAATAATTTCACATTTCCAAAGGCACTAGACAAGTATGGTATTTGAGCATCTTTATATATAATTTTTTATGTATTCCAAAAATGATATGTAATGGTAATGTATGAAATTTAGGTTTTTTTGACCTCTTTCACTTCTCAGTTTGGAATTATATAGTTATGATCATAAGAATGCAAGAACAACATCCATCTAAACCATTGGACAACTCTTCAACACTTGAAATGGTTTCTCATGAAGTATAAGGGATATATAAAAATGACTAAGGTAATAGAATAATATCATAACCAAATTCACATGGTGACCCTTATAGATACATGATTCCAAAAATTGGAAAAAATAGAAGAATAATAAACTTTCATGCCTCATTACTTAGTAATAAATATGTTGTCAAATCATAAAAACATTTCCTAGTGTCTATATCATCAAATGTAGTGTACAAGAATCATTTCTCTTCACCAATATTGCTGATAAAAAATCACACTATAAGTGATGCCACATAATGTAATTTATTCATGATGGTTTTCATATGTGAACACCACTCACAAAGATAGTGAAATCATCAAGAATTGACCCTGAACAAGTCTTAGAGGTGATAAATAGATGAGCGAAAGCTATCAAAATTTTCCTGAAATAGGTAATCATAAACAGTTACTAAGATTCTTACTTATGTTATTCCAATATTTATATACAATTTATTCCCTTAAAAACAAGTGGCACAAGTCAAGAATGTATATTTAAACAATCTCACGACTTAATGTAAATGAGATAGTTCAATAAATCCATTATGGTAGCAATATCCACAAAAATATAGGAATACCCCTAGACCATTGGTCTGGGAAAATTTTAAACAAAATATTCCCCATAAAGACCAAACACATAGGACCATGGTATGAGAACATTGGAAGGTGGGAAAACCCTAACTGCAAGGTTGGTGGAATTTTTACTTCAACCACTACAGTAATATAAATATATCATTTCCCATTTTAGTGGGGCACCACTAACTAAATCCTCCCAGTTCTTCCAGTCTCATCACATGTTTCCCTCATCACAAGTGTGTAGGAAAATGCTATGTGTATGTTACATATATGTAACTCTTTTCTTTGATGATGATGATAAGGATTAATCATATTTAAGGAAGAAGCATCGTAATAATCACAAATAAATTATTAGGGGTACAACTAATCCAAAAGATGATAGATCCTTTATTACAAACACTTGGGCCAATCAAGGATCATATCATTATATTGTTGATACAAAAAATAAAACTCATTATTCATTGGTGATTGTTATAAAAATTACTCTAGAGTATACCATCAAGGATGATACTAAAACCAAGGAGAGATGATTTTATTTTTCCATTCATAAAATTATCTACACTGAAATAAATAAATGAGGATTTCATATGAGGAATCAAAATTTCTCTACAAACATAGTGGATTATGAAAAGGTTCCACAACTAAACCATTGAAGAGATTCCCCAAAGGGAATAGGTAAGAGTAAAAATTCAGAATAAATTGTTCTTGAAAGAATCAAAAAGTTTAGGATATAATATATTTTCTCACAATATAAGATCGAAAATTATGTAATGAGGAAGTTAAATGTATAACTACTTCGTTGTAATGTTCCTATTGGGTATGTCCATCAAAATAGAGCCCAATATAACCCTCCTGGATAATACCCCGCAATATGAATGTCTATTCAAATCAATGATACTATAGATAGAGTTACCTCTCAACTAAAGTATAATATAACCTATCTATTTAGACCCAATTGAAGTAGGGTAACACGAGTTCCCTCCAATAGGGAAACCACCATAACAGAACCAGGAAAACCATAAAAGGTTAAGACACACATGGTGTTAACCATAGGTAATGGTGGAGCTGAAGCATCATTAAAAACATATTACCACCCCTATTAAATTATTATTTCAGGAAAATATCCTTAATGGTCATATCAATACATTTGATTCATTGAAAACACGATTAGATTTTGTAAAATAATTAAGTGCACTAGTGCAGCTGGAAAGAAGAATTACCCTGAATCGGTGGATGGGAAACATCCCCCAAAAGAGTCATCAGAAAATAGTGTATCTAATATTTAGTAGCTCAAAGGACCCAAAGTAATAGATGGAGCATTTCATGTCCCATTGTGATATCATGATGGGACCCTGTGTGTGGAAATAATAAGTGTTACTCAATTTCATTGTAGAAACATTGAATGGGAAATCCATAATATGGTATACTGGTTTTCTAGTTTAATAAATCATGGGATTGGGAGATATCCATTGATATGTAATCATTGAATTCAACTCAATGATGCAAAAGAAAATAATAAATTTAGTTTGAAACATAAAATAGTGAATGAATGATAGGGTTATAGATTTCATTACAAGGTAGAGGTGATTGAAATTATCCCTAAACCTATAGCTCCCCCCAATATTATTTTTTGTCCCTCTATATAGAGAATCATTTTGATGTGTTCAAAAAACACTCATCCCTTTGAAATATGGGTTATTGGAACTTTAAGAATTTTCTCATTGGTTGTTTTATTCTTTATTATGATCTATTTCAATGTCTAAGTAATTCCATAAAATAAAGGGAATAGACAACAGAAAGGACTCACTACCACTATCTTTCCTATTCTATCCTCTACACCATCATTGTATCTAATTCCCCACTATACCCTGTTTCACCACCTCATGCAAATGAAAAAATGCCTTCCTCATTAGGATAATTGAAATAGATATAATAAAAATCACTTTGAGGAAAAAAAGAAGTTTATTTATTCATTTTAAGATGAGAAATTCCCAGGCTACATTACAATAGCTTTGGAGAAAAACATAATTATCATCCCAAATCCCAAAAGTCATGATCTGGTTGGACTCAATGATCTATAAAATTTTATACCCTTATATTATACACTAGTGAATACTGTATTCTAAATTTTTTTCAATGACATCCTGTAAAAAATGGTGGACTCTGGGAATGTAATTTTGTGAAAAGCACAAGGGAAGGTGGCATGTGTTTTCACTAAAACCCCATATGAATATGGTGAGTGGATAGAAGATTATAGAAATTTTTTATATATTTTCAATGATTGTATTTCCTTGGAAAAGATAAATAAAACTCATATTATTCTTATAGTGTAGTTGTATAAAACAATTGTATCCCATTTTCTCCTTTTGTGGTATGACCAACCATGTCAGTGTCACATGCCTAAATGAATTGATACTCCAAGAAGAATAGTAATTAGAGAAACTCTAATCATTTAAAAAATAACAAGACTATGTAGATTCCAAATCCATCCCTGAATCTCTCAGACATTAGGCATCTCTCCCAAAGAACATGGGCTCCATCCCATGAAACTTTACCATAAAATCTGTCCAAAGAGATGGAATAATTAAGAGGAAAAAAATTATTAATTGATTCCATTACATCTAGTAACATAATCTGATCTATTATCACATTATCAGTATTTATATGATCCTTAGATACTTATACCAAACTCGATAACCAGATAATGTGGCCACCTGAGTAAAGGATATAAGGAATGAAACATTTTTGATAAAACTCCATACTCTAGTGAATTCAAATATCAAACAATATATTCCACTGAAACTAATAGGTTTTCATTCCTATTATCCCAAAAAAATCATCAAATTTACCCCACAAAAGATAGGAGTCTCGCAGAAATGATTTTCCTAGAATATCATATATATAGGATCTAATTATTTGATCAACCTCAATGATCAAACAAGACAATTTATCCTAAATCATTGAGTATAAGAGCACCATGAAGTCATATTTCCTTGGTATGATCTATAATTCAATGTTATTCACCTCCTAGTGTCCCTATGATTGTGAAACCTCATACTGCGAAGCCATTTTCATCTTCCCTTTTGTATAAAATATCAATAAAAATTTCCATGGTGATGACTAGTTTGTTGATCCTATATACTCTAAGTATATTGAATGACCTATCAGAAGCACTCATAGAGGCTTTTCTAAGGCCTAAAGAGCATGAAGATGGTGTTACCACTTATAAATTATTTTTTTTAGAGATTGATTATGTAGAATTCGACATAATCATCACATTCATATAGAAATACAAAGATTTCATTAGAAATGTATGCATCATAACATTTTATGTGTATAGAACGATAGATGATATTGATATTACAGGTGATTTCATTGATAATGTATCTTGAGTCACCCTCACTATAGTCAGAACACTTCATTGACAGGGTTACAATGACACCCACCTATCCCATTTTTCTCTAACACTTTAGTGTTATGAAAAAACAATGGAAAATACTCATAATAAATTCAAGCCCAATCATCACTTTGGGGATGTTGTATATGATATATAATTCATTTTTCTCCATAAATACATAACCTTCAATGTTTGAATTTGATATCCTAGTTTTCATCAATATAATAAAGTCCCCTCATCATACCACTATGACTCGTGTACATTAGTAATGGGGAAATTAGGACATACCATGGTGATAAATCCCCATTTCAATATTTCAAATATAAATATATTAATATGGGATTATAATAGAGGGGATAAAAAATACATATCAATGATGGTGTTTCTTGGTTCAATACCTATACTGGTTTAGAAATGATAATAAACTATCCCTTCAAATAACTTAGTAAAGATGATTTGGTGACCATAAATTATAGTTAAAATGTAAGTCTAAATGTGGTTTCATATAAAAAATGTAATGATTTGAACCATGAAGATTGATCCCAATGAAACTAAATAGGCCATAGACCATCCAAAATGTGGTAATTTTTGTTTCAAATAAACTCATTACGAACACTTGGAATCAAAAAATCCATAAAAAATTCTCAAAATTAAAAAAAGATGACATGTCACTATGAGAGATTATATATTCTTCTTATCCAACCCTCATCTCACCTCCAGATCATCAATGAAATCCAACTTCATCATTTGGGTTAGTGTAAGATACTACTTCTTCTAGATGTGAAATTGTTAAATCACCTCCATACATAGAAAATTTTTCTTCACAACCTACATCACATATGAGTATGGACAGAGTGTAATATGAAAATGAATAGGAATTGGAAGAGTTGCATGAAAATTGATATTCCATCCAAGAATTTGAGGAATGTTTCACTACCATAAATAAACAAAATAAAAAAATAAATATAGGTTTATATTAGGAACCACCAACCATTATGACTTCTGTAACCACCACTTATTAAGGATGAGAGTTTTGTTAATCATTTATAAAGAAATGTTGGGATGTGTTTCCATGGAATTACACAATTTTTTTTTCAATCAATCTCAAGGTGGCCACTTACCACCCAGGATTTCCAAAAAACCATTGGTGTTATAAAGATGAATCCATATGAATGAACCCATCTCACACTCAAAAAATTGAGGGTGATGTTGACCAGCTCATGAAGGAAAATTTAATTTGGTAAGTCTAACATAGAAAATGGATTTCCAATATCGTCCCATTCAATAATAACAATGATAATGATAGAGTATTCATTTACTTCAATGTTCTCAATGAAAGTTTATTGCTTTTTGATTTCATAGTACTGATCAATGATCTATTGATTGATGATTAAGTTGTATATCATGCCTTTTCTTTCATGGATGAATATTCACTATAAAACCAAATTTGGATAGCCCCTTAATTAGTGGAATATAAAAATTTTATATCACCCAAGGGTTATATTACTTTTACCTAATTCCCATTAGTTTTAAAAATGATGCTTCTACAAACAAACATGTCATGCATTTCTTATTCAAACCCCTTTGGGAGGTCTATAATGTTCTATGTTGATGATATGGTGGTAATTCCCATCTTAATATTCATCACCTTATGAATCATTTTTCCATCTTAAATAAAATATGACAACAATTATTGATGATTAAACCCTTCAACTGTCCATTTGGTGTTACCTTGGGAAATCTGCTCATCTTCATTCTATGTCATCATGGCATCAAAGTTGGTCCTAAGAAGACAAAGACTATCCATCACATTTTACCCCCCTAAAAACTAAAATCATTGATTAAAATACATGGAAAACATTCCTATATCTGAATTTCTATTTACTACATCATAGTAATGTTTTTCTGCTCACCAGGTAAAAGAAAATGTGAGTCACCTATCAGTTGAATGCTGATATTTAGGAAGAATTTGAAAGTCCCAATGATTATGATTTAGGTCCACCAGTGTTTAGGAATCCTATTTAGGTAAAGACACTAATTTTATATGTTTAATCCTTTCTATGATCACTGGGTGCATTACTAAGACCAAGAAATGAACACGAGTATTAAAATAGCATCTATAATTTCAGTTGAGCCATGCTCAATACTGAGACATGTTATTCAGTTATTGAGAAGATCTATATAGAATTGATAATAGTTGTTTATAATATGATGAAATATCTATTAAAACATTAATTAAAAATTTAATATCAAAATAACAACTCAAATACATTATCCTTTTTCAAATTTTGATGGAGAAATTCACATGATTAAAAGTATTATTGTAACATTTTGACATTCATTCCATTATTTGAATGTGGTTGAAGGATAGGAATTTAAATAATTCCATATAGAAAACCACTCTATTGTAACTATGTCATTAAATAATGAATATCCAAATGATGATATATTTTCTATTCGATACATCCCATAAGAATTGTAGATGTATTTTAATGGAGAATCCATAATACTAAAAGGAAAATAGTGGAGGGGTCTGAGATCAATAATGTTAGATTGGGTGTCATGATTACCTCAACATCAAATTCTATCTTACCTTACTCATTATTACTATCGTAAGGACGAAGAAACACAAGGAATGTGTATCACACCCTCATTCTAAGGATAGAACTAGAAATTCAATTCCCAGTTTACATATTTTAGGTAAATGTAGAATCAGAATTGATAATCAAACAAATCAATAGTGATTTTTACGTAATACAAGAAGATATAATCCCCATTATAAAATATGTATGGGTATTAATGGTAGAACTCCCCATGGAGATAATATTGAATCATGTCCCATGATTATATATTTCCATGGATGATTCTTCAATGAATTCAACAAAAAAATTTGAAGATCCAGACCAAGATGAAATAACTATCAACATTTTGATCTTCCAAATAGTGTAACAATTATATCCTTTTGACATCGAACTGATCCACAAGGTTAATTCCATAATCAAATCATATTTTCCTTCAAAAATATCGATGGTTGCCATTGTACAATAAAATAAAAAAGGAATACTCACATCCGAAAAAATAGAAAGGAGAAAATAAATGAAAATATAATGATATTAATTTTATGACAGTCGTGATCACAAGAAATCCCACTATAAACAAGGATTTTTTAGAGTCATTCACATGTTCACTGATAGATAATATAATATTATATTCATGACAGAATAACATGCATGGGCCTTTAGTACCCAGTAAAAAGGGTTCAATATTTCCCTTCAATTCCAAATGATTGGATGCATTTGGCCTTCAATAGGGCATGATTTCATAAAATTGACCATACATTGGCATTCCTCCCAAGTACAAGCAAAATTTATCAATCAACCCTTGAAGTTACTACACACATCCAAACACTTATATCCATTTTCATTATGGGGAATGCATATTTTAGGGCCATATCCTCAACCTAAGGAAAATAAATTCTAACACATCCTCACTACTAATGACTTATTCTCCAAATTAGATGATTTAATACACCTTTAAGAATTTGGAACCACGAACATTTTTCTATTCATGAAAGAAATATAAAATACTAGAAATAATATCAATAATAATATAATGATGGGAAATGGGGCCAATATTTATTTCCTATAGTTGGAATGATGTATCATGAGTATAATATCAAATCCAGACATACATATCACTATCATAAAATGGATAATGGAAAAAATAGTGTTCTTATAGAATATCTAATCAAATATACCGCCAAAGATGTTAGATGAAGTTTAAATTTATATGCCTAAAAATATCAATCATGACTTCTAGTATTTTTGTTTTACAACAAAAATCGCAAATCAGGTGACCCCGTTCTCACTAGCATAGGGGAAAGAAGAAGTCATGCCCATTAGGTTTCAATATCCTTCAATTTGTATTGATGTGTGCAATAATCTATCCACAAATGTGCAATTTCAATAATGGATGGATGAATTATAGCAACCTGTTGAGATAATACTACATACCATTCATCACTCGTAGTTCCACTAAAAAAATACATTATAGGATTTAAAAAAAGTTATCCTCCACTCTTTCATCCAAGGAGAACTGTTGAATGTTTATAGAACACCGATGATACAAGAAATAAAATCTCCAAATCCTGAAAAAAATTGTGAGGGTCCTTATAACAAAAACAATATTATTTACAAATTATTTAAGACTATGCAGTTTATATCCCTATTCTTTGATGTAAAACTACCTAATATTATGGTTCATTATTAAGTTGATCGCAATCCATGGTTCTGGTCTCCCACAACACCTCCATCCAAAAAATTAAAGTGGCTTGATTCTCATATCTATGTTATGTGTAGTGATTCTAAAAACTTATGTATTTTACCCATCCATTATGTAAGAAGAATTCTCGTTCTCATTTATTAAAACAAAGATATATGTTGGAGAGTCAAACATGGAACATTTCACTTGTGGGCCCATAAGAAGTATTGTAAACTATGTGTGGTTTGGTTCAATCCATTCATGATATGTTGAAACACTAGGTTATTAAAATATAGTACAATCTGTTGAAAAAATGGTGTGTGTCCCTTTCCACCAACATACAACAAAAATCCATGAAGGATATCTAAATTAGAGTTCTCTAATTTAATATCCCACCATAGATAAAATTCCATTTTACTACAAGTGAGCCAGATATATGTAATTAAATTAACACTCCATGTCCAATCCAAGTATAAATGCATATATTGGGATTTTAAACATCCCTTTCACACATCATTCACCTTTTTTATAGAAGATTCTAATTTCTTTTAGCATTCCGTGTCCATCACTAGTAGATGTTATGATACTAGAGGAGCCCTTTTTATAACTATTCATAATATTCCCCATTATGACTTTTCATAATTCTCCCAAAATAATTCTTTAAATGAAATTCAGATTTATCCTCAAGATAATCCTATTATATAATTGTACTCATCAATGACGTCATGTTTGAATCCACATTTCAAACATGACACATAGTTTTTTCCTACATACCTTTCCCATTTCAATTATACTAATCTAATAACACATAAAATCATTGTGTACAATTTACTTCAATAGGTACAATGTTTTTCAAAATATCCTTTTCCCAGTAAGACTAGTTTTTAGGATCATTTCTATATTTATAATTCTATTCATATGTCATAAGACATCAAGACACAATTCATCCTTACCCTAAAAAGCTAATTTGAATGGTCAACTTATTCTCATTAGATGTTCAGATGCACATATAACTACATATGACTTCATTTTAACCCCTTTTAGATATATAGAGACACGTATATCCAATATCCTGGTCCCCCACATTTGAATAAGTATCCCTATACTTTTATTTAACTACATTCATTTGGTGAAATAATCATTTTCCACTCTTTTTCACTCATAGAATGAATAGACCATGTGGGACTAGGAATTTTTGAAAGGGATTCCACCAATAATAGAAAAATATCAATACTCATCAATGTTATCATTTTCCTAGATGAATCAACAGAAAAAGAACACCAAATTTCATTTCCACATGATGTGAAACTGAATGGTGGACATGCGTTCCATGATGTAAAATTGCACATTTATATTGATCTCACCTGAGTGGAAAACTATCCTATGTGTTTGTGACATAACACAACATAGTTCCGGACCTATGTGTGGTTTGATTTTATATTATAATACATACATAGATATTCATGGATACATATCTCATGGGCCCATCATTAATTTATACATAAACACCCCCTTCCCAGTAAATGGGTAAGACCTATCTGGGAACATTTTCACCATTCATGATTGATTTAAGAATAAAATAATCGATCCATACTCATGAACCATACTTACAAAAATCAGAATATATATTTGGGAAAATCATTATCAACATATGAATTCCCTTACAATTAGTAAAAAGATTTCTTATACTAGAGGATTCTTTTTTCTATCTCTGCATGATTCACTCCACTATAGATTTTTTTAATTTTCCATAAAAAAACCTATCAAAAAAAGTCACCTTAATCCTCTCTATATTACACTTCTATATACGTACACCCCGAAATAATCATAATAGAAAAACTAACTCTAGAACTAATCCATGTTCATACCATACATGACGATACCATATCACTTTTTGGATCCATAATCCACAGAAATACGGATTATAAATTTCTGTCTTCATACTTGAAAATGATGTAAAATTATTGGTCAGGTCAGCTATAAATGAAAACTGACTAATCTTATGAACATAGATATATGAAATGAAATTTTATCCCTAAAAATCCTTGATGTGTGACATTAAGCTACATAGTTCAATTCCAAATTTTACAAGCTTAAATTGCATAATGATTTGACCCTCATCTTGGAGGACCATTTCCATCGGGTTTCAGCCATCCACTAATGAAAAAATGTGTATGAATGGATTCTCGTATCATCATGACACATAGTGATGCCTGGATATCACATACTATACATAGAAATATATCATAAAAATTCATATAATTTCATTCAAGTCAAATAAATATAGAGGCTTTGTAATGAAGAAAAAAAGTTGGATTTATTCTCATCCCAATGATATACATAGTGATTCCAAGATCCCTTATTCTAGGACCTATGAATATTGTATCCAAAACCTATGTGTTCACATATTTATGAATACAACACCAATCTATGACATATGTTATGAATTTCTTAATGGACCACACATTAAAATTCACACTGTAAAAAGATAATTCCCTTTTCATTGCATGATAATAAATCCCCTAAAATTGATCCTCGTCTATGGACAATGTTGAACCATATGCTTCCTTTATTCTCAGTGAATTAGTTTCTAAATAATTGGATCCTCTCAAAGCCCCCTTGGACATTAGTGATGGAGACATACAAATCCAGGGGATACCTTTTCATTCACTATATAAGATTAGACTTAGTCTGGATTTTCATAAGTCACCCCAAAAGATATGTGTTGACGCTCCTTTCGTCACGGAATCTAAAGTTCGGAAAAGGGAATATCTGAGCTCAAAGTGATTAATCCTTTGAAGAAACATCAAAAATAGACAAAGGGATGGAAAAGGAGAACATTGCCCATGTATCGCGCAAGTTCCATCTTGGTCGCGCAAGTCTACTTGCGCGCCGACTCAACACTTGCGCGACCCCTCATGGTCGTGCAAGGGACTTGCGCGACAGATCTGGTAACCGCCCAGTAACCGCCCGGGGTCTTCTTTTTTCCTATAAATAGACCCTGTGGGCCCCCCATTGAAGAAGATCTTTTCCCAGAAACTCGGATCAAAGCTCCCGACGCCCAAGTCTCTTCTCAAAGCTTCCAGAACACTTCTAAGGTAATTTCTTACCTAGAATGGAAGATCTAAAGGGAAGAAGGAAGGCCTAAGTGTTGAAACTTATCAAACACTTGCGCGCCGACTTAATTCCTTCAATATAACTTGCGCGTCCCTCTTCTGGAAGAACCTCAAGAGGATGGGAAAGGGTTTAATAAAGAGTCGCTCAAGTAATTCAACCCTGGTTGAAAATCGCGCAAGTATCCTTTATGTCGCGCAAGTATACTTGCGCGACCAATACTTGCGCGCCGCCGCAGGACTTGAGCGACCTTCAATACTTGCGCGCCCCTATCTTTTTGGGTGCCCATCTTGCCCTTTTTCACCCCTCTTAAGCCATTTTCACCCTTCCTATTCAAGATTCAGTCTTCAAGATACTTTTCAAAGCCATTTATGGCATGATTTCTTGATTTGACATCCTTATCTGAAAGGAATTATGTGAAATATCTCTCAAAACCTAATGATTTAAACATCTTTATATCACCAAAGATTGAGAGTTCATTCATTTCAACCTCATCCTTTAAGATGAGAGAATCCTAACCTGGGTTTCCTTTTCAGGAATAATCCCCAGTTATAAAACCTTTTAACTTGGGCATCTTCCTTAAGAATAAGCCCCAATCAAAGTCCTTTAATCTTGGGCATCCTCCTCAGGAGTAAGCCCCAAACCTTAATCCCTAACCTGGGTCTCCTTTTCAGGAATAAAGACTCATTCATAACCTTGGGCTTCCTTTTTAGGAGTAAGCCCCAAGTCCCCT
This sequence comes from Viscum album, assembly GCA_963277665.1. NCBI lineage: Eukaryota > Viridiplantae > Streptophyta > Magnoliopsida > Santalales > Viscaceae > Viscum > Viscum album. Next base: position 1,434,989,637 of record OY728163.1, read on the forward strand.
AACCTAGGCTTCCTTCTCAGGAATAAGTCCTAGTCATAAATCTTGGGCATCTTTCTTAAGAGTAAGCCCCAAGTCTCTTAAAATTTCTCTTAACCAGTCATAAATTTCCTTTGATTTGGGTTTCCTTTTCAGGAATAAAACCCAATCATAAGTCCCCTCCTAACTTGGGCATCCTCCTTAGGAGTAAGCCCCAAGATTAGAGTATTCAAATCTCCATGAAGCACATATAACTTTGTGGACCCTGTTCATGGATTTTCTTCCTAAAAGTAAATCCTAAACCTTCATCTATCTGGGCAGTCATCCATACATAAGCCCCAAACAAAATTCTTATGATTGCATCCTTCATGGCACAATTGTCTAAATTTTACCAATACCTCTTGTTTCTCATACCGAGCATGACTCACGTGAGCTTAGAGTGTAAAAGTAATTATGACATTCATCTTTGAGCCATCAATCATAAAATATCATATCCCATTCCTCGAACTACGTGGATTCTGATTCCTTTTTTTTAAAACAAAGGATACGTAGGTAGCCCATTCATGGGTTCGATCCCAACATTGAAATAATCTCTGTCCTTCTGAATGACGATAAACTTCAAGTGCCCCACTGAGTGGCTTTAAAACCAGCCTGGTCATCAAAATGACCAAGAGACTTTTATATAAATGTTTTGAAGGATACCATTGACCAAGAATCTCTAAACAAATATAGATGATTCTATATTGATGAAGAACCTCGAATACATATAAAAGATTCTCTAAATTTCTTGCATATTTAATCATTGATTGTTAAAACTAAAGGAAAGCTCATTTTATACTTGGTAATGTAATAAGGATTCACGAACTTAACTTAAATCTATAAAGAGAGTCCCGGAGTAGACAATAATTCCCCTCAAAAAGGTGTGATGAGTCCGACCTCCCATCCTCTCGACCAATGCAAATTCCTAAGCCTCATTAGCCCACAAGCTAATGAGCGCCTGCCTTTGGAAAGTAGGTCCAAAAGGATGTGGAATCATTGGATGTTTCCGGTTCTACGAACAAACCCGTTAGAAACCGATCGGAACGTTTGAATCTCCCGTCCAGGAGGTCATCCCCGGATTCCGCGCGAAACAAAAAATGGTGAACCCGACGTGAATCCTTAACCAAGTTAAAGTGATGTTCTTCTTAGATGTTAGGCCCCTTGGGCCAACAAGGCAATCATTGACATATGATCATCCAAAAGATGCAGTAGCCGGATTCATCTTGATTATGTCTGTTATATGGAACAGGCACTCTTTTTTCAAGATCTCCTACAAAAAATGGCTTTCCTTAAATTCACCCCTGTGAATACTGCTGCTGAGAACACCTCTACTGTGAGGTCTGCTGCCATGAAAACCAATGCTGCTACTCCTGCTGGAACGTCATCCGCTCTGAGGATGACATCACCAACTCAGCGTCTTCAACGCTGTGTTTCAAATGCACTGGTTAAGGAGTACCGTCGTAACGGTACTATCCCAACTCTGGAGGCCGCTCGTCAAGCCCTCCAAGTTAACAATTCTACCTGGTCGTCCGGACAACGGCGACCAGCAATCAAGAAGCAGGCGGTGCTGACTACCGTCTCCAACCGTTTCGGGTCGTTATCCCCGGAACGAAATTTCCATTCACTCCCTTATTCTGAGGAAGTGAATGAGCAGGTCCCGCGGGACCTTAATTCAAAGAGACAGGAGTCCTTCTCAAGGGCTCCCATCAACAATCGCCGCCAGACTCGTGCGGTAGTGCACCCTCAACATGATGAGGGTACCGGCTCCAGGCATTCAGCTCAGGTTCCTCGAACCCGAGCAGGCAAGATGAATCACCAGAGACGGAATCCGGTTAATAATAGGCAGGTTGTCATCCCTGCCATCTCCGGAGAAGTCCACCAACCTAACTTGGTGGCAAATAACGAGCAGGCACACACACCTGCCCGTTTTAATCCCGCTGTCCAGCAGACTCGTCTGGCAGCATCAAGCCGATCCCGCCAGGCAATTCCGGCGGAGTACCATAGGCAGGAACATACACCTGCTTATACATCAGCAGTTAGTCAGCAGGCTCGTCTGACTACATATGATGGATCTCGTCAACAGCGTTTGGCGAAGTGTAATCAGCAGGCACATACACCTGCTAATACTAATCAAGCCTACCAACAGTCTCGTTTGGTAGCGCACAGAGAAGTCAGTCGGAAAGCCCCGACGACAAACAGGAGGCAGACTAAACTCTCTGCCTCCACACTTGAGTACTGTCAGGATTCACTGACAGGAAAAGGAGGACAGGAGCAGGCACATACACCTACTCCAAGCCCGGAATGGACGTATATCCCTGTTCCGGCGGCTGAAGTCACCAAACATATTTTGTCAATGGTGAAAGAGCAGAAGCAAATTCCTGCTCATATTCTGGATGCTTGCCAGGATATCATAACAGCTTCAGCATCATCTCAGGGACAGACACATAAATCTATCCCTAGCAGTGGAGTGACACATCAACAATTCACTCCAGAACAGACACACACATCTGTTCCAGTCCAAGAGGGTTGTGGGGCCTACTCCCCCATATCATATGGACAACCAAGTCAGGCACATACATCTGATTTGAGCGATGATCGTCAGCCTAACCTGACCATCTTTCCTGATCAGGCACATACACCTGCTCAGAGCAATCACTTTCGTCATCAAGTGATTTCTAAAGCGAGTAAGAAGGCATCTAAGAAAAAGATCCGCCCAGCACAGTCAGGAGATCAAAGGCCAATCTGTAACAAGGCCTTGCTCGATGCTGGAGTTCTTGACGCCCTCAGACATTTATCTGTCGGAATTCAAGATTCTACTCCCTCAGTTCCCAATAACAGGAACATTAATCCCGAAGGTCTTCAACAGACACTTCCTCATGAAGACTTGCTTCATGAAAATTCGGTCAATCTTGAAGTTTCTTCTTCAGATGAGAACCACAGGAACCCTCTGTGTGGTCAGAAGACCAAGGAGCAAGAGATTTCATCTTTTGCTGTAACCCATCATGAAGGTCCTCCTCATGGTGATGAACTTCGCTGCGAAAGTCCTCTCCGCAGTAGTGATTCACATTGTCTCGAAAATTCTTCAGAAGGCAATGTAGTGACGAGAAAGCCCTCCTATCTCGAGGCACTTGCAAACGTAAAACCAGTCATGTCTGAAGTTTTACTATCGGCAGGTGAAACTCTTTCTCCATCAGAAGATAGCTTGGGGTTCAGGTTATTCTCCGAACCTTCCCTAGGTCATTCATCTTCCAGCATGAATAGTAATTCCTCTACCAATCTTGTTGAATCCGATGAAGCAACAAGGAAACACCAACTCTGGTCCAAACAGGTAGAAGAATCTTCATTTAATGATAAAGAGGAAATGCTGAACATGAGGAAAAAACTGGCAAAAGGTGAAGTACCAGTCATGTTTTGGCCTTTGGCTGATTCACAGTATGACATTCCAAAGATGTTGACGGATGATGGAATCCATGATATTCGTCTTAACATATGGAAAACTCTTTGTCAATTAAAGAAGAAGGTATTATCTTACGATGAATATGAAAATCATCTTAAGATAATAGAAGGGTTACAACGCCAGATTGATTTGGCATCTCTATCAGTCTCTCGGTATCCGAAGGCCGAAAAGCAACAGAGAACCCTTCAACGTTCATGCCTTGGCGCGCTGAGAAAATTGCGTCAGTTAATTTCCAATGCTCCATCTAATGTTCATATCAGAGGATGGGGTATTCACGGAGCACTACATTTCACAGTGCTTTCCGGTCAGCAAAGCCCGCCGAAAATGGTCTCATGCAATGTTATTGCCCATGGCCGGCCACAGTCAATGGGCTTTGTTCATAATCAAAATCTTGCTCGAGATCAAGCTTCAACTAGTTCCTCTCAAAATCAAGTATATAGAGAACAGGTTGTTGAATTGCTCCTACATCAAGCAGGCGAGAATATTGCGCAAGCCTCTCGTCTGGAGCAAACACGTCATCAAATGACAGAAGTTTCGGAAATCATCCAACGGTCTGTTGAACCAGGTGATAAAAGTGGATACAGGTTAATGCATCCAGCTAATTTCCGAACTAAGATCCGCAAGATCAAGAGAGATTTCAAGAAGATCTCAGACATAGCATGTCAAGAGACACCCCAGCTTGCCAGACTGGGGACTTCTCTAACCCAACCCTCAGAATCAACGAATGAGATTCGAGGAGTTGAGCAGAAGCAACAGGAACACCCCCAGTCCACCGGACTGGGGACTTTTTCAAATCTTCAATCCCTCCCTCAGAGAAAGTCAGTATTCTCTCGATTAGGGAATAAGCCTCAAGAGGAACGAAGAGCCAAGATGTCAGGAGATTCTCTCCAAGTGACGGTTCACAAAGAAATTCCTGAGGGGTCAAGTCAACGGAATGCCATGTCTTATCATGGACATAAAAGGAGACAATATCATAGAAATGCTGATAGAAAGGATTTCATGAAATATGCATCCATTAATGTCATCACTGCCGTTGCTGCTGATTCACCAGATGAGGCTCAATCAGAGGGATCAGATGAAGAGGTTCCTGCTCAAGAAGTTGCGCACACAGACCTAAATGAAGAAGGTGTGCGCACACGTAATCAAAGGCTTACCCAAAATTTGGGTATTCCTTCAAGTAACCCACTTCCCCCTCTCCGAAAAGGATCCAATAAGGGGAAAGGAAAGAATCAGGTTACTTCTCACCCTTCCTCTGAAGGAGGTCAATCGCTCTCATTAGAGCAAAGGCTTGCACAACAGGAGGAAGAAATGAAAGAGTTAAGAAGGTTGAATGCAGAACTACTTCAGAGTAGTCTTCTTCTTAAGAATGCTGAAGTCCGACAGCCGAAGGAATTTGTTGTAACTACTGAGATGGATCAGGAATATCCTCCTTTATCAGTACACCCACAGAGGTCTAATCCTACGGGTCAAACGCAACAACGGTTGGCAGCACTACCATTAGTTGCAGCACCAACCTCCACGGCTGTCCAAGCTCCATTCATTGCACCTACCCAAAACCAAGTTCAACCTGACGTTTCTCAAAAGTTAATAACTACTATTGAGTCATTAACAGCTCGGTTAGAAACTATGGAAGGGAAACGGGCGCAAGTTCAACCTGAAAAGAAAGTTTACCCTGAATGGGTAGATTCAATTTCTCCTCCATCCAGTTTTGGAAACCCTATTTTCCCTACTTTCAATGGATCAGGCGACCCTGAACAACATTTGACGCATTACGTGTCTTGTTGTGATCCTATGATGGGAACTCCAGAACAACAAGAAGCAGTGAAACTCAGATGCTTCGTGCGAACCTTGCAAGGACCAGCTTTTGTCTGGTATACAAGCTTGAAATCCCGGTCAGTCATCGGATGGGAGGATCTTCGTCAAAAATTCCTTCTTCAGTTCAGCTCAACTTTGCCAAAAACGACAGTTTTCGATCTTACAAACTGCAAGCAAAGGGAGAATGAAAGAGTCTCTGATTTCATTGCTCGTTGGAAGGGATTAACGTATTCCTTGAGTTTATCACTCCCTCAGGAGGAATTATTGCCAATCTGTGTGGCAAATTTGCGTGACGAATTACGCACACCATTGATCCCTGTGAAATACACAGGAGGGTTTCGAGACCTTACTTCAATCGCTCAACAGATTGAAGATTCCCTTATGCAGGCTAAGGTTAAATCTCGTGTAATTCCATCAGCTCCAGGAAGAAGAATGGGTAAAGCAGAAACTGCTACAGTTATGCTTAAACAGGCACCTGTACCTATTTCTACTTCAAAACCTTCATCTTCTCGAAGGGCTCCACCTCCTGAACGCCAACAACAAAGGCTGTTTCGTCCAAATGATCAAAAAGATCAACGACGAAAACAATTTGAGGATATGAAGAGTAAAACATACTCTTTCCGAAGTGAGCAAGTTCCTGGTTACTTCATTTCAGCTCTGGAAAATAATTTGGTTCAATTACCAGTGCCGAAGAGACCAAACAAGGAAGGAGATGAAGACCGTCCCAATTATTGTCCCTTTCATCAAATGTTGGGACATCCCATCCAGGAGTGTTTTGTCTTTAAAGACCTCCTACAAAAGATGGTTGACTTGGGACAAGTCAAATTGAAGGGTTCTTCAGCTCATGTAGCGTGTATTACCGCTACAGATCCAGAGGAAGGAGGCGAGTGGCAGGAAGTCAAAAGCAAAACTGCGAAAAAATATGATGATTGGATGGTCAGAAAGACAATCAATCGGACCCATTCCATTTTGCGAACACAATTGAAGAAGCCAATTGTGTCTCCTACAAAAGCTGCAGTAAAGCCTCCATCAAAGGACAAATCCTCAAAAGGGCAGTGTAATTCAAAGAAGAAAGAGGAATCAGGAGAAGATGAGTATGTATCAAAGCCTAAATTGTCTTTGACTCTGGCAGATTTCATGCCATCTACTTCAAAGTTACGGGCACCGTCCCACCAAACGGCACAGCCTAAACAGGCCAACCAGGCAGAGTCTTTATCAGACGAAGAATTGATCTTTGGTTCTGTTAATATGATTCAATTAACAGATTCATATTCCAGTCTTGATGAGCCTGAATTCCCTGTATCAAATAAAGGAACCCGAGGAAGTTCTAGAGGTTCAGGATATAGGGGAAGACGTGGATCTTTCCGAAGCCACTACTCTAATTCTACCCCTGCTAGCACTGTATATGCAGCAGAAACTCGTGGTAGAGCCCTTCAGCGAGCTCAAAATGAACAAGCAAGTTCTTCTGCTAATGGCCAACTCAGCTTCGGCACAATTATTTTGGAAGACCGATTAAAGGTTCCATCTTCTTTATCTCAGCAAGCAAATGGATCTAATCAGTCTAATTTTCCAAAACCAAAGATGTTGCCAACTTCAATACAAGATGCATCAGCTTCCAAAGCATCTGCTTCCAAGATACCTGCTAAACCACATATTCCTATTGGGAAACGCAGGCCTCTAGATCAAAAGTATGATATATTGAAACACTTGGCCCAAGTACCAGCCAAATTATCAATTTTGGATGCTTTGAATCTATCAAGAGATCTTCGGGAAGCACTCATCGAAGCTTTGTCAAGTCCTCAAGAGTTTGAAGCTGAGATTGCTGCAGCTGAAATTTATCACATAGAGAATAATCCTGCAGAATGTCATGCAGTGATATCTTTTACTGATAAAGATGAGGATGATGTTGTGCATGGGCACATAAAACCTTTGTACTTATCTGGCAAAGTCAATGGTATAGATGTTCGAAGAGCTTTCATTGACAATGGTTCAGGAGTCAACCTCATGCCCATTCGCACACTTCGTCGATTGGGCCTCACAGAATCTGATTTATCTCCTTCTACCATGATGTTGAAAGGATATGATAAAAATGAACAAGAACCACTGGGGGAAGTTACGCTCAGAACTCAGTTTGGAGATCTTGTTTCCAATTCAGATTTCATGATTGTTGATCAAGACTCAGCTTTCAATATCTTGCTTGGAAGACCCTGGTTACATCAGCATGCAGCTATTCCGTCATCATACCATCAATGTCTCAAATACTGTTTCGATGGTCAAGTTGGAACATTGTATGGTGATAAGGCCCCGTTCAAAACATGTGAGTCTCAATACATTGAGGCGGAATTTTATCACATGAAGGGAAGAGAAAAATCTACAATGAAGGAAATTACCAAAGTTAATGCTCCATATGGTTTGGAAAAAATTCCAATAAATCCATTTTCACATGTGAGTACAGATTATGTGTTACCTATCAGTCAAATTGACAAAATAGGCCCAAATCAAAATACTCTTATGGAAAGATCCATAATGTCAATTACGGCAATCGAGCCAGACAACATGGGAGAAATTGGTAACTTACCAAGCAATGATGAAAGCATAAGTGGTGACGTTTTCATTTCGTCTGCTGAAATCCAACAAGTCTATACTTCACTAATCAGGCCAGAAGAAGTTATAGCAACACCAGAGGTGAATGTTGATGTCGATTCTCAATCCATCATCTCCTCTTTATTTCCCAAAGAAGACCCTTTTTCATCAATAGGGACGGAAATGGAAGCTTCTTCTTCAAAATGTGAAAATTTTGACATCTCTTATGATCATGAGAATTTCGTCTTTTCATCTACTTTGCAAGTAGAAACGGAAGATATAACACATGATGAAGAGGAAGAGGAAGATCTTAGAGATTCTCCTCCAGCATTTGAAGAGGGTATCTCTACCACTGTGGATGAACTCAGAGAAGTAAATCTGGGTACAGAGAAAGATCCACGCCCCACTTTAATTAGTGCGGCCATGACCTTTGAAGAACAAGAGATGTATATTTCTTTTCTAAAGCAAAATAAAGATATCTTTGCTTGGAATTATACAGAGATGCCTGGCCTTGATCCTGATGTTGCCACCCATCATTTGGGTTTGCCAAAAGAACATCGAGGATTCAAACAAGCCGCGAGAAGAACACACCCAACCTATGCTTCCAAAATCGAGGCTGAAGTGGATAAGCTTATCAAAGCTAACTTCGTCAGAGAAGTTCAATATCCCAAGTGGTTGGCTAATATTGTCCCAGTAAAGAAAAAGAACGGACAAATTAGGGTTTGCATCGATTTCAGAGATCTTAATCGGTATTGTCCCAAAGATGATTTTCCAGTTCCGATTACAGAACTCTTAATTGATGCGACGGCTGGCTATGAAGTACTTTCTTTCATGGATGGATATTCTGGATATAATCAGATCCGAATGGCCCCAGAAGATGAGGAATATACAGCCTTCAGAGCTCCTCAAGGTGTGTTTTGTTACCGGGTGATGCCCTTTGGTTTAAAGAATGCAGGTGCAACATATCAACGCGCCATGCATCATATCTTCAAACCTTTTCTAGGGAAATTTGTTGAATGCTATGTAGATGATTTGGTGGTTAAATCCAAACAACGTTTTGATCACTTGGCTGATTTGGAAATCATATTCCACAAGCTTCGACAACATAATTTGAAGATGAACCCCTTAAAATGTGCTTTTGGGGTAACCTCAGGAAAATTCCTCGGCTTTGTTGTACGCCATCGTGGTATTGAAGTCGATCCTGAGAAGACCAAATCAATCCTTGGTATGTCACCTCCTCAGAATTTGAAAGAATTAAGAGGACTTCAAGGACACTTAGCCTATATTCGGCGTTTCATCGCCAATTTGGCAGGCAAAAGTTTACCTTTTACCAAATTACTGAAGAAAGGAGTCACTTACCAGTGGACTAAAGAATGTCAAGAAGCATTTGATGTTCTCAAGAAATACCTCTTAAGTCCACCAGTACTCATGCCACCTGTTGAGGGTAGGCCTCTTATCCTCTATGTGACAGCTTTAGAGCGATCATTGGGTGCCTTTCTCGCTCAAAAGAATGATGCTGGGAATGAAAATAGTCTCTACTATCTCAGTAGAACTATGCTTGAAGCAGAAACCCGGTATTCGAGTATTGAAAAATGCTGCCTAGCATTAATCTTTGCAGTTCAGAAACTGAGACACTACCTGCAACATCACGAGGTCCAATTGGTATCTCGTAATAATCCACTCAAATTCATCCTTAGTCGTCCAATGCTTACAGGACGTCTGGCAAGGTGGGCGGTTATTCTACAGCAGTTCGACATTCAATATGTGTCTCAAAAGGCAATTAAGGGCCAAGCTCTGGCTGATTTCCTGGCTGAACACCCTTCAGTGGAAGACACATATTCAGATATCGAACTCCCTGATGAGGAAGTTTTTTCTATTCAAGAGAATCCTCAAACATGGGAAATGTATTTTGATGGTGCTTCTAGAAGTCCAACAGGGAAGAAAATGGAAAATCCTAAATTCAACAAAGTTGGTTTAGGAATTGTGCTCATTTCTCCAGATAAGGCAGTGTTACCTTATTCCTTTTTGTTGTGGGAAGGTGGTACCAATAATGAAGCTGAATACCAAGCTCTCATTGCAGGCTTGGAGTTAGCGCTTCAAGCACAAGTGAATCACTTAAAGGTAAAAGGTGATTCAGACCTGGTAATCAAACAAATCAATGGGGATTATGCCATCAGAAAAGAAGAATTAATCCCTTTGTATGATTACGTCAGAGAGTTAATGTCGGAATTCCCTTCAGAACCGACATTTTCTTATGTCCCAAGATCACAAAATGCTCAAGCTGATGCACTGGCTAATATAGCCACAGCTTTAGCAGATCCAAATCGGGACGAGACAACCATCGGTATTGCCCACCGTCGTGCAATTTCACCTTATGTTCAAGTCAGAACAGAGGAAATTAATGAAATTAGTCCCATTCCTGAACCATATGGTCATACTACAGGATGGATGTCACCTATCAGGGAATACCTTCAAAATGGAACACTTCCACCTGATAGAGCCAAGAGAGAACAAATTCGGCGACGTGTGGTCAATTTTACTCTTTATGATGGTCCAAACCACCTCGAGAAAATTCTCTACAAACGTGGTTTTGATGGAGTTCTCTTCAGATGTATTGATGGTGAAGAGACAATGGCTGTCATAAAAGAAGTGCATGCAGGAGTCTGTGGTGCCCACCAGTCTGGACATAGATTGTCTGATCAAATTCGAAGACTTGGATACTTCTGGCCTTCAATGATACAAGATTGTGTTAATTTCACAAAGAAGTGTCATTCATGCCAAGTATATGCCAATTTCATTCATCAACCTCCAGAGTTGCTTCATACAGCTAAATACTCATGGCCATTTTCCACATGGGGAATGGATGTGGTGGGACCTTACCCTTCAGCTACGGCCAAGCAGTTTAAGTACATTCTTACTGCTACTGATTTCTTTTCCAAATGGGCAGAGGCAGTACCTCTCAAAGAAGTCAGTTCTAAATGCATTGTTAGCTTCATCAAGTCTAACATCATTACTAGATTTGGTGTCCCTCATACCATATTGACAGACAATGGCACCAACTTCTGCTCTTCTGAAGTAAAGAGATTGTATCAAGAATACAACATTAAGTCCAACCATTCATCTCGATATCATGCAGCGGCTAATGGCCAGATAGAGGCCTTCAACAAGACTCTTTCAAATATACTGCAAAAGATGGTGGATAAAGATAAGAGGTCATGGCCTGATAAACTCTATCATGCTTTATGGGCTTATCGGACTACCACTCGCAATGCGACGCGGTCTACTCCATATTCATTGGTATATGGAACAGAAGCAGTCTTGCCAATTGAAGTCCAATTGCCCTCACTCAGAATAGCCATTTGTGATCAGTTATCAACAGATGAGCAATCCCAAAAGCGGATGAATGAATTGGAACAGTTAGATGAGAAAAGATTGTGCACTTTGCACCACTTGGAAATCTATCAGAATCGAATAGCACGAGCTTTTAACAAAAAGGTTCGTCTTCGTTCATTCATTCAGGGAGAATTGGTATTGGTTCTCAGAACACCAATGATACCAGGAAAGAAGCCTCCCAAGCTTGAACCAAAATGGGAAGGACCTTATTCAGTACATAAGGTCTACTCCAATGGAGCGTATTCTCTGATTTCAATGGATGGAGAACACATCACGACTCCAACTAATGCCAGATTTCTGAAGAAGTATTTTGTATAAACACAAAATATTGTTCCCAAAACCAAGACTCTTACATTTGGTTTATACAGCAATGGTCCAGTATGACCTTAAACTACAACTACGTCCAGCATGACGATAAACTGTATGGTCTGTGCATATGACCTTAAACTATTCGCACTTATGTCCCTGCAACATGACACTAAACTGTGCAGCACCAATAGTCCTAACTGCAAGACTTTAAACTGCATAGTCCCTGATTTTGTCCTACATGACAATAAACCGTATAGAAGTTCTTATATTCTGTCCGAGATGACATTAAACTATATTTTGTCCTAACGACATGACATTAAACTGTGTGGCACTTTCATCGTCCAGCATGACGTTAAACTGTGTTAAGTCCCTTATTGTCCTACATGACACTAAACTGTATTCTGTCCGAGATGACATTAAAACTATATTGTGTCCTAGCAACATGACATTAAACTGTGTGGCACTTCCAACGTCCAGCATGACGATAAACTGTAAAAAGATCAGAACTGATATCCTCATATTGATTCACCTTAGTCTTAGCTACATGACTTTAAACTGTACAGCATCAGTTCGTCCTTGCTATATGACGCTAAAACTATACAGCAATGGTCCAGTATGACTTTAAACTGCAACTTCGTCCCACACGACATTAAACTGTGAAAAAAGTTCCATAAACAGTCCAGCATGACCTTAAAACTGCATCATCCCTGGTCCATGTATATGACCATAAACTATTTGCAAATATGTCCAGCAAGACGTTAAACTGTGACGTCCTAACTACATGACGCTAAACTGTATAAAAGTCCCTCACGTCCGGAACGACGTTAAACTATATAATCATCAAAAGTCCAGCATGACATTAAAACTGCACAATCCCCCTTTCGTCCAATATGACGTTAAAATGTATTGTCCCCATCGTCCTAACTACATGACGCTAAACTGTACAGAAAGTCCTTGATATGTCCTACATGACATTAAACTGTGCATCGTTAAGGTTGTTATTACCTCTTGTTTCTCACACCGAGTATGACTCACGTGAGCTTAGAGCGAACATCAACCATAACACTCCCTTTGGGCCACTAACCATGTGTAAGTCCCAACAACATTATTAAATCATTGTCCCCAAAAAACAATTTGATCGTTAATTCATTCTTTAATTGAACTACACAGACTTTGATCCTTGCCCTCCAGGCTGGGTATGTAGGCAACCTCCCAAGGTTCAAGCCCAAAAACAATCTCTTCACATCGGTTCACCACCATCTAATATGATGTTGATTTGTGAAACCGCCCCTGAAATCAATATCTTTACATTGATTCATTTTCGTCCTTGTTATACGACGTTAAACTATACAACACTTTTGTCCGGTACGACAATAAACTACAATATTCTTTGATTTCCTCATTTGAGAGAGAACTATTATTGACATTGATTTTTCAATCATAGTTTTTTCGTTTTCAAAAGACTACATGCATACATGGTAATGCCTGAACTTTTTATCTTAGGTTAAACCATCATTGCACTAAAGTCCCCTTTCACCCTTCACATGTACGAACCAAATTTGTACAAAGGGTAATTCTAGAACTACGTGGACTTGATTCCCATCCTTATGGGATACGTAGGAACATTCGAGTGTCCCTCGAATCCAGTCCTAAGTCTTTTGGGCCTAACCCCAAATTTCACTTTCAGTCCCTTGGCTGAAAAGTCCTCATGAAAACACACACTGTGTATTCATTATTATGGTCCGAATTCTATGACCCAAAAAACTAAGATCACTCATCCTTTCGTCCTGCACGACGTTAAACTGTATTTCAAGAACTACGTATGGCTTGATTCTCATTCTTATGAGATACGTAGTGAAGTCCAAGTTTCAATTCAGGACCCAGCCACAACATGATTATGGTTTTCATTGACCTATGTATCTCTATATACATTGGAAAATACCCATCTTTATGTATTATAATCCTAACCTTAAATATTTTCAGATCTTCATAACCCTTTTTCATGACTTATGGTCACAAAAATGTCAAACTTCTGAGAATTCTTTTGCCTGACTATGCAGCACGTGCCCATAGGTGGCCTTGCATAAACAGTCCACATAACAGACTTGTCAGCCAAGAGATGCTATTTATTTGACCATGCAGCCAATGCCCATAGGTGGCCCTGCATGTTTTCAACCCCCTAACGGGTTTGTTAAATAATAGTAACTTCATTCTTGGGAAGAATGCCTCTTTTGTCCTTATTTGTCTTAAACGACAGTATGTAGGGATCCGCAAAAATAGCCATCCTTAACGTATTTGTCCCATATCCTTTTTCATGATCTGAAAGTATTCAAGTCTATGGTTTATTCTTCTTCCCTACGTTTGGGTCAGACCTTCGTAGGAGTGATATTCATCCAGTTCTTCGATATTCTTGTTTGAAAATATCTTCTCCATATTTCAGTACCTCTTTCCATACAACAAACTCTATGCTTTAGAAAATTTGAATCTCCATAAACTTTCACTGGCTTTTAGCACTAGGAAAGTAAATTTCTGAGAGTTCTTTTGCCTAGCTATGCAGCACGTGCCCATAGGTGGCCTTGCATAAACAGTCCACATAACAGACTTGTCAGCCAAAAGATGCTATTTTATTTGACTATGCAGCCAATGCCCATAGGTGGCCCTGCATATTTCAACCCCCTAACGGGTTTTGTTAAATAATAGTAACTTCATTCTTGGAAACTACTTCTTCTAATGCTATTTAGCTCTTTTTCATATCATTCCTCAGATTCAAATATTCTTAAGTCATAGTTTACATATTTTCTCTCATACTTGAGTATGGTAATTTGTTTTCAGATAAATTATCAAGGAATTGAATCCATTTTAATCCATTTTTCGGTCAAAGCTATTTCGACCTTAAACATTAGCCTCTTTATGTCCGGCTTGCATGACTTTAAACTGCCCACACAAAAGACAAAGGAACTCTGAATAAAAGTCAAGTTCCAGCTCACTAAATATACATTTTTTTGTATGATTTAGGTAATATTGAGCAGTTAAAAGATTCAAAGTTTGTAGGGTTATTTGTAAATAATCCTAGTAAAAATCAAACTATGATTACTAGGCCCATTGGCTTAAGTAAATTTGAAGCAGGTAATGAAAGAATGCAGGTACAAATGATTGGAGACGAAAGTGTTTTTCATTGATACACAAGAGTTAGAAGGACATCCACAGATTGGAGTCTCTTCTCTTTTTCAAGAATTACAAGAGGCTTTCAACATAACACTTCATTTGATTTACGGCATCCCGAGCTTCATCAGCAACCACCTGGAATTCATTCATTCAACTGGAAACAAAAAGGAGATGCAGTGATACCAGCTCTTCTTGGAACAATTGTAAAAGGATGTTCTTGAGTGCGGTTTGAGAAAATTTTCTGCTGATCAAACAGTGACTCTGTTTCTGTCCAAGAGACTTGGAAGATGGATACATGGATTTGAGAATGGAGCATTGGAAGTAAAGAGCCATTTGAAGAGAGTACTCTTTTCAGATATTGCTCTAATACCATGTTTGTCTTCTCTCCACCAACCGGTAGTGGAAAACATTTCAGCCCATGGGTTTGCCATTTTTATATCTGCAAGGAAATGGCATGCAAGGAGAATTTGAAAGTTCACACCATTGTTGTTGCTTTTAATGCACAGCATAACCGAAATGGAGTAGCAGCGCAGCTGCATTTCAGGTGTATAGTTGTTTGCATTTGGAACATTGACTCCTTGCAAGTGACCATGACCACATAGAGACAGGTAGATGCTCTGTGGGAAATTAAGATGATATTTCTTCAAGTACTTAGCCAAATCTGGAAGAGTGCTGTCGCAGATGTCATAGTAATCAGGGCCAATGATGTTCATCATGTCATCAATCCGCTTGCTAGCCAGTTCATAAGTCGTTCCAATTCCCTTGGGAACCACTGAATCTGCACAAAAGATGAATAAACTAACTCTTAAATGGGTTTATTTTTCATAAATTTTGTGAAGAAATTTGAAAAAATGGCTAAGGCATTAAGGCGCGCAAGTCTACAAAATGGCGCGCAAGTGATCACGTGTCGCGCTAGTTTTCGTCGCGCAAGTATAAACCGCGCAAGTACGAATACCTTTACAGGAGCGCGACATCAAGGAAAAACAGAGCAGACTTGCGCGGCTTAGGTGACCTGCGCGGCGAGAGCTCGAGAAGGTATGAAGTCCGGAAATCCGGATACTTGTACGGAGGTGAGGCCGTATATTTATAGGCCAGGAGGCCTACCTGCGCGCCATACCAGAGGGTTTAAAGGCCTGCGCGACGCAGACTTGCGCGCCTCCCTCTGCGCACTGAAGACTTGCGCGCCTCCCTTTTCCTTTAGAGGGATTCGATTTCCTCAGAGTCAAATCCTCATTTTCTCTCCGGATCCAACTCTGAGGGGGGACTTTTGTTGACGCTCCTTTCGTCACGGAATCTAAAGTTCGGAAAAGGGAATATCTGAGCTCAAAGTGATTAATCCTTTGAAGAAACATCAAAAATCGACAAAGGGATGGAAAAGGAGAACATTGCCCATGTATCGCGCAAGTTCCATCTTGGTCGCGCAAGTCTACTTGCGCGCCGACTCAACACTTGTGCGACCCCTCATGGTCGTGCAAGGGACTTGCGCGACAGATCTGGTAACCGCCCAGTAACCGCCCGGGGTCTTCTTTTTTCCTATAAATATACCCTGTGGGCCCCCCATTGAAGAAGATCTTTTCCCAGAAACTCGGATCAAAGCTCCCGACGCCCAAGTCTCTTCTCAAAGCTTCCAGAACACTTCTAAGGTAATTTCTTACCTAGAATGGAAGATCTAAAGGGAAGAAGGAAGGCCTAAGTGTTGAAACTTATCAAACACTTGCGCGCCGACTTAATTCCTTCAATATAACTTGCGCGTCCCTCTTCTGGAAGAACCTCAAGAGGATGGGAAAGGGTTTAATAAAGAGTCGCTCAAGTAATTCAACCCTGGTTGAAAATCGCGCAAGTATCCCTTATGTCGCGCAAGTATACTTGCGCGACCAATACTTGCGCGCCGCCGCAGGACTTGCGCGACCTTCAATACTTGCGCGCCCCTATCTTTTTGGGTGCCCATCTTGCCCTTTTTCACCCCTCTTAAGCCATTTTCACCCTTCCTATTCAAGATTCAGTCTTCAAGATACTTTTCAAAGCCATTTATGGCATGATTTCTTGATTTGACATCCTTATCTGAAAGGAATTATGTGAAATATCTCTCAAAACCTAATGATTTAAACATCTTTATATCACCAAAGATTGAGAGTTCATTCATTTCAACCTCATCCTTTAAGATGAGAGAATCCTAACCTGGGTTTCCTTTTCAGGAATAATCCCCAGTTATAAAACCTTTTAACTTGGGCATCTTCCTTAAGAATAAGCCCCAATCAAAGTCCTTTAATCTTGGGCATCCTCCTCAGGAGTAAGCCCCAAACCTTAATCCCTAACCTGGGTCTCCTTTTCAGGAATAAAGACTCAGTCATAACCTTGGGCTTCCTTTTTAGGAGTAAGCCCCAAGTCCCCTAACCTAGGCTTCCTTCTCAGGAATAAGTCCTAGTCATAAATCTTGGGCATCTTTCTTAAGAGTAAGCCCCAAGTCTCTTAAAATTTCTCTTAACCAGTCATAAATTTCCTTTGATTTGGGTTTCCTTTTCAGGAATAAAACCCAATCATAAGTCCCCTCCTAACTTGGGCATCCTCCTTAGGAGTAAGCCCCAAGATTAGAGTATTCAAATCTCCATGAAGCACATATAACTTTGTGGACCCTGTTCATGGATTTTCTTCCTAAAAGTAAATCCTAAACCTTCATCTATCTGGGCAGTCATCCATACATAAGCCCCAAACAAAATTCTTATGATTGCATCCTTCATGGCACAATTGTCTAAATTTTACCAATACCTCTTGTTTCTCATACCGAGCATGACTCACGTGAGCTTAGAGTGTAAAAGTAATTATGACATTCATCTTTGAGCCATCAATCATAAAATATCATATCCCATTCCTCGAACTACGTGGATTCTGATTCCTTTTTTTTAAAACAAAGGATACGTAGGTAGCCCATTCATGGGTTCGATCCCAACATTGAAATAATCTCTGTCCTTCTGAATGACGATAAACTTCAAGTGCCCCACTGAGTGGCTTTAAAACCAGCCTGGTCATCAAAATGACCAAGAGACTTTTATATAAATGTTTTGAAGGATACCATTGACCAAGAATCTCTAAACAAATATAGATGATTCTATATTGATGAAGAACCTCGAATACATATAAAAGATTCTCTAAATTTCTTGCATATTTAATCATTGATTGTTAAAACTAAAGGAAAGCTCATTTTATACTTGGTAATGTAATAAGGATTCACGAACTTAACTTAAATCTATAAAGTGAGTCCCGGAGTAGACAATAATTCCCCTCAAAAAGGTGTGATGAGTCCGACCTCCCATCCTCTCGACCAATGCAAATTCCTAAGCCTCATTAGCCCACAAGCTAATGAGCGCCTGCCTTTGGAAAGTAGGTCCAAAAGGATGTGGAATCATTGGATGTTTCCGGTTCTACGAACAAACCCGTTAGAAACCGATCGGAACGTTTGAATCTCCCGTCCAGGAGGTCATCCCCGGATTCCGCACGAAACAATATGTCAAATAGAGGAAACTTCATTCCCAAGATGAACTCCTCTATCATTTTATAAAAAATATAGTGGATTAAATCCTCCAATATCACACATAATGAATGTCTAAAGTTTCTGTTCTATTAAACTATGACAGAGTCATTACTCCTACAACTGATTGTCAAAACTAATTGACCTAAAACACAATTTTCACTAGTTTTTCATGTTGGTCATTAAACTATCAACGGAGATAGACATAAAACTCATTAATTTGAAAACCTGGATAGCAGTACCAGATTGAAATTCATGAAACACCTATTACGTATTGTTCGAATTAGAGATAGGAAAAGTAAGTGTTGTAGCAGATGAGACACAACATTCTTATGTCCCATTGTTTGATATTAAAAATATTGAAACTATGCACTCTAGGTTCTTATACCAAGGGATTATATTGTGTATAGAGAAACCAATTCAATAAAATGCAATTAGTATTTTAATTTTTTTTGATAAAATGATCATTATGTTTTAATAAAAACTCGTAATTATTTTATGGGAATGGTAATCACACCAACACCAATCATATATTCATGCCAAAAGATAACTAAACAACAAACTTCAGCCAAATAGTTTTATAATGATAAAATTTTTGATAAACGATAGTCAAATTATTATTTTTATATTTAATTCACTCTATAAAAAGAACAAAATTTATTTGAAAAATAAAATATGTAAATAAAAAAAATGAACATCAGAATAATCCTTTTCATTCATTGGAAAAACTATGGTCGTGGAATTAAAATATCCCAGAACCTTTCCTAACAGCATTTGGAAATGTGAAACAAAAAAAATGAATTGAGAAAAATTTTATACGATTGATTAAATATATTAGATAATTCTATATGTGGGTTGTTATGGGCATCGTTGATATTGGTTCTCCAAAAAACCTCTTCTTCATCTAATGGAACTGTTTTCATAATAATTGAATTTAGTTCCCAAATTTTCTCTATAATGTATTACAACAATGTATGTATTGATGAATGTTGTTCCATTACACCATACATGTGATCATATAATATCTCTGAAGTCTATACAATGATCCAATCATGTATTTGATCTTCCTTCATGACTAAATAATGCATCTCAAAATCAATATACTATATTTCCCACACATTATGGTTCGAATGATTAAACTCGATATGATCCCATTACTAAGAATTCAAATCATCCCATGAATTGAGGTCCTAATGAATAATGACATAAAAATTTCTCTAATAAAACCAACATTATCCAAATTCAAGGAATAGTTTCAGAAGGCTATCCAAATTATCTACACTCTTTACTAATGGAGTATCCATGATAATACTGTAAATAGGGTAACACTCCCACTTTTTTATGGGAAGCTGTTTTATGGTGGTAGTGGGATCCATAAGATGTTCATATTCTATTACTATTATATAATCTTGTATCATATTAATTATATATAAGATTCATCCAAATTAATATAAAGTTATTTGAAAAATACCCCCTCACCGCCTCCTATTTAATTTCAGGGACTGAGCCCATAATCCTAGAGCCTATACGTGAGATTTAAAAGACTATTTTGTTTTGATTAATTTCAATGGATGGGAAAATAGTTTCATAAAAAAATGTTGGGATAAAAACAATCCAATAAAATTGGAATTTCAAGATAAAATTCATGAGTAATTCTTAATAGTTTTGGACATACGATTTACTTTAGTAGAAATAGGTGATAGAACTATGATGGGAAATTAACATGGAAAATACATAAACATATGCACCATTAAGAAGGGCTTCCCCATCATCCTATATTGATAGTAATTTACAAATATTTTGGCATAACCCAATGATAAGTTGGTTGTATCATCTATGAATGGTAAAAATAATCCATGATGCAATCCCCATGCATCAACATCACCAATGGATGGAGAATTATGATTGTGTGTGATTCTGTCATAATACCGATGAGGATTAAAGATGGATCTTATTTGGATGTAAAATTTTGGATTATAACTCGTAGTTATAATTTTTATCACAAATGGTCACCACATCTATCCAAAAAATAAGAATCACATCTCACGGTGAAAAGATTAAGGAACATTCATCTAAGGTTCCTCAACCATTATTTACCACCGGTACAAAATGTATCGAATATGAAATGAATGAAAAATTGGAAATATTATATATCCTCTCAATTGATCATTTGATATCCATTGATTTTGGTTTAATTATTTTAATGTTGAGATGAACAAAGAAAAATACCAAATAAGGAGTCATCATAGTATACTATATTCATGACATGAAAATTGTGCTCCTAGTTATCCATATAAAAGATGGAAGGGTCCACATAGGTGATTAGTAGATTTTCCATCATGTATATGACCCAAAAAATCATAAATTCAGGTGAGGGTGGATCCAACTAGGTTTAATGTTTTCCACACTACCAATGTGCCCCCATCATTATGGAATAGACCATAACACCACTATCGGAATCAAGATATGGATATTGTCATCCACTCAACGACATGGAGAAATATCCCACCAACCCAAAGTCTAAATATATTTCTAAATAGATCATATATGATGATGTAGAATGTTGGAATACATCTTGTGTGACCTAGTATGAACCTAAAACTACTATATAATTTTGATTTGGATGAGTCCTAGTGTTTCAATTCTTTATCCTCCGACTAATAGCATCGAAAAATAGGTTTAACTATTTGTTGAATGGAATAATTGAATTGGTGTGACAGGGGAGGCATAGTGGCTTCTCTTCCATGATCATTAGTTCTCACACTAATGGTGAAACATTTTAAGTTTCATTCAAACTATGTGATTTTTCAAGGAACTCAACATACATGTTACCCTGAATTGGAATTCCCCCTAATAAAGAGAATTCACAAAAAATTTCTCATCCTCTACATTAGGTATGTGGAAGGTTTTTTTTCAAACACCAATGAATGATTAATTTTTTAATGATCATGTTTTTTGAATACACTATTAAATACGAAATCAATGCCTCTTGGTATAAGCTTACAACCTCCAATAGTTCAAGAAATTCCATGAAATTCTAACACACACAAAATTCCCAAGACCATTCAAAAAATGACTACCCATATACAGAAAATACAAGTTTGAGTTCCACCATCAGATAAAATCACCTCACGAGAGGTTAAAAATCATTTTTTAATCTTGAATTGAAGACTACAATGTAAATCCATTGTTATGATATTTTTAATGATTCAATATGTAAAAATTCCATATAAAAACCATCCCTTAATCCGATTTAAGACTAATATATTCGAAAATAGAAAATTTCACTTAAACCTGATATGAGGAAAACATAAATAGGGATTATGAAGAAAATAATTTGACGATTCAATTAGTGAATCTTTGTGAAAATTAATGTTGTATTTTGTTGTTTTCTTGAAATGGATAATCTAGATTCTATAGTGAATGGAGACTATTATGAATTAATTTTTTATTAATGATATGATGTTGGACGATGATATTGGTTTTCCAAAATGTTGATATTTTCTATTATTAACAGTCATCAATGTCATAATTTAACTAGGTGATTTTTTCCCAGGGTCCATTTTATCCATGAAGAAAGTAATATTGGAAAAATTTTATTAGATTTATCAATGTAAAAAATACAATATGTCCTCTGATCATGAATTCACTCTAAAAATAATTCAACTGGGCTGACTTGTTTATTGGGGTTGAATTCCATTACTATAGATCATAACCTATTCTGATATGGGGTATTTTTTTGTCCAAAAAATATCTGAAAATAATCTGATAAATCATAGATGAATTTAATGAAGCTAAAAAACATTAATGGATAAGGATTTCATAGAGTTAAAAATTAGTAATGTGACCAAAATTAAAAATTGGACCATTAACTCTATATAGGTAACACGTAATGTGGGATTGACAATCTTAATATAACTCCCTCCAATGAATTTAAAAAATTAGTGATACAAAGTGGTTAATTAATACCCCCTATAAATGATCATTTCATTTTCAGGATTGGGCAGTTATTTTACTCCCTTGTAAATGATGTCTTTGTTTTCAGGAGTATGTGATCCATTAAAACCCCCTGGAAAATTTTTATTTCATTTTAATGGGAAGTAATTTTTTTACCAAGTAATCCACAAAATGTTATCAAGATGCTGGTTTTTTCACATAACTACTTTTTAGCAAGTATTCTATGTTTCCGACTATAAAAACATATTTAATATTCACTAAGTAAATTTTTATTAGACTAAAATGAATGTAAAAAATTACAAATAACAGTTACTTATAGGTAATAATTATATAGATAATTAAACTGCAACATACCATGAAGGATACAGAAAAAAAGCATCCCTCATGATAGGACCTATCTAGTTACATGAAAATCATTCCCTTAAGCCCGAAAAATTTCATCTTGAATTATATCCCTTTGTAGAACCCTTTCTGATACCCTACCCTATATAATTGGTATGTGGTATCTTTAGGAAACATTATCCTTATAGCCATTATACCTACTTTCTTCATAGTCTTTAACCCCATATTTGACCCATTATGTACTAACCTAATGTATTTTAGGCCCTCCAACCAGAACATAGGAATACTTTCATTAATTCCTCCTCTGCAACCACAAGATTCATTTTTCATAGTGATAAGACTCCCTAGTGTGTCACCAATAAATTCTGCCATTCTAATGGTAATTATGTTACTCATTTACCATCCTTAGTTGGAGGGGTCCAAAAAATGATCATGATCATCTATTATCATTTTAATGAGGGTTCCAAACATAGGGATTGTGGGGGATGGATTATCAGGATTCGTGGAGACGTCGGTCACTTGAAACATTTGGAGAACAATATAGAAATCCCCTATTAGTGTCCATTTCCTTGTCCTCATTTTAACATCCAACAATAAGAATTGGAGGAAATGTGATCTTCATCAGGGAATTAATCATAATTTAACCCCCAGTATTTATTGATATATTTTTAATTCCTCAATCATTTCATATTCCCAGGCACATCCACTCGTGGATGGATAAATTGAGTACATTTTTAGATCAGACACTTTCTCTTTTTTATCATATTATGTATGAACCATATGTTTTTTTGAGTTATGAGAGATCATTTCAAAAGAATGATCAATCATTTAATCCAAGGGCCCCCTTTTTATTGTAAGCCCCGACCTTGTTATCACAACCTAAAAGGTCCATATTCTTAATGAGGCAACCAAATTGAAATAATATTCATTGTAATCCACAAAACCAAGTCAACGCCTTGAAAAATGTCTAAATTGAATGTTAGAGAAACCATTAAATGGACATATTCCTAATGAAGCAACGACATGAAACCACTATATGTGTAAGCCCCAAATTTTCTGAACTAGATGGTGTTTGATTCATTCCCAAATGGCTTATAAAGAAACCCTTCATGAGGTTCAAGAAAAACTACCTAAACTCACCATGATTTTCTCTAGGTGATATCCCTTATAAGATCTTATGGAAAATGTATGGTCATAATCCTTCCAATCCTATTTTATCTCCATCTTTATTAGGATAGATTCCTAGTAAGAACGTGTCCCCAAATATGGAGGACACATTCCATCCATGTCCCTTGAGACATTTCCATGTAAGTCCTAGACCATCATTGGCTACATATATTCTACCTAAACATACTTTTTATGAGTCGAATAACAAAATTTGGCCATTTTCAGATTACCATAAAAGGAAGGATGAATCTATTGATGTGGCATAGAGAAATGTGTTATTTGATTCATTACGAAAAGATATATTTGAATAACATTTCATGAGCATAATCCCAATATCAAAATAATCCCATTTTCCCTAGATTGTGATATTTTCTAGAGTTACCCATTGGCTGGTTCAAAATACTCAATGTGATGATAAAAAATAGATGAATATATAATCAAAACAAAAAAGTGCATGATTGATGGAGGACCTCATATACATATATATTTTTCCATTGTTGAAGAATTTTAGATACATAGAGGTGATTCTAATGTTTATACATTCTTCCAATCAATTATCATTAGAATAGTGACCCATTCTATATTTTATATTTAATAATGGATTCAAGATATCTCCTGAATATATAAGAGATTAATATAGGTGAAAATATTTCCCCTCAACAAGGTGTGATGTAAATTACACCTGATGCTGTCAACCAATCTAATTCATTACGTGTTGTTGGAAAAATTCCCCAATGACATCTTACATGGAAATATAAGTTCTTGAGAAATCAGGAATAAGGTAATCATTGGGTGTTTTAGATTCCATGAATAAAACCTATAAGAAACCACATTTAAAATAACGGGGAAATTTGAGTGATTAATGTGATGGGCAGTTCTACAACCGTAATAGAACTCTATCCATGTAACAACCCGAGATTTTATGAAAAATATTCTTTTTATTTCACTAATGTCTTGTGTTGTACGCTACACCAAAAGGATCTTGCACAACACGCATCCTTGTCTTGCCTTGCATTACACGCAATCGCGACCTTCCTCGATAGCGTGTGTAATACGCAATACCGAGTTTCACTAAACAACGATGTGCTATTAAAATATTATTAAAACTAGCCGTTATGAATAGTAATAACCACTTTTTAAAATTCTGTAAATCTTATTTTTCAAAATGAACTTCATTCATGGATTTGGAGTATCGAATTTAGCCTAAGGTGAAATTTTGGTACTTTTCGGATAACTTTCATATTCTGATGAATAGTGAAAATTACTAAATTATAATTAAAAACAACTTTTTTAATCGAAATAATTAATAGTGACAAATTATTAATTTGAGTGGTTTTAAAGTATATTTAGAATATATTTTTACAATTTAATAAAATGTTGGTCATTGGTTGTAATTTCACATTTAAACGAGACATAATCAAGTGTCAATCTTTTGATATATATTGTTTCCTAAAAACACGCTATTTATTTTAACAGCAGGATTTAATTATAAAATTAATTAATGCAACTTCTATGTTATGAATTTGGTAAAATAGATTTCATTTTTGAATTCGGAATATGAAATATAGCTTAGGATGAAATTTTGGCATTGTTCTGAAAAACATCAATTTTTGATGAATAGTAAAACTACTAAGTGGTAGTTAAAAAAACTGAATTTTTCATAAAACTTAATTTTGCCGCTTCTGTGAATGGAATTTAGAAAATCCGAGAGACACGGTTAATATCAAGGACTAAAATGTGGTTCAATGAGATGAAAATAATTTTTTGGTGAATAGTAACTTTTTACTTTTTTTACCGCGGTTAACAGTAAATAGGGTAACTAAGGGTAAATATGATATTACTATTACCCTAACACATGTCCTAATTCTATTGGAAAAGTGTAATTCGACCAAAAACAAACTTAGGAATAAAATATGACCATTTAGGCCCACTTGGATTAGATTAGGACATTTATTATTAATTTATTTAAAGAAAGGTTAAAATAGTTAAAATCAAAGTTTAATAAGTAAATCATTTTTAATATGGGGTTATACATAAGATAAATTCGATTGTAAATATTCATTAGAAAGCTATAAAGATTTCCTACATGATGGTATTTTATTTGTAATTTTTAGACATAAAATAATTTAATTTATTTATGACACAACGATGATGCAGTAATTATCTTATTAATGAAATATTGACATAATTGATGTTATAAACACCAAAATAAATGTAATTTGAGATTTTTTTTGAATTACACTAATTTTCTAGGTTACTATGATATATTAATGTTGATTTAATCAACTTGGTTCGAACATTTAATTCTGTTATGACTTTCACAAAAATCATATATCAAATAGTGTCAAAATTGACACAAAATAGTTTTTAAATCAAATATTATATTATTAATTGTTATTGTATTCCTAAAAATCTAAGGGTCGGCCAAATGACTTAGATAAGGATATATATATTAATAATAAACAATTTGGGGTTCGTTTGGCATTTTATAGTATGTTTATTAACCATATAGTGAAAGAAAACAAAAAGACATGGTAAAAGTTAAATTATTTAACTTAGAGTTAAATCTAATTGATAAGGTTAAAATAATATCCTAAACTTGTCTAAATTCTATTGGATGATAGGATTTCGACCCATCCCCACTTTAGCTTCAAAATAAGACCCTTTGGAACCATTATAAACCGATTTTGACTTTAATATAAAATAATATTTTGAGATATTCCTAAGGTGCCCCTCTCCTCCCCTATAAAAGGACACCTCCTCCCACTCCTCCTCACACCAATTTGAGCACTCAAGCTCGGCCAACCCCTGCCAAAATCTCTTCTTCACTTCCCTAGCAACATCCTAGAGGTTCTTTACTTCCTCAAAGACCAATTCTAGTGCCCTAAGAGGAGGTCTCAAAGAGGCACTTCAAAGAAGAGGTAATTACCGTTACCAATTCTTTCATCTTTATTTCTTCTTCCAATTCTTCTTCTTAGGTTGTTTCATTATGAAGTAATAACATCAGTATCACTCATATACTGATATGTTATTATAAGTATGAAACAACCCTATTTCACCATCTATCCATCCTACGGAAAAAGAAATCACCGCGCGTGCGTACGTACGGAATACCGTCTCCACGCCGTGGTGTAATCTATTTTCCACCACCACCTTACATGGATGGGTATAATGGTGTAAAGAATAACTATACATAGTTATTAAAACATCATATTGATTATGATATATTTTATAATCCACTCCAATTCAATTCAATATTTATAGAAATGATATCATCGCTCGTGCGTACGTACGGACTACCGTCTCCACGACGCGATGAGATTCATTCTCCATGTTAACCATTTAAGAATGATTATAATGTATATAAAAGAAATAATAATGAAATATATGACATTATAAAGCTACTGGATTTATGTATATATATACATATGTATGTCATCTACTTACTTCCATTTCAAGACAATAAGGAAAGAAAAATAGCGTTCATGCGTACGTACGGACTACCGTCTCCATGAACGGTGTTTTTCATTTTATTTATCTATCTATTATATATATATATATATACTGAATATATATGATATATAAATCATATTTTATATTCTGGAAGTATGTAAATCATGATATAAGTAATAATGATGTCAAGAACAACAAGTCAAAACACCTACGATAAATGAAACGATTTTACCCAAAACGCTTCTTTAACATGGAATTTACAAAAGAACGGGTAATATAATGTCATAAGTGAACCATATATGATATCATAACAATGAATATGATTCTGTAATAAGTCAATGACATTATGTAAATCATTATACAAGAGGTTCGGACACATACGAAGCAAATTGGACCTAAGGTAAGGGAAATATCACAATCTCATTTTTATCCGAGATTGTTTATTCGTAAGTATTTACTGGGGTGTATTTTATCATCCACATACATGTTCCCTCAATATGTAATATTGTTTCCATCCACTTAAAATAGTTTAAATCCAATTTTACCCTTCGGTGAGTTTTTAGTAAAAAATATGAAAGGAATCTTTTGTCGTTTTTCGTACGAGGTGCTTTTTGACTTTTCCGACAAAAGTACGAAGAATGTTTTTTTAACTTATACGGAACGAACGGATTTCTACTGTTTTATGAAGCCTTATTTTCATGAAGCTTCCTCTAAAAGATTTCATGACTATTTTCAATAAAATATCTTTCTTTTAAAATTGCATGATGTTTTGTGAAAAGAAATTGATTTTGAAAAAGAAAGGATATTTTCCTCAAGAATTCAATTCAAGTGTTTTATCAAAATTATTTTCCATATAAGATAATAAAGGGTTCTGTTTTTATCCCTTTAATTACATTGATTTGATTATGTTGTGAGGGGATTATTTTTATGAAGTCATTTTCCTTATAAGATTTATTTTATGATGTCATGATGTTTCAAGAATCCCATTTTTGTTACATGTGTTATGCGATGATGTATGATTTATGATTATGTGGCACACATAAGAAAGGATTCATTATAAGATGGGTGGGACCTATATCTCCCTCCAATGCATTGGGTAAAGATTTTATATCTCATGAGATAGACATGGCTGAAATGGTAGGTTATACCGGTTCAGTGAAACAGGACTGAAACGAGGGTTACTCGATTCAGAAAGTGACTTTGTCCACTAAGATAGTCTTGGCAATGAGTCATGACTAACAAGAAATGATTTTCCATGATTATGTGTTCATGCCACAAAGTTTCAAGTTTCATGTTATGATTATGGTGATCTCATTTTCACTTCTATGATTTGTTCCATGTTAAGATATTATGATCTCTTTTGCAGGTTATGATTTTCAAAAAGATATGATATGATTTTTATTTCTTTTGTATACCCTTACTGAGCATTTGAGCTCACCCTTTTATGTTTTCTTTTCCCCAGGATATAAATAAAGGTTTTAGGTAAAAAAAAGGGAAGATCTTTATGGGAGATATTGAAAATCTTTCACCACGATTAGAAGATTACGTTCCGAGTTTCCAAAGACACTAAACTATTACGATCCTTTAGTGTGTATTTTTGTTATGTACTAAGTATTCCGCAAAAGTAATGTAATGTTCATGTACGTCAAGATACGGGTCTCTACAGTTGGTATCAGAGGAATGGTTTAGTCAACCTTTGGAAACTAGGACACGAAAACGTTAGTGAGATCCCTAGAGATATTTCTAAGGTATGTCTAGGGATGTCCCTAAGGATAAGTATACATATAGGATATAGTCCTAGCACTATGGTAACGATCTTAGAATTTAACCTAAGATGTTAGATATTAAGGGCACTCCCCCTTTACTATGTTGTTTTCCCTAGCATGATTTTTGCCTCTCACAAGATTCTTTTTGTGTTTTAGTTAATGGAGGGAACTAGAAGGAATTCGGTTAACATTGAATCCAATGGAGAAATTGGTGACTATGAGCAACAAAATTGTGTAATTCCTAGAGAGAAAGATCTTGTGATTATGCCAAATCAGTCATCGCAATATATGATTAACAAGGTGAAATTTAGTGGTATGCCTAATTCATCAAAGAAGAGGAAGATAAACTATTATGCATGTTCTCATGTTGAGGAGCATAAAGAAAGGAAGTTTGAGATTTCTAAAGAAGGGAAGAAGAACCTTGAGGAATACCTCAAATGGAGGGACCGATGTTATCTGTGTGGAGAAAAGGGTCATAGAGTGACAGACTGTTATGGAGTTCAATGTCTTATTTGTGGAGAACATGGGCATTACCCAACTCAATGACCTGACCTAAAAAGTTACTTCTAAATCAAGGAAGGACTTATTCCAGGACAATCATTGAAGTGGATAGAATGAAGTGTTTATGTATTGGTATTCAGGAATAATGTTGTTGAGGTACTTTTATGGTGTATTGAAATATTTATGTATTGGTATATTGTGGTTTTCAGTAATTTTAAGGTACCGGTAACCATGAAAAGTGATTCAAATATTTTGGAAAGCAGATGATATGCGCATAATGAAGGGATAAGGATAAAATGAAATGTTTGACAGTATTCATGAGCTCATGATTGATATAAGGACTAAGTGATATCATGGTTTGAGTATAAATAATTTTGAGGATTTTGGTATGTGTAAAGTGTTAACTTTTAACTGCATTCAAGTTTTCACTAAGGTTCAATGGGTATTCAAGAGTATACATGATTAAGGACTTTGAATGTTTGGAATGTGACCAACAAAACATATCTTATGATATATGGGGATCAACGATGATATTAAATCTCTGGTAATTGTTTTCACTATGTTATGAGAATGGACTGCAGTATTATGGATAAGCCTAAAGATTGGAATGGATTCTGTTGGACGTAAGTTAGTATTGTTTAAGGATAGAAATTTTTTTCGATATTATTGATGGGATGTTATAGTAATATAGTTTTGGAAAAAGGACAACCTGCAGGACGGGCGACAGCCCATCGCTTCGGACAAGGCTGTGGGAATCGAACCCACAACCGAAGTGCGACTGGCCTTTATCGCCTACCACTGGCCTACAGGAAGTCCCTGTTTAGTAGAAACTAGTTTTATTATATTAAGCAGTATGATATATGAAGTATAAGTCCATTTTAGGAACAATATATGATTAATCTCACTATAGATCGACTTATGTATATAATTTTTGCTAACCTTTTGTTTGAGACAGATGGAATGACCCGTCATTCTATCACATGATCTGCTAACACTTCACAAATAACAAATTCAACTTCATTTATTTAAGAGATGAAGTTGAAATTGTTAAAGGAACGAACAACAATGAGGTTTACCAACATAAAGTAAGTATTTATTCTAATTCAAATTCTTTAACTTTAGGGAAACGATCTTGAAAACCAAAAATGTTGTCCTAGTGATCTTATATCTGATGAATCAGATGGTACCTTAGATCGTCACAAATTTATAGCTTTGTGATTACTGGATTTTCCATAGCCATGTTCTCTACCACTCTCCATCAGAACATGATGGTTAGATTTTTCTTCCATATCCATATTTTCACCTATATGGAAACCCAGTGGTTAGTTTATTTGGGTAACCGTTAGGTTTCATACTTTTGTTTTTAAAGATTGGTTTTGGTATTCCTTTTTACGATGTGGGATTCTATTAAAGAAACTTTCGAATAGTAAACCATTTATAACCCCGACGAATTTCGAGGGCGAAATTCATTTTAAGGGGGGTAGAATGTAACAGCCCGAGATTTTATGAAAAATATTCTTTTTATTTCACTAATGTCTTGTGTTGTATGCTACACCAAAAGGATCTTGCACAACACGCATCCTTGTCTTGCCTTGCATTACACACAATCGCGACCTTCCTCGATAGCGTGTGTAATACGCAATA
Organism: Viscum album; assembly: GCA_963277665.1. NCBI lineage: Eukaryota > Viridiplantae > Streptophyta > Magnoliopsida > Santalales > Viscaceae > Viscum > Viscum album. Next base: position 1,435,020,730 of record OY728163.1, read on the forward strand.
CCGAGTTTCACTAAACAACGATGTGCTATTAAAATATTATTAAAACTTGCCGTTATGAATAGTAATAACCACTTTTTAAAATTCTGTAAATCTTATTTTTCAAAATGAACTTCATTCTTGGATTCAGAGTATCGAATTTAGCCTAAGGTGAAATTTTGGTACTTTTCGGATAACTTTCATATTCTGATGAATAGTGAAAATTACTAAATAATAATTACAAACAACTTTTTTAATCGAAATAATTAATAGTGATAAATTATTAATTTGAGTGGTTTTAAAGTATATTTAGAATATATTTTTACAATTTAATACAATGTTGGTCATTGGTTGTAATTTCACATTTAAACCAGACATAATCAAGTGTCAATCTTTTGATATATATTGTTTCCTAAAAACACGCTATTTATTTTAACAGCAGGATTTAATTATAAAATTAATTAATGCAACTTCTATGTTATGAATTTGGTAAAATAGATTTCATTTTTGAATTCAGAATATGAAATATAGCTTAGGATGAAATTTTGGCATTGTTCTGAAAAACATCAATTTTTGATGAATAGTAAAACTACTAAGTGGTAGTTAAAAAAACTGAATTTTTCATAAAACTTAATTTTGCCGCTTCTGTGAATGGAATTTCGAAAATCCGAGAGACACGGTTAATATCAAGGACTAAAATGTGGTTCAATGAGATGAAAATAATTTTTTTGTGAATAGTAACTTTTTACTTTTTTTACCGCGGTTAACAGTAAATAGGGTAACTAAGGGTAAATATGATATTACTATTACCCTAACACATGTCCTAATTCTATTGGACAAGTGTAATTCGACCAAAAACAAACTTAGGAATAAAATATGACCATTTAGGCCCACTTGGATTAGATTAGGACATTTATTATTAATTTATTTAAAGAAAGGTTAAAATAGTTAAAATCAAAGTTTAATAAGTAAATAATTTTTAATATGGGGTTATACATAAGATAAATTCGATTGTAAATATTCATTAGAAAGCTAAAAATATTTCCTACATGATGGTATTTTATTTGTAATTTGTAGACATAAAATAATTTAATTTATTTATGACACAACGATGATGCAGTAATTATCTTATTAATGAAATATTGACATAATTGATGTTATAAACACCACAATAAATGTAATTTGAGATTTTTTATGAATTCCACTAATTTTCTAGGTTACTATGATATATTAATGTTGATGTAATCAACTTGGTTCGAACATTTAATTCTGTTATGACTTTCACAAAAATCATATATCAAATAGTGTCAAAATTGACACAAAATAGTTTTTAAATCAAATATTATATTATTAATTGTTATTGTATTCCTAAAAATCTAAGGGTCGGCCAAATGACTTAGATAAGTATATATATATTAATAATAAACAATTTGGGGTTCGTTTGGCATGTTATAATATGTTTATTAACCATATAGTGAAAGAAAACAAAAAGACATGGTAAAAGTTAAATTATTTAACTTAGAGTTAAATCTAATTGATAAGGTTAAAATAATATCCTAAACTTGTCTAAATTCTATTGGTTGATAGTATTTCGACCCATCCCCACTTTAGCTTCGAAATAAGACCCTTTGGAACCATTATAAACCGATTTTGACTTTAATATAAAATAATATTTTGAGATATTCCTAAGGTGCCCCTCTCCTCCCCTATAAAAGGACACCTCCTCCCCCTCCTCCTCACACCAATTTGAGCGCTCAAGCTCGGCCAAACCCTGCCAAAATCTCTTATCCACTGCCCTAGCAACATCCTAGAGGTTCTGTTCTTCCTCAAAGACCAATTCTAGTGCCCTAAGAGGAGGTCTCAAAGAGGCACTTCAAAGAAGAGGTAATTACCGTTACCAATTCTTTCATCTTTATTTCTTCTTCCACTTCTTCTTCTTAGGTTGTTTCATTATGAAGTAATAACATCAGTATCAATCATATAATGATATGTTATTATAAGTATGAAACAACCCTATTTCACCATCTATCCATCCTACGGAAAAAGAAATCACCGCGCGTGCGTACGTACGGAATACCGTCTCCACGCCGTGGTGTAATCTATTTTCCACCACCACCTTACATGGATGGGTATAATGGTGTAAAGAATAACTATACATAGTTATTAAAACATCATATTGATTCTGATATATTGTATAATCCACTCCAATTCAATTCAATATTTATAGAAATGATATCATCGCTCGTGCGTACGTACGGACTACCGTCTCCACGACGCGATGAGATTCATTCTCCATGTTAACCATTTAAGAATGATTATAATGTATATATAAGAAATAATAATGAAATATATGACATTATAAAGCTACTGGATTTATGTATATATATACATATGTATGTCATCTACTTACTTCCATTTCAAGACAATAAGGAAAGAAAAACAGCGTTCATGCGTACGTACGGACTACCGTCTCCATGAACGGTGTTTTTCATTTTATTTATCTATCTATTATATATATATATATATACTGAATATATATGATATATAAATCATATTTTATATTCTGGAAGTAAGTAAATCATGATATAAGTAATAATGATGTCAAGAACAACAAGTCAAAACACCTACGATAAATGAAACGATTTTACCCAAAACGCTTCTTTAACATGGAATTTACAAAAGAACGGGTAATATAATGTCATAAGTGAACCATATATGATATCATAACAATGAATATGATTCTTTAATAAGTCAATGACATTATTTAAATCATTATACAGGAGGTTCGGACACATACGAAGCAAATTGGACCTAAGGTAAGGGAAATATCACAATCTCATTTTTATCCGAGATTGTTTATTCGTAAGTATTTACTGGGGTGTATTTTATCATCCACATCCATGTTCCCTCAATATGTAATATTGTTTCCATCCACTTAAAATAGTTTAAATCCAATTTTACCCTTCGGTGAGTTTTTAGTAAAGAATATGAAAGGAATCTTTTGTCGTTTTTCGTACGAGGTGCTTTTCGACTTTTCCGACAAAAGTACGAAGAATGTTTTTTTTAACTTATACGGCACGAACGGATTTCTACTGTTTTATGAAGCCTTATTTTCATGAAGCTTACTCTAAAATATTTCATGACTATTTTCAATAAAATATCTTTCTTTTAAAATTGCATGATGTTTTGTGAAAAGAAATTGATTTTGAAAAAGAAAGGATATTTTCCTCAAGAATTCAATTCAAGTGTTTTATCAAAATTATTTTCCATATAAGATAATAAAGGGTTCTGTTTTTATCCCTTTAATTACATTGATTTGATTATGTTGTGAGGGGATTATTTTTATGAAGTCATTTTCCTTATAAGATTTATTTTATGATGTCATGATGTTTCAAGAATCCCATTTTTGTTACATGTGTTATGCGATGATGTATGATTTATGATTATGTGGCACACATAAGAAAGGATTCATTATAAGATGGGTGGGACCTATATCTCCCTCCAATGCATTGGGTAAAGATTTTATATCTCATGAGATAGACATGGCTGAAATGGTAGGTTATACCGGTTCAGTGAAACAGGACTGAAACGAGGGTTACTCGATTCAGAAAGGGACTTTGTCCACTAATATAGTCTTGGAAATGAGTCATGACTAACAAGAAATGATTTTCCATGATTATGTGTGCATGACACAAAGTTTCAAGTTTCATGTTATGATTATGGTGATCTCATTTTCACTTCTATGATTTGTTCCATGTTAAGATATTATGATCTCTTTTGCAGGTTATGATTTTCAAAAAGATATGATATGATTTTTATTTCTTTTGTATACCCTTACTGAGCATTTGAGCTCACCCTTTTATGTTTTCTTTTCCCCAGGATATAAATAAAGGTTTTAGGTAAAAAAAAAGGGAAGATCTTTATGAGAGATATTGAAGATCTTTCACCACGATTAGAAGATTACGTTCCGAGTTTCCAAAGACACTAAACTATTACGATCCTTTAGTGTGTATTTTTGTTATGTACTAAGTATTCCGCAAAAGTAATGTAATGTTCATGTACGTCAAGATACGGGTCTCTACAATCCAAAACCAATTTAACATACCGAATGAATCAAATGGATATTTTTCTAGAAATAAATACTTCCTTCCTACTATTATAAGATAAAAATAATGTCCATTTATCTCATTAGTATCAACCCAGTATTTGTTCATAATTTATACTTTAGAAACTAATTCATACTATTAATTTTGTTTTTAGGATTTTCCAAATATTCCCTATATCATCTATCATGATTTCTAGCTTCTAGAGTATAAATTTAAAATTCCGTTATTGTATTTACCATTTCTAAAGAGAATGAAGATTTTATATTTTGTAATCAATGTAACAATTTACCCTAATCCATAATGTTTAAATATAAATTTTTTTTATCATTAATAATGTTAGTTAATATTTATTTCAATTGTAATGAATCGTTCTATACCAATTGAATTATCATTTCAAAAAACATGATAATAAAATAATCTATAAAGGATGGGAACATTTTGAATGATTTATTTTTATACATATTTATAAAATATCATTAATATTTTGAAAATAAGATCCTTTAAATATGAAATAAAATATTAAAAAATTAAATATAATAACATAAAAAAATTAATACCAGAATCCATAAAATCCATTATGTCATAACTGATTACAGTTAATTTCCAATCCCCTTAAATTATTATAATTATCAATTACAAACTATACATTGTGGTTATAGAGTAATTTTTAACTCACTCCAAAATAACATACTAAACATTAATTTTTTATGAAACATTTCTAAGATACAAATTGTAAGAACCTAGACTTAAGCATTTCATAGTCTGTTTATTTTATACTAGATTTTAATTTCTTTATTTTTCATTTTTTTGTATTTTTAGATAATTTGGTCATAACACGGACATAAAACCCCATATATTACAATGAGGGAACTTCTACTTGTTAAAAATGTTCACACATCATAAGAAATTTAAAAATAAATTGTTTCATTTTCAAGGATAATCTGCATTAAATACAAAATAACTTCTTCTTGGTTTAAATAAAACATAAACCCAATTGAAAACATTTAAATAATATCTAATGATCCCAAAAATAATAATAATGTACATAAAATATTTTGATCTATTAATCTAGAGAAAAACATACAAACACTTAATTTTTTTACATTTATCACCATATTCTTCTAGTGCAAAAAATAAATCATATTTTAATAAAAAACACAGACTTTTGTTCCCAATGAATATCATTATACACCTTTGAATGAAAATATAAATCATTTTTAGAGAATTATATATTTAAATTCATAGCATATGATAAACTCAGGTTATAAATAAATTGATCCCAGTAAAATCCATAGGCGATGACTTCCTTGATCCCTCCGTTATTTATTTTAATTAATGGTAAGTTAAATCTACAAATATATTTTGTAGCTACATCAGTCTCAATAATTCATATAAGATTTATTGATCTCATCTATTTATATAAGTAGCATCAGGATCACCCATTCATTATCTATATAGCGCATGCAGCATATAGTGATTTTTTTTCTATTTTCATTCTTTTCAACACAAAACCCATGAATATATATTTTCATATTGTATGAAAAAAATTGCTGGTTATTAAAATTCCCGTGAATTTTAAATTTTTTTTTACAAATAAGATACATATTACATTGTAATAGAGGGTCGTTATTGTATGAATAATAGTATATTATAAATGAATATATATATATATATATATATAATGTTTTTGGTGGTAATAAAATCCATTAACATCATATATATTAAAATAAATCATTTTTTCCTTTTTTAAGAAATGTAAAAATATTTCATAAAAGTATTACATTTGACTAAAATTTAAAGAGAGGGCAAAGAGGCATAACATTTCTTTTATAATTATATAATTTCTATATAAATATATCTACAAAATAATTTTAAGAATGTGGTCATTGAAGAAAATGTTTTATAAAATAAATCGTTTAATCATTTTAAATGATGATTTATGTTAATGATTAGATTATATTGAGTTTGAATAATAAAATAGGTTAATTTTCTTATTGAATAAAAAAAATTTGTAAATTAATTTATTTCTTAATTAAATATTTTTAGTTCTATGAATTATTTTTTTATTTATTATCATGTTATAATTATTGATATAATCAATTAAGTTCATGTAAAACATTTTGATGATACTCGACTCATATTTACAAAATAACTTATGTTCGATGAATATGGTCAATGAGGACATTATTTAATAATATATTGATTTAGAAATATTAAATAATTACCATATCATATATCAGGTAAACATTTAAAACAAATTAGGAAGGTTGGTTAATAAGAAATGAACAATGTTAGAATCATAGTGATATTATGTCTTCATTACTCATGAGTACCATTTCAATTTTTCATTTACCATGATGGAAAGAGGGTATGAATTAAAATAAAAATTTCTAATTATGATTAAGCAATTAACATCATATTATCAGTTTATATATATTTATACTTTTTATCCATGTGATTTGGTGATGAAAATTGAATCACATTACTTTGTGGAGGTGGTAGTCGACATTTATCCATGAATGATGATATCATTTTTTATGGAATAAAATGATATAATATTGATGATATATTATTTTTAGATATTTATTATCATGTAAATGTAAGAACCCGGTTTTTGGATATAAAAGACTTTGTAATATTCTTGATGTTATTCCAAAGTAGTGCCTTTAGACGACGTGCGATTCCGAGCCCCAGTGTGGCTGGAATTTTGACTTCAGTGCGTCCTCATTGGGAACACCAAATAAATCGTATAACTCCTAAACAGTGATATGAATCAGAATCATGAGTGTACGGATGGGTCCGGAATGGGGTGTTTACCCTAGAAAAAACATAAATCATGTGGGTGCGGTGCGTTTGGACCCCTCGCTCGCTTTCAGACAGTTAAACGGATAATTTAATTAATTAATTTATTTGTTTAATGGTTAAATGCAATATCTCTTAAATGGTGGCTTGGATTGGAAAACTGAGGGAACCGTTGAGTTCGGAGTGTGCCGTTTACCCTGGGTGGGCTGTATGTTTCACGGGTGCCGGCCATTAGTGAAAAATGGCACTGGGGTCGTTTTCATAATTTGGTGGCCTCAGACGTTGAGTTTAATAACATTTTAATGGGGAATTAGATTAAAATTATGAGACCTCTATTGTTCTAGGGAGGTGATTTTTAACCTAGGGGAGGCTTAACCTCAACCCCGTTGAGGGTTTCAGTTCTGGGTTAAATCGGGGGTTTAACTTAATTAAAATTTAAATTAATTTTTACTTATTTAAACCCTGACCCCACCTCTCTCCTCTGTTTTGCACCTCCTGGCGGAAGGAGCTCCCAACCTAGGAGCTCTCAAACTCATGCCCTGATCGCCACCTCTCCCAGAAGGTGATTTTGGATCAGCTCTGACGGATCGTGCGGGAAGCATCGGGTGAAGCCCAACAAGGTAGGAGTTTACGTTTTTCATTTTAATTTATGCACCCTTCTTTCAATCTCAATCTTATGCGTCAAATTTTTATCCGATCGTCGAGAAAAGCCCATGGTTTCGTAGGCTCATGTTTATAGTTTTTATTTCCCGCACCTACTTTGAGCTCGATTTATAACATTTAATTTCTATCGAATCTGCAAACGAAGTCAATGGTCGTGTATTATAAATTCTGATCATTCCAACTCATCTTTCATATTTGAATTCCGAGTTCATAGGAGCTCGCAAATGTCTGACAAAGTTTGCGGGTTTTGGAGGTGGTTTTGGGTTCTCCGGTGAGCTAGGATGGCTGTCTGTTGTGGGTTCTCGGCACTAGGCGGTGGTTGGTAGGGGTGAGGAGGCAGCTCGCGGTCGAGCAGGGCAGTCGGCCGGGCGCAGGAGTCATCAGCTTCAGCGGCGAGCGGGCACGGTTGGCTCGGTCGGTGGGGGAGATCGGGGTCACGACGACCCTGGGACGTGCAGTGGACCCGCAGAACGTTGGTCCGTGTCAGAAGAGCCAGACCGTCTGAGCCGATCTGGGAATTGAAGCGGTCGGCCCGCACGGTGAACCGTGGGCAGGTCCAGTGAGTGGGTGGGTCAGCCGAACCAGCCCGGCCCACCCCGTTTCATCCCATCGACACTAAAACGCTCATAAAATATGGACCCGATGTCGGATTTTCATGTCGTCAGCGGCAACACGATCCTTAATTAAAGAAGAATCTTTTGAGATTGTCTTGGGGATTTTTAATCCCCGAGACAAGGGCCTAGGTGGCACGACATGCCATTAAGGGGACGAGCATTTTTCCCGGGGGTTCTTGTTTTGGACGTCGCAGACACATCCGATGTCTGTTTTGAGTGCCGTTAGTGCCTTTGCGACCCTGGAGTTGATCCGTAGTTTTCCAGTTTGGTTTCAAACATTGAAAATGGAGTTGAGGCATGGGCCCCACGGCCCATTTTTTGAGCTGTGAGTAGCGCTTTACAACCTTTTCATCGGACTTCCGTTCGGGGCGTGCGAGTAGTCGATGTTGGGTGCTTTTCTGAGGGCATTGCAATGATGAAATCCACTCGCTTTAATTCCGCACGCTGGTGCAGGCACCACAAGGGCCGTTTCAAGAGTTGATGGTGATTTCCTACTCTATCACCTGGTGTCTGTTTTGGACAAGTGAATAGTCCATCTTGTGTACTTTTCGAGAGGATCGCAACCGTGCGATCCATTCATTATGATTCAGGAATGGGATGCGGGTCCCACGTAGCACCGCTTGTGTGCGGTGCACCAGAATGCATATTTTTCTCCGGATATCTGTTCCACTGAAGTGAGTAGTCTTTTTGATGTGTTTTCTCGAGGGGATCGCAATGGTTCGAAGCCCCCGATGTTTTCCGGGCTGAGGCTGGAGATCACGGGACGCCGTTCGAGTGTAAAGTGGTTTTGGCGACTTTTCCATCAGATTTCCGTCGGAGGCGAGTAAGTAGTCAATCTCGTATGATTTTCCACGAGGATTACAATGGTGTAATCTATTTAAGAGAGGGGATCCTCTTACGCGATCTCATTAAATGTGGAAATATGAAGGTTCCCGGGTGGAGGTTCTTCTACCATGATTATAGAGGACCCTTGGCGTGTGATCGCGTGAACTCCTGTGTGAGTGAAGTATATGTTTGAAGAGGTGTGGTTGGTTGTGCCTCAAGTGTTGATGTGGCATGTTGGAGTTGTTATGTTTACTCCTTCATGTTGACGATGGGTGTCGTGTGCATGTTAGCCTTTAGGTTGGAGACGTGGCATACTCTGGGAGTATGTGAGAACACAGGGAGGTACATGTGGATGGTTGTACCGAAGAACACTTATGAGCTTGGTTGGGGTTGAGTTGGGGCCACAAGTCGTGTGGACCCCATGTGCATGCCGAGTTCTAATTTATGTACTTTTGACCTCTCACGACGTAGTGGGTTCCTCGGATCGCGTTTGTTGACCAGCAAGGTTGATTTTTCCCCAGGTTCTATTCTCATTTGCTGACCAGTAAGGTTGAGTTTTCCCCTGGTTATGTTCTCGTTTTTTGACAAGAAGGGTTGAGTTTTCCCCAGGTTCGGTTCTCGTTTGGCCGTCAGAGATGGTCTGGTTCCTTTATTTCTTCAGTCGTGATGGGTTTCAGTACCATTCCCTTTTAACTAGACTACGACACCATTTACGACTACGTGTGATCATATAGCGAGGGTGTTTTCCCACTTTCTGGGATGATTTGTCTCAGTCCGATTTGATAGTGACTTAGCGGATTGCAGCATGATTTCCCTAATAGGCCCGGGGAGTTTCTCTCGTTCCTCTGTGTTCCCTAGTAGAGTTCTTGTGGAATTGGTGTGACCAACACTTACGCGGGCCCTGATCCTCTACCCAGGAGGTTGTTTCCCACAAGGCTGGACATGAGTTTGTTTTCAATAGGGCTGGCCAGTGTGGTACCACCCAGTAGGGGTGGCCAGAGCAGGACCATCCAACAGGGATGGCCAGTGGGTTACCATCCGGTAGGGATGGCCAATACAGAGGTGTTCACCGAGCAGTACCATCCAGCCAGGTTTTCCAGAGTGGTTCTGGGTTTACCTTCTTCAGGGCTGGGAAGTGGTCCCTGATGCCGGTTCTACCACCAGCTGGGCTAGGAAGTGGTCCTCGATGACAGTTCGGATCCTCCCTCCAGTAGAGTACCCTTTTACGAGACTGGGCATTAGGACTCATTGACGACTTTAGCGAGGTCTCCCTCAAGTGGATTACCATTTTATGGGACTCGGTAGTGTGGAACCCGTAGAATCTTGTCTGGTCTCCCTCCAGTGGGAACCCGTCTACTTCCAAGGATCACCCTCTAGAGGGGCTGGGCAGGGGGTCGCCTGTCGACCTTGAGGAGAGCTCTCGACTGCGGGGCAGTAACGAGGTTTGGTTTGACGTTCCCCCAGAACTATCAAGTACGAGGGGCGCATTCCCCACAGAGATGTGTCCTTGCGATGCGACCTAAAACCGTGTGGTCGAGTCAGTGCTGCCCAAAGCGGTTAGATTCAAGGTGCGGTGTTTTGAGCCCCTCGACATGCAGTTCGGGGTAGACGTGCGGGCAATTGGGCATCAATGGAGTTTACTTATGGGACTGTTGGCTACTCATTTATTTGGATGAGATATGGGATGGAGATTCCCTTATGATCTTGTTTGGTCTTCTTGTTTGAGCATATGAATATGTATATACCATGTTTCAGTACCCAATTCTTTGGCATGGTTACTCTTCCTCTAGGAGAGGTGAAGACACGCGGGGTATGCTACGTGCTTTCCGGGTCTAGCTTCTTTTAGTTGGATGTGTCTAATATCCTGCTATAGGTAGCGATGACTCGACGAGAAGTTCATATTCTCACCACTTCCAGCTCCTTGTGTCTGGACGAGTCTACCTTATTTCTTCTTATTGGGTTGAGCTGGACTCTCTACTATTATTCTATTGCACTCCTTGTTTTACTCCTTACTGCACTCTCAGTTTTACTCCTTTACTTTCCCATGTTCGATCTACTGCTCACCCTTCGGTACCTCCTTTGTTTCTCCCTCGAGACTTCGGGGTATCCAACTAAGTATTCTTATACTCACCCCATCATGGGATTTGAACACAGTTGGTGTGCCCTAGTAGAAGATGGACATGTTGTTTGTGACTTTAGTGGAGCATAGGAGTTTGGGAATTTGGGCCGCGTGCGGTGGTCAAAGTCGGGTTCCAGGTGGGGGACCCCTCATGCTGTTTTTCTTTTGTTTACCTGTTACTGGGTTGTGGCACATTTTGGTTGGGCGCGTGTTTTCCCATTTTATTTTCACTTTACCTTCAGCCTTTACTTTGTACATTTAAAGGTCGATGAACATTTTGGTTTATTTATAGCAGTTGGTACTTTTCCATTCCCATTTAATCTGCAATTTAGAATTGATTGTACTGCGTCTGTGTGTGTAAAGGTACTCAGGAAAAGGCCTCCCCGAGTTGTTTAGCCTTCGGAACTTGTCGTCAGCCCCTGGGCTATGGAGGCAGGCTTGGGGTAGTTTGGGCTCGATCCTGGGTAGGGTCAGGTCATGACAAAGTGGGATCAAAGGTGGTTTGTTCCTTGGGACGCTGTTCGGACGTCCCAAAATTAAAAGGAATTGGTTGGGATTTAGGGAAACCATGTTAACGTGTCTCAAGAGTGGCTCTCAGTCCATGGAGTCCAGCGATGGTGCGGCGGCCGATGAATCCATTCACCAGGACCCTGATAACCCGCTTTTCGACTCAGCATGCTGAGACACTCAATTTCATGACAAGTCATCGCTTTTGTTGGTTAATTTCAATTGTTGTATCATGATGAGTTTTTCCCCTCCTGCTTACGCTCCCTTCGGATTCAAGAGCTCCTGCAGTTTTAGTAGGGAGGGATGACGGTGGCCGAGTACGCGGCTAGATTCACAGACCTTGTACACTTTTACCCGGACATCGTCCACGATGATAACTTCTGAGTGCAGAAGTCCACGTAGGGTCTCATCCAAGAGATTCATGCTATCATAGTACACTTGGAAATTCCTACATATACCGGTGGTGCTAGAGTAGGCGCTGGTGACAGAGAGCTTCCTATTTCATTCTAGAGTTGGTGGTGGTAGCAGGCACGCTGGAGCCGAGACGTCTGCCGCAGCTAGCGGGTATCGGCAAGCATAACCTCGATACAGGTGGCTTTTTGAAAACTGGACACAGGGGTGTGGTCGTACACTGTAGTGGCACCAGAGGGCACCAATACAGCCCAGAGAGAGTCGATGTTATGCTTGCGATGGGAGAGGTCACTTGGCACAGGACTGCCCGACCAGGCATGCGAAGAGTATCAGGAAGGCGGTAGGTGCACTATCACGAGAGAGGCAGTGTCGTGATTAGAGTAGTACACAGAGAGGTTGTGCAATCAGAGGAGCGAGAGGAGTTGGAAGTGGAGGAAAACCTTATTATGTCTTCCCATCACCACTAGGCGGTCCATGTTAGGTTTCGGCAGCTGACAGTGGGACGGTGGACAGCCGCACACTTTGGATGTCTACGATCATGCAGAGCATGAAGTGATAAGAGGTACGCTCTACAACTCTTCTACTTTTTACAGTATAATTGTTAGACTCTTTGTGTGAAATGATTTTCTCCCTGATACTTGTTTGAGTTTTCCCCAGGGTGGCGCGGGGTGTCAGTGTTACCCTGTGTTGGTAAGGTAAAAGGCGCAACACCTTTCTCTTTAGTTTATGGTGTTGAATCCTTCGCCTTTCGAGCGTGTAAGAGAGTCTTGGTCATCTGACATTGATTGTGAAACCATGTGTGACCATATATCCTTGGGTGTTTCACCATATGGATATTCTGAAGGAGGGAATCACCGGGCCTTGTCCCAGGTCCAAGTGGTGATTCCAGTCGCAATGTGAGATGTAGGGGTTCGGTCATGGAGGTGAGCTACCCTCGAGTGCCTTCGGGCCGTTTAAGACCGTGCGATGGGATGGTAAGGTTTTGTACACCCTTTCCCTACCCCCAAAGTCTGGAGTGGTTGCATGACGTCTCCCAGGTGACTCACTTGAGATGAAGTGTACGTGATTATATGCACACCATCGTCAAGTGCAGACCTCATGTGAACAGATCAAATCCTATGGTCTGTGTGCGGTGACGCAGAACTGTGCAAGAGTTCTTCTGGGTATGGGAGAGAGATATGTGGGATTAGTACCCTGAGTTGTTCCCTGGTTTTTCTTTTCAGGGATGAAAATCATGAAGGAGGTAATGATGTAAAAACCCGTATTTTTGTTATAAAATTCTTTTTATTATTCTTGATGTTATTCCAGAGCCGCACTTTGAGATGGCGTGCGATTCTGAGCCCCGGTGTGGACGGAAATAAATTTTCAGTGCGTTTACACTGGGAAATCCAAATAAATGGGATAACTCCAAAATGGTGATCCAAATCAGAAAACTCAGTGTACGGATGGGTCTGGAATGAGGATTTTACCCTAGGAACGACATAAAGCATGTCAGTGCAGGGCGTTTGGACCACTCGCTCGCTTTCAGAATGTTAAACAGATAAATTAATTAAATAATTTATTCGTTTAATGGTTAAACTCAATATCTCTTAAACGGTGGCTTGGATTGGAAAACTGAGGGAATCATTGTGTTTGGAGCGTGCCGTTTACCCTAGGAGGGGTGTATGTTTCGCGGGCGCGGGCCGTTTGTGAAAAATGGCCTCGGGGGCGTTTTCGTAATTCGAGGGCCTTGGTCGTTGAGTTTAATAACGTTTGAATGGGGCCTCAGATTAAAATTATGAGATCACCGTTGTGATCGGGATGTGGTTTTTACCATAGGGGAGGCTTAACCTCAACCTCGTCGAGGGTTTCGGTTGCGGGTTAAATCAGGGGTTTAACTTAATTAAAATTTTAATTAATTTTTACTTATTTAAACCCTCACCCCACCTCTCTCCTCTGTTTTTCACCTCATGGTGGAAGGATCTCCCAACCAAGGAGATCTCATTCTCAAGCACTCCTCCCCACCGTTCCAAGAAGGTGATTGCGGATCGGCTTTGGTAGATCGTGCAGGAAGCGTCGGGCGAAGCCCAAAGAGGTAGGAGTTTATGTTTCGCATTTTAATTTATGCACCCTTCTTTCAAGAACAATTTTATGTGTCAAATTGTTTTCTAATCATCGAGCGAAGCCCCTGGTTTCGTAGGCTCATGTTTATAGTTTTTAATTCCCATATATCTTTTGATCTTGAAAAATAACATTTAATTTCTATTGAATCTATAAATGAATCCCATGGTCATGTAATATACATTCTGATCTTTCCAACTCATCTTTCGTATTTAAATTCTGAGTTCCGAGGAGCTCGAAAATGTCTGACGAATTTGGCGGGTTTTGGAGACGATTTTGGGTTTTCCGGCGAGCAGCGACGACGCTCCGATGAGGGTTCTCGGCGCGAGGCGGCAGACGGCCGGGGCGAGGAGGCGGATCACGGTCAAGCAAGGTGCTCGGCCGGGCGCAGGTGTTGTTGACTTTAGTGGCGAGCGTGCGCGGTTGGTGCGAGCACGGCGGAGCGACTCCCTTCAGTGGAGCCAGCCGTCGGCTTCAACGGCTGCGGCGAGCACGATTAAGCGGGGAGACCGACTGACTGTCGGCCGTTCGGTGGGGGAGACCGGGGTTACGACGACCCCGAGACGTGCAGTGCACCCGCAAAATGCGGGTCCATGTCGTAGGAGCCAGACCGCCCGAGCCGGTCTGGGAATTGAAGTGGTCGGCACGCGCGGTGAACCACGAGCCGGTCCAGGGAGTGGGTGGGCCGGCCGAACCGGCCCGACCCACCCCGTTTCGGCCCATACACACTAAAACTCTTATAAAATGTGGACCCGATGTTGGATTTACGTGCTGTCATCAGAAACACGATCCTTAAATCAAGATGAAGATTTTGAGATGGTCTCAGGGATTTTTAATCCCCGAGACAAGGGCCTCGGTGGCACGACACGCCTTTAAGTGGACGAGCGTTTTCCTAGGGGTTCTTGTTTTGTACGGCACATACACATTCGACGTCCATTTTGAGTGACTTCAGTGGCGTTGTGACCCTGGCGTTGAGCTGGATTTTTTCATGTGTGGTTTTGGGAATTGAAACCGGGGTTGAGGAATGGGCCCCCGACCCGTCCTTCGAGATGCGAACAGTGCTTTACAGCTTTTTCACCAGGTCTCCATTCGTGGCGTGCGAGTAGTCGATGTGGGGTGTTTTTATGAGGGCATTTCAATGGTGCAATCCGCCCGCTTTAATTCCGCACGCTGTTGCGGGCCCCGCGAGGGCTGTTTCGGGAGTTGACGGTGATTTCCAGCTTTATCACCCAGTGTCTGTTTTGAAAAAGTGAATAGTCCATCTTTTGTACTTTTTCAAGAGGATCGCAACGGTGTGATCTATTAATTGTACTTCGGGACCGGGATGTGGTTCCCACGTAGCAGCGCTCATGTGTGGTGTGCCGGAATGCATCTTTTTCTCTGGATATCTGTTCCACTCAAGTGAGTAGTCCTTTTGAGGTGTTTTACCGAGGGGATCGCAATGGTGTGAAGCGTGCGACTGTTTTCGAGGCCGAGGCTCAGGATCATGGGACGTCGTTCGGGTGTAAAGTGGTGTTGGGGACATTTCCGTTGGATATCTATTGGAGGTGAGTAAGTAGTCGAGCCCTCATGTTTTTACACGAGGATTACAATGGTTTAATCTATTCAGGCGAATGGAGATTCTTACACAATCTTATTAAATGTGGAAATATGTAGGTTCCCCAGTGGTGGTTCTTCTACCGTGTTTGTAGCCGAACCTTGGCATGTGATCCCGTGCACTCCTATGTGAGTGAATTATATGTTTGAAGAGGTGTGGTTTTTCGTACCTCAGCCATTGAGGTGTCAAGTTAGGGTTTTTTCGTTTACGCCTTCGCATTAACAATGGGTTCCATGTGGATGTTAGCCTTTGGGATGGAGACGTGGCATACTATTGGAGTATGCGAGAACACTAGGAGGTTTGTGTGGATGGTTATACCTAAGAACGTTTGTGTGAATGGTTTGGGTTGACTAGGGGCCACACGTCGTGTGGACCCCATGTGAGTGATGTGAGGGGTTCCTCTATTTCTTCAGCTATGAGGGGTTTCAGTACCGTGCCCTTTTCACCAGACTGCAGAACCATTTACGACTACATGTGCTCGTACAACATGGGTGTTTTCCGAATTTCTGGGATGAGTTATCTCAGTCCGCTTTGATAGTGACTAAGTGGATTGGAGTGTGATCGACCTGAGAGGCCCGTGGATTTTCTTCTATTGCTTCGTGTTCCCTGGTAGAGTTCTTATGGAATCGGTGTGACCAACACTTTACGTGGGCACTGATTCTCTACCCAGGAGGTTGTTTCCAGTAGGGCTGGCTAGGAGTTTGTTTACAGCAGGGCTGGCCAGTGTGGTACCCCCCAGTAGGGGTGGCCAGATAAGTACCATCCAGCAGGGATAGCCAATGGGTTACCATCCAGCATGGATGTCCAATACAACAGTGTTCACCGAGCAGTACCATCCAACCGGGATGGCCAGAGTGGATCCGGTTTTACCTCTAGTGGGGTTGGGATGTGGTCCCCAATGACGGTTTTACCTCCATCTGGGCTGGGAATTGGACCCCGATGCTGGGTTTACCTCCCGCTGGGCTGGGAAGTGGTCTCTGATGACGGTTTCGAGGATCCCTCCAGTGGATTACCATTTTATAGGACTGGGCATTGGGACTCATCGACGACATTAGATGGGTCGCCCTCCAGTGGATTACCATTTTATGAGACTGGGAAGTGTGGAATCTGTCGACTCTTGCCGGGTCTCCCTCTAGTGGGAACCCGTCGACTTCTAAGGATCACCCTCCAGTGAGGCTGGGGAGAGGGTCGCCTATCGACTTTGAGGAGACCTCTCGACTACGAGGCAGTGACGAGGTGTGGTTTGAAGTTACCCCAGATCTCTAAAGTACGAGGGGCACATTCCCCACCGAGACGTGTCCTTGCGACGTGACCAATAATCGTGCAGACGAATCAGTGCCACCCAAAGTAGATAGTTTCGAGGTGCGGTGATTTGAGCCCCTTTACTTGCAGTTCGGGGAAGATGTGCAGGACGTTGGGAATTGATGGAGTTTACTTCTAGGACTGTTGGCTACTCATTTCTTGGGCTATGCTACGGGATGGAGATCCCCTTATGATCTTGTTTGGTATTCTTGTTTGAGCATATGAATACATATATACCTTGTTCCAGTACCCACTTCTTGGGCTTGGTTACTCTCCCTACAAGAGAGGTGAAGACGCGCGAGGTATGACATGTGCTTTCCATGTTTAGATTCTCGTGGTTGGACGAGTCTACTCTCCTGGTATAGGTAGTGATGACTTTATGGGAATTTCATCTTCTCACCATTTCCAACTCCTTGTGTCTAGACGAGTCTACCGTCTTTCCTCTTGTTGGGTTTAGCTAGACTCTCTACTGTTATTCTAATGAACTCCTTATTGTACTCTTTACTGCACTCTCGGTTGTACTCCTTTAATTTCCCTTGTTCAATCTACCGCTAACCCTTCGGTACCTCCTTTGTTTCTTTCCCGAGCATTCGGGGTATCCTACATAGTATTTTTATATTCACCCCTTCTTGGGATTTTCCCGCACGTGCTGTGCCCTCGCAGATGATGGACAAGTTGGTCGTGACTTCAGCAGAGCTTATGAGTTTGGGAGATTGGACCGCATGCAGTGGTTGGAGTCGGGTTCCTAGTGGGGGACCCTTCCATCTATTTTTCTTTAGTTTACCTGTTGCCGGGTTGTGGCACTTTTTGGTTGGGTGCATGTTTTACCCCATTTCTTTACAGTTTACCTTATGCTTTTACATTGTAATTGTAGAGGTTGATGCACATTGTGGTTTATTTATAGAATTTGGTATGTTTAATTTCCATTTTACTATGCACTTTTTCAATGAGTGTGATGTGTGTGTGTGTAAAGGTACTCAGGCAAAGGCCTCCCCGAGTTGTTTAGCCTTCGGCGCTTATCGCCAGCCCCTGGCCTATGGAGGCGGGCTTGGGGTAGTTGCGGCTCGCGCCCGGGTAGGGTTGGGTCGTGACTGTAAAAATACCATATATATACATTAAATTAATCACTATAACCTTTTGTTAGTGGAGTTGAAGGAAAAAATAAATGAATCGCTCCATTTTGGTCATATTCCACACCTACGTGCAAACAATGTTTTGATTCCCCATTTTATTGATGTAGATGCTGGAATATATTAATAAATTATTATATGATTATGTAAGTATTTTAAATGTTCATATCATATTATTTCAGAATGATTGATGAGGATTTTTATAATGTATAAGAATAAATAAATAAATAAATCTTCATTGGGAACTATACCACTTATACAGAAAACCTTTTTAGGTTTATAAAAATTAAATGACTATAATGGTATCATTTTCATCTAATGGTTTTGAGTAAATGGTGAGTAAAATTTTTCCGAGACATCAGTATGGATTTTCTGAAAAATATTTATCCAATACTGTGATGAAGGGAGGACAGGTGTTTCCATTTTATAAGTGAGGGGTGGGGAATTCATTAAATTTCTCGATGTTTTATAAAATATAATTTAATTAACATGAAAAAATTATCAAATTCTATTTAATTTAATATAGGATGAGTATAAATGTGAATATATTCTTTGAATAATTTTTTTACTTTTATTGACTCATACATATTCCCTTATATTTTTGATTGAACAACATGTTAACCCTTTTGAATATTATCATGGTATGAATGTTTTTTAAACTAAAATAGAAAATTATGTTATTAAAAATCACATCGTATATAAATATGAAATATATTATTTTTTAAATCACATCCTAATAAATTGGAAGATGAAAATAATTTTATTTGTTTTGAATCATTTATTAAAACATTATTTTTTGAAAATATAATTTATGTAATTTCTGGAACTATTAATTTAATTTGACTCTAAAGATTACATGACAGAAACTACATTAAAAAATAATAAATTAAAACAACACTAATTTATTAAATCTATCTATAATATTTATTATAAGAAATATATCATTTATACAATAATACTCGTTGTGTTTTTGAAAATATTTACATTATTTTCCAACTGCTTGCATAAACTCTGTGAATACATTAGGATAGATTATAAGGTAATTATTTATAAATAAAACTAAAACTTAAATTACCATGATAACAAAATAATTTATATTTAATGTATATATTCATAAAATAACATTATTTTTTCTATTAAAAATTTATATATATTAAAATAAGGAGAGTGAATATTAATCTATTTTTACATAAAATAATTTATAGATAATTTTCAAAGAAAAATTAAAAAATAATTCCATAAATTTAATTTTTGGATGATGATGGACGAATTCCACAAATAAAATATATTAATGAAAATAATTAAGGCTATGTATTTTTCATTGTCATTTTATTTTTATCCTTAATGAAACTATATACACTTACTAATATGAAAAATATTAGAAATTGTTACTAATTATATTGAAATAAATGAGACCTATTTTCCAAATTGAGAACATGTACATCCAAATATAAAAATATATATTTATTTTTCAATTAATTAATATGGAAATTATTAATTTCTGAATAAAATGAAAAATGTAATAAAAATAATTTTTTAATGGGTTTTAAGACATAAAATGATCTTATACCAAAATATTGTGTAATAAATATTATAATAAATTAAATATATTATTTATATTAAATATAGAATTATTTTACTTTGAGAAAAAATTGATATATTAAAATTATATTATTTAATGAAAAGAAATGACAATTTTAGTAAAATCTATATTTTTACTTATTGAAGAAAAATTAATCTCTTCCAAAATATTTTCAAATTTATCATTAAATAAATTTTGGAATGAAAATTTTAAAAACTCTATCCTTTTTAATAGATTCATGTACTAAATTATCTATAAATAATCATATTATTTTCTCTCAAAAATAAATAACAATTATTTTTTAATTAAACTTATTTTAGAGGCATATAATGAAATTATTCAAACCTATACTGATTATTTCATAATTTTTAATCAATGAATTTATATTGATTATGTTATATATATATATATATAACATTAGTATTATTCCTGCAAATAAATTCTAATTTAACTATAATCTTATAATTAAAACATTTAAATATTAATATTTCTTAGTTTGTTTAATAATGATGTTGCATATTTTAAATGATTTAAAAGAAATAAATCATTTACAAATATCATAAAATTACAAATGAAATGATTAATCCTATATTATAGTCAATGTAAATAGTTCACATTATTTTTCATTATCGTTGAAAAATTAGCCTTTTACTCAGTATCATAATCCACCTTTTATCTACGAATTATGAAATTCCATTCAATTTTTTCTCTTTTCTCATGAAGAATTTAATTTTCACAAAATACCACATTTAATGTTCCCCATTTCATGTATTTTACATCATATTACACTTTAGTGTTTTGAATTATTGACCACTATGGGTTTGCATCTCCCATTAAATGATACATTTCCATGATAAATATTTTTATGTTCTCTACATCATAAAGAGATAAAGGTATTATATTGGAACTTGACCCATTTTTTAGCTACAAAATAAATATTAGTGGTATGTTGGTATATTACATAGGCATAAGTGGGATTGAATATTGTTTTGTAAAAATTAAGAAAAAAAAATTAAATTTTATCTCTCTTTATTTAAAATAAATATGCAGAACATTATTTTATTTAAAAAAATTATGAATTTTAAGAAGAGGGATGAAAAAAAATTATAAATAGGTTTAGGAAATTTTTTTCCCATATTCTCCTACAACAAACTCTCTAATTGAGATTGATGATTTTCATTAAGATTGATCCTCTTATCTAGAGACCTATACTAAAAATTGTTGGTTGATTAAGCCAAAATACAATGTAGGGATTTTCAAGGAAACATTACACCATTTGATTTGTGAACATACAAATACACTGTTATTGTGTAAAAGAAACCAAAAACTGAAGAACACAATATTGATTTTTTTTATGGGATAAAATTTTAGTTCATTGTTAAAGAAACAACTGACTGTTGAAATTTATTATTCTTTGGAAAATAAATCCTTTTAAAAATAGCCTCATTGTGATCATTGTTATATATGATCATTTAAAAAATATAAAAAATTAGAATATCCATTAATTAATAATATAAAAGACACTCAATAGATTATAAACATTCATTACTTTGAATTATAGATCATATGGTTTCTTGAGTAATCTAAAACAAAAGTCTAAAAAAACAACATAATAATCAGAAAAAAATAGTTTAAATAATGTTTTTCTCCAATGTGTAGCTTTACCAAATAATTGAAATAAAAACATCTCTAGGATACACATCTTGTTATCTAAAATGAATACTTATTTTATTCATGTCAAATAAATGTATGAAAATTCCATCCCAAACATTATCATTTGAATTTAAAAATACCGATTGGAATATTTAAGATTCTTTGTAAATTAAAATTTTTAATCCATTGAATAAATTCTATTTAATCTAACAATAAACAATATTTATTTATAAAAACATTCTAAATAAATCATTTTCAAAATCATGGGAGTAATCTATAATTCATATATCGTAGATGAATGGGTAAAATGTTGTGTTTCACAATATAAGGATAATCATGAAAATTATGGATTACAATATATAGGTGATGTAAATATTTTGGTTAATAAACCATGTGTTATGTATGTAAACATTGGGTAGATGAAAAAAGTAAGGATCCCAACATTTACATTTATATTAATCGTAGGGCTCCAAAAGATGAGATCCTTATAAAATATGTGTTTCTGATCCTAACCATTACATCAATGGTAGGGTTATGAATAATGATTATATACTACATTGAAATGGCTAGAATACTTATGAAAAAAATTCAACCAAAAATAAACTAGAGTGATTCTAAAAAAAGTATTATATAAATAATAATTATTATAAAAATTAATTAAAGAAACATCATTATTAATAAAAAACTCTTCTCTATGAGCATAAAAATAATTTATAATTTAATGAATATATTGGATCAACGTATTCATATAAATCATCTTTATTTTATGATTACAACACTATTAAAAAATATAATTTAAAAAAATAATAACATAATGGATTTATTTTTTTAAATACAAAAACAATAAATATTATAAATATTTTTTATTCAAATTTATCCACCATAATATTTATGGAATTTTAAAAAATATAGTTTATAGAATAATAGTCCTTGATGTTCTAAGTTCACCCAAATATATACATATTTTTGTGAAATTCAATAGAATGTAGATAGATAAATTATAAGACATTCAATGTTGTATTGATATATTAGTGAATGTTGAAGTAAGACATATATAAATGTTTACTAAAAAGTGAATGTAGAATATAAATAAAAAGATCAATAAAATAGAAAAACATAATTTCATTCATTCATTGAAATTTTTTACGTGAAATATTTGGCTCGAGGATAAATTAGAACAAGATATTGGATAAAAAGATTTTGAGACAATATGTTCAGAAGAAATTTATGAGGATAAGGAATCATTAACATTTTTATTAACAAATATGAGATATACTATCAAAATATCAATATTTTGATTCAATGTTCCATCCCACAGATTTATAAAAATCATTGACACATGACCCAACCTTAAATATAAACCCAAATTAACTATCATAATCCATCCTAGTGGGGACTACAACGTAACTGCCCAAGAATGCCTCCAATAGGCCAGGGGAAATCAACTAGAATCGAGTAGCTATATCACTTAAATGGGAGACATTATCCTAAGTATCTGTACAAACACACACACACACACATACAAATCCAAGACTATAAAATTCTAAAATGTAAAATAAACTAAATATTCATGCATGCATAGATCTACGTTCTACAACCAGAGTACGATATTATGTAATTGAATATAAATAAGTACAAATTCAATCCCACCACATAGTGTCGAAAAACATGTCCAACATGAATGTATTGATAGGGACTGTTGTCATGAATTCATAGGAACACACATTGGTCTGTCCAGTCTCAATAAGAATCTTCTAGTCCAAGTCTTTCTATGAATATATGAAATGTTCTATAATCTACACAAGGCTCCACAAATGTGAGAAAATCATGTCAGGGGGTGATTATAATAATACATTTTAAGAAACCCTGAGTGAAAAAACCTAAACAATGTGAAATAATGTCATAAATAAACTTGTATATGTCTAGAACACATGTAAAAAGAATATATAGATACAATCAATGATGATACAAAATATAATGGTATGTGAAAACTGTAAAATCTAGCCTATGATTCTAGCTTTAAAAAATAACTCATCTTGGAGAATATACTCTTGAGTATATTTACATTGATATTGTCTGTTTGATAACTATTTTATAATGGATTTACCCATTATAAGTACACACTGATGGTCTGAAGATAAATGATACAAATATGATGGTCACCCCAAGTATATATGGAATACCAACAACACAATCTAGATTAAACCTATATGTTGAGGGCCAGAAACCATGTAGTGTTGTTCATGAAGATACTAGGATCTCCACATAGTGAATGAAGATGAATACAAGATCTCACTCTGGGCCTCACTTGAGTATTCGAACAAGCCTATCAAATAAATCATACCAAAGAGATCATTTTTGTAGGTGTAGGTGGTGATTCTCTACAAACCCATAGAGAAATGGATAAGTGGACCACTCCCTAATGAAACATCCCCATAAATTTTAAGAATTGGGCTATAAGAAAACATTATGATGGAGCATGGTTTGTAGTTGGGATAAATGCTATATCCCTTTGACCCTAGGCCCTAACCATGAAACTGGACCATTTCACATGTCCAATTTTCATGTTTATGTAATAGTTAATATAATTTTAGAATTATTCCTTTTATATGAACCATTACATAACCTATCCCATGTACTCTTTTCATGGTACTTTTCTATGAGGGAGTGGAAAACATCCACATGCTTCTGTACTCAAAAATGTTTATTTTTTCCCACATATTTAAAAAAAAACCTTAGGGTGATGTAACATGCCATGTGATATGATCACATATTGTGTGATCCTTAATTTCTTCATCAAACCCTAGCCACAACAAGGAGGAACACACACTCCATGTAATCTAAGAATATATTCTATGTGGATTAGGATATTCCAAAACCTCAGATATGGTTATGGGCTTCATCACTATTTCTCTAGACACATTTTTGGTTGTGACTCCGCCCCAAAAATGAGGAACCCCATCAATTGTTCTATACCACCGAAAAAACATCATTTATCTCTTCTATTAATTCATAAAACATTATTGAATAGTGTTATTCTTTTAGAACTGAATAACACTAAATGATTTATACTACACTGCCTGATCCTCCACCAATTTTTCCATCACACCAACATCGTGTTTTAGAGGCCAGATCTATAATATTTAATCATTGTTCAAATAAAAAATCCGGAAATGATATATTTAATCAGTGCATGTCAAACAATGATCCAATCAATCGATTCCTATGATAAACAAACAATTGTGGGAGAAACTCAAAACCACATAGATTAGGGATAAACCTCATCCAATGTTCATGTTTTCCATGATTCATCTCCATTATAAGGGCTATTATAAAATAGAATTTCAAAAAGAAACTTTCCTGATATAATCCTTGAAAAACAAACTCATCCCGAAAGATGATTAAACCGTAGATGAATTTGTTCAACGATTGATTCCTATGCATCATATGAACTACTAATGAGGGAAAAACCCTATTAAAACATAAATTATTCTTCAATTCAGTGTGATAATTGTTGATTAACGATCTTACACTATGATTGTTGGCATGATACATCAATTCTGTGGAATTTTTATCATTGATTAATGATCCGGTCTCCTTTTATCTAAGATAGATCCTACAAAAAACCCATTAATGAATCTCCAATGCCTCTATGATTATGAGGCTAACCTTGGGGATTTTTTCATAATAGTGTAATTAAAGACATTTTTGTTATTGCATCATTGAAATGGAACCTTATTAATTTATTTTTCCAATATATTTATTTCTAGGCTCCTGATGACTTTTCCACACAAGAAATGAACTGAAAAATGATATATCATAGAAAGATAAAACATAATTTCAAAACCTAGGGGTTCTCTTAGATTTCTAATCTAGATACACATTTAGTAGTCAATCAATTTTTTCATGTTAACTTTGTGTACGAGCTATTTAATATATTTTTTATATTTTAATCATTTTTTCTAAGAACACTTGGATTGAGTATCACATGCCATCGTAGTGGTTCATCTAAAAAATTATACATTTATTATCAAAAAATAATACATAAAAATTAATTTCATTACATTCTCCTAACCTCTGGGATTCATGTCTTGAAAATCCTAATATATGGTTACAAAAAGATATGTGGGTAATTAACCTATATCTAAACCTCCTATTACAGTGGTATATTCAAGATGTTCTTATGATACCACGATACACTAACTAATGTAATTGGTTTCCCATGAAGTATGCCCTATTTGAAACCCTCATTGTCTACTTTGTACATAGTAATAGTGGAATAATTGTTGATTTCCATCTCACAACAGTCGATGTAGTTAGGTGGATCATGCACGCTCCTCCTCATAGGTGACATGTGGATGAAATCGTGTACTTGGTCAATCTTCGGACATAGATCAATGTTGTGTGCCACCTCACCATCTCTACATAGTAATTGGAATGGAACATTGATACTCAATGATATTTTGTCATCCAAACCAATTATCTGTAATGAACATAGAGGTGATACCTATAGGAACACATTGCCTCCCACCTCAAACTCAAATGTCCACTTCCATCTGTCATTATTGAACTAATTATTGATATTTATAGTCATCATCAACTCATGGTATATCATTTCTTTCTCAGTAGATTTATAAACCTACTCGGGTCCCATGACTGTCGACTCTCAATAGGCGGTCCAGTAATGTGGTGACCTACATGATAACCTATACAAAGCCTTGAAAGGTTTCATATCAATGGATTAAAGGTATCTACTATTCTAATGAAAATAAACTGGTGGTAAGAGATCCTACCAGTTATAGATAATGTTCATCATGAAGGATCATAGTGTGTCCTATGAAATGTGAATGGTATACTCATTCTGGTTATCACGTTGGGGGTTAAATGTCGTGATCAAGCTTAATCTGGTCCTGAACTAATATTATAATCCATACTATAACTAAGATTTGAATCATGATTTAGGGTTATATAAATCGTCATATTAAATCCAAATATCAGAGTCTCTCCCACACGTACAGGAATTTAAAGGGCTAAAATGAACTTTTCTCTTTAATATCTATGAAGTGCAATGACATGGTGAGTCAATCTATGATAACCAAGACGGCATTTTGTCCCCTATATTTACATGGACAGACTTTCATTAATTCCATGTATATTCCATCCTATATCCTCTCTAGTTCAATTATGAGTTGATTTAAACATACTAGAACATGGTTATTAACCTTCACTTACTGACAAGTAAGAAACCGGGTGATAATCCCTACAACTCCCTTCATCATCCATGGCCCCCAAAACTAACATCAGAAGAAATGGTTCATTTTTTTCAATCCTAGATGTTCCAACAATGGAGTTATAGGAAATTTTCTCAATTCCTCCTCCTCCAGCCTCACTGGTATCATCATGCATCCACAATAAAAAACAACATTCTTAACACCTTTATAAAATCTACAAGGAGCATGAGTTGTGTATATCTGACAATATAAGGTCACATAGACAATATCCAAATGATTTTACTCCCTCACATACTACAAAATAAGAGGGGTAACAACCACCAAATTGAGTTAATATTATCTTTCATTAATGACAAATGATAACATCAATGAGTCCAACTACTTTGGTGACCCATTCAGTAAAATGGAACAAGATTTATTTTTGAGATAATCTGCTACCACGTTCGCCTTCCGATGAGAATGTAAAATATCAAAGTCATAATCTAGGAGGAAATCTATCCATCTCCATTGTATAATGTTACTATATTTCTGAGAGAAGATAAGATTTAGACTAATTTAATTATAATATATAATAAACTGGTCGCCCATTAGGCAATGTCACAATATCTTCTATGGAAAGACTATCATTGCTAAATCAAGATTGGGTGTTGTGTTATTCTGCTCATGTGGTCACAACTAACATAGACCATATGTGATAACCAGATACCTCTCCATCTGAACACAAATAAGACCAGGTATTGATTCATCTAAGAACAATTTTTCCATGACACCATCCTCTTGAAATATAAATATTGGAGAGGTCAAAAAGCACTACCAAAACTACTAAAAAGTATGATGGAACCTCTCTGTACATAAAAAATTTATTATCATGTCATGTCAACGTGGTCATGGATGCTGATATCTGGGTGGAATTAGGTATGAATAAATGGAAATATCTTTCCAAAATAATTATTCTTCACACCTCCATCACACACTAGGGTGGATACAAATCTAACATTGCCTCAACCATGGTTGGGTCTAATACCACACCATCTTCTATGATAACATTTATTAGAATTTGGACCAAATTAATCCAAAAATATATCTTCAAAAGATTAATCAAATGATTTTTATCTCAGATTATGTCCAGAACCATCATATAGTGTTTCACATGGTCCTCCTCAGATTCAGAGTACACTACAATATCCTCAATGAAGTCAACCACAAACCAGTCTTGGAATGTTTGAAAGATCATTTTCATGAGTCTTCTGAACACATATGGGGTGTTCATAGTGGAAATGGGCATCACCCAGTACTCATAGTCACCACAGAAGTATCTGATTTGCATATTTAGTATAACCACATCTCGAACATGTAACTAGTGATGTCCATACCTCTGGTCAACCTTCAAAAACCAACCTGACACAATCAATTGATGAAAGATTTCATCAATTCTCTATAGTGGATAATTGTTACATATGGTCACTTGATTCAATCAGTAGTAGAACACATGTAACCTCAATTAAGCATACACCGTATTATAAATAAAAACATGGGATAACTAAGGATAAACACTAGGTTTAACAGAGTCATTCCTCGGAAAATCCTCAAAAATTCCTCTCATCTTGTGATGCTCTATGGGTGTTATCTGATATACTAACACAAATATTGTTTCCATTATGGGGTGTAGGTCATTAAATACATATATCTCTCAGTGGGGTGATAAACCAACAACATTATCATGGAATACACCATCATACTTACCCAACACTACAAGAAATTGTGAACTAATAAGATGAACTACACCAAGTGTCTGTGTATCCACATAATGAGTGATCTATTTAAATCTTTTATGTATGAGCCTATCTACACTACCTTGGATTTATTTTTTATTGTAAACTATGATCCTATATTGATAATTTTAGACACACCACTTCATTTTCTAGAAAAAGTCAATCTGCGCATAAACTGTGTATTACTAGTCAATGCCTAAAATGACATCATATGTCCTCATTGCTGGTAAAATGAGATCCCAAAACACACTCTATCCTCCACGAGTCAGGTCACAATGCTTGAAAAGGTGTGTGACTTCTGAGTTAACTCATTTATGAGTCTCTATGTGTATGTACCGAGCCATGTGCTCAACCAGAATCATTATGTCTCGAACAAGATATATTGAAATATAGGAATGAATATACACCTTGTATATCAGTACTATAGAAACTATAGAAAGAACAAAAAATTTAGATTGTATAATTCATAGAGTATCTAGATCATAATATTAGACTGAAAGAAGGGGTCCCTGCCCATATCCTCCAAGTCATTAAGCATATATTAGGCCACCTCTATGTGCAGGTGGTGACAAGTAAATGTTTCTTCCACAACTAACTACTCTTTTAGTACATATTGCATGTCTAAATACTTATGAAACTACACATTCCTTCTACTTTATCTTCCTCGATAAACCATTCATGGTCTCTCTATCAGCTTTATGGTGGGGTAGACCATCTCGAAAAAGATTTCCCATGCCATCACATGTGTTGAATTGACTCTATCTAGGATTACTAAACCCATCATGTGATCCCTGAACTAAAGTCTCTCTATCTTAGGACAACCCCCTGAAATGCCTTACATGTCCAAGTCCTTGTACTAATGTCAACTACCTTCTATTGTGGTATCTAACCTCCTATACCCACCACCAGAAACCACTAGATTTATCTACTCATCGAAGAATCTCTCAACCATCCACGCTCAATCTACAACCAAATAATAAGAATGAATGAAAATAGTGATAACACTGACCCACAGTTCTCTAGGTAAATCTTAGGTGATGGTCTATGACCTTGTGAACTGATCAAGAACCACATAAATAGAGTTTAAAGATAGGTTGGTAACCCTTGATGAATAATCCCTTACAATCATACATACATGATAGAGATAAAAAAACTTACAGATGCATACAACCCTCATCATGTAAGAAGAAGAATCATCCGTTAATATTCACAAACATGAAAGAGTCACCCCATTATATTACATGGTCACTAACCCCCACCATCACCACTGTGGATACATGGATAAGGCTCACAACTATGAACCCCATATAATCAGATGATGTCTTGACCAGATAGAAAACTCTAGTCACCAACTCATGCTGGTCCTCAGCCACCTGTGTGTTCACCTTGCCTGAGAACCTAAGGGTTCTCTATCATTGAATCTCATGAAGTGTGATCAAATCATGCACCTAATACACTATCACAATGGGTACTATCTTCTTCACATAAGGTGATGGTATATATAGTGAGAAAAATTGAGATTACACCTCTCCATTTGATACATGTATTCAAACCTCATCACTGAGGGGATCATCCTTGATATCTTGATTCTAAATCGTAGCTGGCATATGTCATTGAATAATCCTAAAATTAACAATATGTACCGCAATAATTGAGTATATCTTGAGTGATGACTCAAGAATTACATGTAAACCCCAACCCATTCCGATGTGATTCAAGTACCATTTTTTCCCGTCAACTAGATCTCTCTTATACTAAGGAAAAAAATAGGTTATCAGAGTCATGATGTATGTATATGTTGGTCGTTGTACAAAAACTATATTCCCTAGCCAAAAATCCCAACTAATACACCTAACAATGATTCCCCAAATTGAACTCATAGTCTTAGATACAATGGTAGAATGTACATCTCAAATACCACCCTCACATACCCTGACTAAGTGGGTAAGGTTTTGTGACTCCCTAACCATCCTCTTATAATGAATTGTCTAGAAACCTGTGTCGATTGTCTATATCACTTACATGTGAGGCCATAGACCAAGTACCTACAAACATACATATTCAATATTATATTATGCATATATTAAAAAAAACATGCATGCATACATCTAAATCCCATGAAAATATTACAACATCATTTAAATGAATATAAACTAATTAAAATACAAGACCATGAAAAAGGCTGTGAAAACAAGTCCAACGTCAACGTGTAGTTATGGATTGTTATCAATATGACTTAAGAACAAACCCTAGTCTATCCAGTCTTACAATGCACCATCTATTCTAAGTCATTTCTGGACTCTGTTAAAAGGATGATCATCTGCAAAATACATGACACATTGAGGATAATATTTTTCATGGGTGACTATAAAAATACCTAGTAGGACCCCATCAAAACAAAAAACATACAAAAAAGTAAAATACTATCAGTTATATACAGATTTATTTATACAAAAAAATATTTTAAAAATATCAACACAGAATCTAAAAATACACATATTCTAATTTTCAGTTATAATTATACTAAAATCATTTGACTACATCTCAAAAGTTCCACAAATCCCCCATCTAGGAGGAAAAAATACTTGGTGTAATAACTCTATTGACATTTGTCTGAGAGGAATTAATTTTTAGGTATCACCATTAGTAGTACATGTTGATGGTTTGAATAAATACGATACATTGATGAGGATCACTCTTGGGGACATGAAATACATTAACAAATCAATCTAGATTAATCCCCTATATAGATGATTGGATCCTTCAATGGTTTGGTCATGATGTTACCATTAACTCCACCTATAGAGTTAATATTAATAGAGGATATCACAATTGGACTCACCGAAACATTTGATCAACTCTATCCAAGAAATCATGTAATGGGGATATATTTCCCATAACTCTGAGGTTATTCTGTAATCTATCATAGGGAAATAGATATCGGAAGATCACCCTATCAAAACATTCCCAATATACTGAGTTCAATGGATCATTGAAAATATGACAAATGTACATGATGTATGTTAGGGTGGCATGTTGTGTCCCTTCGACCTTGGGTCTTACTAACGTAAATGGCCCATGTCATGTGCCTTATTTCCATGTCCTTGTAATTGTACCGAACATGCAGGTTTTGTATGTACTTATCATGTGTACAAGTACATGTCATAGCCACTTTACTTTTCTCTGGTTCATGTTCATATGGGATTACACAACCTACCCATGCCTGTGTACTCCAATCAAATTCCATGTACCCCTTGAGATACATGTTGATACACTAGGGAGAGGTCACATGATGTGTGATTGGTTAACCTGCCATGTAATCCTAAAATCGATCACAAAACCCAAGTTTCCACTTAGATGAACCCACATATCATGTAATCTCATATTACACGCCATGTGGATATGGTATTTCATAGTCCGAGTTTTGGTTTTGTAGGTCATATCTAGGGCCCCATCCACCGATCATGTTACACTATACAATGAAAATAGATGAACATTATAACCCATATCTGTCCATCAATTAACAACATTATCCAGATCATTGATTCCTTTAATAGTCAAATTTTAATTGTGTCTTTCATTGTTCACAGTTGAAAAAAACCCTCCATATTTACACCACTCAATCCATTTTAGCTTCCACCATCCCACCTCATTCATGTCGTGACCATCCCGTACATATAATATCTAATAATTGTGTATATACTAGGGTTTAACATGATAAATTTCATTGTTGGATGTTGAAATATGGTCCAATTATTGAATGAAAATATTGAAAGAAGAACCAGGAAGAAAAAGAAAACCAATAAATTAGGAATATAATTTGGCCAATATACACTATTTCCATAATCCGACGCCTTTATAAATAAATATAAAAATAATATATCAAAAAATAAATTCACCCGTCAAATAATTGAAAACACCGACCCCACATGATGGAAAAATTGAGGAACTATTAGTTCATTGATTTTTTTGATTTTATTGTTTGATGATTGAAAGAGGAATGAAACCAATAATTACATACATCCGACCGTGATTCAAATAAATTAAAAAACAATGAAACCATGTCAGGATCATTGGAGGGGTCCTTAGATTATGTTTTGTAGGTTTTGGGTGTAGCAGAATCATCTGACGTGTCAAGACAAGAATTATTTGGTCTTGGTTGATGATCAATACAAGATTTACACTATTATATATGTCATGAATGATAGAATTTAATAAAATAATATATACAAGAGATAGAATTATGGAACCACATATATGATAATAACGTATTATTTATAATAATTTTAATTACATAAATATTTTCCTAATTGAAATGACTTATTTATTGATGGATTTGATCTCATATATGAGTTGTGTAGTCATTAAATTATATTTTTCAAAGTAGTTTCCCTCTTGCAGTGATCCAAATCTGTTCCAAAAATAATCAAATGTTTCCATAGAAGTATTCTGGTCCTATAATAGATTGTCATACTGATTGTGTAGTATACCTTAAATCAATTAGAGATCCACTTCCAAAGCATTATCCTAGATATCTCTCGACTTGTACTGTGGGATTGGGAATAATATTTCTCTCTATTATTGGTAGAATTATTGGAAAAGGTATCTCTATAGGCATCATGATGAATCTCCAAATCCCTTGCGCACATGACAAAAATCAAATTGGATCTATGATAAAATAATATTAGTGGGATTATATATCAATAGGGGTAGAAATAAATAATTGAACAAGTGTCCTTTATAAATTCTGTAATCCACGCATAACCCCATGTTAATGAATACTATTTTTATTATTATTTCTTGAAATATTATTAACATGTGAATTAAAATAATCATTATTAAATCAATGAATATTCATTATTTGTTATATCTCGTAGGATTGTTAAAATTTGTCCACCATTCCTAAAAATGTTTTATCAAACCTTGACTATTGACACATGTTTTATTAAATAAATATCTCAACATTATTTTGTAATAAATAAATAAATAGTATATTTAAAAAATAGAAAATAAATATATATAACATATTCTACTCAAATTATATTCTATCGAATAACTGGTGATGGAATATATGAGACCAAGAAAACATTAATAATTAGTAAACCTCATAATGGAATAATATTTATTCAACATGTTATGAAATAATTAATAAAATATTATTTAACTATGATTCTGGTCACACATAGTTTGTGACCCTCTATGCCACTTTATTCATGGCATTATGAAAAAGAACCCTAAATTCCAATGTTAGTTTCTAGAAACATGCCAATAAAACCATAGATAATAATGATAATTCCATAATGAAATAATTCTTCATACTTATGATTACTATGCAATATAATCATTTTCTCATGATATTTATAATCATATAGGTTTCATGCACACGAAACCAACCTATGTGCTTGATGTCGCATTATTTGGCTTACTATAAATTGAAATTATCTATAGAAAACAATGGTAGAAGATTTATTTATGATATATCAATTCCATTAATGGGTATGAGATATCATCTTCCATTAATAATAGGGTGAAAAAATAGTTGATAACATTATTTATTAATGAAATATTTCTCAATGCACTCCTAATGTATAATAACTCACTATGATCATATGTCAACATAATATTCATCAATACATAAATTTATGAAACTCATAAAAATCATTTATAATAATATTATAGCTGGACGATCAGTACACATGTCAAAAAATATGAACATCCAATGAAAAATATAAATTTGGATTTCTTAGTTATAGATCTCATTCTAGTAATATCATTCCACAGATATTACCAAACACAAACACCATGGGATGGACCACAAAATTCATATGATTATCCACCCTGACTAGCCTATTTCCTTTGTGTCACACAAATAATATCATCCAACTATAGAACGTATATTTTAGAATAGTGTCCTAAAAAATTTATATTCTCATCATAGTGGGTAACTACTGTGACCTTTTAGTGAGACAAATAATCTTTGGAAAATATCACATATAATGTTATGTATAATATCAATCATGATTTGATAATAATTTTATTAATATTGAATAAAATTAATAATCGTTAACAAAAAGTATAAAAAAGTTGGTTCTAAGGACCCAACACCAACAGACTACCACATTCACTAGAGCCAACTGCTACTAGACTTCATCTAACTAGATCTCAACTGATACTCATTATTTTCAAATATAATCCTTTATTCATGTGTTCCACCACATTCACTTCCATCATTATTGTTCTTACTGCAACATAAACCCTCTGATAAGAATCCCTTAATCAGTGATACTTCCAGAGTATGTGATTTTCCTATTGATGTGATAATGGATATTTTCTAAGATCCACCACTATTTTACTACAAAATCCATTTGGATAGGGTCTTTACAAAGAGCTACCACCTAAATATCTATTATTTTACATATCAAAACATATTCTTTATCTTCAAATGAAGCTTCTATATACTCTGAATCCTTAATATAAACATAAAAAACGTGCTTCTTTGAACTATTCTGGATCACATATCATCCCTTGAGATAGAAAAAATATATTTACATTGGAC
The DNA here is from genome assembly GCA_963277665.1 of Viscum album. Taxonomy (NCBI): domain Eukaryota; kingdom Viridiplantae; phylum Streptophyta; class Magnoliopsida; order Santalales; family Viscaceae; genus Viscum; species Viscum album. The sequence continues at coordinate 1,435,055,676 of OY728163.1, forward strand.
TCATATCATACTAATCAATTAGAAAGAAAGCATTAAAATATCCCCTGTTGACTAGCTCATCATCTCTTTCATGGACCGAGAATATATCCTTAGTTCTTATCAAATACATAATAATATATTTAATAGTTTACCAATGCTATTATCTTGGAATTTCATAATATATTCTTATAATGATCAATGAATAGGAAACATAATGTTGATTACATAACACGAAATACTAAACTGATGTTATCACTAATGTTTATGGGATCTTACTCATTATCTCTTTCTCCTATTTTTCTGGTGGAAACATTTATTAAAGATGTATACCATGTGAAACTGGAAACAAACCCCAATTTATTGTATCATATTAAAATGCTTTAGTATCTGTTCAACATATGTTCTATGAATTATTCCATTCATCCTAATAGATATACCACAAATGATCATGACCCTATAACATAGGCTTCTTCACCCATGAACTCTATGGAGAATCAATTTTTTGACTCGTCTATAACTGACTGTAAGACTATAATGTAGTTTAAAATAATTAATATTCCATGAAATTATTCTTCTAGTATAATGAATACATTCCCTGAAAACCCGTTGTTAACACATTTTACACATTAATTCCTAATGATACCAAATTATATTACATATTCATTTAATTGAATGTTCAATCCCCTTGAAGCTTCATTCAATCAAAAAATGGTAATATGAAACCTGAAAACCCATTTCTAATCATCTAGAGACACTACCCATTCTAATTCTGACATATAGACATCTTTCTGAAGGTTTCTGTTATGTAATGTATTTTTTATATCCATCCTACAAATCTCATATTCATGGTAAGTTTCAATTTAATGTATAATTATAATTGATATAAATATGGAAACTGGTGAAAATGTTTCATCATTGTCAACACCATGAAGTATTTTTTTTTTAAAATTATCCATGAAACTATATTTATAGGTATTTACATTACCTTTTATGTCATATTTTCTATTGAATACCAATGTCCAATAATTGAGTTTTACATCAACAAGTTCATTTACCATAACCCACACTTGGTTCTGATAAAAGGAATCCATTTCAATATTTGTGGCTTCTTTCCATCTTGTAGCATATGATTTCTCTACATCATATTTAATAGGAGATAGAACCTTAATTATAAACCAATAATTACCCCTATCATCTTTGATTAGAAATCTATATCCTTATCATTCTTACCTCTCCTATGCAATAATGTTGCACTTGTGATTCGGGAACAATATCTCCCACTGTGATATGTGTCACCAGATCCTTTATGAACACTTTCCTATCCTGATGATCAAATTCATGTAATCAAATCTTTAACCAACTATTATTTTTAAGGATTTCACCATCTAATGATATATTATTTTTCTATAGATAAGAACATTATTTCCTGAGGGGTTGCATATATAGTATCCCTTTATTTCCTTGGGATACCCAATAAAGATACACATTGTTCCCGAGTGTGCTAGTCTGATTTTGGGGAAGCTCTTAATAATTCATCACAACCCCAAACACATGAATACAGAAGAATGATTTTCTTTTCACTCTATAACTCAAATGGAATTTTGTTTTCAACTTCAATTAGTTTCTAGTTTAATGTGTATTCTGTAGTTTGTAATGTCTATCCCCAAAAAGAGAATGTAATATCTTCCTGAATTATTATTGACATTAAATTTCTAAAAAGTTAAAATTCCTCCATTCAATGATAGTATTCAACTTAATTGTATAAGGTTGATTTAATTGTTATGGAATCATAATCTTCTGTAAGAATTTGATAAATTATTGGTTAATATATTACCCATATCGATATGATCGAATCTATTTATCTTCCTACCATGTTGATATTCTAGATCATTCTTGAATTCCAGGAATAAATAAAAGGACTCATACTTATACCACATCAGGTAGATAAATCCATATCTACTCAAGTAATAAATACATTTTATTATGTAAAAATATGCACCACTAGCTTCAACAGTAAATGGTCTGCAAAGATCAGTGTGTACCTTCCATATAACCTTTTGACCCTTTAACCCAATCCTCCAAATGGTGTTTTGGTCACTTTTCCTTATAAGTGATCATGAAATTGATCAGGTGGCATTAGATCACAAGAGTCTATATAAATATCTTGATAGAGTTTTGTCCAAGGATTCTTATTTACATGAACAAGATGACAATTCCATAGCTAGGTGTTTTATTAGTAATGTTAACATGGTTCATTATCAATTAAAAATATATTGTTTACTTAATTTAATATGTTAAACTTTTATTTACAAATTACACAACATAACCAATGATCTCTTTGTAAAAGAGACAACTTTTATTCCCAAAAACGAAAATAAACCCATCATAATTTATTCATAATTCATAAAAAATTTTCATTGTAACCTTAGGTACATAATAAAAATATTTTAAAACCAAATTTACTTATGATGTCAATGAATGGTGGTATCCACCAACGGATCAGGCATACAAAATCACATCATTAGTAGATCATAGATCCACCTCTCGTCTAGAAATATTTGAGAATATACTTGTTTCATTCATTTGGAAACATATTTGATCACCACAAGTTGTATATAATACCCAATTTGTAAATATTGAAATGTTATATTCAATATAGATTTTTCATTTAGCTTACCCTTTTTATGGATTTACATCCACTTATAATGTTTAAAGACCCCATCCCAAGTAGCCTATATTTATTGAGATAAAATATTACATTTTTACAATTTATATGTTTTATCTTCCAAAAAATATTGATGAATCCATTAGTTGGGAAAACTAGATACAAACATCTATTTTACATTACAAATTGAAAGGAAAAAAACATAGTAACTTCATTGGAATCACCCATAATTCCTAGATTATATCTATAAGTCATCCAAAATATACATATTCGCATCATGCGGAAAAATAAAACACAAGATAGGGGAGATATAATATTCTCAGTAAGGGTAAAAAATATGGTGGAACAAATCATAAACATAAATAATATACAAAGGTGGAAAACTAGAAGACATGCCAAAAAAAATAATCATGATTATAATATAGAAGGAATATAATCTGAATAAATAATTAAATACAAATAATCACATGAAACATTATAATCGATATTATAAAATAAAAATAATCACATTGTTTATCAATTATGAGTATCCAGATGAGGGAATGAAAAATGTCGAATATCTACATCTTAATATTGACGCATTGACCAAGACATCTGAAAATAAATGTTTAAGGATGTGAAAAAATCTAATTCAGTTTTGTCTCAAGAGAGATACCCATTCATCAAGGGTATATAACGGGACAATAACATAACTTACTATATTTAGTTCATTACTTTTATGTATTAGGTTAATAAAAACATATGAATATGAAATTTAAATAAATTTCCCTAATTTTTATTCACAATAACCAATCATTCTTAGTAATATGATGAATAGTTTCATGCTAGAACATCCATAGTCCAGATGCTCATAAAAAAATTAATAAAATAGGGTCAATTCTAGGGAACCGTGTAAAACATGTATTTTCCCATCAAACAAAAATGAGCCGATATAGATACATGAATTTGATGCATATAAACATAATATATAATATTTATGTAAAAATAATATTGAATTAAATTTTTGTAAATATGGAGAAATCATAGCCCGAATGAAAATGGATCTTCAGGAAGAATCCCTTACCTTATGTCCAAAAGTGTTTTGTTTATGTGCTTAATTTCCAAAATTAGAAATGTAGAATCAGTAATAAATTAATTCATAACCTCTTAAAAATTTATATTATTTATAATAAATTTATTATGTTCGTTTATTTTATTTTGATGAGTTATGATATTCAATTTACCCATTTGAGAGTTTTCTTTACCTTGGTTTTCATGATCGATTAACTTTTACATGTTTATGGATGATAATGTAAAAGGGAAATAATTATCCACAATGAAAATTATATGTTACTAATTTACTTAAATATGATTTAATGGTCTTATATATTACATTTTTATATATGGGGATGATTCAGTAGATATATCATTAATGGTATCTCTATAGATCATTTTAGCGGTTTTTTGAATGTCACAAAGTATTTTTTCTTTTTTAATAAATATTTTGTATATATATTGGATGAAGAATATAAAATAAGGTATAATATGTATATTATAATATTTTTATATAGAAAAAAAGTATTTTATTACCATCCAAAAAGGTGTTATTGAAAAACAAAAACACTTCGTCCATTGAGGTGGTAAACTGCCACCACTCATACGCTAAATTCATCTTTAAACTGCAATGAATATGAGAATATATTTTATTATTGATTTTATATTGACAAAATTAAATTTTAGTTTATTAAATATATTGGAATTATCATGTCACATTAGAAAAGGGATGGTTAAGAAAATAAAATAAATTGAAAGGAAAATAAAGGAAATGAAATAGGTTTTTCCTATGAAATTATCATCATTTAAAAACTCATTAAAGGGACATGTTATGTTATATTATTAATACCAAAGGATCCAATGCATGGGGTTGGATCTTGGGATGATTATCGGGTATAAATCATAAAATTCCCAAATCATTGAAGGTTTGAGGGGATAATATGTTGAGGGGTGGAATTTATAGTGGATGAGAGGGGTGTTTTTTGAATATTTCATGCATTCGTTTATTGTTATGGCTCCAGAAAATGAATAGTTTGATCATTTTCACAAATTATATTTAAATAATCAATAAAAGATCATGAATATTTTATTTCAGCGTTCACACATTATCCAGGACTCAACAATCCACATTTTTTTTCTAAATACAGTAAATTAGCATAATTAAATTTTAAAAAAATTTCAAATATTTAAAAAAATGTCAAATATTCATCCTAACCATTTCTAGAATTGTACTATTAAAAATGGAATCCATTTTATGAAAATTGATTTCTATATATGAATATTTTAATTTGTAAATCAAATCATCATTTATTTTAAAAATACATATTTTAAATCTATTATTGATATTATAATAATTTGGAAAATTAATTATGGTCTCCTAAAATTATCAAATATTAATAATGAAACAAAGTTCATGTTAATTTTTTATTTAATAGGTTATGTTATTATTCTATTGTTCATGTTAGTGTTCATAATTGTCATCTTACTATTCCAAATGTCAATTTATTGTTCCATTGGTATGTGTTCCTTAACTTCTATAAATACATCTTATTTCATTAATTCTTAATTTATGAAGTTTTTATTATATTCTATAAGTGGTTTTATGTGATTCACATAATATGAAATTATTATAAGAAGTTAAATATCATTGATATAATTCTTATCAATTGGATTCTCCACTCCTACCAAAATTTCATTCATAAAATTTCTAGAATGTCACTTCATTAAAATAATTTGTTATTCATGAATCAACAATTCCTCTTGTTACCATGTAACCTATTCAATTTAATTAATTTTAATAATTATCCCTATTATTCGAGTAATCAGATTCCTCAAAAACTATTCTCCCTTGTTTGGAATCTAGATAAGCAATTCACAGAATGATAAATCTTGTTCCAAATCTATTTCCTTATAATTGAGAACATGAATTAGGTCAAGAATGTATTTTCTTAACAATGACATGTGAAACACATAATGAACGATGGAAATTATATGTCGTATTTATAAATTATAATACATATATCCATTTCTCTCTAGAATTTTAAATTTTTGGATGTACGTTGGGATTTGTATCCCTTTCTTACTGATCCTTATGACACTCAAATATATAGATACCTTCAGAAAAATAGTATCTTCCACATGAAACCCCTAATTATTCATCAAATTATCAACATATCTATTTTTCCTATTTTTTACTACATTAACAATTATTGAAATAGTTTTAACCTCTCCCATTATTTCCACCACAATCTCTTGTGAAATAATATACATTTTACTTATTACATCCCAACCATTTGTTGTACGACATATATTTCCATACAATTATTCATATGGTACAATTTGAGTACCTCAATGTAATCATTTATAATACTCAAATTATACCAAAGGAAAATATTGGACCCAAAAAGCACGATATTATAGTTAAAATTTTGTCAACATGACTTATAATGTTTAGATTTTCCATTATGACTAGTCATCAGTTTGATATTGATTACTAGTACTAATTGAATTTTAGTATATGAATATTCCTCAAGAATTTACCATAATTTTGATGTAAATCATAGATCACAATCAGACACAATTGAAATAGGTTATCCATTATGTCTCACAACATCATCAATATGGAGTCTATCATGGAAAAATAGTGGGAAATACTCTCTTATATTGAGGAAATGTGAAGATATTGTATGTAGATCGACAATTACCAATAGATCATCATTAATTATTGGTGTTTTTTGAAATTTAGAGAAAAATAAAAAGTAATATCATCCCATTTTTGGGTTAAATAGGCATAGGTATCATGGCTCATCTAGGATTTTGTATTTCAGCCTTCACATTTTGATAGAATAAACAACATGATACATAATCATTAGTATCTGTCATCATATTATCCAACCAAAAATGTTCCATCAAATCTCAATAAATCTTAGTGCTACTAGAGTGCATATGGAACTTTGATATATGTGCATCATCCAATAACTCCCTTTTCAACTCAAGTATATAGGTAACATAATGTATATTCTGAAATTTTAGTATTCGATTCTCATACACTAATTCTATCAACAACCTATTATTCAAAAATGTCATTTTCCATAGAAAATTATAATATTTAGATTGATAACAATTGAACATTTGAAATAAATATGTATGGGAACCCAATTAAATTATTATTGATTTTTCACCATCCTTGATAATTTCAATTTCCATATTTACTATATCCATAAACACAATACCCCTTTAGAATCCACATTTTGTTAAGAAATCTATGATCATTTTTTCTCAAAGCATTAGCTAACATATATTCCGTCCCATGGCAAGAGTGTATTGAACGATCATAATCCTTGAATATTCCGGGGCATCACCTTTCCATCATTCAAATTTACTTATATGAAAAGATATTTTTTATTATCTTGTGATATTTATATATTTCACATATTATTTTATATTGATATTGTCTCCATATCATCATAGAAAACATTATTGATTCTAACTCATTATGATGAGTTTGATATATATATTCATCATTTTTTAAGTTCCTAGATTCATATAAAATAACTATATCATTCATGATATGGAAAAATCCATGCCCATTAATTGATGCATCATAGAAACACAAAAATTCACCATTTACTGGTGGTAATGTCAATATAAGAGTTTTCACTAATATCCTCCACAATTCATCCAAAGATTCATCATTTGTTTTTCAAAAATAACCCCATTATAAGTAATATTTGTTAATGAGTTAGCTAATTGAGAAAAAATCATAACGAAACACCGATGGTAATCTACTATAAAATTGAAACTGTGTAACTCATTCATTTTAATTTTTCTAGAAGTGTTGTTATGGGGTTCCTCACTGAAAGATTTGTTATATATTGTAAAAAATTATTCAAGAAATAAAATAGATACAAAGGATACCCATTTATTTGTTGTGAATAAGATTCTTTGATACCTCAAATTTATAATTTGTTTTCCTTGAAATATTATAGAAAATAGAATCAGGATCTCCTGAGTTACATAAATATAGACATGGTGAGTTATGTTGATGATATGTGGTCAACATATAGTGTAGCTATCTTCCTTTGATATATGTATTCTTTATGTAACATTAATAAGACAAAATATGTGTGTCTAAGAAGTGAAAAACTGATTATCTAACTACCCCCAAGATATACCTCAATTAATATGGATAAGAACATAGCCTAAATATCAAAATTATGATGTCAATATTACACTTATCTAATGTTATGATAATCAAATTGGATTAAATTTATAAAATAATTTTTTTAATTAATATTTTATCTGATTCATAACAAATATCAATTAATTAAGCATATTATGGATATAATTAAGTTGAATATAGAAACATTTCCAAAAAAATCATAAAATAAATGATGTTTTCACGAATAAATTATCCAAATATGCAATTTAGAACATAAGGTTGATGTCGTGAGTTTGATAATAATATTATCAAGGATTTGGTTTGTGTTTTATTCCATCTCTCATATTGTCTTTGGATATTGTGGTAAAATGGTGGAATCCTTTTGATAGGCAAATACTAAATCTTATATATATTTTAATGTTTGAATTAAACAATGAGAATATTTATTATGGGAGTATATATTGATACAGATTTATCTTTTGGGAGAGTATATATTTAGATATATTTGTTAAATGGTGCAAGCTGTAAACTCATCCTTACACATATGTGAAAAATGATGACATTATTTTTTCATGTGTATGCATAAGTTTTTTATTCTACATGGTCATTGTACCAATTAATCATGTTGACGATATATTTTATGTGATGATTATGCATTGATCTAAGATATATTAATTCTCTTATTTAACAAAAAAGTGTTTATTCTATAATGGTTTAATGAGATTTATTCACATTTGGTATACTTTATGAACAGGGAATCGTGAGAAATAGGTTTAAATATTTTGAACATATATAGCTATTTTTGTACAAGATAATATCAGTATTGAAATACCAATATTCCAATACTATGTTATCTAATGTAGTTTTACAATTATTTAACGATTAATCATGAATGAGTTTCTTATAATTGAAATTGATTTATGTTGATTGGTTAACAATGAAAATCCATTGGGGGTTGATGTGAGAAACAAAAATGTTAAAGAATGTTTTAGAAGATGATGATAATGGGAGGAAATTGTTAAAGACAAAATATAATGGAATTATAATTTAATAAATAATTAGTTTCTCAATAATTTGGTATTATTATATATAATTAATAAAAGTTATGGTTGTTTTGAATATGGTAATTCAGTTGGAATATTTTCCATATACATAAATCATATTCGATATTTTATATTCATTATTGTGATTTTTATAACATAATTAATTTTGAATACGTTTGGAGGTGTTCAGAAAATATATAAAATCATGTGCAATACATATGAACGATTCAAGATAAAGACACTGAAATGGAAATTTATTTCATGTATGACCTTTATTCTAACTCTAGATGATAATCTCATTCTATGTATGAGGTTCTGTCTATACCTAATTATTTTTTATGAAAAAATTGATATTTTTTTGAATGATTACAATTTTTCATTGTCATATATGATGCTTTCAGAACTCATTATATATTTCTATTATGTGTATTATATTTTATGATCATAAGGTAACTACCCCATGTAAGAAAATTCAGTTATAGAAATGATAGTCATGTTTTTAAAATAAAATCTTTATCTCAAATAAGATAATGATTTATTTAATATATATCACATGGGTAGAAGGCTCACATTTCAGGAATTTGTAATTTTTATATTCTAGAGAATTTCTAAATAATTGTTTGGACCCTTACCAAGAGGATCCCAATGGTTGGAATTTAATTATAACTTTCTAAAAGGAACTCCAATTTAGTTAGATTATAACACCTAGATATATTATAATATACATTCTCGTTAAATAAATTTTAATCATTCAATACCTTTCTTGGCATGCAATAGAGATCTTAAAATGATCCTTGATATATTATAACCAAGATTTTAAATTCATTTGTATGAAGATGATTAACCATATTATGATATATATATATGTGTATATGTTTTAAATAATTCAAATATATTTTCAAATGAATAAAAAATTAGTACTAAATATTCTATAAAGTCATTTTATGCTTCAAAAATTAATTTATTCTTCCAAAATAGTTTTTATTTCAATGTGCTCATAAAATTAATAATTAATTCCTAGAAAATTTTAAATATAAATTGTGTAGGTTAATATACATTCTTAGGCCAACATTTCAACATTATCATTTGGATAACTTTAAGTAATTTTTTTTTGAAATAGCTAATTTTCTTGTGATTTGTGAAAAATATCAATTTTTCATAGACTATAATTTTTTGAAATTAAATAAATTAATTTATAATCTCAAATATTTTTTGTATATTATATTAAATTGAAATATTTTTCATTTTATATAATAGAATATAAATAATTCCACTTTAACTACGAATATTCAGGATTTTTGGTATACATGTATTTTTATGATTGAAAACACATTTTTCTAAAAACTATTTGTGTTGTATTATACACACATATATTTATATTTATTTAAATAAAATCTAGAAACATAATATTAAAATATTTATTCAAAAAATTGAATTATGATTTTTATATTTTGGAAATAGTCACTTCATTCTAATTATAAATAGTACATTGGTAATATAGTGATACCACAACAAATGTTAAACATGTGAAATAAGGTAAAATATTGAGAAAAAAATTAAAATAACAATACAAAATTCCATTATTTTATTACATGACTGATGTTATAGAATAGTAATCCAAGATTTAAATTTTAGATTAATTTTTCCCATTATTCATAGATAATACATTCTATATTTATTTTTTAATGAAAACCCAAAATTTCACTTTTAATCATTTTAAAAATGTAATATTCCATCATGGAGATGTAAATATGTTATGGTCATTTATTTTTTTTATTTGAAATATTAATAAATTTATTATTGAATTAATTTATTTCTAATTTGTAATGGTGGAATAGTTATCTCAAATTCATAAAAAACACTAATGTTGTTCTTGTGTTTGTAATATATTAAAATACTAAAAAAATCAATATGTTAAAATAATTGTGTTTTTTATTACATTTTTTCAGGAATTATATAGGTAATTATAATATATAATTTCTATTTAATGGTCTTATATTATAAATACATCTATTTCCCCCTTACTTTAATATCAAATTAAATAATTTTTCTACAAAATTGGTGTCAATTGTATTTTATGTAATATTATATTTTATTAAATGATTTAAGAATAATTAAATAATTGAACTCAAAAAATGCGTATGGTATATTTTCGAAAATACCATTACATGACAATGTGGTTACAATTTTAAACATAAAAGAAAATTTATAACACTTAAGTAATCAAAAATTGTTTCCCATGGTTCAGGATAAAATTTGAGAATGATGGTGTTAAAAAACATTATGTTTTAAAATGACACTTAACCTCTGAATTTTTATTTTTTGATGTTATCCCATGATAAACATTTTTTAACTATGATAATTTTGCCACCTGGTTCCACTTTCACATTATAATTAATTTATTATATTTAAATGTTTTATGTATTTCCAAGTGGATCATTTGGTTTTATTGAGAAGAGATCCAATGAATGTATATCAAAGTGGAGTTACTTATTTTTACAAACTTCTTTCAGTTTACATCATTTTAAAAAAACAATTCAATCATAAAAATTCCATTATAATATCATAAATACCATTATATAATTAGATTTTATAAAATTTATTGAATATCTTTTATTTATGTAATTTAAATCTTCTGGGAAATGATTGTTTCTATTGTCCATATGTGGGGACTACCTCATCCACATAATGATATGATTCATTTTCCACCACATTTCATTGATAGTTAATATAAGGTATTTAATTGTTATATATTTCCGTTATGAAATAATAATTTTTTTAAAAATTATAATATCATATCTATATTATTTACTTCATTTATTTAATAAATTGATAATGTCTCTCATGTGTAAGTTTGCAACACATCCTCCATGAAGTGATGTGATTAGATTTTAATTTACAATTTTAATGGATTATAATGTATATGGATTTAATGACAATGTTTAATTTTTATGGTATTATAATGATTCATTATTTTGTAACTATAATTTACCATTCATTCATTTAATCCCATTAAAAGTGAAAATATCACACATGCATACATATAGACAACCATCTCCACAATGTGATTTAATTCATTTTTAATCACTTCCCTACACGAATAGTTATAATAGTGTATATAATGATTAAATTTTATACATATTAAATGATTGAATGATTGAATATTATTAAATAATTATAAATTTATAAGGTCAAATGGCATCTTAATTGAATCATGTATGAAAAATAAAGTAGGCATCACATAGAACTGTAATTCTAAAAATGAAATGATAATTTATTATTGAAATTACGTTGTATTTAAAAAACATATTATTTTATTTATGAATATGGATTTAGACAAGATTTATAATAAATAAATATTTTCATTATTGTATTTTTTGATGTGTACAATGAAATATAGGACATGGGGTATGAGACTCTCATCTCACATTTTTTAGGTGAGACATTTTCTTTATTCTCTAATTATATAATTAATATGTTGTATATAATGTAAATCTAATATGATATATCTCAAATAATATTACATTCATCATATTTAATGTCTTATTTAATGTTAAATAATTTATGTGGGTTATGATTCAAAATTTACCAATGTGGTAAAAGATATATGTTTCAATATCATTTTAATTAGGATTAATTGTGGTTCAATTTCAATTAATGGAAGTTATATACCCTATAAAAATTAAAAACATTAAGGTTTATGATCTAACATTTATTTCCAGAATTTGTATGTTTTATTACCATTTCCCCGTGGTTGTCAAAATTGTTCATAAATTTTTTGAACAAAATATAACCTTATTTCACCTATTTTAGATAGAAAACTGTTTTCTTCTAATGACATGTTTTGAATTTATTTTAAATGTTTATTTTAAATATTACTGAATATATGTTTAATCTAATTAAAAATGATAAATCATTTAAAAAAATTAAAAATATATTATGTGTTGTTTTCTAAAATAGATAGTTTTACTAAAGATGTGAAAAAACCATTTTATTAATAAAAAAGTAATCAAAAAAATTTCCCACTGTCATGATGACTCAATGATTTGATTATTTACTTACAATTTTCTATCGATCATTTCAATAAAAAAAGTACATTTTATTTTTAAAATGATTATATTTTAAATAAGTAATTTCAAAATGAAAATATTATTTTTCTCATTATATGACCCATGTGATCTTTTAATGATATTTTTAATTTATGATGATATCATTTTATGTTACTTATGAATCACTAGGGGTATGATTCTATGACACAATCTACATTATTTCTCTAAATGGATTATGGTTATAGTGATGAAATGTTGATAGAAACTATTTTATTTTCCATGTGTTATTGTGCGTAGATATGTTACATGATTCCAATAATTTGATGAATACATATTAATGGATTAAGATTTTTTTTGATGATTCAGTATGTTATATCCCTACATTAAATTGGGTAATGGTGGATAACTCGTGAAATAATTTTTTTGTGACTATATTTACATGATCAAAAAATGATCTATGGATTTGGTTTTACATGAAAAATGTTATGTGTTGACCAGGGTTCTTGTCTCTAGGTTTATGTGTGGAGATGTTCCCATAATTATATCATAATAATATAATATAATTTCATTCCCTTAACAAATTAAATGACAATTTTTCGGTTTATAAATGTTCACAATGTCCCAAAAATATGTTTTAGTCAAATTTCATGGTTTTTAACAATTTCTCAAGGCACAATATTAACTACTTATGATTCCATACTCTTATATATAAGGAATTTTGATTTGAAAAAATATTAATCAATTTTCATAATTAAAATTCATTAACATATATGTTATTATTATTTTATGGTATGATCATGTTATTTTACCCTTATACTCATATCATTATTATTTATTATCATTGGATAATATTTATCATTTTTACACTTAATGATAATTTGAACCCACTAATTTTATGATTCATTTCCCCATGTTATTGGGAATTGTCTTATGTATGTTATTTATAGTAGATTTACTATGTCAAAATTAATTTTTGGATGTGTTATATGTTATTTAATAAATAATATGATTAATAATATAGTCTATAGAGGAACTATAAGAGTACAATCCTTAGTTTTGTATTATTTTTAAATCTGAGGAATTTTCATCTAAAATTATCTAACATTAATTATATTATTATTTATTCTTTATAGATTGTAAAAGTGTATTTTTTTGCTACTTATTTATATTAGTATTTGAAAACATTAGTGAAACCCCCTAATATTTGCCTAAATATTGGAGAACACCTTATGTCATAGAAAATTAAGAAGTATGGTTTTCCTCGAAAATATATCCATGTTAGGATACTATAAATTGGATGTCGTTATAACTCAAATTTATCAATGGTTAATAATTATAAAAGATAAATCTTGGGTTTTAACTCAATCATCACTAGTGTATAATGAGTGGACTTATGACTGAAAAACTGGCTAGACACCTATGGATGATAATCTTGAGATAATTCAAATTTTATTTATGAACCATTGGGATGAATGATTAGACAAAATCTATGAAATCATATGATATTCCATAGTTATATGGGATAAAACTAAACTGAAATGGGTTGATAACACTATCATAGATCATATGTTTAAATGTGAAGATACTAGTTTTTAAATTTTAGGTTATGGGAGTTTATGCTAATGAAGGATATTTTAGAAAAACTTATTGTGAACACAACCATTTGCCTTAGTATTTTTTCGGGAATATATTGTGTAAAGAATATTTATTTTATATTTTGTGTACCTTTTTTAATGTTATTGATGACATTTATGGTTAATAATATATTCGATGTTTTGGTAATTTTGGTTGACTGTAATAAAATAGTAATTATATATTTAAAATATATTTTTTTCCAATAGATAATCATGGGATTGAAAAGTGACATAATAAATAAGTTATTACAACTATTTTTTAATATTTAAACTATATTTAAAATAATGTTAGATTATGGATTATAAAATTTGTGGAATGACAATATAGATAGTTTATATAATCATATATTATTTTATTTCGGTTTTATGGTGATTCATGTCATTTTCAGAAATTATTAGCATTTTTAAATATAGAATATGATCATATTATTTGAGTTCATAGAATGTGAAAATATTATCAACTTTTTGACATTTGAAAAAAATATAATTCCGATATTGGAAACACTTTTAAATATTTTTGTATTGAATTTGGTAAGACATAATTTGGAAAACTGTTAATGTTAACTATTTATGGAATGTTTTAAGATTATATTTATAGAATATTTTTGTCATTTTAGAGATCAATTTATTATTTAATCAAATAAATTTTTTTATATATTTGAAAAATAGTTCTATCCATCTTGGTTTTGGTAAATATGTTGATATATGATATAATTCTGTATTCATTTGTCAATTATATGAGTAGTTAAATGCTAATTTTATTTCCTCTGGAATGTAAAATTAATATTTAATATTTATTAATTTGTATTATAGATGCTATAGTAGTTAAAAATGACCTAATAATTACTAAATAAATAAGGTTTTTAATTAAAATAAAGGTAAATCGAAAATATATTTTATCTCATTTTCTCTACCATGACTCTAGATGACATCATCATATAATGTAAGAGGTAGAAAAATCCATCATGTCTTATGTGGAATGTATGACTCATCTATCATGTTATGTTTTTGTAGACCCATGAGTCATATAATGATTCATAATTGGTAATATAAATACCATATTATGGAATACAATGTTTCATATTAGTGACATAGTAATTTGTTATCACGATAGAATCTACATCATATTTTATTATTTTGTCTTGATTCAAAAATTTTGTTACCAGAAAATTAAAAATATGAGAGAATAGTTTATTTGAGAGGGATAAATTGTATATCACTAATAATTTATAATATATTTTATCTTTAAATAATTTGTAACTTTTCAATATCATGGTTGAAAATCAACCCCAATCATAAAATGATCTATCGTATATTTTATGTTAGAAGTAAATTTTCATAGATGAATACGATTAATCATATTATGATATATGTATATAAATGTTTTACCCATGTAATATTAATATATTAATTCAAAATAAATAAGAAAATTATATTTAGTAATTTCATTTCATGGTTTAATGATGTATTTTTTCTTCAAAAAATTTTTTTATTTCATTTTGTTGATAGTAATTTGAATTACATTTTCCAAAATTTATAAATTTTATTTTATTATGATAATATAATTATTTAAATCATCATTTCAATATTTTCTTAATATGAATTTCTTATTTTTTGGGAATATTGAAAAATACTGATTTTTCAAAACATTTATTTTATTTTCATTAAATATAGAAATATTAATGTCACATTATATGTACTATTTTTTCATAAAGTGACATATGATCCATTTTATTTATAATTATAATAATATTGATTCATTTTAGAAATAAATTTTTGGGATTTTGGTATATATGTTTTATTCTTAAAAATAAATTTTTTTCTGAAAACTATTTTCCATTGAGTTTCATGGATTTGTATATAAATTAATTCCATAAAAAAGAATATTTTAAATATTGAAAACTATTTAACTATTTTTAAATTGTAGTCTAATTTTTTTTAGATATGAAAAATTTGTTTTAGGTCATTATGAATATAATCCTTAGTAAAATAGTTGTCCTTGTAGAATTAGTAAAACGAGTAAAACGTTGTCAAAACAAAAGTATAATACATTAAAATTGACATAAAACATTCTTTTAATATATTTTTTGATTTTTCTTTGAAAATAATCAAGAAAAATTATAATATATTTATATTTAGTTCTATTTTTTAATATTAATTATTATATATTACTTTCTGTAAAGAAAAATAAGAAAATTCACACTATTTTATTTTAAAAACAATAAAATTCATTCACGGTGATAATTATAATATATGCTCTGTTATACATGATTATTTGGAAGATTTATAATTTTATAATATTAAATTTTCTTTAATTTTTCATTATATTATAATTAAAAAAATTTCTCATCCAATGCTAATATAGTGCTTGAACAAGTAGAATAAAATTTTTCTAAATAATTTTAAAACCAAAAAATAAACATATTCAGGATGAGTTTTGGAGTTCCTTAAAATTTATGGGTAATTATAATTTCTATTTTACCATTAATGTAGATATGTCTGGAATAAATTATTTAATTCAAAATATTAATGACAATTTCAATTAATTATCCCAATAAATATATTAATGACATTTTATGTTTTATAATATTTAGTTAAATTAATTTAAAATATTTAGAATAGTGAATGAGGATATCATGGTGTTATATTTTTTAAAATATCATCAATTTACCATTTTTTCCAAATTTAAACCATATATAAAAATATATAACCATTTAGTACAAAAAAATCAGTTAGCATGTTTATGGGAAAAATTTATTAATTAAGGGGTTAATCCAAGTAATTTTTATTACAATGATATAAAAACAAGTAAAAAAATATTTTTTTAGTGATTTAATCAATAAGATATCATATAATAAAATGTTTTTTCCAATGGCTCTACTTTTCAAGGAAAAATAATTTAATATATTCAACTGTTTATGTAATTCCAAGTGAACCATTTACTTCACATAAAAAGGATGCCACATTTCCTCTATTATTAACACCACCATGATCTATTTATCATCACAAACCCTTAAAAACCGGTTATTAAAGTCCATATTCATTTTTGGAGGTGATGGTGTCCTCAAAATACCATACAATGGGACTTTTATAAAATACCCAGAGGTTATATCTTAATGGGTAGGAATACATTTTCATCGGTATCATTCATTTTACTTGTTCATTTAACACATTGCAATATGTCCTAAAAATTATAATATAATAAAATTGAATTTTTTAATATAATAGTATTTATTTATTTTTTACAACATAACCATTATCAATCTTCTATTTAAAAATTGGTGAATGAAACTGTCACTCATTCATAAGTGTGGAATACTACCTCCACACTATGATATGATATATTTTCAACCACTTTTTTGGACACTTTTGTCAGGGCGAACGCTTCCATCCGTTCGATGAAGACGACACTGTTTGTTGCCCCGCATTCCCACATTCCAAAGGCGGGTGGCATCCCTTTCTTTTTCAGCGATGTTTTCTCCATGATCAAAACAGGGTGATGGGATGTCGGTTCTTCCTTCTGTGGACTCCTCCTCTGAACTTGTCACCTAATCCAGGTCACCCTTAGAGATTTAAGACGTGGTTCGTGAAACTCTTCCCAGTGCCATATCTTCATGGAAACTAGTTAATTACACTACTACTGTAAGAACATTCCAAGGGGTCTAGTCAGGGTTGCAACCTTCTATCGGGGGAGTAGTCTTGTTGGATATCACTGGCATGTATGGACGCTAGAACACATGCATGTATGGGTTTCTTCCCCTTATTATAGGGATTCTCGAGGGCATGAAATCTCAACGAATCTGACATCGTATGCGGGGAATAATTTTCAATAGTCATGTATATGTGGTTTCCCTCAACTTCTTATTTTTAACGTAGGGTATGCCACATATTTAACGTCTATTAGTGAAGGATCAGACATATCAAAACACTGACTAGGGCGGATCATGTGACTGCAACCCTTGGAGGAAACACTAATATTGGGGCTAACGCGTGGTTAGAAACCCAATTTTTGTTAAAGTGAATGGGGAATGGGGTGGCATGATCCAATCGGAATGGGGAAGCACGGGTTAGAACCAAAATGGATGATTCATTGGTTATGTGAAGTGGGTGGAGAATGAGAATGAGTCTACTCAAAGACGATGGTGATGTTGGGCTTGAGTATTGAAGGGACCTCCTATGTATCCATGTGGTAGGGAATCAAAGTCATTGTAGCTCATCTGAGGATGGATTACTAGAAATTGGGGATTTCAATGGCTTAGAGATGGATGAGGTCACAATGGCTTTCCGCTGGATTGGGTTACAACCGCTATCCACTGGTTGGGGTTCTACCAGATTATCGCTGGTTGGGGAGGCATCAACATACCACTGAATGGGGGATGCAATTTAATGTCGTGTAGGATGAGGGTTGTCTGACGTGAAGGGTGTCAGAACCAGTGCAGTGATGGTCTTCAACCTCAAGGAGGATTTTTACGTACTATGCCTTGGCAAGGATCGAAGACCTCATAGTTCATGATGTGGGTGGGAACAGAAGTGAAGATGGTTGGGACCATTGGGTATTGGACTTGAACCTCAGAGAGGATTCCTATACACCTTTCCATGGCATTGGTCAAAGACCTCATTGTTCAGGATGGGGGTGGGAACCAACATGAAGATGGTCGGGACCAATGGGTAGTGGGCTGGAACTGCAGGGAAGCCTCCTACGTACATTTCCATGGAAAGGATCAAAGACCTCGTAGTTCTGAATGGGGGTGAGAAACGACATGAATATTGTTGGGAACAATGGGTAGTGGGTTTGAACCTCAGGGAGGCTTCCTATGTACGTTGCCTTGGTAAGGATCAAGGGCCTCATAGTTCAGAAAGGTATGGGACTTACACTCTAGTCTGCCAAGGATGGATATCATGGTCGAGGCATGCTCTGACACCATGTGAGTCATGCTTGGTGTGAGAAACAAGAGGCAGTTAGGACATGACGATCATGTCATGGAAGGAGCGTCCATGGTAAGTAGTGTAGGGAAGTTTCGCAGGTGGTGGTCCAAAGAAGAAACATGGTCTTACACATGGTTAGTTGCCCGAAGTGATGGATAATGTGACTTATTCTTATATAGAGGCCCGAATGATAACAATGCCCAGCGGGAGAGGGACTGTCACCCAAGATAAGGGGAGGGGAAGGGATGAAACCTCTTATAAGGAATGATATAGGCTTACACCAGGGTGGTTTCCCTTTCCCTATAGATAGACGCCGCTCTGATAAAGAGGATCTCTTTCCATGTGATGAATGACCTCATTGCCGTGGAGACAAGTGGGTATGCCAAATTTCCTAGGTGGGGGAACCCTGCGTCTGACACTCGGTGCATGGTCATAGTTTAACATCATGTACTGATGATGACGGGGCTTGGCAGCTTAACGTATAGTATCTCCGACGAGGCGGGTTTTCTCCACACCCCGAGGACGTACATAACTGATACCCACATTCCCTTGAGGGGAAGAAATTAGTCAAAAATGTTGTGATGCAGGGGTGTTATAGAGTGATCCATTGGGGGGTCCACGTTAGTGTGGTTATGAGAAGAAGCAATAGTCGTTAGCGTTCCTATGTGAAGAATCATGAGGCAATCCAATGCCATAGAAATCATTGCCAAAGGGACTTTTAAATTGCTCCATGCAAACCTGAGCGGCCACATGAGAAGAGAGTGTGCAATGCAGGTGGGTTTCACATAAGATAGGTGTGGACATGGTGCCTCAAGTTGAGGGAAGCACATGAATCGTGCGTAATAGAATGGGTTGGGGAAAGATAAAAGGCTTGTGCGCCAGATACAAGGTTTGCGCGTGAGATGATGGGGTAGCGTTCAAGTGGGATGGGTGGAATGGAAGACGGAGGGGTTGCACGCGATATGTATGGTTCACGCGCAAGTTGGACTGGTGGCACGCAATACTGAGGGGTTACACGCAGTATAGACAATTAGTGCGCAAGTTGGACGGTCGGTGCGTAGGATCACCAAACACAAAGGGTATGTGAGTGTAAGAGGGGACACCTTGTGCACAAATGACTTTGGGAGGAAATGCAATTCAAAATGATCAAAGGGCCCACCGAAAGGTGCCCCCTTGGGGGACTGGTCGCACAAATTGCAATACCTGAGTGTCATCGGGTTTTTCATGCGGTCACAGAAGAAGGGATTTTCACGCGGCAGAGCACCGCTTCATCTTCTATTACTATCCATGAAGGGTGGGGATATGGTATGTTTTATAGTCAGACTCCTTATAGTGGAACGCAAGAGCCTGGAGCATAAACTCCCATAGTTCATTTTCTTGTGTGAGCATAAGGGGTCGGGAGTGCAAACGCTCATTCGACATCACCTTGTGTGCGAAAATGGGTTCGGGAACACAATGAACCGTTCGACATCACCTTCAGTGCAGGAATGGTTTGGGTACACAAATTCACATTCGACGTCACCTTCGGTTCGGAACTAGTGCTAGGTGTGGTCAATCGTGGATGAAGGTGTTGGGGCGTGGAAGGGGAGGTTGACGTACAAGAGTTTGCGCACAAGAAGTCCCCTTGCATTCATCTTTACAATCTTGTGTGTGCCCACCTCTCGAGCCCTGGAGTCTACACTTTTTCATCCGGAATTCATCCATTGCTCTTGTTTCCACCTGATGCAGCCCTTCCCCAAATTTTGGTGTCAACAAATGAACACCCCCCCCCTTAGAATTGAAGCCGAAAGAGAACTCGAAGGTCATATTTGTAGGGTACACCGAAAAATAGAAAATAAATCATCGAAAGAAAGAAAGAACGCATTTTTCACATCCTAGAGTGTTGTGCTCGCACAAAATATGTGTTGAATATTTATAAATAGTTTGAGGGACCCCCTTGGCCATACATTGACTTTTTCCATGTGATAGGATTTCTTGCCCTCATGCATGAAAATAGTACTGATCGACACATAATATTCCGCAACTGAATCCAAGTTTTGTGTGTTATCCTAATTTTTTCCATGTGGGTTGACCTTTTTTCTTGTCACTACCACCTTTTGACACCGAATATTTTTTTTTCATGCCAATCCCTTCACAGTTTTAAAAATGGCCGCTCAACAGACTAACACCGAGAGGGAAGTTTCCGCTGCTATAAGAAGAACCTAAATGATCAAGAAACCTCAAATTCTTCACTCGATGAGGGTTGCATCTGATAGCCAAGTGCTTTTGGGCATGCTTATGCAAGCTCAAAAGGATTACATCCTATGTAGTATCTTGCCGCTATGGAACTTTTGTCTTCTGAAATATGTGATGATTCCTGGTTTTGAGACGAACACACCACAGTCATGGTGATGCATGAGGATAGTCATCCACAATTCCACATTACTAAAAATGACCATCCTGCTAGGGAAACAAAGAACACAACCATCTATGTCCTAAATTCGATGATCAGGATGGTTGCAGGAAGCAATCCAGTTCCCGAGGAATCACCCACTATTTATGCAAGTACTTTCAAAAGAAGAATTACTGTCAAGATGAAGGGCTGGCAGGAGTGGTATTTCGGATCTGGGGGAAACATTACCAAGGAATGGGAAAAGACGTACTAGGTACGTCAGACATGTGATGAATTATGGCCGGATCTACAGGCAGTTAGGATTTTCGAGGCTGTTTGGATGTCTCAATTCCACTTCTATCGACAGCAGGAATTGGTTGCCAAGTTGTTCAGTCATTGGTCGCTTGATACCAACACTATTCACCTCCATCATGGAGAGGTGGGCTTTAGTCTATGGGATTTACACTGTATCAGGGGAATCCTCTTGGAGAGATATCAGTACGATGAGTTCCACCCAATGAAGAATGTCTGGGGATAGGACCTGCACCCCAATTCTGTCATGGTACCTGCTAGAGCACGCTAAAGAGGAACTCAGAAAAAAAATATATCCTAAAATACATACCCTATTATGGGTGGTTTAGTCTCTTTCAGACCATGGACACAACCACGAAGAAGCCAGGCCATGGGAAGAAATTCCAAAACACATATTAGAGGGGAAAAGTAACATCATATTGGAATATTCTGGAGACAAAAGAGTTTGGATTGTGGGGTTTTGGCATCAATGAAGGTGGAGACCTAAATGTTTGATTTTTCTGCTTCCACTCCGCTTTCTTGAGAATATGGTTGTTACCTATGAGGTACACGAGGATGGCGGTCCGCCTGGGGACCCTAGTGATGGCCAGAATTATGGCAGCAAAGAACAAGGTTAACCTAGGGGTACTAGTGTTGGAAAGGATATATAGTATTCTAGGGAACCATTCTATGAGAAGCACATCTAGGAGGATATGCTGGCCATTCCAGATTCACCACGTTTGGGTCGCAGCCCAT
Source organism: Viscum album (assembly GCA_963277665.1). Classification (NCBI taxonomy): domain Eukaryota; kingdom Viridiplantae; phylum Streptophyta; class Magnoliopsida; order Santalales; family Viscaceae; genus Viscum; species Viscum album. The sequence continues at coordinate 1,435,078,584 of OY728163.1, forward strand.
TTTAGTGGGTATGACTTCCTGAATTCCATCTGCCGCCTGGTAACAGTATATAACCATCCCTCTTGAACATTTCTAGGATCTTCCCATTAATGCTTAGGGTTTATGGAATGAATCTCAAGGTCGGTAGTCACACTCACTTCGACTTCCTCTCATTTCAAACCCCAGTCACCCAAATTGTAGATGATGGGCGGCGTCCACTGGAGCAGAGGGAGTAACGGTAGAGCATCTGGGGCGGTGTGCTGGTGGCCCAAATTGATGGAAAAATCTTCAGTGAAACATATGTTCCGACCTGCTTTCCTTGGCAGTTCCGGTGCATGCTATTGATGGCCAATAATGTATATATAGAGGTTCAGGAAGAGAGAAATCCATGTATTCTCCGCCAAATATGGATTACACTCAAGATGGAAAGCCTGGGTGAAATCATCACTCTTCCCCCCACCGATTTTAGTGCTGGACTATCAATAGAGTATGTCGAACACAAGACGAGAACCTTTCTCGAGGTGATTCTTTGGAAAATCATTTAGCAGATCATGGCAACTAGTGTAGAGCCTGAATAGTTGGAAGGTTTACGAGGTGTCACGAGGGAAGTGGGGGAAGTGTCACAAAGAATGTGTCTGGCAGCTAGCACGGCGTAGACTAGTGATTCAGTGGAAAGGGAAGCGCAGACCGAGAAAGTGACTCTATCCTCTGGGGAAGGGTGGTCTCATGCATGTCCTCAGGGTCCGAATAGGGAACACATAGGAAAGAAATTTGGGTACCACTTGATGCCATCCTCCGATGCTATCTTCCCTTATCTATAGTTTTCTTGGAGAATTTTGCGACAATCCATGTGAACCAAAGTGTAATGGTGGAGTCTGATATGCACCAGACTCAATCTTCCGGACATAGGGTGCATTCAGATATTGGAAAGATTAAACATTCATTTCCATCATGCATACCTGACAGCCATGGACATGTACGCATGCCAGCTAGGGTGGTATGAAGAACTGTATCTTCTGGTGAAAGTAATGATTGGCCATGAGGATAACATAGAGAGGATTCCATCCAAGGATGAATGTGTAGAGGATGAATAAGAAGAATAAGAAGAATAAGAAGAAGAAGAAAAAGGAGAAGAAAAAGAAGAAGAAGGACTGGAAGAAGAGGACCATGTTGAGGGTCCTGGTGGTGCGAGGCCTTCAAAAGCTCCCACTCACTAGCGGAGTTCCCAAAAGAGTGGTGAAATTATTGGTTTCGATGCAGAACACGAAGAGAAACATGATTTATGGTTTAAAACTTATACTAGCCTTCATCATTTTATAGTATCGATCCATCAACCAAACCCTGTCCCATTCAGGAACACATGGGCGAGGGTCCCCAGTAATCCTTCACCTCTGGGGGTGAGGGTTCTCTAATAGAGATAGAGGAGCAACCTTGGGGGGAAAGTCATTAGGACCAGGCATAGTGGGGCACCAATTTCAACTAGATTAGGCGATAATGAGACAAGAGGAGAGCCCCCTACCATCCCCATTTTTAAAGAGGAGCTGACATTGGTAATAGAGTTGACAAGTGCTGAAGGATCTCCCGTAGAGGGGCCCCATACCATGGCACATGCATTGGACACAACTACACATGGCTCCTATAAATACTTTCTCATTGGTTTCCCCTATTTGCTGGAGAATTGAGAAAATCAAGATAATGATTTGGGATGCAGTGATCACAAGGTTAGATTCATGAAAAACCGTCGAGTCCGGGACATCTCCAAGAGTGGTATGGGCAGCGTCCATGTTTACCTTTAAAAAAGAGACATTTATAGGCCACCCTACCCCAACAATTGTTGAGCCAGATCTCACAATGAGGGATGGTAATGTTATTGGGGTGGAACTCCAGCCCGATGAGCGCAAAGTTTCTGATGAGGTAGAGGTTCCTAAAGAATACCCTACTGTTGAACTCCTTGCCTCTTTCCCCAACTATCTGTCGGCAGATCCTGAGGAGATAGAGGATTCTGATTTGGAGGTGGAAGATGAGAGATGTATAATGCATCCTAAAGTTTTGAGGTGTATCAAGATCTTTCTCAGTCAGCCTCACATGTAATGGCTAAAACGGATGGTATCGGTCTACATATGGCTTCAATTTCTCTGTGTTAAAGGGGTATAGGCTCAACATCTTCTTTAGACAATCCGAAACTACATGGATGAGAAGCTATGTGTGAGTGATCGATACTCTGACATTTACCGGTGTTAGAAAGAGTCAAGGTGTACCCAAGAAATCCTAAAGGTGGAACAAGAGTTCTGACATTATGAAGAACAAGCGAAAGAAAAGGATGGATTCATTAAAAAATATTCTGATATTTTTGAGCAATTGAAGGCCCAACTAGAAGAAGAACAAGAGAAGTTAGTGGAAGTAGGTCACCAAATGACTGCACTCCAAACTGAACAGGTGCAATCACATGCTAGGTTTAGTGAACTGCCCTCTATGGCTGCTAATGAATAAAAGGTTCTCAGGGGGCGGGACACAATCCTGGATTCCACGAGCCAAATTGAAGTGACACTAGAGTGATTTATCCAAGATGATGATCCTTAAGGGTTCTATTTTTATCAAACTATTAACACATTCCCTTTTACTCCCTCTCATTTTGAATTGAATCTATGAATATATTTATTTACATGTTCGTTTGGTTAAATGAATTTCAACCATGATCATGAAATAAATAGCAATCCATTTCTAAGATCACATGGGTCATGCCCAATGTGAGAAACAAGGGATTCTTTCACTATAACATCATTTTAATGAAGTATTTTCAACCAATCTTATGGAACCCAAGTTTTGATGAACCAAATCATATTTCTGGGAATGAATGGGAGAGGCCCAATTCGAGGGCGTGGACATCAGAATAATCAATTTGCCATCCTTCCAATGTTCTGAAGTGCCTAATATGGCTAACACCAGGGGTGTTAGAATTAACCCGAACATAGGGGAATGGAATGTGTGAATCACGATACTCTATATTTGGAACACTGTAAGGGTGGCGTTAAAATAAAGGATGATTTTTAACCATGTATGAAACACAATATCCATATTGAATTAGCCTAGAGTGGGAATAAACAATGATGGATGACCACTGACCATGTTTGAAACACAGGGAATGACTCAAAAAGTCATCCTTTAGCCTTCCAGAATGTTATCCTAGGATAGTATGTGAGCCATAGGCTGAGCATCCAAACTGTTAGGGTGTTCTTTCAGTTGTGAAAGAAGACGAGGGTCTTAATGAATGGCCTAAAATGCATGGATTTTGAGATATGGGTTGTTCCAATGGAGTCCAACACTATTGAAATCATGCCACAATGACGAAGGAACATTTGATGGGCGTATTCATCTGATCATGGATCAAGCTTACCTCCCAGTTGGACCTATTTGGCATGGGATATGGTGCATCCCATGACTAACATGGTGCATCCTGAACTTGTTCAGGGTAGAGCCACAACTTAGTGTCATACATCAAGTACATGTGGGATCATATAGTTTAACGTCATACAATAGGACGATGGGTGAAATGGGAGATCCCAGGAAGGGAATATGTAGTATGGTAGCTATAAAACTGACATGAATGAGGACATAAAGAGTCTACACCACACCACGTATCCCCAAAGAAAAGGGGATAAGAGTTAAAGTGAGGTTGGGCCCAAAGAAAGGTGCTTGGACTTTTATACATACCCCATTATGATGGAAATCAAGCCATATATAGTTCTGAAGGCACATTTTAACATCAGGCGGGATGAAGGAAGGCATGTGTGGCATGGCAGCGCTAGTACACGTCCTACTTGAACTACTAAGCCCATGTGAGTCGTGCTCGATGAGGGAATCAAGGAGTAGTGATGAGACTTTTCTAGCACAGTGAGGAACATGTTAGGAGTGGTGTGAAGCTATGTTAATTACATCCCAATGATGTTGACTTTCCTATATAAAGTACCTTAGTGCACGGAGGATTAAAGAAGAGTATGTTGGAGTTCCACTTGAATATAAGAATGTTGATATATGTGATTCATGATGCTCGAGATCTATACCAAAATGATATTTTTGTTATGATTGGGGATAACTATTTACAGTGTTTGAAACACAATATTCGTATCACGTTATCCTAGAATGGATTCGGACATATGAGGGTCAATCATTAACTGTATTCGAAGCACGGTACCTGTCGCAAATGTCATCTAAGGTCTTCAGGGATGTTGGACCAAGATGGTAGGTTAGACAGTGTCGCATGAGCCCAGGCATCAAAGGGAATCCCTTCGGACATGGAGGAGTTTTAGGATCCAAACAATGGGCTCATGATTCTAGGACATGGAACGAGGGGGATGTCCACATGAAAATTCCAAACTCCGGGCTCTTTGTCCAAACGCGTCTGAATACGACTATAAAACATATCTGATAGAGGGATTCGACCCCCTTCCCTCCAAGGACAAGGGTCCTAAGGTTTCATGCATCCATCTTAATGGTAGTTGGATAAATAATTAAGAGGGATTAATTTAATGGGATGTGTGCAGCGCATCCAAGTATCCAAACCCAATGCATAGTTCCCACAGGGAGATCTTAATTTAGGGTCAGAGAACTCAAACCAAATAGGGAAAAGTCATGGTAGGAACATGGATCATCCATTTCAAAATCCAACATTAATGAGGAACCATGAGGTACTTTCCACACCACACGTTCCGAATGGAGTTCGGGAGAGGGGCCGAAAGAGAGCGGACATGATTTTTGGATTCATGGGGCTTGACCAGAGAGAGAATGTGTCTAGGCATTCTTATGTATCCCATTATTATGGGAATAAAGCTATACATAGTTATGCGGGATACATGATAGGATTACAGTGTCAAAGATAACGAGGTTGTTCGGGTCTGGCCCTTTCACCAAAAGAAGTAGTATTAGATAGATATTTTTTGTCTTTTAGGGTGAATGTGTGCCCCATTATTTTGAAGCGATAGACCTAGGATTGAAATTCCATGCATTTCCACAGGAATCAGGAAACTTGCAGGAATTGAAAACATGGTATGGTGTGTGACCGATTCCAAACAGGATTCCCCCATCAGTGAGGATATCATGGTGTAGTGATGTATTTTGTCATGCGTCCAGGATGATATTGTAACATTTTAGGGTCATGTGATGGGAAAACCCATGCATTTTATCGTCATACAATATAGACGCAATAATTTAATGTCATGTGAGACTAGGCCTCATTGATTACAGTCATATGGATCAGACATATAGAGGAGAGATGAGGTTCTAGGGAGAATGTTGAAAAAGTGATAAAGATTACCCGACATGAATGAGGACGAGGTCCACATCATTCCGTTCATGATTCTGACGAGGAAGCCTTAGGGCTAGGGGCCAGGAATGGTAATATGATAAAGAGCAGGAGAAACTAGCTCCTAGTTGAGCAGGACCTAAAGACAAGATGTTTGGGTGTTTCTATGAATCCCATGGGAATGACAATCAAGCCACACGTAGTACTAAAGGCGCAATTTAATGTCATGATGGATGATGTAGGGGGAAAAAAATCCGAGAAAGGGGCATACATGTTGTGGAAATTTCAAACCCAATGTGATTGAGGGAATAATCCCACATGTGTCATGCCACGACACCCAATAAGAGTCACATCCCAGAAGGTGGAAAAAATGAATTTAATTGGTGGAACTCGATCTGGAATGAAAGAAAATATGTCTGAGTGTCCCAATGTATCCCATGGGAATGTGAATCAAACATCACATAATTCTATGAGAGATCCTAGCTTATGGTCTTAAAACATATACCATAGGTAAGTGAAATATTTCCAAGTAACAGCAGACCCCAACACGATACCTAAGCCCACGTGAGTCAAACATAGTTCGAGAAATAAGGGCAGAAGAGGTTTTTCCAATACCTAGAATGCACACAAAAGGGAAGTCGGTGCGGAGCCCCAAATGATTTCTTAAGCACATCTTTGGTCCTACGAATGTGAAAAAGATCACAGAGGGATAGTGCTAGGATTGTCGAAATTCTATTTGGACATGATGCGGTGGAAAATAATTTGAATCAAGTAACAAATATTGAAGACTTAATGCGGCTGGCGTGACGATGGAGGATAACTGTTGACCGTGTTCGAAACACAACATCCATATCGTGTTGATTAAAATGAGAAAAAATGAGCGTCGATCACTGACTTTATTCACAACGAGGGACTTGTATTGATTTTATATCTGAAACCCCCAAGGACATTAGCCTATGATGGTAAAAGGTCCCTTAGGCCTAGAATCCATGCCATTTGGGGGCCCCTTCAGGTGTGAAAGATAATGAAAGCCCAATCTAATAGGAGCACGATGGTAGAGAAATGGGAGAAATAATGTCCATGTAGAATCCGAAACTTCGGGTTCTAGACCATAGTACTCATGGGCCAATAGGTGAATCACTGAAGAGGGCAGATGAACACGACTTAAGGGTAAGTGACTCAAAGAGATGACAATAGTGAAAGGGGGAGAAGGCCACTCAGACGAGAGATATATGCGTCACAGTTGTTATAAATCCGATGTGAGTGAGTACATGAATCCATTCCACACTCTATACCCATATTTTGGATGTATGTGGGCCAAGGGGCCAAATTGATAGGGAGGTTTATATGAGATGGGATGGACCTGAAGACCAGACGTTTGGGTGGTTCGACATATTCCATAAGGATAGGAATAAATCCACATGTAGTTCTAGGGGAATTGGTGAAGAAAATAAGGGAAAGATACCCCATCATGGGGCGTGTATGGCACAGAAAGTAACCTGACCTGAATGTGTACACAATCCCGGTCCACACCATACAACCCTAGGTGAGATCTTGGTCAAGGGGCCCAAAAAGGCGAAGTGTCCTGAGGCTGGGCCAGGGATAGAATGCCATGGCCAACCTGAAGTTTAACTTCTTGCAGTGAGGACGAAGGTAAGGGTAAGGTATCTCGTTTTGGGATGTCTATAGCACGATGAATAATCTTATGTGAATGAAGACATAATCCCGCACCACACCATACATCCTGAAGTGAGAACATGGGACGAGGGCTTGAAAAGGAAAAGGGGGTTGAGGCCAGACCATAGACAAAATTTCATAGCTAGCTTGCAGTTTAATGCCTGGAAGTGAGGATGATTATGATCTTAGATTAGGGTCATAGAGAACAGATTGAATATGGCTAGTTTAATGTCATATGTGTGGGATAGAGAGGGTGAATCATCATGCTCATGGAATACCACATAGTGGAAAAGATGATAGAGGACAACTATTGACAAGGTCAGCAGCATGGAACGTGTATCAACTTGTGAATCTCAATCCTCGAAGGTGTTATCCATGGTAGCAGAACCCTTGGGCCAAGCATCGATGCCATTCGGGGACATTTTGGATATAGAAGGTGATGGAAGCCCAAATTATGGGACTTGGGAAGCATGGCATGTCCCATGCTACTAGGGAAAGCGATAAATGACGGGAGAAATGTCTCAAAGGGATATTTTTGGTATTTTTAAATATCCCAATGGGAATGAGGACAACAGTTAGTACCACACAACAAAATCTTAAATGAGAACTTAGGCCAGGGGCCTGAAGGACCATAGGATTGAGCGTCCCGACAAACTGAAGCAATATAACCTCTCATTCGGGCATTACCTTCACAACTCCTAAGCCCATGTGAGAAACGCTCGGTGTAGGGAAACAAGGAGTAGGATTGGGATTTCCGCATCACATAATGGTTTTAAAACTGTAATTACACTCCCACTCGAAGTAGACCGAGATCTGGAGAGACGACGGGGTAGAATGAAAAACTACACTCCATGTTTGAGGCATTTGTGGATAGTGAATAAAACATAGGAAATATGATAACCAGATTCAAGAAATAACACCAATATCATGTATCCTTAAATGTGAACAAAAAATGAGTGTCAACTACTGATCATATTCGTAATGCGGTACTTTGTATCGATTGTTGTCTGGAACCCTTGAGAACATTAGTCTGTGAGGGTAGGAGAGACCTTAGGCATAGCATACAGGCCATTTGGGGGTCCCTATAGGTGTGAATGATAATGGGAACCCAAAAGATGCGGTGTGTGGAAAATGAATCCACATGTGAAATTTCAAATTATAATGGATAGGATAAGAGACATAGATATTCTGGGTAGATAGATACATGGTAGGATTATGTTGACCATGACGCGATGAGGGAAAAGGCATGTGCCACACCATGTGTTTCGTACCAATCAATGGTCCCGATCTTTTTGGGCTGGGAAAATAGATGAAATGTCTAGGTGGTCCTATATATCCCATGAGGATGGGAATCAAGACACATGTAGTTCTAAAATGGCCATGCAGTTTAGCGTCTTGCAATAAGGACATGGGAGGATTAGAAGAACGAAAGAGGGAACATGGTGCAGTCATCATAAACCTGACTTGGGCGGGGCCTAAGTAGCCTACATGATGTCATGTGAGATCCCCCGAAAGAACTATTCCCAATAGGGGATAGTGAAAGAGAAAACTAGTGCTGGACACAAGATGAGGTTTCGGAGCGTTCCTACGTAACCCAAGAGGATGGGAATCAAGCCATACATAGTTCTGAAGATGAAGTTTCATTTCAAGTAGGACGATGCACAGTTTAATGTCAGGTAGAATCGTCATGCAGTTTAGGGTTGTGCGGGACTATCATTTTATGGTCATGCATGACCATACAGTTTATGGTCATGTGGGATCTTATGGATCACGCAAAGTATTTCTTCAAGAACAAGGAATTGGAGGGGTGATTTATACGCTCACCATCTATGGTTACCAGTGAGTTCGCACAATTAGGGTAAACCTTGTGAACAACAAAAGGCCCTTCCCATTTGGTCTGCAACTTGGGTGGTTTCCTACTAGGTATCATTGGTGTCCTGAGGGCCAATACCAAATCACCATGCAAGAAAGAACGAAGGTGAACTTTCTTTTTGAAAGCTCTAGCTATCCTGTTCTGATGCCTTTCCAGATTATGCAGGGCACAAAGCCTATTCTTGACAAGCGCTTCCAACTCAGGCAAACGGATTTCGGCTACATTATCTTGCGCTTTCTCATTATATAAAACTATGCACAATGATGACAATTGAATCTCGATGGGTAGGATGGCCTCCGTCCCTTACAGCGGGGATTATGGGGTAACTGGGGTGGAATTACGAGTTGTCATCCGATAATCCAAGAAGGAATTAGGGAGCTTTTATAGCCAATATTTCTTATTCTGAACAACCATTTTCTACAGTATGATATAGAGGGTTTTTTAAGGCCTCGATATGTCTATTCGCATGCACATTATAGCTGGAGGTATGGTTAGAATAGATGTTGTACATAGAGAACAATTTCTTCATCTCAGTTACTCTGAATTTTTTGTTTTTATCAGTGATGATGGGTAAGTGACTCTAAATCAGTAGATGTTGGAACTCAAAAATTAAATGATGGAACGAGCCTTTACCTCCTTGAGTGGAACTGCCTCCACCCACTTGGAGAATAAATATGTAATCGCCAGGATGAATCTTTACTAGAGAGATATCGTCGATGGATATGGTCCCATGACATCGAGTCCCCACAAAACAAATGGCCAAGAGTACTTGGTGGAGTGGAGAGGCTCTGGAGGCCGATGAATAAAGTTAACATGAATTTTGAATGCATAGAATCTCATGGCGAACTCGATGCATTCATAGATCATGCAGGGCCAAATGTACCCCAATATCTCGATCTGGTGAGATAACTTTGGCCTAGTCTGATGAGCCCTGTAGGAACTGGCACGAACCTCTAAAATGACCTAATAAATCTCATCGCCTTTAATGCAATAGAGGAAAACCCATTAAAACCCATGCTTGTTAAGGATCTGCTCATGGCCGAGGCTCTCTTGGAAGGTGAACTGCAACGCACGGTGTCAGATTCACTCACGCCCGGACCGATCAGCCGGGAGGTAACCATTATAAAGATATTAGACAAAGGGGGCTCTCCAGTCTAGAGTCACTTTATAGAATCCCACCTTTTGATCACATAAACTTTCATTACATTTTACAAAACTGAGGATCTTTAAGGTTTAGTGTCTTGGAAACCAGGAACTTAAAACATGAAACAAAAAAAATTCTTCTTAAACACTTAAAAGGCTTCTCCTCATCCTCATCCTAGGTTCATTACTATATCTCAAACCTGGGGAAATACATCAAAATAAAGGGTGAGCAGAAGGCCCAGTAAGGGAAACAAGGGGAATCATTTAACATGTGAACTTGAGATACAACAACAATGTCATGAAAAAGAACTTTAAGGCATGAGAAAGGAATCATGGGGCATATCATAATCAAAATAACATTTTTCGTAACATGAAGATGTGGCTACATAATTTAACATAGACAATCATGAACATATCACCAAGGTCAATCCCCAAGGTGTCATTTGAAAATTACCAAGGTTATTCACCAAGATATCGTGAAAATTGTAATCTCTAATGGTTACATCATTACCCAATGCATTGGAGCGCTATCAGGGCACACCCTTAAATTTTCCTTTATTATCATGTGAGCCACATATGTCATCATAAATCATTTCATAAACAACCCATATATCATAAAAGAAATGGGTTTCATTTCATAATCATTACATTTTAAAAACTTCTTTAAAGACATGATCTTTACGTCACTTTAAACCCACGGAAGGGGAGAGCGGGTCTCATGTATGTAAATCCCAGAATTTAAAAATAGAAAATTTGGATATATATGTGAATACCCATTTAGAAATAAGAGCATTTATTATTCACTTAATAACATGAAGTAATTTTGAGAAGAAGAGCGAGACATTTTGAGACAAAAATTCTGCAGCACAACGGCTACGTTACAGGGTTTTAGAAAATGTTGAAAAGAGAGGGGACATGGGTCAAATATTAATAAATGACCCATAAAACATTAGAGGGACATAATATAAAGGATTACAGAACATGGTTATGAAATTTTAAAGATATACCATTTGAAATGAAGAACATGAAAGGAAGACAAAAATAAGATTTCTCTTATGAAAATTCCGCAGCCCAACGAGGTCACTTAAACTTCAACAAAAATGAATTGACGAGATCAAATATGGTCTCTCATCAAATGAACATAAAAGATCAGTATGATAGATATAGAGATCATATCCCAACATAATACAAAAGGAACTTGAAATACTTGACATGAAAGTAGATCTTTGAAAATTGAGAAAGGCGAATGAATCCTTTAAAAATTCGACAGCCTAACGACGTCACTTAAACTTCAAACAAAAATGAATTGAAAAGATAAAAATAGGGTCTCTCAACATATGAACATAAGGGTTCAGTATGATACATATATAGATCATACCCTAACATAATAAAAATGAACTTGAAAGACTTGACATGAAAATAAATCTTGAAAATGAGAAAGGTGAAAGAATCCCTTAAAAATTCAGCAGTCTAACGACGCCACTTAAAACATTAAAATACTGAATTGAAGAGATCAAATGCGGTCTATCATCATATGATCATAAAATATCAGTATGATAGATATAGATATAATACCCCAACATAATAAAAATGAACTTGAAATACTTGACATGGAATTAGAACTTTGAAAAAGGAGAAAGGTGAAAGAACCACTTAAAAATTCGGCAGCCTAACGGCGCCACATAAAATGTCAAAATACTGAATTAAAGAGATCAAATGGGGTCTCTAATCATATGATCATAAAATATCAGTATTATAGATATAGATATCATACCCCAACATAATAAAAAGTAACATCAAATACATTACAAGAAAAGGAAAACGAGAATGGTGAAAGAATCTCTTAAAAATTCGGCAGCCTAACAGCGCCACTTAAACATTCATAAAATGAATTGATGAGAGAAAGAGGGGGTATCTCATTATATGAACATGAAAAGGGAATTAAGATGAATATATAATAACATCATCCAACATAAGAACATGGAGCATAAAAGAAATGACATAAAAGAGATTACTTGAATAGAAAGAGAGAGGTTAGATCCCTTACCTTAAAACGTAACTCTTAAAACTCAAAGGTTGGGACCTTGAGGGCTTAGGGAACCTTGGAAGGACTCCTTGGGAGGTAATGAGACCAGATATACGTTGGGGGAGAGTTAGGAGTCGAATGGATTATAGGATGGCTTTGTATTTATAGGGAAAGTGAGGGGACAAGGCATTAATTGCCAAGGGACACCTCATTAGTGGTTTTGGCAATACCATGGGCTTGCCCATGGTATTTGCCCATGGTATTGGCCACTTGGGAAACCTCATACCTTATCTTAATATTAATGAGTCGACCATATTGATTACATACTTAATACACCACTTAATGATGTCATTAAACACTCGTAACTTATTAACTGTATTTTCACTATTCATCAAAAATTCAACTTTCTCAGAAAAATCCCAAAATTTCAGCTTAACCAAATATCGATGCACTGATTTTAAAAATGGACTCCAATTTATAAAAATATTTTTATAAATATTTTTAATTTAATTTTTAAATAAATACACTATTCACAGAAAATTCATTTTTTTCAGAAAAATCCCCAAATATTACCTTAACATAATATCGATGCTCTGAGTTCAAAAATGAAATCCATTTTATAAAAATAATTTTCTAAATATTGTAAATAAAATTCTTAATTAAAAAATACTATTGACACGAAAAAAGTAATACTTGAATAATTATTTATGAAACCATTATTTAACCATTTTATTGAATCACATTACTTAATAAAGGTGCCTAGATTATTTTAATACTTTCTTTAAGTGAGATTACTAATCCATTTGCACACATTACTAATCCTAATCATAAAATCACTATTCATAATTTACTATTCAGAAAAAATCAAGTTGATCTTATTAGACTCTAAATTTCATACTGAACATAATTGTAGAAGACCATTTTATGAAAATCGTTGCTCATTTTTATTTATTTAAGGTTTACATAAACATTTTCAAAATATCATTTCTATAAAATTCATCAAAAATATGCATACTATATTTATCCGGACATTTGAATATTCATAAACTTCATCATAAGATGAAATAAATTTTTTTATTTAAAACAAAGGATTACACAAGGCAGTTACAATCTCCTTACATAGCCCCTTATCCCACCAGCATGGGACCTAAGTGCAAGGTGTGCTAAGGTGAGAGAATTCGAGGGAGGCTCGGCCAACATCGCACGAGTAGTAATTTCTATCAGTTTTAACTTCTCGCAAAGGTGATTCTGTTCTAGCTTAACACGATGAAGTTTGGCTTGGGTTTGGTCTAGAGCAAAGCCCAGTGGTGCTACCTCCTTCCAAAGTTCTGTTAGATGGGCTTCGATCGGTCTAAGACTACTGAGTGAGGCCATCGAATCTTCTTCTATATTAATTAACCATGATTACTTGTATTTAGAGACGATAATCATAACGTTTAGTTTTATGTGGTCCAATTTACAAATGGTCATATAACAGTCAAAACCCAACGGTCTCATTTTAATTATACTCATTTTATCAAATGAAACAGTTTTGTAGAGTATCAAAAATAAAATAAAATATCACATAAAATTAGGAAAAAATATTTATTCAAAATTTTGGGTCGTTACAATCTTCCCCCCTTAAGAAATTGCGTCCTCGCTGTTTTTAAAATTGGGTTTTAAAATTTCATTGAAAGTACCACATCGGAAAAGGATTCAGTAAAACTATTACTTTAAAAGAAAGAAAGGGAAATACAATGGTCACCCGAGTTAACCCACACTAGGATTCCTTGGAGGAAATCATGGACATGGACGAGAAAACAAAGGGTTAAGTTCTGAGGGAGAGTGATAGAAAACATGATTAGGAGAAAGTTAACCATAAGAAAATCCCAAACTTATGATGGGTGTAAATGGTCTTTGATTTCCTAGTAGGAAACGTAAACCAACAACATTTTTGTTTTACGTTCCTTTTCGTAATTTTGAGGAATTCATTTACTACAAAGAAAATATACCTACATTTATGTAGAACTTCATCCATTAATAAGTTTCTACCAAAAACTAATCTTTTATCCTAACGATGAGCATTAAAAACTACTTGGTCTCATTAATACACAAGAATAATCTTCTAGAGAATCACATAATCCACAAAAGATTAACTATCTATTTCATCTATCATTAAAAATTATGCCACAAATAGAAAGGGTAAGGTAAAACAACTCTTCAAAAAGAAATAATCCCATTGGAATGGAAACTAATTTTAAATCATCAAAGTTCCATGGTACTACCCAAAGTTCATCATAGAACATTCCATGAATAACGGTCTTTAAAATTACTCAAAATAAACCAAACTAATATTCAATCCCAAATACAAGAAGGATTTGATAACATTGTCTTCCAAAATAAACTTCATTGTTCATCTCCAAACAACATCAGCCACTCCTAACATCTTATAACAAAAGTAGCTAAACTAAACATATTTTACCCAAGATAGGTTAACAATTCCCATAAGTAACCTAAATTACTATAAGTCCGCCTTAAATTCATCGATTCTTCAAAATATAGGTTAACCTTTACTCCTCAGAGAAAATATCGTAGTAATCTATTTACCTCAATCAAATCGGGTTCCCAAAATAGTGAACGTCTTACAAAAAAATAATCATCTTTTAATCCCCTAATCATCTCTGTCATATTAAAATGGCAATCGTCGCATTTCCTATCACATTGGTTGTTGGGACATGTTCTTCCATTTCCCACCATTAACTGAGAATAGAAAGTATAATTTGGGGATTAAATACTTATCCAATAATCAAGAAAAGGAACACAAAGTATATAAGGATAACTTGTAGAAGTAATGTATACCCTAACTTGTGATTCTATAGGTTTCATACTAGGTTATCCATGATCATATATTCTTATACGAATCATTATTTTATTTTATCTTTGTTTCTTTAATAATGTTTCATACTCAGCTTGTGAATTTACCAAAGCATATCCTCCGGGAGTGTCATAACCAAGAGTGCAGCAAGGCCCGTTGTCGTGAACCAGTTCCCATTCGAGTCTAGCTCAAAGCGGTGTTTTCAGGTTTTACCTCTATGTACATCTGTGCCAGAGCCACCTCTACCTACTCGTATCCAGACAAGGATGTATTTTCTTGGCAACCCCTTACTCAATACTCACCAAAATACCAGGAAGATTTCCTATATTTAAAATTTTCTATAGGTTTCTTCCTAAAGTTTTCATATACTAATTTCCACAAATAACTGAACCATCCTTTGATACCATCTATAACATCCCGCCTTTTGATCACATAAACTTTCATTACATTTTACAAAACTGAGGATCTTTAAGGTTTAGTGTCTTGGAAACCAGGAACTAAAAACATGAAACAAAAAAAACATTATTCTTAAACACTTTAAAGGCTTCTCCTCATGTTCATCCTAGGTTCATTACTGCATCTCAAACCTGGGGACATACATCAAAAGAAAGGGTGAGTAGAAGGCCCAGTAAGGGAAACAAGGGGAAACATTTAACATGTGAACTTGAGATACATCAACAATGTCATGAAAAAATACTTTAATGCATGAGAAAGGAATCATGATGCATATCATAATAAAAATCACATTTTTCATAACATGAAGATGTGGATAAATATTTTAAGATAGACAATCATGAACATATCACCAAGGTCCATCCCCAAGGTGTCATTTGAAAATTACCAAGGTTATTCACCAAGATATCGTGAAAATTGTAATCTCTAGTGGTTACATCATTACCCAATGCATTGGAGCGCTATCAGGGAGCACCCTTAAATATTCCTTTATTATCATTTGAGCCACATATATCATCATAAATCATTTCATAAACAACCCAATATAGCATAAAAGAAATGGGTTTCATTGCATAATCATTACGTCTTAAAAACTGCTTTAAAGACATGATCTTTACGTCACTTTAAACCCACGAAAGGGGAGAGCGGGTCTCATGTATGTAAATCCCAGAATTTAAAAATAGAAAATTTTGATATATATGTGAATGACCATGTAGAAATAATATCTCTGAGTATTCACTTAATAACATGAAGTAATTTTGAGAAGAAGAGAGAGACATTTTGAGATGAAAATTCTGCAGCACAATGGCTACGTTACAGGGTGTTTGAAAATGTTGAAAATAGAGGGGACATGGGTCAACCATTCATAAATGACCCATAAAACAGTATAGGGACAGAATATAAAGGATTAGAGAACATGGTAATGAAATTTGAATGATATACCATATGAAATGAAGAACATGAAAGGAAGACAAAAATAATATTTCTCTTATGAAAATTCGGCAGCCCAACGACGTCACTTAAACTTCAACAAAAATGAATTGACCAGATCAAATAGGGTCTCTCATCAAATGAACATAAAAGATCAGTATGATAGATATATAGATCATATCCCAAAATAATAAAAAAGTAACTTGAAATACTTGACATGAAAGTAGATCTTTGAAAATTGAGAAAGGTGAATGAATCCTTTAAAAATTCGGCAGCCTAACGGCGTCACTTAAACTTCAACCAAAAATGAATTGACAAGATCAAAATAGGGTCTCTCAACATATGAACATAAGGTTTCAGTATGATAGATATAGATATCATACCCCAACATAATAAAAAGGAAATTCAAAGACTTGACATGAAAATAGATCTTGAAAACGAGAAGGGTGAAAGAATCCCTTAAAAATTCGGCAGCCTAACGACGCCACTTAAAACTTCAAAATACTGAATTGAATATATAAAATGGGGTCTCTCATCATATCATCATAAAAGATCAGTATGATAGATATAGATATCATACCCCAACATAATAAAAATGAACTTGAAAGGCTTGACATGGAATTAGAATTTGATAAAGGAGAAAGGTGAAAGAACCACTTAAAAATTCGGCAGCCTAACAGTGCCACTTAAAACGTCAAAATACTGAATTAAAGAGATAAAATGGTGTCTCTCATCATATGATCATAAAATATCAGTATTATAGATATAGAGATCATACCCCAACATCATAAAAAAGAACTTCATAGACTTGACAAGAAAATGAAAACGAGAATGGTGAAAGAATCTCTTAAAAATTCGGCAGCCTAACGGCGCCACTTAAACATTCTTAAAACGAATTGATGAGAGAAAGAGGGGTCTCTAATTATATGAACATTAAAAGGGAAGTATGATGAATATATAATAACATCCCCCAACATAAGAACATGGATCATAAAAGAAATGACATAAAAGAGATTACTTGAATAGAAAGAGAGAGGTCAGATCCCTTACCTTAAAACGTAACTCTTTAAACTCAAAGGATGGGACCTTGAGGGATTGGGGGCACCTTGGAAGGACTCCTTGGGAGGTAATGAGACCCGAAATTCGTTGGGGGAGAGTTGTGAGTCGAATGGATGAGAGTATGGCTTGGTATTTATAGGGAAAGTGAGGGGACAAGGCATTAATGGTCAAAGGACACCTCATTAGTGGTTTTGGAAAAACCATTGGCTTGCCCATGGTATTTTCCCATGGTATTGGCCACTTGGGACACCTCATACCTTATCTTACTATTAATGAGTCGACCATATTGATTACATACTTAATACACCACTTAATGATGTCATTAAATACTCGTAACTTATTAACTGTATTTTCACTATTCATCGAAAATTCAACTTTCTCAGTAAAATCCCAAAATTTCACCTTAACCAAATATTGATGCTCTGATTTCAAAAATGGACTCCAATTTATAAAAATATTTTTTTTAAATATTTTTAATTTAACTTTTAAACAAATACATTATTCACCAAAAATTCATTTTTTTCAGAAAAATCCCCAAAAATTACCTTTACATAATATCGATGCTATGAGTTCAAAAATGAAATCCATTTTATAAAAATAATTATCTAAATATTTTTAATCAAATTTTTAATTAAAAAAAACTATTCACACGAAAAAATTAATACTTGAATAATAATTTATGAAACCATTATTTAACAATTTTATTGAATCACATTACTTAATAAAGGTGCCTAGATTATTTTAATACTTTCTTTAAGTGAGATTACTAATCCATTATCACATATTACTAATCCTAATCATAAAATCAATATTCATAATTTACTATTCCTCAAAAATCAAGTTGATCTTATTAGAATCTAAATTTCATACTGAACATAATTGTAGAATACCATTTTTTGAAAATCATTACTCATTTTTATTTATTTAAGGATTACATAAACATTTTCAAAATATCATTTCTCTAATATTCATAAACAATATGCATACTATATTTATCCGGACATTTGAAAATTCATAAACTTCATCATAAGAAGAAATCACAACTTTTATTTAAAACAAAGGATTACACAAGGCAGATACAATCTCCTTACATAGCCCCTTATCACACCAGCATAGGACCTAAGTGTAAGGTGTGCTAAGGTGAGAGAATCCGAGGGAGGCTCGACGAACATCGCACGAGTAGTAATTTCTATCAGTTTGAACTTCTCGCAAAGGCAATTCCGTTCTAGCTTCACACGTGAAGTTTGGATTGGGTTTGGTCCAGAGCAAAGCCCAGTGGTGCTACCTCCTTCCCAAGTACTGTTATATGGGCTTCAATCATTCCAAGACTACTGGTTGAGGCCATCGAATCTTCTTTCTATATTAATTAACCATGATTACTTGTATTTAGAGACAATAATCAAAACGTTTAGTTTCTAGTTGTCAAATTGACAAATGGTCATATAACAGTCAAAACCCAACGGTCTTATTTTAATTATACTCATGTTATCAAATGAAACAGTTTTGTAGAGTATCAAAAATAAAATAAAATAACACATAAAATTAGGAAACAAGATTTATTCAAAATTTTGGGTCGTTACACACTTCAAGCACTACATCTGGGGGGCATGACATAGAGGCTCCAATGGTAATATGGATATCCTACATGAGATCATCAACATCAGGGGTGATATGAGCATTGACTCTCTGAAATGCCACATGGATAATCAGATCAACATGCTTGAGTTTTTCAAGTGATGTAACGAAGTAGACCATGGCGTCAGCTCGACTGTTCTGAGATAGAGAGACATGAGTAACTTCTGGCCGAGATGGGAACTGGGCCATTAGCTAGAGAGTGCACTCAAAAAATGGTATGAGCTCTGTATTTCTAATGATTTAGTCACCATTGATCCTCTTTATTTATATTTTGGAATCCCCTTTCACGTGCAAATGGGGCACATCAATCTCGAGGGCCAGTTCGAGGCCAGTGATGAGAGCCTAATACACTGACTCATTGTTGGTGAAACCTTCTGACAACAGGAATGAGTATTGAAGAATGGATTTTCCAGGGTAATAAAGATGATACCCAAGCCTATCCTGTTGAGTCAGGGATCATTAACCCTCCTTTCATTGGGTATTTGGGATGGACCATGGAAGTGTTTTTGCTTGCACGCCTACTGAGAGGATCGCCTCATTGGGAAAATCCATATCCAAGGACTGGTGAGAAGGAGACAGACGAGAACAAGGAATTTTCAAAATTATTTCCCCTTAATTGCATCCGGAGGGACAAACATGATATCGAACTTGTAGAAAATCACTACCCACAGAGTGAGACAACCTATCAACATGGGGATATATAGAAAGTAATTTAGTGGGTCTACCTAAGACACCAGCTATACATCTTGGTGCTTCATGTAATGTTACAATTTCGTTACTGTGAATACCCGCACAAGGAAACACTTTTCGATGGGGGAGTATCTTGTCTCCGTATCGAGGAGTATATGACATAGTTAATAAAAGATGTTCTTCATCCCCTCATTGTTCTTCTGGGAGATAAGGGAATCAAGAGATCATTCCAGGGTAGTCACATTAAGGACCAATGGATTTCTGGAGATGGGTGGCATTAAGATCAGAGGTTGGAGGGGATTCTTCTTGATCTCATCAAAAGAAATATGACACTCTTCATCCCACTCATAGATGGTTTCGTTCTCTATGAGCCGAGAAAAGGGCTTACACATGCTAGCTAGGTTCATGATGAATCATCTTATATTGGATAAGTGTCCTTTATTGTCTTTGGGACGATATAAATTCCCCTTATATCTGATAATGAATCCGATAAACACTCCAAAGGTGACCCCAAAGACACACTTCAATGGGTTTATCTTCAGGTGATGGGAACAGAGGAAGCCAAACACTTCCTCAAGGACTTTGAGATGGTCCTAACGCTGGTGGGATGTGATCACCAAATCATCCTCATAGAATTACATCAAAGTCCCAAGGATCGGCTGAAATATATGATGCATGGCCCACTGGTAGCTGGAACCTTCATTCTTTAAACATAAGGGCATGACTTGGTAACAGAAAGTACCTTGCGGCGCCTTAAAGGCAATGAAATCCTCATCCTTAGGGGATATTCAGATATTGTTGTACTTGGAGTACCCATGCATGAAATAGATGTCTTGGAATCTAGTTGTACAGTCAATCAATAACTCCATCCCAAGAAATGGAAAATTATCCTTTGGATAATGACAATTGAGATCCCAGATGTCGATGCAGACTATGATATGTCTGTTCTTCTTCGTAACTAGCACAATGTTGGCTAGCCATTTGAGACACCAGACTTCCCTACCAAAATTATCTTTGACATGATTATCAACTTCTGCCTCTACCATGGAAACATGAGAAGGGTGAATCTTTCTAGGAGGTTGCATGAACCCACGATGATTTGTTGGGAGATTGAGGCAGTGGACAACTACCTGGGGATCTAGTCCAAGAATCTCAGTTTACCTCCAGGTGAATACATCACAATATTGTTTTAGGATGTCTATGTACAGCTGCTGCTCGTCGAGGGACATGGCGGAACTAATCAATGTGGGTTTTAGGTCTGCCTCATAACCGAGGTTCACCTGTACCAACTAGTCGACTCTGGTAGAGACGCCCTCATCAAAGACAGTGGAAAATCATATAAATCTTCATCTTCACATATAGAGAGGGGATCCGTGGTAGGATGAATTGATTATGAGATCGTAGATCCCGATGTGAGGCTAATACCAGCCTGAGCAGTAGTGGTCACTGCATCAGAGGACCCCGGTGCTGCCGCAACCATAGCGATGAAGGCTGTTGATCTGATCCCATCTGGACATCGGCCCAAAGGGCCACTCATGATGATATTTAAGTAATAATCGTGAGTTGTCTTGATCCAGTTAATTATAGACCAGTGGAAAAAACACGTATGATGTATTGACGTTGACATGGGGTGGACATCCTGATACCTTATATGGCTAGGAGGCTCTGAGATCACCTGAGCCTAATTTGTAATGAAGATCAATGTGATTTTTCACTGTTTCATGGACATGGGATTATGTTCCCCCTCATCCCAGACACAACAAATCATTATCCTCTGTCTGAGATTGTAGCCTCCAATTGATGGTTTATAAAGAAGTAGGTCCCATCTAGATTTATCTACAGGTTGGTCGCAGTTATGGCATGCTCGAACTCGGTGGTATGAATCTTCTTGTCCATGGTCTTGTGGTAGTTGGCATCCATATAGTGGGCCTAAAAAGAAGAAAACAACGTGTCACCTTGAGGCATTCACACTCAACCATTATGGGATTAATTGAGGCACTGTTGATATGATGAGTGAACCACCACATATAGGTGGAGCCATGGCCTTCCCATCAACGCATTGTAGGCTGTGTCTTGGGAGACTACCATGAATTCATCAATGGAAACTAGACCACCAAACTGGGTCTTCAAGTGGATATTAACGAATAGTGTCTATACCATCCTATCATAAGCTTGGATTCTTAGGTCATAGGGACTCAAATCATCTTTAGACTATCCCATCTTTTGCAGTTTCTGAGTCAGGATTAAATTAATTCCATAGCTCGTGTCGACAAGACATCGACGAACATCCATGCTATTGAACTGGTTGATGATGTACAGTGGGATATCGTGCCCATGTACGGGAGAGAATTAATCTTCTCCCAAGAATGAGATAATTTATGGAAATTCAGTATTCTTAACCACTTCATTATGAAAGTATTTTGTGGATGCTACATCCGTTTCAAACTAAAGGGGGATTCTTAAAGCCTCAGGGAGATCCTCATGCATATTTGACGACAGGAGAAGGGCCTCTAGGATGTACACCCATGCTAAAATAATGTTATTATTCTTAAGAACATCATAATTCAATTCCAGGAATGAACATCAGCACATATAAGGCCGCTCAATGATAAGAGGCGTGACAGTCCCTACTGGATAGACCGATAGCTGACTGGTTTTGGGCATATCCCACTGGTCACTAGTCAAAGCTTGTGGAGTGACTACGGGATGAGGTCCATATGATTGAGAATGTCATGTTTCAGGACATGGATGGTCACGATGTGGTCAGGGTGGGTCAACCTAATCTAGTAGCTTGAACGGTAGTGAAGGCGGGCGTGATGCCATCCGATGAGAAGGTTACCCATGGTGAGCTCTGTGATGAACCTATTTCAAGGTTTTGGTTGCATGCATAGCCTGGATAGAAGTGCTGACCGAGGTACTCTGAAAACCCATATCGACATGGCCCCATCGACGCTGATGATGACTGGGGACCTTGGGAGGACCTATTGGGAACTCTGCATCATCCAGAATCATATAGAAATTTATAGGCTCTGCAGTGTTAACAGAAGAGCATCCTTGATAGTCACTCAAAGAGTCGTCAAATACTGGATAAATTATTGGAGGGGTTTCAATATCTAGGGGAAAGATGTCTCCTGAATAATGGGATGAAAATTACATCAATGAGGGACTCTTCTTCCCCTTGCGTCGCAGGTGTTTGCTCTACTGGGAAGAGGTCGGCTGAGAAGAATATGAAGAAGTGGTGGCCATAGCTTCTAAAGGCTATTGATGATTCCGATGCACCTGAATTACACCATGGGAACTAGAGACTATTTGCATGCCATCCATTCATCATAAATTTGGGATCTGCAACTGGAAACCTAATGCCACTCGCCCTCACGGTTGCTACTGTTGTTTGGCATCACGAAGACGCATGCCACCTATGCTGGAGTCAGGCCTAAACGAACTATGTTGTTATCTACCTAGTCATGAAGACACTCTTTGAAAACATAATAATTCTTTAGAATGTTCCCTAGGATCTAGTGGTAGGGGTAGTAATAAGGGTGATCAGTGGGGTTGGCCTCTTCTGATCTTCAACACTCATGAAAATGTACAATCCCCTGCTCCAAGGCTTTATTGAAGTAACTGGGGACCTATGTCTCGTTGCATGAGTAGGTATGGTTTCTCCTATCAGGAAAGGGTGCCTTTGGAGCTTGACCTTGATGAGGGGCTGGAGAATCCTGTAAAGGTGGTGGAACTTGGGTATCTCGCCTGGGGGTAATAGTACATTGTGCGGGGGCAACTTCCAATTTTGAGGTGGGCGCTACTGGGTTGGTGGCAGCGCCTGAGGTAGAGGGCCTCTGTGTGGTTGTGGAGGAGGCTATATTGGAGAAAAATATTTTCACCTAGGGCCCACTATCTTGGCTGCTGCGGCAGGCTCATCCCTGGCAGGCCTTCTCGTGAGGATCGAAGGGGGTAACAGTCGTGCTTTCTTGGCCTGCTATAAGCCTTCCTATAGGCACTGGTCATTATCCGAGAAGTCTCAAAATCCACTGGGATAGTACTGGGTGATCATAGAGGGGACCTGCTCCATCTAGATGTTCCCTATGCACATTTTTAGCAATTTATCTTAAGCCAGTGGCATGTCTATGGAATACTTGAGTCCTTTCCACCAGGCGAAAAAGTTGGTGACACACTCATCGGACCTCTTCTTTCACTTGAAGAGGTATGCGATACTCGTCTTCCATGTGGTGGAACTGCACTAGTAGAGGAAATACCTACAGAGGTCTTCCAAACTAGTTACTGATCTGATTGGGAGGTGGATGTAACAAAAAAAACATGCCCTTCCAATGTCGGCACAAAACAGTAGCGCTTGGAGGCCTCTAGCAACGCTGATGTTCCCAACATGGGGACCACCTTGAGGTAAAGTGGGCTAGGTGTTGTGGAAGGTCCTATAGCCACCCATACTTTACATACAATTTTAATACTTCGAAATTGAATCACACTTATTACAACATATAACCAAACCAGGAAAGGACCGTATAGGTATAGTGTCTTTAGAAACTGGGAAACATAAACAACTGGTTCATAAAGCATCTACATTGTCTCCCATTTATTTCATCATATCTAGAGTAACTTTTGGAAAATCATACTTAATAACCTTCTTCCTGACTTGGGGAAAGAAAACATACAAAAGGGTGAGCTCAAATTCTCAGTAAGGGTAAACAAAAGAAATATCAATCACATCATATTCATAAGAACATAAAATTTTGTAAATCTTAACCTGCAAAAGATATCATAATTTCATAAAATGGGATAAATCATAATAGTGAAATGTAATCCCAATAATCATAACTTAAAACATGAAAATTTGTGGCATACATACATAATCATAAAGAATCATTTCTTAGTAGTCAAGACTCATAGCCAAGACTATCTGAGCGGACAATGTCCATTTTTGAACCGAGTTCACTCCTCGTTTCAGTCCTGTTTCAATGAACTGGTTTAACCTACCATTCCATACATGTCTATCTCATGAGATATAAATTTTTACCCAATTCATTATAGTGAGATATAGGTCCCACCCATCTCATAATGATATCATTCTTATGTGTGCCACAAAATCATAAATCATACATCATTGCATAACCCATGTAATAAAAATGGGATTCTTAAACCTCGTGACATCATAAAATAATTCATATAAGATAAAGGAATTCATAAAAATAATTCCATCACAAAATAATAAAATCGATATAATAATATGGATAGAAACAGAACCCTATATTATCTTTGATGGAATTTTTTTTGATAAAACACTTGAACTCCATTCTTGAGGAAAATATCCTTTATACTTCAAAAAACATTCTTCCTTTCTTAACATGTAATACAATTTTAATCTAAAAGAATTTGATTAAAAATAAACTTTAACACTTGTAAAGGAAGCTTCATGGAAATAACGTTCTAAAAATCCATTCATTCCATATAAGTTAAAAAAACACTCTTCTTGTACTTTTGTGGGAAAAGTCAAGAAGTACCTCGTACGAAAAACGACAAAAGATTCCTTTCATATCATTTACTAAAAACTCATCGAAGGTTAAAATAGGATTTAAACAATTTTAGGTGGATGGAAATAATATTACATATTGAGGAAACATGGATGTGGATGATAAAATACACCCCAGTAAATACCAAATATAAACAATCTCGGATAAAAATGAGATTGTGATATTTTCCATTACCTTAAGTCCAATTTGATTTTTAAGTGTCTAAACCTCCTGTATAATGATTTAAATAATGTAATTTACTTATTCCATAATCATACTTATTTTTATGATATCATATATGGTCATATTCTTATCTTCTTATAAGTAATATTTCATTGCTACTTGTTATTCAGGTGTTTATTGCTTTATGTTCGTATGTGTGTTTTGTTGAATAAATTTTTATTCCTATTTTTAGGTTACAGGAACCTAATTTCCAGAATGTTATTAGTGTAATATATATCATATTAATTCATTCAATTCATTTATATAATCATTATGCAGTGAATATCATGTAGAACGAGTCGCATCACACCGTGGAGACGGTATTCCGTACCTACGCACGAGTGATGATATCGTTCCCATGATCGTGGAATTGTATGGGAGTGTATGTATACTATTTCAGAATAAATATCACTTTAAAATAATCATATATAGTTATTATTTACACCATTATACCCTTCCATGTAAGGTGGTGGTGGAAAATATATTACACCACGGCGTGGAGACGGTATTCTGTACGTACGCACGCGCGGTGATTTCGTTTTCCGTAGGATGGATAGATGGTGAAATTGAGTTGTTTAATACTTATAATAACATACCAGTATATGAGTGATACTGATGTTATTACTTCATAATGAAACAAGTATAATAAGAAGAAGTGGAAGAAGAAATAAAGTTGAATGAATCGGTAACAGACATTACCTCTTCTTTAAAGCGCCTCTTTGAGACCTACTCTTAAGGCACTAAAATTGGACTTTGAATAAGACCAAGACCTCTAGGATGATTCTAGGGAAGTATAGAAGATAATTTTTCAGGGTTTGGTCGAGCTTGAAGGCTCAAAGTGGAGTGAGGAAAAGACGGAGGAGGTGCCCTTTTATAAGGGAGGAGAGGGGCACCTTTGGAAGAACTAAAAATATTATTTTATTATAGAGTCATATTCGGTTTTTAATATATAATCAAATCGATTTATTTCTATGTTAAGGTGGGTATGGGTCTAAATCATCTCATCTAATAGAATTAAGACAAGTTTAGTGTTCTATTTTAACCTTATCATTTATATTTATCTTTATGTTAAATAATTTTACTTTTACCGGGTCTTTTTGTTTTCTTACACTATAAGGTTAATAAACTTACTATAACAAGCCAAACGAAGCCCAAATTGTTTATAATTAATATATATAACCTTATATAAGTCATTTTGACGAACCGTAGATTTTTAGGAATAAAATAACAATAAATAATATAATATTTTTTTAAAAAACTATTTAATGTCAATTTTGAAACTATTTGGTAATTGATTTTTGGGAAATTCATAACAGAACTATTAATTCAAAATAATTAAATTAAATCAATAATAACATGTCCTATTAACATATAAAATTTTTATAATTCATAAAAAGTCTCAAATTACATTTATTTGGGTATTTATACCATCAATTATGTCTATATTTCATTAATAAGATAATTACTGCATCATCATTGTGTCATAAATAAATTAAATTATTTAATGTCTAAAAATTATAAATAAAATACCATTATGTAGGAAATAGTTTTATCTTTCTAATTCATATTTATAGTCTAATTTTTCTTATGTATAACCCTATATTAAAAATTATTTACTTATTAAACATTGATTTTAACTATTTTAACCGTTCTTTAAATAAATTAATAATAAATGTCCTAATCTAATCAAAGTGGGCCTAAATGGTCATATTTTATTACTAAGGTTGTTTTGGGTCGCATTAAACTTATCTAATAGAATTAGGACATGTGTTAGGGTAATAATAATATCATTTTTACCCTTACTTACCCTATTTACTTTTAACCGTGGTAAAAAAAGTAAAAAGTTACTATTCACCAAAAATTATTTTAATCTCATTGAACCACATTTTACTTACTGACATCAACCGTGTCTCTAGGATTTTTTAAATTCCACTCACAGAAGCGGTAAAATTAAGTTTTATGTAAATTTGAAAATTCTCCTAGGATGTGGGTAAAAGACGGTGAAAAGTTCGATAAACTTTTTATATATCTAAAATTATTATAAAATGACTTTAATGAATTGCATTGAACTTATATAAGTATTATGTATCAATTTTGACCTAAAATAAATTTAAATAAAATAAATAATTATTTAAATAAAAAGTCTGTTTTAAAATAGTAACAGAGGGTTTTCACTATTCATCAAAAATTGTAAGTTTTCAGAAAAATACCAAAATTTCACCCTAGGCTAATTTCGATATTCCGAATCCAAAAATGAAGTCCATTTTGAAAAATTAAAATTACAAAATTTTAAAAAGCGGGTATTACTATTCAAAACTGTTAGTTTTAATAATATTTTAATAGCATATCGTTGTTTAGTGAAACTTGGTATTGCGTACGACGCAAGATATCAAGGAAGGTCACAATTGCGTGTAAAGCAAACCAAGCTAGTGTTGTGCGTAGTGAAATATTCCATTGATGAATAACATAAAAAAAAATTTCTCATAAAAGTATCGAGTGTTACAGGTCCTCTGTCCCATTGAAGGGGGGAAATATTGGATTCTCGAAACCCGGGGGGGCTGGCATATCATCCAACCACGCCGGATATGGCTTGCCATCGTGCAGGTGTGCCACCTATCGGGTCTCTAATGACTGAAGATGAACAATAAGTGCTACTATTGGGTCATATAGGCGGGGGTAGCTATCATGACGGTGATCCCTGACCACCAATGGGTTGACAGGTTCTTCCACATGATAAGGTGGCTCAGTGGCTCATGGGGCGGTTGTTGGAATGACTTGTGGGGCATCTGGGGGATCCTGAGATGGATCCTGAGGATTTTTATACCATTCAGGAGGATTTGGTGATATGTACCACACCCTCTTTCTGTAAGCGCCGTCCTCAACCCTTTCTAGGTGGGAAGGATGGTCAGGTTCCACTGGAGGCAATTCACAGATGGGATGATGTGTCTGCCCCTACTATCTTGTCCTAGGGTTACAGTAGTCTGGTAGTCATTCTGCAACATGTTTAACCAGGAGATCGTCGACCACCTTCTTCTGTTCGGTGAGTTTTTGATGCAATGAAACTTTATCGGGGTGGTCCTTCGCCTTCTGTACTGATCCAGATGGGTTGGAGGGCATGACAGCTCCAAGGAGTTCATTTCCCATACTAGGATTCTTGTTAAGGTATTATTCCTTGGTGGGTGCGGGGAGACCCAACATGATCTTCTGTTGGCGAGTCACTCTCCTCAATGGATCCAATAGCTATGGCACGCCTTAATGGGGGAGTTCCCCATCAAGGATCTCTAGCTCAATTTCCTCTTAGGATAGCCTGGCCAAGTTGACCATGGCTCTACCCGGCGGAATTTCTTCGATATCATATGGCATGTCGGGATGCCACTAGATTGTACTGAAGAATAGGGTAACATATTTCCCGCATCCAAAGATCTTCACATGATGGGAAGCCTCTTTGATAATCTTGAGAAGTGCCCTGAAGCTCTGAATGCACTGTTTCGGGAGGAACCTATGGCAACCTAGTGACTTAGGGCAATGAGGCACATGGAGTGTGTCCAAATCAACTGGATGACATTGTTCAACAATGTCCTCGAAATGTGATTGGCTCTTCGGATAAGTTGATCGCTTGTGACAAAGGAAGATGTTTGTCACCTAGAGGGATTGATGGAAACAATCAACTTCCACTGGGGTGAGGGATTCTGGTGTGCAGAAATTTGGCACCACCGCAGGCCAAAACATCTCAGGGAAGTGGTCTGTTACGAGGATATTCCATAAGATCCTAGGCACAGATTCAGGTTTTGGCCCTTCATTTCCCCACTCGTCAACCAGAGGTTTCCAGGGAACTAGTAGTTATACCGAAGCAGACCGCTGGGATGGTAGGTTGGCTGGTAGAGAGCACAACGAGCGAGCTGACAAACCACCACATCTGGGGATGTCCCCCAAAGAGTGTAGCAACAAATCCACCACATTACGGTAGGACAAGCGGATGACTGGAGTTCCTCCTACAGGTACTCGGGCTTCTGGTGATGGACCGCGCTACTGCTCATCCACCACTACTCTCAAATGTATCTCCCTCTGATCACTAGTTGAGGTAGAGAGTTCTTTTGGTGGTGACGGTGGTCATTGCACAACCATAACCTATGGAGTTTCCAAATTTTCTCACTCTGGGATATACCTGTGAAGGGAGGTGGGTATCTGATGGACCTCGCATTTTGGGAGTATTAGGCTGATGCGCCTTGTTCCTACTCCATCCCATGACACTGATGACCTGGGTAAGGGTTCCATCATTGAGTCGTATTTGACATCAGAATCCAAGAAGCAAACCGGAATGATCTTAGTCTGAGTCCTCTTAGAGTACCTTTTATGGCGGCAACGACCCTACCTCCTTCCCCTGAATGGTTCTCCAAAACATGTCATATTTCTGACACAAGGAGGTCGTTCAACCATTCTAGTGTAGGGGTGTGGAGGACTTCATCCTGAGTAAACTGGGGTGTGAGGATCATTGGGATTGATATCATAAGGGATATGGAGATGACCTATGTGGGAAGTGATGGAGTGGGTAGGCCCTTCGCTCGAACCCAGAGGAGCATAGGTGGGATCCAAATTCTTTGTTTTCCATGAGACATTTGTTTGAAGAAGGTCCTCATATAAGTCAAGCCGAACATGAGTAGGGGCTCCATGATGAGTGCTGGTGAAAAGAGGCAAGCCTTCACCCCTATGGTTGCTGAGGCGAGGAGGACATTCACCGGCTGCTGTAAGAACATGGGAAGGTCCCCCACAATGAAGATTGACAGAATGTTCAATGTCCACATACCGGTGTCCTATAGCAGGTGGCTTGACTTTATACCTAATGAAATGATAACATGGGAGGCTTCCATACTAGATGTCACCATCGTGGGGAGGTCCTTCATTTGGACTGAGGGTAGCATGTGGCAGACCTCCATGTCAAGAAAGGAAGTGGTGAAGACCCGCATTCCCCACGATGGTGGTATGGGTAGGGCCTCTATACTGGTGGCGGCCATTACCTACACCGACATCTGGGAGAGTCAACCCATCCTTCCCTTGGGGTAGTCGGGGCCTTGATCCGGGCCAGATATATAAATTCCCTTGCACATCGTACACAAGGGGTCGATGGTATATGTTGGAAGGGGGATGTGCCACAATTGTTACCGATGTTGACACCCCTTGGTGGGCATCCTCCTCAGCCTATTCTCGACACTGGCATCGGGAATACCAGGTCGGGGGCAATGGTGCAGGCGTATGGCATACCATCTCCTCAACTTGTGGGACCAGACATCGGTGCTAGCATGGATTAGTGGGAGCCCTCCTTGGGGGACCATGAAATGGGATACCGGCCGAGATTGCCCGAAAATCTCCAACCATATCGGCGTAGGGGAGAGTTCATCGAGGAATTCTAGGGAGAGGCTCTAGAAACGATTATATGTTGGGGTGGGGAGTAGTTTCTCCCTACGTGGCCCTTGCGGGCAGCAATGGTGGAGAGGCGCAGACACCTCTGGTTCATGGTGGGCTGTATCTCGAGTCATATATTCCCCTTCTCCTCGTACCAACATACGAGTTCGTTGATAACCCTCCGATGAATGACTTCAGATAGAGAACATGTGTGTGGGAAACTAGGATTTGTTTTGCATGGGTATTGGTTCCAAAGTGGTGGAGCCAAGTGGGACTGCCGGGTTGGAATTTCCCCTGCCCCTGCGTCGGTGGGAAGACGGTGATCAAATTCCTACAGCAACTTTGATCCTTAAACGAAGGGAGATTTACCCATTAGTGTGGAAATGGAGGGAATCAATGACATGTTCCCTAATTCCATTCTTTCTTCCATGGTTGGTAATATGGATCTACCCTGACAACATCACAGACTGGGATGTCCAACATTTTGACTACCCCAACTTTTGGTGAGTTTCACACCAGGCCCGCTATTTGCTTGGCGGGACTCAGTGATGGATAGCTGTATCTAGTGACATTCTATTCCAATGATGTCTCGAACACTACTAATATATATATTTAGGGGAAGATCTTCATGTTGGGTTCACCATTGCAGTTTCTGACACTTTCCCTGGGGGGAGGGCGTCTGTCTGTTCAAGGAAGACGACGCCGTTTTTTGTCCCGCATTCCTCCTTTCCAAAGACGGGTGATATCCATTCCTTGTTCAGCCCTGTTTTCTCCTTGATTGAAACGGGATAATGGAATGTCAGTTCATCCTCCGGTGGATTCCTACTTAGAACTATTTACCTAATCTGGGTCTCCCTTATTGATTTAAGACGTTGTTTGTGATACTCTTCCATGTGCCATATATTCATGGACACCGGTTAATTACATTCCTTCAGTTGGGACATTCCAAAGGGTCCAGCCGGGGAAGCAACCATCAGTCAGACGAGTAGTCACTTTGTACATCACTAGCATGTCTGGACACTAGAACACTGGCATGTCTGGGTTTCTTCCCTTTATTTTAAGGCTTTTAGAGGGCGTAATAGCCCAAGGTATCCCACATAGAATGTGGGGAATAATATTCCATAGGAATGTATATGAGGTTTTTCCTCATCTTCTTTTGTTTAGAATATGGTATGCCACAGATTTAACATCTAGTAGAGATATATCGGATAGATCATGACATTGACTAGAGCAGATCAGGTGAGTGCAACCCATGGAGGGAACACCGATGTTGGGGAAAATGCATGGTTAGCTACCCAATTATTGTTAATGTGAATGGAGAATGGGGTGGCATCATCCCACTGGGACATGAAGGCCAGGGTAAAAACCAAGATGGATGATGGATTGGTTAAGTGAAGTTGGTGGAGAATGAGACGGAGTTCACTCGTGGATGATGGTGATGTTGGGCTTGAGTCTCGAAGAGACCTCCTATGTATCCCTATGGCAGGGAGTCAAAGTCCTCATAGATAATCTAATGATGTCTTACCGCCAATTTGGAATTTCAATGGATTACCAATGTAGGGGGTACCAATGGCTTACAGCTGGATGGGTATGCAATGGCTTACCTCTTGATGGGGTTACAATGGTTTACCACTGGATGGGGTTGAAACGGCTTACCGTGGAATGGGGGATGTAGTTTAATGCCATAAAGGACGACGGTGGTCTGACATGAAGGGGGTCAGAACCAGTTGGGTGATGGGCTTGAACCTCAAGTAGGATTCTTACATTCTACTCCTTGGAAGGGATCAAACACCTCATTTTTTAGGATGGTGTTGTGAACCAATGAGAAGATGGTTGGGACCAATGGGTAGTGGGATTAAACCTCAGGGAAACATCCTATATACAATTCTGTAGTAAGGATAAAAAACCTCGTAGTTTAGGATGGGGGTGGGAACTGGCGTGATGATGGTCGGGACAAATTGGTAGTGGTCCTGAACATTAGGAAGGCTTCCTATGTACCTGGCCTTGGAAAATATCAAAGAACATGAAGTTAAGGATGGGGGTGAGAACCAATGTGACGATGGTCATGACCAATGGGTAGTGGGATTGATGATTAGGGAGGATTCCTAAATACCTTTCCCAGGAAAGGATCAATGACCACATAGTTCATGAAGGTGTGGGTCTTACACTCTAGGCTTCCCAGAAAGGACGTCACGGTCGATGCTAGCTCTAATCGCACATGAGTAATGCTCGATGTGAGAACCAGGAGGCTGGAAGGACCTGACGATCACGTCTTGGAAGGTGTTTCTATGGTAAGTAGAGTGTGGATGATGAGTAGGTAGTGGACCAAAGAGTAAAAAGTGGCTTAAACCTGGTTAGCGGCCCAAGGTGATAGAGATTGGGACTTACTCCAAGATGGAGGCCCAGATGGTGACAAACACCAACGAGAGAGGGACTTGGCACCCAAGAAAAGCGGATGGGCCGGGATGGTACCTCCTCCATGAAAATTTGGGGGCTTACACAAGTGTGCTTTAACTTTCCTCGTGGATAAACGCTGCTCTGATAAAGAGGATCTCATTCCATGTGAGGAATGATCTCACCCCCATGGAGACCTATGGGCAGCCTGAATTTAAATGGGTGGGGAACCCCACTTCTGATACACAGGGCATGGTCAGAGTTTAATGTCATGTGTCGAGGATGATGGTGCATGACAGTTTAATTCTCGACATCTCGGACAATGTGGGTTTTCTCTACACCTCTAGGACTTACATAACAGATACCCTCCCACCGTTGAGGGAAGGAAGGTATTAGAAATTCCATGGTGGAGGGGTGTTACAGAGAAATCCATTAAGGGGTCCATGTTAGAGTGGGTATGAGGAGAAGAAACACCTGTTAGCACACCTATGCGATGAATTGTGAGTCAATGCAACTCCATAGAAGAAATCACCAAAGGGACTTTGAAATTTCATCAAGAAAACATGAGGGGCCCCATAGGATTAGAGCATTTGTAGCAGGTTGGTGGTGCATAATATTGGATTGGAAATGGTGCCTCAAGGTGAGGGTAGCACATGGAGCAAGCGTAATAGAAAGGGCCGGGGAAAGATAGGTGGCATGCATGAAAATTCAAGGATTTCTCATGAGAAAAAGGTGTATCATACAAGAATGACGAGTGAAATGCTAGATAGAGGGGTTGTGTGATAAACAGAAGGTTCGTGCGCATGTTGGAACAGTGACATGCAAGAGCGAGGGGTTGCACGCAAGATGAATGGTTTTCGTGCAAGTTGGACGATCAGCGCACATGAGCGCTAGACGCCAAGGTAACGTGCAAACAAGAGGGGACCCTTGTGTGCAAATTAATTTTGGAGGGAAAAATTTCACTAGGATCAGAGGGTCTGCCCAAAGTTTCCACCATGGGGGGCCGGTTGTAAAAAATCCAATATATGAGTGCCATGGTGTTTTTCATGTTGTTGCGAAAGACAAGGTTTTCATACAGCCGAGCCTCACTTCATCTTCTTTTTCCATCCCTGCATGGTGGGTATACGGTTCGTTTTATAGTCGGACTCCTCATAGGGTCCCACAAGAGCCTGGTGCGCAAACTCTCATTGGTAATCGGCTTGTGTGCACAGAGGGGACCAGGTACGCAAATGCCCATTTGACGTTGCCTTGTGGGATGAAATGGGGTCGAGCACTCAGAGACCCATTAGATGTCTCCATCGGTGCAGAAATGGTTTGGGCACACAAATTGTCATTCGACGTCGCCTTTATTGCGAAAACGAGGCCGGACATAGCCAGTCGTGGAGGAAGGTGCTTTGGGCACTGTAGGGGAGGTCGACATGGAAGAATTTGTGCACTAGAAGTCCTCTTGTGCATGTGTCCCAAATCTGGCACATGCCTACCTCCTGGGCCCCGTAATCTTCTATTTTTTGTCACGAATTCATTCCTTGATCATTTATCCCTTTGATTTGGCCCTTGTCTGAATTCCGGCGTTAACAAACACATTATTTAATTGATTTTTATTATGACATATTCAGCTATTATGTATGTTATTTATGAAACTTTTATTCAATAATATATATAAATATTATCTTATCTACCCTCTTATCTTCTCATAAATGGGAAAATGGTAACGTCGCTTATGTATATGTGTAGACTACCACATCTACTACGTGATGTTTTTATTATTTTATTTCCACATTTAATTACTAGTAATAAGGATGGAATTTATAATTATATATAATTATTATTGATTAATTTTGATACTATAATGTTGAATTTTAATTTACCTTTTTTTCATTCCATCCATCGAAAATTAAAATCGTCACTCGTGTGTACTCACAGACTGCCATCTCCGTATGGTGTTATAATTAATTTTTTCCACCACATTAAAATTATAGTTATAAAATTGAATATAATTATTATAAATGATAATTATTGAATGCATAATATAATGTAGATTATGTAACCATGATAAAACATTAATGACATAAACCGTTGAACCAAAGCATTCATGAAAAATGAAACAATTTTTAGAAAGAATAGTGATTTTAAAAATGAATCATTAATAAATGGGTAAACTTTTTTTATAAGTAAATAATGTTTTATAGGATATATATGAATATCATTATCTAATATATTTACTATAATTTTGTATTTATAATATTTTTTTAACATGAATGAAATATGACATGACTTAATGAATGGGTTTATCTTCGGAGTTTTGTTTATGTACTACATATTCCATTTTTACTACATGTCTCTCTCATGTTTAATATATAATTTCCCATTAATAGGATGTATCATTAATCCCTTTATATACATGGTATTTAAATACTCGTTTGAGTTTTTTAATATAATGGTAGTTCTGATTCAAAACATACCATTTTAGTAAAGAAATTATGCCTCAGTCTCATTTTAATTAGGAATGATTTTTTTATTGAATTTATAATGGTAAAAATTAAATTATCCATATCTAATAAGTAAAATTTATTTTACTTCCCCTGTAGTATTTTTTGGATTTTTTGTTTTACTTCACCTTTCCTCTATTTGTTGATCAAAATTCATCAAAATGTTTTTAAGAAAGGAAATCCTCATTTCTTATCATTTTATTGGAAATATATTATCAACAAAGTAGTTGTTTTATAAATTTCTTTGAAGATTATTTTTGATTATTCGATAATTACTGTTTAAATCCATCTTTCAATATTTTTATTCTTATTAAAAAATGATTTATCAAATATTCATTTTATTGTTTTCTAAATAATAAAAGTTTGATGATGATGTCAACTGAATTTTTTTTTAATTATTATTAGATTAATAAAATGTACCACTATCCTAACAAGTAAACTATTTCAAACTTCCATTATATTGTTCAATTATTATATTATATAAATAAATTTCATATAATATTTTGAAAATATTTTTTATTTTTTTAATATATTTCAAAATGGTAAGGGAATTTTCCTCACGAGATGATACAAGTGATATTTTAAAGGTAGTTTTCATATTTGACATCATATGTTGATGATAATTATGTTTTAGTAGGGATATTATTCTATAATAACTATCCACTATATTTGTTAGATTTTTTGATTATTTAATATTAATGAAAACCTTATCCGCTTAAATATTTTCGGTTGGGGTTAAATGTTACATGTTCTCATTGTTTTATAGTGTATATATGTATAGAATTTGAGTATATGATGAATGTGTATATTATATGTTTTACTTAATTTGGTAATTATAGATAAATTTCCGATAATTATATTATGTATGAACATGATTTTTTGTTCAAAAAAATATGTACATTGGGTTTCATGTCTATAATTTTTTTAAGGACATAGTTTAAAGTGTGATAGTTTAATGCGTGGACCATTATTATAAAGACCCATCCTTACACATTATATAGAAGAAGAACATTAACTACTCTAGGTTATTGAGAGTTAAATAAAATCATACAATTTATCATAGTTGCAAAAAAAATTAAACAAACCAGAGCCAAACATCATTTTTTTCACGCTTAAATATGATGGAATTCAACATTAGGCTTTAGAGTGACATGTGAAGAATAATTTTAAACAAGGTATGAGCATTAAAATTCCCCGAATGGGGGTAAAACAACCCATTATGAAATAACTTTGTCATTAAAAAATTTCATTACTAACAAATTCATTAAATCATGATGTTTACATTTCATATTACATGTCGTTTCCATTTTATTGAATGATTTTGTAAAGGATTTCTGGATAAAACCATAAACAATATTGACATAGTTATTTAGGGTTTTCGAAAAAAATGCATTGTAAAATATGAATGTACTTGAAAAAAATCATGAATCACCCTTATTGAGTCAGACTATGGCCACACTAAATAATAAAAGACATACCAGACGTGTGGATACAAATTTTGACATTAAATATTAATTTTTTTTGGAATTTCATATAGAACAACATCAAAAAACATATACACAAACTAGGTAATGATGGATAAATTTTAATCCTTTGTTTTATGGTTTGGAAAACAAATATTAATGCTACTTTATAAATGAATATCTACCAAGGTATATACATAAATATAAAATGTCAAATGGTGTGAAATAGAAAATATAAAATTGATTAATATGTGGTCAAAAGATAATGATCATTAATCATGTATATTCTTATATCCAAATAATAACTTGGAATTCCACTTAAAAGAATGATTATGATGGAATTCATAATGTAAGAGTTCATAAAAATTATTTCAAAGCCTCATTCCATGACCATACATAACCTTTCTGTCAAGGCCTCATGCAAAGACCTAGTTTGACTCTTGAGACCTACTAATGCATTGAGAGGCTAAATGGGGCCTCACCCATCACATAATTTGTCCTACGCATTCCTAATATGACTACTAAAAATATGTCTTAAAATTAAAGTGTCCTATACCACATTGATTTATTTAAATTTCAATCATATATGAAAATATATTCATTGATAAAATATTGAGGTGCATATTCTTTAATCAATCCAAAGTGTCCCATACCACATTGAAATGTTTAATTAATATTCATAACAATATCATGAATATTTTAATCTCATACTTGGAATAATTGTATTTATTTGTATTCCTTAAAAAATGGGTTATGAAATAAATGCACATTTAATACAAAATTCCTATATAGTTTTAACTTCACAATCTAATCATTTTAAATAAATAAATATGTTTCCCAGATACAATTATAAATAAAAATTATAAATTCAGGATGAAATCCATTTGATTGATGATAATTTTTTTTTGAACCCATGAGTTTATTATTAACAAAAGATGTTTCTATGTTACACTTTATGCATAACGATGAATGTATGCAAATGAGATATCCTTATGTTTAAAATAACATACAGATATGTTACACACAATTATTTTTGAAAATTTATGTTATGTATTATTACATGTAATAAAAAATTATATCCTTTATGTATATATATACATATATATATATATATGTGTGTCTGTGTGTGTAACATGTGTTTAATTAAATTAAATGATATCAACGTTTCTTAAATATATATAAATATGTGTGTGTGTGTGTGACATGGTGTTTATAAAACTCAACTTTGTGGGATAAATTCATATTTAATGAAAACATGATAAATAAAAAGATAAATATTTAGGATTCCTCCGATAAATATAAAATTGATAAAATGCGTATTCATATAAATTTGATAAATAAACTTCCTGATGAAATAATTTGAACTATATTATTGTTCATCTCAGAAGTTAACCTTAAAATTTAATTTAAAATCATGATTATGAATAAAATATATTTCTTTGTTGATAATCATATGGCCATGACTATATCTAGATG
Source organism: Viscum album (assembly GCA_963277665.1). NCBI lineage: Eukaryota > Viridiplantae > Streptophyta > Magnoliopsida > Santalales > Viscaceae > Viscum > Viscum album. The sequence continues at coordinate 1,435,117,168 of OY728163.1, forward strand.
CAATAACCTAAGTTGTTAAAGAATATAATGACATGTTATACGTATTCATATAAATAATGACAATAATTTACTTATATATATATTTATGTCACTAAAAATATTATATATATGTATATATCAACATATATATATATATATATATGAATTTAAATTCCAATTTAATGAACATGTTATTTCATAATAATCACATAGACACACACACACACATAGATATATATTACTGTCCTAAAAACAATGATTTCCGAACTGTAGAGTGTGCATAATAAAACACAAATACTTTTCAAGCTAGAACATAAAATTAAATGAATCATTATTTTGAAATAAAAAATAGAGATCACTTATATATATATATATATGGAATTTAAAATTCAATAATAGTTTTCATAAATAATTTTCTTTCCAAACATGTCTGAAAACAAAAATATTTTTTTTGAAATGATAAATAAACCCCCATCATAAACAAATATCTGATAAGTAAATATTAATAACACCAAAAAAAAGATTTTTGAAATTAAAGATTAAATCCCTTACTATAAATTTAAAACCCTAATTTTTGATCGCCCAAACAATATATCACTTACTAAATAAATTGGTTATAAAAGTAAATAATATATCTCTTATAGATACTCTAATCAAACTTGAATCATTAAATAAAAACTATTCTATAAAATCACCTAAAAAAGTTATATAGTCTCCCTTATTGTCGTGGATTCTGATTGTTAGATACACAAAGAAAAGGTGTTGAATCAGGGTGTGCAATACCCTCTACAACATGTATATCTAAATCCAGAGGATGAAAAACACAAAAAATTATAAACAATTCGGTAGTGCAGAAGTCAAACTAGATATGGAAAAAGAATAAGAGTTTAGCTAGTGTGTGGGTATATATATATATTCACTAAATGAATATTAACCGAGAAAAATTTGTAATTAAATAATCAGAAAAAAATATTTAACAACTGATCAAATGAAAAAATATATAATCTAATTGAAATTGAAATCAATAGATCAAATTCAATGCCATTATTTTAATAATCCATACGGGAAAAAAGTTGAAAAACAATTCATATATAAATTGGGTAAATATTCATGACATTGATTGCGATAGAGAAAAAAATCAACAAACAACTGTATAAGGTGATCGATTCCTAAAAAACACATATAAAAGGATATGAATACCAATTTTGAATAGATCTCAAGACTAGGAATAGGAAATGATATTTGTTCAGATCCTTCAACCTAATTTGGTTCTCTATTGGATGAACCATAAACCATTATAGACTCCCATCACTAACACTCAGACCACCATCGATTGAACCTCGAATCCATTATGGAATCACAATAAGCATGAAAGTGATGATCTACATATATATGTTTCTCCATTGGAAATGGATCTTGCCCCACGACCCCAATTTCCTGGCCACAGTGCACCTCCTCAGGCATTGAATCATTTTTTCTCTACATCAGTATCTTACTATCTATGAGTCCTACTGAAACCGTAATGGTGAACCCCTCTAGCGCCACAATTTTGAACCCCCACCACCCTTGGTCTCAAGTGCGACCAGACATCCCCCAGACATCTCATTTTCCCTCCTTTTCATTATTATTATATATGCAATTTTTTAATAAAATTTATTAATGTTATCATAATATTACAAGTTTAATTTCTACATTAAAAGTTATAATCTAATTTTATAATATAAAATTAATATTAATTTATTTAAAACATTATATTTTTATAAAAAAACATATTATTTTGAATATTTAATATTTATATACTAAATTATACTGTTTAACAAATTAATAGATTGAAAATATTGTTAATATTTTTTTTGACATACAATAGGTTAATATGAAACTACATAATTTTTTTTTGACAATTTTAATACTTCAAGATATATATTTTTTGAGTATAATGTGTAATATAATTAAAATAAAATTATAATTTAATAATACTTTTATTTTTATTCTATATTCATAAATTAATATAATTCAATACAAATATACTTAAATATAGCATATTTTGAGAATCAAAATCAAATTTTCTATATTAATATACTAATATAATTATAATCAAATATAATCTATTAAAAAATATTTTGGATAAAAATTAATTCTTTTCAAAAAAATAGTTTTTTTAAATTAATCTTTTGAAAAATTAAAATAATATTTTCATTTAGATAAAATCTGAAAACTGTATTATAATTAAACAAAAAAATTACTTATAATTATTTAAAAAAAAACATCTTAAAATGATTAAATTATCAATATATCCATTTCATAAAATATTTTCATAATAAAAATAGCTTTATAGCGTATGGGTTGTTACATTGATCCATGAAAATATGTTGTTTCACAGACTTGCCTTCATATCATATACATTATAACTGAACCTATTATTATTTATACATGTTCGCAAACATTATACTCACATATTGCATCCGTATTACTATGTTTAGGATATGCTCTCAGGGATCAGTATTGATTACTATTGATTATACACACATATGACTTATGTAGTTTAATTTAAAAAATCCTTAATCAATGATTAATGATTAATGAACATTGATATACTGAGTAATATTGTTGTTTTTTAGATCATGTTATTATTGTATTCTTGTAATATTTTTCTTACTTATGAAAAATAGATGAAATTTATTATTTTTTCCCAAAATTCTCATATGTGATATCCCTTTCTTATGTTTCCTTTCCCAGTGTTTTAAATAAGGATTTTAGGTATGGTGTGTCTATGAAAAGTACACTTTAATAAGAAATTTGTGATATATTTTGATGATCATTCATGAAATAAGATGATTATCTATATACTCTGAAATGACATATAACTATTATACATATGAATCATTTTAAACTCTTAAATTTATTGAACGTTCATATAATTGTTTTGTAATATGAATGTATATTATACATGGGTCGTTATATAAATAATTCCAAATATGATCTATATGAACCAAATATCATAAATGAAATATAGTATACATGTTAGAAGAATGTCACCACTGAAATTTGGAGGAATGAAATAAAAAATAGTTATTATGTGATATATAATAGTGAGATTGGTCATATTATATGAATATACTTAATGGTATTACATATGTGACATATTTTCAATCGATGTAGTTTTTATTGAATGTAGTTAATATATTTCAAGGGAGAAGGCAGCGGTATATCAACTATCCTATAAAAGATAGATACATGTGTACATAAATTCTAAATTAAAATATTTATTACTGTTTTCCTATAAGTACAATGTAGTAAAATATGTAAAATATATATTTATTATGTTTTCATTTCTTATATTGAATAAATATTAATCAATGAAGAATAAAATTGTTTTATGAAAGAGTTAGATTAGATATTGAACCTGGTGATGAATCTAAATAATATTATATAGTATATTTGAAAGTATATTCGGTATTTTTTCCGTGATTCTCAAATAAAAGAGAATAAAAGGAAGTGTTTACTCTATATAATCCAGAGAATCATTCTTATGATATATTTTTATATGAAAATATTATCCTAATATGAAGATTCATAATTATAAAATATCAGAATTTATGAAGAGTATGAAATTAATACACTCGATATCTTGATGTAAGATTACAAGAAGAATACATATCATTTGGATATCAAAATAGCGATAATTAACAAAGTGTGGTGTAACACACTAAAATTTTAAATTATGAACCTTGTATTCGAAATCATGTATGACATACCCAAAAAAATGTGGAAGGGAATATATTACCTCGATAAGTTATAATATATTTAATATTTTATATTGATTCTATATATTAATGCAAAACTGAGTTAGCTCGTGTTATACGCAAGAGAGACCTTCCTTGATAGCATGTGTTACACGTATGACCGAGTTTCACCAAATATCAATATATTATTAAAATAAAATTATTTAATATAATATGATATAACCTAGCTACAATGTTATCCATTATGAATATTATTGACTATATTATTAATATTTATGTTTTATATAAATGTAAAATAAATTCTTGGGTTATCAAATAATTATAAATGAAAATACGAACCAACTAGAAATAATAAAGAATTATAATTATTTTTATGCTTACAAGGTATTTTATTCTTAATAATAAATATTTAATACAATTAGATAATTATTTTAATAAAATATATAAGTTTTATATTCAATAATATATTTTTTATATTCATACAATCGATTATATAATCATAAGATAAGAACCAACCCAATTTTACACATAAAAACCTATATTTTTATTTAGGCATTTTTACATCCTTTTAATGGCCAACCTATTTTGTATACTAATATTGAAATATAAATTAATTTAATTTGAAAAAAAGACTTTTTAATTCCAAAATATCAAAATTATTTTATGTTTATTTTTTGGAATATTTTTGAGAAACTTCATCTATTAGGGAATAAAGAAAACATACCTCATTTTAGTTAAAACATCATTTGTTTAAATATTTTATAATGTTAAATTATATATTATAATTTTTTGGGGTAAAATTATAACCAATATATATTAGTATGATTTAGTTTATTATAATCATTTTCCATCTTAAATTGAATAAAAAACATAAGAAACGTTTTAATGTTTTTCAGCATTAAAACCCCGTAATTTCGCCATGTCTATGGGATTAGCGTTAATCATTATTTTTCCACTTATATGATTTTAATTTATAAATACAATAGACAACATTTTAATTCATATTATATTTATATTCTAACATTTCTAAATTAATTTTTGAAGAAATTTATTAGTAAAAGTGATTAAAATTAATAATAGTGATTAATGTCAAACTAAGTTCAAATCGGGACTAAACCATAATCTTAGAGGCCCAAATGAACTATAAAATTTTACAACACCCATTTTATGTAAATATATCGGCCATAAACCTTAAATAATTTAGGATTCAATGTTTATTATGATATGTTATTGGGTATGAACTTTTTTATACCTAATTGGTTGTAAAAAATTCATAGTGAGTCGATTTCCATTCAAATAAAAGGCCCCCACCTCTCCTAATTCATAACACATGTAAAAATCAAATTCTATATAGTAACCTCACAAAATATTTTCCAAAAATGTCTACCCTCATCCTAGAAGTCTCCTATTTAGTATAAAGTAATCCAATGAATCTTTAAACCAAATGAAGTTACCCAATTAAGAGATAATGTCTTCTCTCAAGCACTCTAGTTTCATTTCCATCCTCCACCACCCTAAAATCACTTTTCTAACACATATATGATAACAAAGTTATCATAAATATAAAATTAAATTTTCAGGTAATTGTTTCTACCTATAAATACACAAACCATTGTCTAACAGGTAACAAACATATTGTTTCTTTGTACGAAGAACTATTTCCTCATGAAACGATGATTGTTCATTTTTCCTTAACACCACTCATGGTGGTCATTATGATAAACAGTATGTTCATATATGTATAATATATGATATTTATAATTTTTTTATGTTTCTCAATTTTTTTTATAGAGTATACATTTATAATTTCAATCATGGGTAAATATGATACTTTCGTATCAGGAAGTGTAGACTACCACCCCCCGATAGCGATATGACTCTTTCATAACATATATGTTTTAAATAAACGATGGTTCTAATAAACCTATGTAAAATATATAACATATATAATCTTTTGTAATTATAATATAAATATGTATTTTTTATCTTTCTTTATTATTATATGACAAGTAAATGAACATATCATCCATGCGTACATATAGCCTACAGTCTCCATGAACGAGGCACTTCATTTGTAATCTCCAAAATTATATAATTCTAAAAAAACCTATATAATGGATATATATGTTATAAAAAACATTTTAAATTTTTTATATGATTATATCATGATATATTCATTAATAAAAAAATAATAGTTCTAAATATACTTGAGAAAACTAAGCAATGAACACCCGAAATAGTCAAAAAATGAATGATTGTTAATAAAAGATTAATAAAATATTATAATAATTTAAAATATGTTATTATAATAATGGTTATGGATCTGTAATATGTTATTAACATGTTATAAACTACAATACAGAAGTATAAAGTCCACACACACAAAAAGTTTATGGTAATGGACTCTTGTCCTACATTTTTTTCACTGAGGTATAATTTATTGTTTTGAACCTTATTTATTATATATGATGTACATACATCCAAATGGAAATTAATACCATTAATTATATTATATTAATATTATTTTTATATTTAAATTTATGATTATTACTTTGTCATATTTCATTTCATATGTAAGGGACTCTTGTCTCACTTTTCATTTCGTGAAGCATAATTTATTGTTGGGCAGCAAATTTTTATATACGGTCTACATAATTCCACTCTAACATTAATATCAATAATTCTATTATCCTCATGGTATTTAGTTGTTTTAATTTTAAATTATTACTTTTGGGTCATTCAATTCAAGTGTAATGGAGTTTTGTCCTACATTTCTTTTCATAAGGCATAGGCAAATACACCACTTACTTCTTTTGGTTTAGTGTATCAACTCCCTATTTTATACATTATATCCTAAATCATTTTTCTTCATGGCATGAAAAAAATTCCTTCATCAGGATTATTAAATAAATCATTTATTTGGTATGGGGCACTTTTGTATGATTAATGATTAATTCCCTAAAACATATTCATAGTTATTATATTTTCAATATTACATACTTTTCTAATAGTTAACCTTATCTTGAAACTATTAAGTTATATTAATAAAATGATATTTTAAATTTACATGAGTATCCATATTCTCATAAAATTTATATTGTTATTTCCTTAGCCATATACCATTTACTTACGATAACTACATTGTCAGTTATTTAATTATTTGGTAAATTATTTACTAAATCATATTCTTTATCAAATGTGGATATTTAAAAATGCACCTTAGTTATTTTTATGAATGATTATGAGGAATTATTTTTTCTATAAATTATGGGTGGATCCCATATAATATAAAGATCATTAAGGCATCAATAGGTTCTCATGAGACAAATTATATGGATAATGGAAATGTGTTTTTATCTACAGTTTAAAACCATCTTGTGAAATGTATTGATGGCAATAGATTTTCATATACCTCAGACATGAAATCAAACAATTCATAATTCCATTAATTTTGTTTCAATTATTATTTTTTCATGAGATATTTAATCATCATATATATATTTTTGTAATTAATTTTCATTTTATTGATTTATGTCACATGTTTTAGTATATTACATGCCTTATTATTTATTAATTAATGGGTTATGTAAATGGAATGTGTGCCAGGTTTTTTTCCTTTCTATATAACATGATTAACTATTTCTTCCACTATTTTTATCCTTAATGAGTATTTTAGATCACCCTTATATGATTCTTTCCCTAGGTTATAAAGAAGAGAAAATTGAATAAGATTTCATGGATTCACTTTATTTCTTTTTTTATATATCATGTTCATATTTCCTATATTTCAAATGATATATGTGTATTTTGTATGTTATTCAGATTTACTAGAATGTTAAATTTATCAATCCTTTTGTATTTTAATCCTTGTAATAATGAAAATGTAATTTAATAATGCACTCACTACGGGTTTCTGGGTTTAAGGCATTACAGTTGGTATCAAATAATGTTTAGCGGAAAACATATAAAATTGATCTAGAAAATGTAAATTCTAGATCACAACCCTATTAATTATTTTGAGGATGATTATAGAATATCATCATAAAATTTAGGGTAAGGTTGATATTATTTGGGTATTCCTTGCAATAAATCTTTGTCTGCATACCACAAGTGGATGTGGCTATGGAATAGATATACCTAGGAGTAATAACTCTGAAAATGCGTTCCACGCCAAAATCGAGGTTACCTTGTACATGATAATGGGCCTTACTAAGAACCTAGATTGACAGTCCCAGTAGATATTCTTAGGATAGTTCACATTTTATTTTCTTACCATTATGATAGATTTAGATGTAATGATATTCCAAAATAATCCATTTTTGTTATTATGAGATAATATATTTATAAATTTATAAATTTATATTATGCCATAATTAGAGTTATGGAATATAAATAGTTTTATGATCTAATATACTATATCTAATTATTGATAAATGAATCCTCGATGGAAGTATTTTTCAACACTCATGAAAAATGTTGTTATTTTTTATAGATGATGTCAATATATATTTTATTAGCAGTGATAAATAATAGATATAATTGGGTTGCATTTTCATGTTATGATGAAAAAGATTTACAGATTAGAGAATACTATTTCACAAAAAATAATCATCTATGGTTGATTTCTTTTTGTGAACAAATCTCTAATCATTAAGTAGTACTACTAATATAATTGTTTATAAGCAATGGATTATGTCTCAAGAGAAGATATTTACAACCATGGAATGCAGTGAAAAGGTAAAAGTAACACTTTCTATCTATTGTCTACATGGTGATGTTGATCAATGGGGTCCTTGATCTGAAATTAATGGGAGGAAGAAGAAATAAAACACATGAAATTGAGGGTATTTAAGGTTACATAATTTGAATAATATTTCCCTCATAGTAAAAAAATTGAGATGAAGAGAATGTCTCTTAGATTAAATAAAAAAGAATAAGGGAGTGTTGTAGTGTATGAAGTTACCTTTACAATGTTATCCATGTATGACATGAATAATATACACAACACAGAGTGTATAGTCAATCAATTTGTTGAATGTTATAAGACAAATATTTTAAGGTCTCTTTTAAAAAAATCATCATATGAAGTGATAGTTTTATGTTCCATCATAATACAAAAGGAATTCACTATATCTTATGTCTTTAAGGGAAACCAAGAGATGAAGATGTCTTCTCAACACCTTGAAAAATTGAACGAGTTAACTAATATGAAGGTAAATTATTATTTTCAACTTGTGATAACTATGGAAGGAATTCCATTTGAAAATGCTTGAAATAATAGTGAATTATTTATAAATGTAGAGAAAACAGTCACCAGGAAAAAATAATGTGGGGTAAGCCTATCAGTGATGTTCAGTGAAACATCTGCAAGTATATGGGGAACTATAAAAATGAATTACCCAATTTTTATTGTAATATAACTCCAAATAATATGAGGGATCAAGGTCAAGAATATGTTATTAACACACCAAATGTGTAATGAATAATGTACCTCGGAATTTTTATATAAGGAATATGCTATAGAAGTATGTTATTTTTGTTTTTTCCATCTTTCGATGTATGAAAATGTAATTATTTTAATACAATACATTTGGGATAAGGATTTGAGACTATATGATTAACTGTGATAAGAAAATTCATTAAGTATATGTTTAATATTTTCTTAGAACACATTATTGAGGGAATGAGAACCATTAATATGTTTGCGATGATGAGATAATGATGAAGAATTCATTGATTTGGATATGTGTTGACTAACGTAGAACATATTAATGTTTTACCAACAAGTGGTTTATAATATAATTGATAGAAATTTCAACACATTTTTATTGAAGGAATATATCAAATAACACGTTTCTTGCATAAGGGATAGGGATGAATACATGTTTCAAATATGGTTTCACGGTTATTTGAGTTATTATAATATTTCAAGAGGACACATGATAAATATATTCAGATGCTTGGAATGTAAAAATATAGAGAAAATTAATGTCGATTAAAGGATATTGAAAAGATCAATTCAGAAATTCAATGGATCTCCTTCAACAATGATTGTATCATAATATGTTGTAAATTATACCAATTAATGAAATGATTAATAGTTGGAAGATATTTTAGTGGTGAATTTTTATTTCACCATATGATGCATCATGTGCTTTGAGGTTAGGTACAAATAGTTCAAATATTAATAAAATTAAAATATCTTGTTTATAGATACATATATTAATATATGCTCTTATAGTGTGAAAAAATTCTTTAACTATAGAAAATGTTGTTCTGAACTAAATAATTTGTTCTATTATCATAATATTTCATGATTTTGATAGCCTTTATTAATGCCCATGGATTATGGTTGTGTGGTATACAACACTCACCTAAAAATTTTCTATAAAACTCTCTATTTGATGATGATTGTTAGATTTCTCGTTAATATCATTGATTCTATTTCCCACATATGTTCTCTCAATGGGGATCCCGGATACGCGACCATTGTACGTTCCTTTACATCTTATTATGAATATGGGTTATGAAACCATGTTATGACGTGGATTTTTCATCAACAGTATATTTTCAATATATATATTACTATGATCCTATTTAAAATATGAGGATACAATTTAATTAAGGTGGGAAAATGTAAAATTACAAAATTTTAAAGTATGAATCATGTACTTGATAGAGTGTATGACACCCAACACCAAGCACATAAAGGAATATAATATCCTAAAACATTATTGTATATATAATATTATATATAGATTCTATATATGGATAAAAACTGAGTTAACTTGAGTTTCTATGAAGATATACCATTCTTGATAGCTTGCATTAGACGCAAGACCATGTTTTACCAAATAATAATATATTTTAAAATATTATTTTTTAATATAAAATTTTATAAGCAAGACATTATGTTTGTGGCTATAAATATCATTGAATAAATTATTAATATTTATGGTTTATATAAATTGAAAGTTAACTCATAGGATAACAATTTATTATAAATTTAAATAAGAAAGAATTGGTTGTATAAAAGAAATATTATTTTTTTTATGCTTCCAAAAGAGTTTTTTCTTAATTAACCCAATTAAATACAATTATTTAATGATATTAGTGAAATATATATTCTATATATTAAATAATATATTTTTAATATTAAAAAAAATTGATTTTATAAGATTGATATAATAACAACCCAAATATTACACATAAAAACCAATATTATTATTACGTCATTTCTACCGCCTTTTAATGGCACACAGATTTTAACATTGAATGTTATACTAAAATGTATAATATATTATATTGATATTATTTGTTTTAATATATATATAATTGATCTAATAAAACTTTTAAAATAATTTAAAAAATCATTTAACACAATGAATTATTAAGATAAGAAGCCATTTTTCAATTCAAAATCTGTATTTTTCATTATTCATCAAAAATATAAATTCACTAAAAAATATATAAAATCCACCATAAGATAATTTTGAATTTCATATTCCATGATTGGAGTTTATTTTCTCTTATAAAACATATAAAAGTGTAAAATATTAGTTTCAAAATACATTTTCCATTCATATGCAGAAAAATTGCTTTCCAAAAAATATAGATTTTGTATAATATTGGGTTTTTTATATTTTTATTATAAAATATATTATATTAATGTCATAATGTTTTGAATTAATATGTAATATATTTATTACATTAATATAATAAACTAATTGAAAATAAATAAATATATTATTATAAAAGGATTTTGTCATGATTAATTATTTTTTATAAAAAAACCACTTCATATTCAGTGGGTTCTAATATGAATTTGAAATTAATTTGTAACCAATTAATTAAAAAATATATTTTCATAATTTATTTAAACCTATAAATAACAACCAATTTAACAGCTTCTTTATTTATTATTATAATATTTTAATAATATTCTGTTTTTTTGTAAAACAATGTCCTGCATGTAATGCAAGCTATCGAAGAACAATGTTCTTGCGTGTAACACAATATAACTTACAATTTCATGACTTAAAATTTATAGAATATATTAAATTGTAAATATCTCACAATTTTTAATAGGTTATATTCATTCCTATTATTGTTTTCTTCTGTCATACACGCTATCGAATAAAAGATAATCTTTTAACACATTTAGTGTGTTACAAATTCCTTATCTCTAACATCGAACTTCAAATATCACCAATGATTATTATTAAAGCTCTTAAATCATATTGGAGAAGTTTTAATTTCTCGAAAATTATTTTTGGTCAACTATAAATTTTATTGATCATCTTATGATCCTAATAATTTGTTTTATTTATCATTATTTTGACATGATGGAGTTCTATAACTCTTTAAAAAAAGAGTCTCATGTCATTCTATTTGAATTATAAAATTTAATATTATATTATATAAGAGCTATAATAGGGGAATTTGTTTATTCAAACATACTTTTAAATAACTTGTACATGATTTCAATATATATTTTTGGTTTTAATGGTCCGTTCTAATAGACCATTAGTCTAAGGATGAAATCCTATGTTAATATATAACCTCATATTCTATTTTTGTTAATGAATTCTATAAAAAAAAATACTGTAAATTCCATATCCTAAAGAAATACAATGTTATGTGGTACTCCATGTAGCCTTACCATATATTTTATGTATATCCATTTATGATGATAATACAGGAACTCATAATCAATATCAATGAAATGTAGATTTATTTTGGTGGTATTAACTAAAACTAAAATCATATTATAGATATTAAAATTATTAAGATAGCCTAATTTGAAATATATAGTGATTTTAGGAATTTCATACAGGTATGGGTATTAGACGCATCATCACCTTATACTTTTATCATTTTACACTAACATTACTTCAATATATTAATCGAGATACATTATATATAATCACCATTTTCATTTTGTCCCACCAAATATAATTCTTGGGGTATCTAAATATGTTTTTTTATTATTAGATGAATAAAGAATGACAATTAATTTGTATCATCAAACATAACCACTTGCAATATTTGTATTGATATAACATATATTAATTTTTGGAATATTAACATTATATCATTATTGAGGATTATATCTGGAATATTTGAATAATTATTCTATATCTTAATGAATTTTTTTAAACTTTTAAATTAACATTTTTAGATGTTTTTGAAGTCATTTTCAGAAGATAATATTTCACTACTTCTATTATGATTTCACGGTCCAACCATTGAAAATATATAGTATTAACCTCCTGTATTCCTCATTGCTGCTATGTTCACATGACACTTCTTAATTAAAAAACACCGACCTTGTCCATCATCCCAAATTAATATTATATTGGAAATTAAAATACTATTAACAACTATATCCTTAGCCATTGGTTCATGTCCCACTCCATTTAATTTAACATAAACATTAATATTTTTAATAGTATATATATAATTTTCATTCACTTATAATCCTATTACATTATTGATTTAGGATTTAGGGTTGTCTAGAAGAGGCTCATGGAGGGTTTAATATGGGACTGCACATTATTTTTGTGTTAGTAAGTGTTCATTGAAGGAAACATGGGTTCACAAAGTGATTATATTTTCACCTATTGTGAGGCATGTGGTTCATGCAATTTTTTTGGATGAGGATTTAAATGCATCAAAAACTCAACAAATTAATGTTGATTTCATTAGGTGTATTAAATAGTGTTTAGGATCGATGAATTTCCCAAAAAGATCAACATTTTTAAAATTTTATGGGTTTCATCAATTTAGCCAGTTTCATGTATTGAATATCTAGGTCTCAAAAAAAAATTTATTAGGAATATTTTATTTATGATGTGAATGTGCTAAGTTATAAGATTTATATAAATATAAGGTTTCAAAATATTCTTTCACTCCACTATTATTCCACTCATATTTTTGAGAAAACCAATCAATATTTTGAGGATATTTGATCCCCTTTCATCCTACTTATATTCTCGAGTACTGTAGGTTGATTATTGAAAATATAGAGATTGTACTTACATTTAATCCCATTATTTTCTTTTACATATCTTTCTGGGATCTATGAAGGTGTTTTTCTTCATGTTTGGTGTAATTTTGGCTGCAGTTTTATGATCCATTACATTGATCAAGGATGATTTTATGTTTCACTCATATAGTTGTTGTTTCATGCTATTTCAACCTATTCCTATTATGCATTATGATTTAAAAAGATTATTTTATATATGGGATCCTTGTTCTCTCTTTATGTGCATGTCTATGGATGGTTGGAATATTGATTCCACTTGGTAGATATTAAAGGTTGAATTAATAAATACAATTAATTTAATAAACCAAAAATTGATCTTAATGGTTAGAAATATCATGTTTCAATACTTTTTATCTTGTTTATAATTGTGATTAAACATTATTATTTTCATTTCTAAAAATCATGAATTCTGAGAGGCCTTCCTTTTTGTAGTTGATATGTATCTAAGACCCTTGTTGCGTTGATTACTGATAACATCCTGAATAAAAGGATATGAACATATATATATAATGAACTAGATTCCCATAAAAACTATAATTTGAGTGAAAATACCCATGTTAATTAATTTAGTAAAGTATTGTAAGCCCCTGAACATATATTATGGATTCCATTTCATAATGTTATGTGTGGTTTTTATTTATTATTTTCTCTTGTGATATGGAATATTGTGTGGAGAAAGTTGTGATTGGATATGTGTTTAAATGTGTATGGTAGTCATGAATTTTATTCTTATCAAGGTTTGTGATGTGGGATGTTATGTAATGATTATGTGGTGTAGAGGTTAAGATAGGTTTTTATTATAATGGCATGACATAGATGGTGTGGAGTTTTAGATTTGGTTAATGTGAGATTGGAAAGCTATTTGGTTGTATGGTTGTTTCATTTTCCTAGATAACCATTGAATACATGTAATACTGAAATAAAATGACATGGGTTGTGAAAAGAATATGTTTACTCTTGAATTTTATTTTATTAATTGTTATAAATTATAGAAAATGAAAATTAACAGTATGTCTAAAATTGAAACAAAATTTATTAGTAAATTAGAGTTAATAAAAACCCATTTGATATGAATATTTGGGAACATATAACATGTAGTGGCTTTGAGTTATATTATGCAGTTGTTTTTGTTGTGAATAATTTAGTGGTGGAAGAGGTAATGGAAGATGTTTTTGTAGTATGGTCGTGGTTGTGTGGTGTCTGGTAAGGTATTTTTTTCAAGGGTTTTTTTTCCTGATATATGTCAATCGTATTTTTTAATATTATTTTCATATACACCCAACCATTGTTTTATATACATTACAGTGCGCAATGGTTTTCTATTTCATCTCTCTTCCACAAAATATATCATAGTGGTGATACAGAATGCATCCTAAACCCTCTTCCACACTCTTCCTTTTGTAGGTTTGATAGGGGTTTCTTTGTAACAATCTGATCATTTATAAATAAAATTCTCTTTATTTCATTTAAATTTTTCATGGATACATAAAACAAATGCACTAATTTTTGAGTAAATATTATATCCAATATAATTTAAATGATCTTTAGGTATCTTTACAACTGGTAATATTTTCACTAAACAGTGATCACCCAACTAATATAAATATAAAATCATAGAAAACACTTTGGACATAGACAAAGAACATGATGTCCTCATCTAGAAGACTCAATCTGAATGAATCTCATTTGGTGGAGATAGAAAAGGAGTTAATGTAACTATTCATCGCTCCTTACCAAGACCTAGCCAAACTTCAACACATTAAGTTTAAATAGAATCATCAACTTGAGATGTTCAAGTTAATGGAGATTACCACCCGGGCGTTGTTATCTGAACCACCCAAAGAGTCTTTCCCCATAACACATCTTACCCTTAGGTATCATGCAGGTGTTATAAGGGGTTTTCTAACAATGTAATAGTTACATATTGTGTAATCCCTTTCAATTAATAAAATGTGTATACCATCAATTCCATTATCAGATTAGTATTTCATAAAAAATGATGAATATAAATAATTGATTTTTTGGGATAAATGGTATCTTTGAGAAATATATACACTATTATGTTCAACAATTGTTTTTATTAATAGTATTTTAAAAACAATTCATAAAAATTATTATTATATAAGTTCCTTATTCGTATATGATTTTTTAATTAGTTTGATAAGAGTTATTATAAAAAAAATAGAAAGTGTATTTTAATATAATTTATATTAGAGAAATAATAAATTTTTGAAATGATAATTATTTTAATAATTTATTATTATCAAATTATTTTATTTATAATAATGGTGTATATAATTTTTTTGAAGTCAAATGTAATTTTTATTATGGATCTAAAACTATTTTAATCAAAACCTGCCAATTTTCAATAAATGAGGGTTCAATTTTTTTAAGGAAAAATTCACCGATTTAGAAAATTATTTAGATAAAAATAATATTTTTTTGGTATCAGGACATTGAAATTTTCGAATAGAAATTTTTTCATAATTATCTAAGATAGTAAACTTTTTTTGATAAAAATTAAATAATATCTAGTTATATATTGTGTTTTTAGACATTATAATGCCCCAATAGTGATGTAATAAATAGCATCAAATGGATCATAAACCATATATATGATTTAAATTTATAATAATATTATTATTGTTTTATATTAATTATTTTCTAATTCCTTATTAAATCTTCCAAAATGAATAATATATTTTGTCATTTTAAATTCATTTCCTTGTGAATGTGACCCACCTCCACATAAAAAATTGAATATTTTAAAATCTTCATCCATTTCCTTAATAAAGTAATATTTTCTAATCCCCTTTCCTATAATAAATGTGAAAAAACAAATTGTTGGTATATGGTTTTGAATATTTTAGTTTGTTGTTTCTGAAACCTAAATAATAAATAATTCCCTCTCCCTTACTATATAAACCCACCCATGCACCCATTCCTATTCAATCAACATCCTTAAATCTTATCCTCAGTCTTCTCTTCTCTCCATAGAGTCTTTCCAAGGATCCTTCTAGCTCCCGTGAAGCCTCTCCCAAGACATTGGGATCACACATCCAAGTTAGAGATCTCCACTTTCATTCTTTTCACTTTTTTATCCATTCTTCCTTATATTTTTAACCCCTATTATTTTTAATTAAAAATTATGAGGTACATTTTCACACCTCCAACGTACTGCCCTTTTTATTTTTGAATTTTGAGAGACCATTTTCACTCTTATTAATCCCTCCCATGTACACATGTTACCGTGCTAAAATTACATAAGAGATTTCTCTCTCTTTATTTATATTTGGGAATTTCATTTATAATATACATTTAAAATACCAATTCATATATTGGCATATTATGTTCTATGATCCCCTTACTTCCCACTTCGTGTCTAAATTATTAGATTCCCTTTTTGTTTAGTCAATATGGTTTTCCTTACGACTTTTCCATTCCTTCTTTCAAGGGGGAGATTGTTGAGTCATTAAGGTTTCCTTATGACTTGACAATTCCTATTGTTTTGAAAATCACAAACACCTTATCTTAAGGCAAATTTCATTTTAACCCTATGAGGAAAAATATCCTTCCCTAATGAAATTTATCCTTACCATGTTTTCTTTGCTCAAATCAAAATTTCTCTAAGCATTAAAATCGGATTAAATCTTAAAACCTCAGAATCATATAAAACATAGATATGAGGAATTCTGTTTAAGTCTAGAAATTCTATAAATGAACTCTTATTAATTTCCACTCCGAATTATGGTTACGAACTCTCAATAAGTTTGACTCCGAATTCTGATTACGAACTTATGTAACATTAAACTAAGAATTCTGATTACAAATTCCTGATACAAACTCTTATGAGTTCTGACTCCGAATTCTAATTACGAATTCTGGTTACGAACTTCTCCATGTTTTGATTCCGATTTCTCTAAAAAGAGACTCTGATCTCTTAAAGAGTTCTAACTCCGAATTATCATGACCTCCAACTCTGAACTTTTTAATTTCAAGTTCCGAATTCTTGTGAATCAAGGATCCAAATTTACTTGTAATTCAGACTTCATAATTCTACATAATTCAGGTTCCAAATTCCATTAAAACAGAATCTGAATATCCTTATACTATAGGCTCTAGATTCAGATTTTACATAGGCACCGAACATTCATTTACCTTCATTGCAAATATTATATTTTAGTTATACTTACACTCATATTTATCTAAAATGATTTCATGCATTCCATTACTCACTAACTATTGTTTGATTAACACATGTACAGGTCCCTCCAGAATTCAAGGAAGAATATGACCATTGGAGGAGGGAGCCGACCTTTGGAGCCACACCTATAAATAGGAACTCATTTGAAAGATCTATTAACTTTTTGAGACTTTAGACAATGTGTCGGTGAAGTGGTTTTTAGAGAGAGATGCTCTTATAAACTCTTAGGATTCATGAAGAAATTTTTGAACTGCTCATTCAAATTTTGCTTCATGCAGATTTTCTTAGTCGGAGGTTCGATTTCCTTGAAATCAGATACTTTAGGTTGTAAAGTCAGAGGTGCTGATTTCCTTACAAATCGAGGGCTTGTGGGGATAGCAAGACACATACCAATCTTCGGATTGTGGTCTTACCTGGTTTGGGTAAGATAGGATTTTTGAAAGTATAAATCAAGGGAACTCTTATCCAGGGTTGTTGGGGACCCTCCTCTTCGGGTTAAAAGAGTTTCTACCTATTACATGTAGTGTTACAACTTTGTTTTCCACTGTGCATTTTTATTTTTGAGGAAAGAAAAACTTTCTTACACTTCCCCATACTTGTACTCTAATTTAGTAGGACTCTATATTCTTTAAGGTATAATCTTATTTGTTGTAAAATTTTGTTATGTTTAATTTATGGAATCACTTTTATGGGATCAAGAATGTTATTAGAACTTAGAGGTGTTGTGAATTTTTGTTATCCTTAAATTTTCCTTAGGGTATTTTTAAAGAATAAAATTTACCCCCTCTTGTATTTGTATGTAATTTTATATATTAGATCCTATATTTGTTATTAGAGTATATCATACTCAGACATATCATTCTAAAACCATTCACTCTCATCAACCCATTTTATGAATCACCATATGATGCCGTTATGTTGTAGAAAATGCACTAGGATTTTCAATGCCAAAATCATCATGTAGAGAATACAATGCCCATTTCTCTATCAACTGTATTGAACTTTATGCAGATATACTTATTTATTATAGAAATTATTGTATTTATTCAACATTATTTTATTGTTTAATAAATGATGATGTTGATTTAATTCATGTTTTATGATATTTTGGAACACATAAGCATGAGATTATAATGTTCATGAATGGTTCACAATTATAGTGCTCCCATGCATTGGGTAATGTTTTGTATTATGATACGTAATGATGGGAAATTGGTTTTTCTAATTTCTTTAATGATTATTTCAATCATTATTGGGATATAGTTACATGGGTCCATTATGTATATGAGGAAGTGTTTTATGTTGTTGCAACATTTCCATGTTATGATGATCATGCTATATCATAACATTATGTTCATGTTTATCTTATGCCCTATTGATATTTCTATATCCTAACATTTATTTAATTCTTCAATAAATGACTTGTTTACTACATTAATATTATTTATAGCTCACCATTTTTTATGTATGTCCTCATGTTATCCTGTGAATGCTACGTACGAAGGAATGTCATGATCGTGTAAAAGTATTTTTAAATAAAGATGTTGTATTTTATGTCTTAAGATTTTTTATAGTGTTCCAATGCCTTGAATACACAATACCACTTCATCTTCTGGGTTGTATTAAGTGAATTTGTATGTAATAAATCATTTCTACATACTAAAAAAGATATGTGTTGTTATAGTTGGTATTAGAGGATTAATATAGTTATTATTTGAATTAGGATTAAAAAAATCCAAGTGAAATTGTTAGGGAAAAGACTATGTATAGGAAAAAAATACCTTTTTGATTACAAAGTAAGTGTTTTATGAAGAAAATTCTTTCCTTTCTAGATACAAATAGGTAGAGGTGGTTCTGTCACAGATGTATCTTTGGATAAAAACAAAAAACACCACTTTGAGCTAGACTCGAACTGGAACTGGTGCATGAAAATAGGCCTTACAAATCTCTAGCTCTATCACTACTAAGGGATATGATATGGTAAATTCATAATCTTAGTATGAACCATTTTAATTGGAAAAAGAGAAAAATCCCATAAGAATATACATTAGGGAATAGGTCATGGATGATGTAGATTGAAGCCTAGAAATTCATAAGTTCAAGAAATAAATGTAATATATAATTTGTCTCTTTTTAACAATGGATTATCCTTTACCTGTTTATTAGTTTAGAATATATACACCTAATATTACTTTTATTATAGGATATGGTCGTTAATTGGATAATTGTAGCTAACAACTGATTAGAATATCATTGTGGTGACTGTTCTAATTAAATGCATAATCTAATGGGACCAAGAATCATATAATTTTTCATCATACTCTATCATTTAACTTAGGTTTTGAATAAAAAAATGGGTCAAGAGGAACATCCAACACACTGTAATAATGAACACATCCTAATCAAGAGCATCATGAGACAAAGGCCGTATACATTCAATGGATCATATGATCTCTCAATCACTGAAAAATGGATCAACTGTATTGAGATGATTATCTCCATCCAACAATGTTTGGAATTAGAGATGGTTCTTTTGGCTTCTTATCGTATGGGGGGAGAAGCTGATCAGTGGTGTACATTGATAAATAAATTATTGAGTAAGATATCGAGTTGATGGGATGGAAGGATTTATTGAAAATTTATTTTGGTAAATATTTTCCCCACACCCTATGTCTTATGATGGAAGGATATTTCATTACACTAATGAAAAATGATTATGAACTTATTAGGGTGTATGGGGAAAACTTCACCAGATATGCATGATACACCTCCAGTTTTTTCAATTCCCATGAATACAAGTTTGAACACTACTTTGGTGGGATTATACCTTGCATATATAAATCCCTAGTAATCCACAACTCTGACAGCTATTATAAGATTGTCCAATGTTCTGTCAATGTTGATATGGAGAATGGGGAATCTAAGGTGTATCTTGGGGATAATATGTAGAAAGTGGAAATTAAATCTGGTGGTCTGATGGATAAATCCATTGGTGCTACAAAATTCTATCATCCCACATTGAAAAGGTGATGGAAGAAGCACATTTTAAATTTCCTGAAGGGGATGAATAAATTCATTGGGTATGGGAAAGAAGGACACATATCTAGAGTTTTCCGGCAATAAAAACTTGCTGCTGTTATAGAGGAATGGAATTCTCTATTCTATACTCAATGAATTTTTCATGGGTACTACTGCAAAGAACATGGTCAGAGTGCAAACCAGTTACCCAAGAAATGTATTTTCAGAGGCAACAAACAACCTTCAAGACATCAAGGGAGAGATGTTTCCATAACTTCAACAAAATTTAATCCTAATAATGATGTGGTGATAGGTACAATAGTTATTCATTCAGGAATAGAGAAATACTTTTTTCTTATCGTTCTAAGCATTCTTTTATAATCCAAAAGTTTAGTAGGACAATCATAACACCACCACAAATCGTTGAAGTAGAGATATAGGTTATAACATAAAATGTGGTATTAATTAAATACCATGAATATAATTCCTCCCCTATTATAACTTGTTGATGGGAATTCTTGAAAAACCTCATCATACTTCCGTTGGTGAAATTTAATGTAATTATTGGCATGTATTGGCTATCCCTACATACAACCAACATAAACTGTCATATGAGGGAAATCACTCTCAATATGGTGGATCTACCCCCCCCCCCCCCCCCCGATTCTATACAATTTCAAATAGGTGGATGGATCTTATTTATCTCCATAATATCAAAAATAGATATGAAATCCCTATAATAATGTTTATACTTCATAGATGACTGAGTATAAGGAAGGAACTATCCATGATGTCATGAATATTGTAAGGGAATTTACTAATGTGTTTCTCAAGGAATTGACTGGTATTCCTCTAAGAACAGATGTTGAATTCTTGATTAATATTATACCTAGAGTGTTTCCAATATCCAGGACTCTTTATATTATTGATGTTGTGGTATTGAGGTGATAATGAAACATCTATAGGAGAATCTAGATAAAAGGATTATATGTCCAAGTGCTTCACCATGGGGTGCACCAGTCTTCTTCATCAAGAAGAAGGATGGTTCAATACTCCTTTTAATTGATTATCATGAATTCAAAATAATAATTATAAAGAAAACGTAAACCATTCCACAAATTTACGAATATTTTGATCATCTACATGGTGAATAATACTTCTCCAAGTTGGATATATGGTCAATATATTACCACATAAGTGTGAAGAATAACAATATCCCAAAGAACCCTTTTTGTAAAAGGTGTGGGTGCCATAAATTCATAAATATGACTTTTTGTACTCACTAATGCCCCAGAAATCTTCATTGAAATGATGAATATAGTATTTAAATATTAAATCAAAAAAATTTTGGTATTATTTATAAATTATAATCTAATATAATCCAAAACCAAGGAGAAGCATATGGAGAATCTAAGAACTGTGTTGGAGACATTAGGAATTGAGAATATCTATGAAATGTAAAGAAAATGTGAGTTCTAGTTTAAGTAAGTCTCATTCATTTGGAATATCATCACATGTAATGGGATATCTATAGATCTTCCCAAAAAAGATATTTAGTGATGGTCGAGGATGATATCTGTGAAGGATATCTTTAGATTCTTGGTGGTATCTGGATATTATCACCAATTTGTGAGAAATTTATCATGATTTTAAAACCCTCTTACCATGCTTACACAGAAGGGAGTTAAATTTTTATATAATGAAGAATGTGAAGAAATCTTCATGTAGTTGATGAAGATGTTTATTAATACCCATGTGCTCACACAACCCACAAGTGGTCATCATTTCATAATATTTTACGATTCATTTAAGAAAAGCTTGGACTATGTGATGACGTTGAATGAAAAATTCATCATATATTCCTCAAAGGCGTTGAAAATTCAATGATAAATTATCCCATGTATGATCTGGAGTTGGAATCTATAATATTTGTGTTGAAAATATGGAGGAATTATCTCTTTGTAGAAAATTTTGAAATATATATTGATCAGAAATGTTTCAAATATATATTTTCATATGAACATTGATAATGGGCTTATGAAGATCGGTAGGGATAATCACGTATTAAGATTTCTCAATCCATTACTACCCTAGGAAGGAGAACGAGGTGGAGTATGCTCAAAATATAAAGAAACCAATGTTTTAATCATTGATGTGAATTGAAAAGGATTCAATCTTCTTAGTTTTGATCAGGACATACATTGGAATCATAAAGAAGGGAACATCATGAATCCATTCATAATTTATTGATCAAAAATCTCTTTTGGAAAGGTTATAGGATGAAAAAAATGATGATGTTGTAATTTAGAAGAAAGTGGAAGGTATCAGAAAAGGTAAATCCATAGATTTCAATGTTAATTAAAAAGGTACTGTGATATTTGGGTCAACACTATGTGTTCCATAAAATTTGGAGATAAATAAAAAAAATTGGATGATGAAAATAGTTCAAATATCCCCATTCACTCCCAATACACAAAGATGAATTTGGATATTCGAGATCATTATTAGTGGGATAACATGATGATGGAGATCATAAAATATACTGAAAAGTTCCTAGTATATCATCAAGTGAATACTGGGAGGTAGAGTACTAAGGGGATGATGCAATCATTACCCATAATAACCCTGACATTGGATAACATCTCCATGGACATTGTGGGCAAACATCTAAGGACATCAAAAAGAGATAATACTATCTAGGTAGTGGTGGATCATCTTACAAATACAGAACAGATTATTTTTATTCAAGAGGATTTCTAATGTGATCAACTAGCACATATATACATCATAAAAGTGGTAAGGTTGCATTGTGTACCACTATCGATTGTATCTAATCGAGATACATGTTTGACCTCTCTGTTGTAGAAGTGTCTCCAACATTCCCTGAATACTAATCTGATCATCAGTATGACTTATCATCTTCAATCTAATGGAAAATTTTAATGGAATATCCAAACACTTGAGGGCATGTTGAGAGCATGCATTATGTGCTTCAATGGATGATGGGATCAACATCTTCAACTATTTAATTCTCTTACAATAATAGTTTCCACCCAAGAATCTAAATAGATCCTAATGAATCCTATTATGGGAAGAGGATAAGAACACCAACATGTTGGTATAATGTTAGGGAGAAAAAACATTATGTCCAAAAATTGTCAAAGAAATGATGGAGAAGGTTAAGACCACCCAATAGCACATCAAATATACATAGTTTCGAAAAAATGGATATGAGAACAACCATCGATGTGAACTAGTGTTTGATGGTAGAGATATGGTTTCCCCCCACAAATCACTAGGGAATAGAGTTGTGAGATTTGGGATGAAGGGAATTCTTATTCCATGCACATCGACCCTTTTGAGTTCCTTGATCAAATCAGCCCAGTGGCCTATCAACTAGAACATCAACCAAACATGTCCCAAATACATGATGTATTCCTTGTATCACTCTTATGAAAGTTCATACTAGACCCATCACATGTACTTAATCCAATAGTGTTACCATTGGATAAAAAAAATTTCCTATAAAGAGAAGTCGGTGGAAATCTTAGATCGTAGAATAAACATTCTACTATATAAGATGATACCCCTCATCAAGGTGTTCGGGTGAATCCACATGTTTGAAAAAGCAATGTTGGAACCGGTGGAGGTTATAAGGTAGTGTTACCCTCATCTGTTTTAGTGTGGGAAAATTAAATTTCAAGGGTGAAATTTCACAAGGGGGGAAGGATGTAAAGACATGATCATTTATGAATAAAATTATCTTTATTTCAATTAAATTAATCATGGATTTATAAAACACATTCAAATTTTAATTAATTTTTATCTCTATTTGGATTTAAATGATCATTAATTATGTTTACCATTGATAATATATCCATTGAAAAGTTATTACAAAACTATTATAAATACTATGTTTGAACAAATCCTTTGAACATAGACAAAAGAGATGATAAACTCATCCATTCGTCTTTAGATGTATGAATCTCATTTTTCAGAGCACATATTGGAGGTAGCATCACTGGGCATCACTCTTTACCATTCCCAATCCAAGAATAAACACATTAATCTGGAATGGAATCACATACAGGAGATGTTCATGTTAATAGAGATTCCCACCAAGGTGATATTATCCGAGCCACCCCAAGAGTCTGTCAACATCGCACACCTTACTATTAGGTCTTTTAAATGTTATATAATGGGTTATGTAACAAGGTATTTGTTACTTATTTTGTAATCTATTTCTATAAATAATAGTCTTACTTCATTAATTCCTTTATGAGAATAGTCTTTCTTAAAAAAGTATGATTTTGATAAATTAATTTATAGGGTAATTATTGTACTCTTGAAAAATATAGACACTAATATATTAAAACATGGTTGTTATTAATAATATTACTAAACAAATTGTTATAAATAATGATTATATTATTACATTATCAATAAATGATTAGGTAATCAGTTTGATAAGAGTTATATTCTTATACTATAAAACAAAAGGTGTATTTTTAATGAATTTATTTTAAGTAATTAATGTGTTCATTAAATAATTATTATTTTTATAAAATTAATTTTACTAATAATAAATGTGTATATAAATTTTATAAAGTCAAATGTAATTTCTATTAAGGTTTAAAAACTATTTTTGTCAAAACCTGTCAATTTTCAATAAATGTAGGTTCTCAATATAAAATTGAAAATTCACATATTTATTGAATTATGAAGATAATTTGAATATTATTTTTGGAATCAGGACATAAAAATTAACAAATTATGAATTTTTCATTATTTTCTGAGCCATCCAAATTTTTGGGTAAAAATAAAATAATATATAAATATATACTATGTTTTTTGATATCATAATGACCATATATTTATGTAATAAATAATATAAGGTGAATAATCGACCAAATATATGTTTTATATTTAAAATAATGTGATATAATATTTATTTGTCTACATTTTTTACACCTTAGTGAATCTTACAAAATATATAATATAATTATGTTTTTAAATTCATTTAAATGTGGGTGTGACTCACCACCACATAATCAACGGAAGTATTTTAATATATTTGGACCTTTATAAAATAAAATAATAATTTCCTCTCCCCTTGACCAGATACCATGGGAAAAAACATTGATTGGTTTGTGGGTTTTAATATTTTTTTATGTAGTGTCCAGAACCAAAATAATAAAGAATTCTTCCTTCTTTCCTACATAAACCTAGACATGAACCCATTCCTCTTCACTCAAACTACATTAACCATGTCCTCACTCTACTATCCACTACCTAGAGTCCTCCTAATGTACCCCAATCTACCATGAAGCATCTACCAAGACTTTGTGATCACACATCCAATAATGGTTTCCTCACTTTCATTCGGTTCTCATTTTTGACCATGTTTTCTTATATTATTATACCATTTTATTTTTCAACTAATAATCATTGGTTATGTTTTATCACCTCCTCTATTCTTCCCTTATTTTTTTAATGGTGAGATACCACTTTCAATCTTATTAATCCTTCCCATATACTCCCATTACCATGGAAAAATTTAGTAACGGATTCCTCTCTCTTCATTTTCAATCATGCATTTCGTTTATATAATGCATTCAATTTCCATTTCATATTTTGGGATACTTTTCTACAATATCCCCTTATGTAAAATTTTAGGTCTATATGATGGGATATAAATTTCTCTCTCATCAAACCATTTTTTGAATCCCCAACTGATGTCCTTATGTTGCTGAAAGTGACCAGTGATTTTCCATACTAATTTCATCGTTTAGTGAATAAAATGCCCATTTCTCTATTAATCGTATTCACCTTTATATATATATACATATTTATTATATAATATCATTTATTAATTCCACATTACTTTATCATGGAATAAATGATGATGTGTAATGAACCCATTTATATGATCTATGTGTCACACTTAAGCCTGATTTTTAAATGTTCATGAAGGGTGCGCCCTGATAGTGCTCCAATTCATTGGTTAATGTTTAGTATCATGATAATTCATGTTGCGATAGGTGTTTAAATAATTCCTTTAATGAACGTTTTCCACTATGTTGGGATCAGGAATACTTGATTCCTTTATATTCACGATTTCGTGTTTTCAGTTGTTGCCAAATTTCCATGTTATGATGATCATGGTATATCATGACTTTATGTTCTAGTTTCACATATGTTATATTGATCTGTATAATTCATAAAATGTGTATTATTATTCATGTTATTACTTATTTAATCACTTATTGGGCTTTATTACTCACTCTTTTCGTATTTATGTCTATAGTTTATCCCATCCAATGCAATGTACAATGAAACTTTGTGGTCATGTAAAAGAAGTTTTCAATAAATATGTTTATTTTACTTCATATGTTTTGTTGTAATGTTCCTAATCCCTAAAGACACTAGAATTATCGATCATATATGTTGTATTAAGTGAATGTTAATGTAATAAATCATGTATAAATATTAAATAATGTGCAGGTTTTTATA
This sequence comes from Viscum album, assembly GCA_963277665.1. Lineage (NCBI taxonomy): Eukaryota > Viridiplantae > Streptophyta > Magnoliopsida > Santalales > Viscaceae > Viscum > Viscum album. Next base: position 1,435,144,673 of record OY728163.1, read on the forward strand.
TTCTATTAGAGGTTAACTAGTAGTGATTGGGAAATGATTTGTGTTTGGTGTTATGATTGGTATGACAAGTGCATGAGGATAATGTCTTTCTCGTTCCGGGTAACCAACTATGATTGTTATATAATGAGGTTTCATGGTGATGTGATGGGTTTCTATAGTTATGTGATGAGGCAATGATGTGGTATACTTATGGCTATTGCTAGCAACAGATTAATGCCCTTTTCAGGGATGGGTAGGTTGTTATGTGTAATGACCCACAATTGATATTGATCGTTATGTGAGGTGATACACATGGAAGGGATGGTATCACAGGCTGTCTGAGATTGGGGTGTGAAAACATAAATTCAATGTCGATGTGTAAGTGTTGATCCTTTGTTAGTTTTTTATAATAAATTACTGTATTAGATGCATGATTTTATTTCAGAGACATGGTGATGTTTCGAGTTTTTAGTTTACCTTTAAGGTTCTTTTTGGTTATGTTTTTTATTCATTAGTTACTTAATATAAAATTTTCCCTTGTGAACTATAATCCAAGGATATGATCCTACTAAGTATACTTGTTATTATCACCGTATATATATATATATATATATATTATTTTTGTCAGGTTTCCATGAGGATATGTGGGACTAAGGTCGACAATTGAAGATTAGTATTTGGAGATTTAATTGAGTCAATGTAGTAGGATGTGTCTTTTAGTATTCACCTAGAGACAAATAATATTATAGACTTACATTTTTCATGCATTGTGTAATGTTTTTGTATCTAATTGTATATTATCATGAAGTGTTTCATAATGGGTTTTTATCATATCAATCTATAATTATTTAATAGAGGGAAATTCCTTCAGCTTGTGATATTATTATTTTCTAAGTGCTTGTTACCAACACATGGGCTACTGGGGGTGGAACTCATGGTTTATCTTCTCCCATTACTTAATTAATGGAAAATTATGTGTACCATCATAGAAAGGGGTAATAAAAGAGTTAAATCAAAGGATTTTGGTTGAGAGATAAGGTTTCTTTTAGTGGTAGGCTCCATGGGAATTTCATGAGATGGTTCATAAATGTTTATAATTAACCTTTGTTCATGACATGGGATCAGGAGACTAGTTGTGACATGAGATTGTAATCCCCCATGATCTAATACATGGAATATATGTTTGTTGAATAACTAATTTAGGAGGAATAATTTATAGGGGAGATACCCTGGATATGTGGATGCATCATGATTAACTGTATTCATTTCAAAATTTGATGATTTTGGGATGTTAAGTACATAATACTATGTAATTTGATAAAAATTTATAAAATTATAATCTATTAGTCATAGAATTCCATATGGATTTCATGAAATGGATACATGTCACCATATATGAGTGGGATATTCATTTTTGGTTATGAATGTATATTTGGTTGATCATAAGAGGATCAGTAAAATGGAGGATGTTTTGAAATGAAAAAATGCATTTTTTTCATATTAGTATTAGGGTTTGATGAATTATGAGGGGAGCATCTCATATCTGGAGATAGGGAACTAGTTGGAGGTTCTATAGGCCACCATTGGATTTATTCAAGATCATTATATGTTATAGGTTCCGTGGGTATCTAATCAGATGTAGAGAGTCACAAGAATGTTGTTGTTGATTTATCTTAGTGACCATGAGGATGTAAATGTGATGTGGCTAGAAATTTATAAGGAGTTCCATTTGTAAATCCAATCATCAATGAAAATGTTGTGAAGTGGTAGAATTTATTCTATATGATGACCATGACTATTATAAAATAGGGCTGGTTTATACTTTATTAAATTGGTATAAGATAAAAATGATATAATCACATAGGAACGATTGGTTTATTAGTCTTGATGTACGAGATACATACATTCCTCCCAATTTATTCTAGAAATTAAATATTAAACATAGTGACAATAATTATTCTACAACCATGAACTAATCGAATGGTTCCATCTTCATATCCTTTGGAAAAGAAAAAAACAACATTGATCACAAATGTTTAGTAAGAGTTGAATAGAGAGGAATCTACCATGAGTAATTATGTATAATCAATATAGAAACTTAAACAACTAAAATCACAAGAAATATAAATAAATTACATTAAAAAATGTATCCCTAGATAATATCACTTCATTTATATCATGGATAAACGTAAAGAAGTATAAAATAAAGGAAATTATTAATATTTCACATCGTGATATCCAATATAATGATATTTATACAATCAAGACCTTGTTTAAAGGCAGTTTCCGCTGTGGGTAGGTATAAATGAGAGAGCCTTTTAATATTATATTACTAATTTGTTTTATGTGATATATAGATTAAATGAGGGGATATATGATTTTGGGCCCCAAACATAACAAAATTTCCAATTCATTCTACATAGATAGAAATATTAATACAGTTCATGAGAAAAATTACTTATCCACAAATATCTATATTCAGTAAATAATACATATTTATCAAGGATTTCATCCATAAATCAAATAATATAAATTGTATTATGAAATCTGTTAAAATTATATTTATCTTAATATATAATAATACACCTGAAAAATATCGTATATATTTAATGTAAATTTAATTTCAAATGACCAAAATAATGTTATTTTTTGAACGGAATGATAATGACCCTAATAGTAATCAAGAAAATGAATATCCTAACTTTTATTGTAAAAAGGATTGAAAACTATCTAAGGAAAAAATAATGACATCAAAAAACATATCCCTATTGAATCCTAAGTAAAATAGATTTTTTATTCTATGAAAATAAATAACATTAAATGTTTATTAAAAATATTCCAACGGAAAAAACACTCATCATCATTTCAGGTGTTAAGTTGTCTTTTATGTATTTATTACTTCAGTAGTATCAGTCCATGGATCATTTTCATGGTTTCATAATCTCTATAATTTTATTCATTATATAAATATTATATGTATTAAATATATATATATGTATGATTATTAAATAATAAAATAATGATATAGGTAGATATAGTAATTACACCATACCTGGAGATGGTACGTCATACATACACATTAACATGGATTTCTGTTTTAGTTTTTTCGAGAAAATGAAAGGTAGGTAATAATTAACCATACTAAAATAATTTTAATATCATATATTTTATAACTATATATTATTTATAACCTTATTTACATCAATGTAATGTGTAAATAAAAAATGGTTCCCTCTATTTCATGAAGATGGTAATTTACTAATACACATGTGTAACATTATTGTTTTCTAATTGATTGTAAACCTAGATGTTATATATAATATTATAATTATAAAGGTATAATTTTATCATAAATATCATATATAAATTTCAATTCATTATTTATAACCATCAATGTGAATGGTGTTGCAAAATAAATTACATCACTACCTAGAGCTAGTTAGTCATATACTAGTGATTTTATTGATTTTTATATGATGGAAATGAAGAAGAAAATGGTTGTACCATAATAAAATTATCATCTTCCAATATTTATGATAATTGAGTAATTTTTTTAGTATGGTTAAAACATGATAAGATAAATTATAATAAGAAATAATCATGAATGACTCGATAATGACGATTACCTCTTCTCATATAGACATCTTTTAGATCACTTTTTATTTGAATTAGAGTTGTTATTTTTGAATTAAAAGAAACACTTGATCATGTATTGGGGTGTTGAGAATATAGATTTTTTGGGATTTTATTATTTACATGGATCAATGTGGTGAGAATAATTTAGAGAAGAGGTGTCCTATTATATGGGAGAGGTCGTTAATGGAACTTTCATAATGTTTCAAATTTATATAAATTATATATTTTTATTAATCATATAAAATTTAAAATAATTCAAATATTATATGAGTATGAGTCGAAATAATCACATTTAATAAAATTAGAAATACTTCTAAAAAAATCACCCAGATATTTTAGTTTTAATAACGATAAACCCTTTTTAAATTTACTCAATAATTGAATTTTCTATACTTTAAGGGATGTGAATGTTACCATATGAGGATAACCATCACATAAATGGACCAAATATAATGTATTAAAATATAACCAATTCACTTGGTTGATTTTTTTTTTATTAAATTTAAATCATATAATAAAAAAATTTATGTATTATATAATATTCTTATTGTCAATTTTGATATAGTTGATTTTATGTGATTCTAAATACCTTAATACAAAGGTAAAATTCTAATATAATATATTAAAAATTCCATAATACATAACATAGATCTTGATAATTCCTAGGAAACATTAAATCATTCATATTACTTATCCTTTAATAATTTTAAATAAATTTATTTTATTTTTATATTAATTGATTAATTAATGCATTGATGTTTCCTACTAGTTTATGGTAAATATTTCATCACTAAAATTTATAAATAAATTGACGTGATAAAAAATTTGGCTTTAAGATAATGTTTTAATGGAAACTATCGTCTTTTTATCCTTATTTTATAAATTTATAGTCAATTAAATAACAAGATTCACATTTCTCAGATTTTATTAGTCAAAATATCATGAAGGTTAAATTATTGAAAAGTGGTAGCCGGAGATCATATATTTGAATATTGGGTTGATTATGGATGAAATAGCCCAATCTAATGAAATTAAGGAATGGGTTATTGCCATTTACTATTCCTTGTTATAATATATTAAAACTAAATTAACTGATTTATCCTTATCACGGTGACAATTATTTATTTCAGTTATAATTCATAATGACCAATACTAAAAGATAAATATTTTCTATATTTTTTACTCGAAATTCAAAATATGGAATCTAGCTTTTCATGAATAGGAACCCATATGTTTCAAAAATTAATTTTATATTAAAATGAATAAGGCAATGAAAAATACTTTTGCATAAATATATATATTTTATGTATAAAAATGTTTTTAGAATAAATTAAATTATAAAATAGATTTCAAATAACTTATGTATATTATTAGTAATATTATAAAACCAATTTTACTTGTCAAATTTTTTAAAGTAAAATGGATCTTTGTAAATACATGAATAAAATTCATTTTTTAAAGAAAATAATTATACTCATAATTGAATAGAAAAAATTAATTTAATAAAAATTATAAAAAAGTCACTCAATGTTAAATTTGATAAGATGTTTTCATCTAACTGGACATAAATTGGATATTAATATATGATAATAAAATTCATAACTCAATTTCTCACATTTCACCTAATTGGACTTGACTTGGATATTAACATATGATAATTAAATTCATAACTCAATTTCATTTGATTAGGATATAATACGTCTTCATTGTCTATGATATTCTAATGATTATGTCTGTATTGAGTTTGAAAAATTTATTTTTCATATAAAATTATTTTATCTGGATTTAAATTTGATAAAAATAATCTATATAGTGGTTTATTTTACATCAACGTTATGATCGGTATATAGTTTTTTTAAGAATATCAATTTAATAGGGATTTATTTTTCATGAAATTACATTTGAAAAAAATTATTTGATATTTGTATAATAAACAAATTTAATTTTCTTTTATTTTGTTTATTCATTATACATTAAGGTAATAGTACAATTTCCAGACTAATTGTTACATAAAATTACTAGAAAAATACTTTCATTAAAATATGACTTCATTTCATTGTTTCTTAGAAAATAAAATTTCAACCAAAACCATGAATTCCAATATTGGTTTGAGAACAATTTATAAAATTCTCCAACAGATTTATTAGATAAATTTGTTTCCTAGTTATTATTTTTTTCTGAAAAATTTGAATGTATGGTTTTAGTCATTTTCCATAAAAGGACTATTTGGATTTAACCAACAAAGATAAATAACTCATTGTTTTAACTAGAACGACATGAATTAAATTTTCAACTATCATGGACATTCATTGTTTTAAATGTTATAATATAAGTTTAAATTTAAAATTTAAATGAAAATATTTTCAGAATATTTTACGGACATTTAGTTTTAAAATTATTTCTAATATTTGAAAGATATTTTCATACAAAATTTTTTAAATGTTTTTTTGTAGTATTTATATTCATAAATGAAAAGAGCCAATTATTGTTATATTTTTAATCATGGTTATATATATCATTGAAAATTAAATTTCCACAAAATATTTATATTTTTAATCATGGTTATATATATTTATTAAATTTTATATCATTTAAAATAAAGATTTCTATATTGAATGATATTTGTTTATCTTCGAAAATATTTATAAATTTCCACTTGATAAAAAATAATGATATTTGGTGATAATTTACATTTTCATGAATTAAATATATTATTTCATATATCTAGAATTCATTGGACATGTAAGGATGGGTGGGCCTAGAATTGTATAACCCCTAAATGAAATGGAAGTATCATAATTATAACTACTAAGAACTAAATAAATTTCTTATTTACATATAGTTTAAAATCACTCATAAAATGTCGTGCTAATAGAGGTATAATGATTCTTGAGATCACAAAATATAATTATTAAGAATACTCTTTAATAAATAATTAGTTGTTATTATCCATGATATTTTCATAATGATATTTTTTCTGGATGCATTTAATTCTACATTTATTAACTATATCATTTTTTTTGTTATTTACATTTCTATAATGATTAATCCTTAACCAAATATCATAGTCATCTTATTGATTATGTAGAATTTATTTTACTTATTTACCATTAAATATTTATTACGCCATGTCTAATTGTTACAGTTATTTTATTCATTGAATAGAATTAGTTTTCATTATTTTCTATTCCATATTGATTATTATTAAAGCTATTTTTTTCACTGATATTTCATCTTAATGTATTTATTTTTAAATTTTTCAGTTACATGAAATGTTTTTCAATTATTTACCATTCCATATGGTTTATTCATATTTAATCAGGATATATTCAATTATAAATATCACTTACTAAAAATTTCAGCTCAAAATTATTTTTATTGTCATTCCTATGAATCTAGGAGTTGTACTATGAATCATATAGAAGGTTATACTAGAGTAAATAATTAGATTATCAAAAAATGTTGAAATATGATTTTTTAAATGTTATATGGGAATCATGTATGTACGGATTTTAATAAGAATACTAATCTATATGGCCCTTCAGAATGTAATTAATTTTATCTTGTGATAATGAAATAGGGAGACACCGACTCCTCGTTACTGGGGCATGAGTCATTATGTAGAACTTATTTCCTTAATGATTATCCTATATAAAAATATTCTTTTAATGGATAATTACTTTAATTTAAGTGATTTTTTTACCCTCAGTTTGTACCACTAAACGAGGGCCCACTTGAGGCAAGACTTGGGGTTTATCATCAATGCAATTTCATTAATGGCATTCGTAGTGCACCTTTGGATGGATGGGGTCCTAAAGATAAATATTACATTCTTAAATATAGAGATAATGGATTTTTTATTTCAAATATTATCACAACTATCTCTAAATGATTCATATGTTAATATTTATCATCAAATATTAATTGATATGTTTTATATATTACATAAAAATTATTGCACATGAAAAAACATCCTGATATCATATATGATGTGTAATTGTATATCACAAGATCTTATCCTATATAAGGTTATGTGGGTATAGGTTCATTGAGAATCCTTATCTTAAAATCCCATTAATTTTATTTCCATTCTGATATCCATAGGAAATTGGCTCCCTTTCATGTTAAATTGTTTAGTAAATTTAATGGCTGGGATTGATTTTAAAAAATGAATTGATGATATCTAGAAAATCATATAAAACTATTGATCTTATTTAAAATAGATGTTTGGTTCCAATCCTTAATATTTAATATTTTTAAAGAATCAATGGATATAACCTCAATTTTCATTATACAAAATATGAATGATACTTCATAGAGCACAAATTCACACATTATAAATTTATAATAAAAGTTATCATTTTTCACGTTCTTCATCATAATCATTAAACGACAATAATGATCTTAAATTCATATGGAATATATTAAAATAACTTATACATATACTTCCATTTTTATGTAACATCTAAATTATCAATTCATTATTTACATATAGATAGTATGGGAATTTATATTTTTTAATGTAATCACAAATAATTCCATATTTCTTTATTGATTATAGATGGGTTCTTTTAGTGCATCATCAGTATTAACCTGTAATTATTTGTATCTACATAAGATTATAGTATTTTAGTAGTATTAAAATTCACATATTGGATTGAACAAGTTGTTAAAATAGAGTAGGGGATACAAGTTCGTAATTAGGATCTTTTTATTCTTATGATAGTTAATGGAGACACACATTGATATTTATTTCATCTAAAAAAAGATGTATATTTCACCCCATGTATATGTAGTTGGGATTATAAAACCCATTTATTTTTAATCATCATGATTCATCATTAATTCCCATACCTGAAATGATTTATTTATATATAGATCAATTAATATAAGTGTACCACCTTGTATAATATCAATAGAAAAAAATTATAATGATCCAAGGGAAAACTAGAAAACTCATTAAGAAATACAATGGTATATTAAAATATAATTGTAATTGTAACATCCCAGGTAAATGAAGAAAAAGATATTTTCATATTTATTAATATTTGTAAATTAAATATAAATTTTACTTTAAAAGGGCTGCTATGTTCGATAGCGTACTTTATACGCAACAACGGGTTTGTTTGAAATCTTACGTTACACAGTAGTAATATAATATTATTATTTGAAATTTTAGTTAACTTCTAGGAATTGTATTGGAGGGAATGATAAAAACTAACAACAATATGATTATACATGTTCATTAAATGTATTTACATTTTTACAATAACAAGTTAGAGGCTTAAAATATTAATGAATCCAATCTTAAGAATAATTTACATTAAAAGGTCGATTTACCACCTCTTATTGGTGAACAATCATTAAATCTTGTTTTGGTTATTTTAATAAATTCTAACTGACTAAATAAAATCCTTTTTTAGAATGGGGACATCAAAATTTACTTTGTGTAAATTTTTGGGATTTTTCTGATGAAGTTCATTTTTTATGAATAGTGAAAAAATTGAATTTAATTCAAAACTGTGTTTTAATCAAATTTATTTAAATAATTATATTATATTTTTAATTGGATTTAATGTTTAATTGGAATATATTTTTACAATTTAATCTAATGTTGGTTATTGGAGTTAATTTCTCTTTGAAAGTTGACATAAACAAGTGTCAATATTTTGATAGTTATTGTTTTTTAAAAAACACGCTCTTTGTTTTAACAACAGAAATTAATATTAAATTAATTAATGAAACATATATGTTTATATTATAGTAAAATAGAAAAAAAAATTGAATTTTGAATATCAAATATATCTTAGGATGAATATTTGGAATTTTCTGGAAAACATCAATTTTTGATGAATAGTTAAACCACTTAGTAGTAGTTAAAAAAACTAACTTCTACATTTAAATTAAATTTTACCACTTCTTTGAATTAAAATTAGAAAATAAACCATACATGGTTTTTATTTTTAAGTAAAACGTGGTTCAATAAGATGAAAATAATTTTTGGTGAATAGTAACTTTTGACTTGTATTTATCAAGGTTAAAGGTAAATAAGATAATTCATTGTAAAAATAACATTATAATAATTCCAAATTACATAACACGTGTCCTAAAATTATTGTATGAGTCATGGGCGACCATGGGAATCCTTGAGCCAATTTTGGGTCCCCATAGATCCAATTATAAATGATAATGACAATTTAGATTAATTAATTTAATGTTAAAGAAAAAATGACAAAAGAAAAAATATTTTAGTAAATTAATTTTTATATGGTGTTATATAATTAATCTTTTTGACTATAAAAATTAATTGGAATTATAAGAATATTTCCTACATCATGGTATTTGTTTTATAATTTGTATACATCTAATAAGTTAAATTATTTATGACAGAATAATGATGCCGTGTTTATCTCATTAATAAATTATTTAAATAAATAAGATTATAAATATTAAAATAGCATCCAAAACCTGTCCAATTATTATTGGATGATTTTATTTCGACCATGAGTAATCTTATCTTCATCTCTAATGAGTTTGGGATCTTTAGAAACCGAAGATAGGTCTATAATAAAATAATATTTGCAAACTTTCCAAAAGAGTCTCTCTTCCCCCTTATAACTGGAGACCACTTCTAACCAATTCCTCTCACCTCTCAAGCCTTTAGTCTCATCCAAACTCTACCCAATTAATCTTCCTACATACCTTTCTTCCACCTAAAATCATTACCTTATGCATGAGGAACTTTAACAACCCATTTTGTTTCAAACCAAAAGAAGTTACCATAATTATAGGTAATGGTTTCTCTTAACTTTTTCTATTTTATTTTACTTCTCCAACCCCTAAACACTTTTTATTACATTATTTTATAGAACAAATAGTATCCTCAATATACTAGGATGTTTTTATGAGATTTATTCTAAATAAACTTACACACACCTCCATCTAATGGGTGAAGAACATAATGTTACTGTGGATGGAAAACTAACGCGTCACGAAATGATGATTGTTCAATAAACTCCTACCGCCTCTCATGATGGCCATTGTGATGGCACTATATTTATATATAATATATATTATGTTTTTGTTCTATTTATGAATATTTATTTTCCATATATATCAAACCTTTATGGTTTCCATTATGGGTAAACGTGATAATTTCATTTGAGGAAGTGCGGACTACCGCCCCCTCGAAGTGATATAACTCATTAATTCCATATGTGGGACCTATAAAGGATGGAGTTAATGATATTATATATGATATTATACTGGAATTATAATACTCCTATGTATAATTTTGTTTTAATTCTATTAATATAAGAAATAGAAATGAAAGTAGAGTCCATGCATACGTATGACTTACCGTCTCCATGAACGGTGCATTTCATTTCTTACCACCAAATGTTATGTACTATTATAAATACATGTGTATATTGGATATATATTATATATATGATATCTAAATCATGAATATAATTTTGGATATAATGTACTATTGTCCACAAGGACCACTTGTAAATATAAGGTGTTCATTTTTTACTCAAGCACCAAATATGGACAAAATGACCATTATTTACTAGAATGATTACATAATGTTTAAAACATGGTAATAAGTGATATTAAAGGAATAAAAAACTTTAAAAAGGTTCTTAAGCAATTATAAATTAACTTTAGTCTATTATTCTGTAGATTAAAGATTGATCGAGTCATGTCGGACACGAGGTAAGGGACTTCAACTCAATCTTCATTCTTTGAGGAATATTTCGATAATATATAAACCTTCTTATTCTACACAGGGTATAGTAAAACCATTTTACCTTTACCTTCATTAAAAGGGAATATTTTTTATAAATCATTTTACTAAATGGAAAATGGAAGGTTTTTAACGTTTGCGGTGACAATGACCTCTCCACCGCCGTAATCGTTATTTGGCTTCCTCTATAACCCTTAATGTATTCTAAAATAAAACGGAAATCCCTTATTCTGTTTTTTGGTGTATGGGTAATGAAAATGGTTTTTGAATTTGATTTATTATTTCAATAATTTTAAATTATTCCATTTAATTGAAAATTAAATGTTATTAGTCAAATGTTTATATTTTCAATATTTTATGTGTTAGGATTTTATAATTGTAGTTGGACATTTGACAGGTGGTTACATGATAAACCAAATAATAGGGGGTGTCGTGATAAACCAAGATGAGTGGATACATTATAACCTCCAATCCATTTGGTATGGATGTTTTCCCTATGGCCATTCTATTTAGTGATATGTGTGGAAGTTGACCATATGGTTATTCCATTTAAGTATGTTTATGTCCCAAGATACCATTATATGTTATGTGTTCTTTATATGGGCAATCTTTTGGTTACAAAACTGTTTGTTGTGATCTTTTATTTAGTGAAGAGTATTTAATACTTCATAAAGGTGAAAATTATTACTTATGTTAAAGTATTCGTGGTTTAGTTGTTGTTTTGAAAAACTAACATTTTTCCTTCTTTGTGTATCCCTTGCTGAGCTTTTTATGATCATCCCAAGATTTTGAAATGTTATTCACAGGACATAATGTGGAATAGGGTCATGTATGGGATCATGGAAAAGTCATAATTTCTTAAACATGGAACTAGACACGACACTTTTTAAAGAGTTCTTGATTTGTGAAAAAATGGAAACTCAATAGAAGTGTATACTTTGTATTTGAAATGAAATGTAATAGTTATGTCCTAATTCTCTAAAACTCTAAACCTGAAATGATCCTCAATATGAATTATTATCTTAATTCAATATTGTGTATGTTTTATGGTTGGGTCCTTATAGTTGGTATCATAGGATGGTTTAGACAACTTTAGGAGTTAGGGTATTTTTGAATTAATGTCCCTAAATTAATTTTGGTACGATTGAAATGATATAGAATTTACATATTACCATGTTACATAACCTATGATATTGTTCTGTTCAGAATGGTTTTTCCTAGAGGAAACGTGGTAGTTGTTATGGGAGGCATACAGAAGGAAATGACCTTCTAAATCAGTATCTTGAGATTGTCAGAATCAGAATTGAATATTTTACTCCAGTGATGGCTCAATTGATTCAGGTGATAATTGGGGGTTGTGTTTATTGGTGATATTTTGGTTTATTCTAAAAGTAAATAGGAGAATGAATGTAGTGACCCAAATATTGATGTACATAGACATTACATTTATTTTGAGGAATAATTAATACATAACAAAAACCAACACTCATGGATCATAATAGTTTAGTGTCTTTGGAAACTCGGAACATAATCTTCTAATAATGGTGAAAGATCTTAAACATCTCCCATAATGATCTTCCCCTTTTGTTTTATTACCTAAAAACATAATTTATATCCTAGGGAAAAGAAAACATATAAAGGGTGAGCTTAAATGCTCAATAAGGGTAAGCATGTAGAAAATAAAACAAACCATATACATTTGAACATAAAAACATGAACATAGTGTTTAAACATCAAAATATTAAGCAATGACATAGAATATGGAAGTACGTAAGGCATAGATCATAATGGAACATCAATCATGATAAAATCGCTTGGAAATAAATCTTGTAATTGTGGAAAAACATTAACCACATGATATTATTTCCATAGTAGCCAAGGCATTGCTTCCAAGATCTTCTTAGCGGACAAAGTCCCTTACTGAACCGAGTTCACTCCTCATTCCATTCCTATATCACCGAACTAGATTAACTTTCTGTTCCATCCATGTCTATACCGTGAGATATAAATCTTTACCCATTGCATTAGAGGGAGATATAGGTCCCACCCATCTCATATTGAAATCATTCATATGTGTTCTAAAATATAAACAAAAATCATTCATCATCACCCAAAGAATAAAATGGGTTTCATAAACATCATCCCATCATACATAATCCATATAAAGAAAATGGATATCATTTCATCATAAGAAAAGTGAAACCATGAAAATAATAGATACATTATACTTTAAACCTAGACATTTGAAATAATGTCATCTTATATGGAAAATGGTATAGATAAAACACTTGAAATGAATTCTTGAGGAAAATATCCTTTCTTCATAAAAATCATTTTCTTTTCACAAAATGCCACACAATTTTAAAAGAAACAGATTTTATTGAAAATAACCAGGAATTAATGTAAATGAATCTTCTTAAAAATTAGGTGATATAAAACTATAAAAATCCGTTCATGCCATATAAGTTAAAAAACATTCTCTTCATACTTTTGTCGGAAAGTCCAAAAAGTACCTTATATGGTAACCAAAGGAAATATTCCTTCCATACAATGTGGTAAAAAGTAAAAAAAGGGTAAAAAAGACTTTATACATACATGGAAGAATAAAAAACATTTTATGAAAACATATTTATAGAACATGGACATGGATGATAAACATAACCCCATTAAATACTTACAAATAAACAATCTCGGATAAGAATGATATTGGAATAATTATCCCTACCTTATTTCCAATTTCTTTTGTATATGTTCGAGACTCCTATATAGTGGGTTTAAACATATTATTAACTTGTAACAGAACCATAATAATATTTATGATATCATATATGTTTCACTTATGACTTTATATTATCCGTTCATTTGTCAATTAAATGTTAAAGCATCGTTTTGGGAAAAATCGTTTCATTTATCGTCAGTGTTTTGACTTGTAATTATTAATATGATTACTTAGATCCTGATTACATAATTAAAGAATATAAAATATGATATATATATAATATATTTTAATAATATACATATATATAATAGATCAATAAATGGAAAGAAATACACCGTTCATGGAGACGGTAGGTCGTACGTACGCATGAACGCTGTTTTCGTTTCCTTATTGAATTGAATGGAATTAAGTAGATGAAATACATATAAATATACATAAATATAGTAGCATTATTATGTCATATATTTCATGATTAATTATTATATATAGTTTATAAGCATTATTGAATGTTTAACATGGAAAATGAATCTCATCGCATCGTGGAGATGGTAATCCGTACGTACGCACGAGTGATAATATCATTCCCATATTTATTGAATGGAATTGGAGTGGATGATATAATATATTAGAATCATTATGATGTTATAATAATAATATATAGTTATTATTTACACAATTATACCCATACAAGTATGGTGGTGGGGGAAAACTTATTACACCACGGCATGGAGACGGTATTCCGACGTACGCACGTGCGATGATTTCGTTATTCGTAGGATAGATAGAAGGTGAAATAGGTTTTTTTCATATTTATAATAACATATTAGTATATAATTAATACTTATTTTATTAGTTTATAATGAAACAACTAAATAAGAGGAAGTATAAGAAGAAATGAACATGGAAGAGTCGGTAGAAGACATTACCTCTTCCTCGACAGACCTCCTTTAAACTTCTTCTTAGATCACTAGAGGTGATCTTTTGAGAAGACTATAACCACTATTATATAACTAGAGAGGTTTATAAGAGGAATTTTCAGGTTTTGGACGAGCTTCAAGGCTCAAAATGGTGTGAATAGAAGAGGGAAAGGGTGCCCTTTTTATAAGGGATGACAGTGGCACTTTTGGAAACCTCAAAAATATTAATTTAGAACAAATTCAAACACCACATAAAAACTTCTAAAATGACCCAAATTCGAACTTAGATGAGATAGATTTGTGATCTCATCAACCAATAAAAGTTATACATGTTGGTAATTTATTTTAAACTTTATAAACTTGATTTATCCTTATTTAATCTATTTAATTTCATTTGTGGTTATAAGATTCTAAATTTTAAATTATAATAAATAATTACTTATGTGTTGTTAATTGTCCATAATTGGATTATTAATGAAATTTTAGACCATATAAATGTTAATTTATAATTTTTAAATATTTTTGTTATTTTTAAAAAAATTTATATTATGTTATTTTTAGAAAATAACAATAGTGCCAATTTTGAAACTATTCATTTATATGAATTTAAATAAAATCCTCACAGAAGATATGTTTGAAATAAAAGATTTAATAGATTTATAACATGTAACATATATCTAAAAAATTAGTGTAGAAAATGAAATAGTTCATATAATATTTATTTTAATATTTTTAAAACCATAAATTTGATATTTCAATCAATAAATAAATTTCAACATCACGATTGTGTCACCTTTAATGATACTTATATAATCCCTAAAAATACTAAATAAATTCAGATGATGTATATAATATTATTAAATTTCTGTAGACTATTCATGTTCTGTGTTTCGTGATGCGTATCACTAAATTAAAATTATTATACTTATAATATTTAAAAGAGTGACATGTTTTCACTTTCTTTGGTTTTAATAATAATTACATTATTTACATGGTCAAAAGTCCATGAATTAAATCTAATCAGACTCTTATGTGATATGGGTCAACCATTAGTCATCCAATTGAATTTTGGAATGTGTTAGGGTAATTTTATAATCATAGGTTTACCCTTAATTACCAGATTTATCTTTAAGTGAAGTAAATAATAATTACCATAGTTACATTTCATAATATCAAAAAAATAAAAGTACCCTATTAACATAATTTGGACCCACAGAATCCAAATATGGAATCCATTTTTCAAAATTCAAAACACAGACGTTGCAGTAATTGAATTGACATTTATCATCTTGTTAAGAAAACAGGTTTTAAAAGTTAAAATATTGCAAAAGGTTGAAATTATTTTACCTATGAATTCAATGTAAAATAAATGATAATGACATAAATTATATTAAATGGTAAAAATATATTTTATTTATACTTTAAAACCATTCAATATTATAATTTAACCATATAAATTATTACGATGAAAGAATTTTTTTAATTAAAATAAAGCGTTTTTTTACTATTCATTAAAATATGAAAGTTATCAGAATAATATGAAAACATTATCCAAAGTAAATTTTTATATCCTGATTCCAAATAGGAATTTTAATTTGTCAAATTGAACTTATAAACAGGTCAAAACTAGATTTAATTTGGGTGTGCCATCAAAAGGCGGCAAAACTAAATTTTTTTAAATATTCTTATTTTACTTGAAAAATATATTTCGTTCTCATAACATGTTCTAGAAAATGTGTAAGATGAATAATAATGTTATAAAATTCAAATTTTAGTTAATACTATTCATAACAGCTTGTCCATAATAATATTATAACAATATATCGTTGTTTAGTGAAACCTGATATTTTTTACGACACACGCTATCAAGGAAGGTCGTGATGGCGTCTAATGCAAGGCAAGTCAGAAATGCATGTAGTTAAATATCCCTTTGGAGAAGCATACAACCCAAGACATCAATTAAATTAAAAAGAATAATTATCATAAAATCTCGGGATGTTATATTCTACCCCCCTTAAAATGAATATCGCCCTTGAAATTCATCGGGGTTATAAATGGTTTACTACATGAAAGTTTCTTTTATAGAAACCCACATCGTAAAAAGGAATACTAACACTTAATTTTAAAAAGTGAGTTATCAAACATATCGGTTACCCAAATTAACTCATCATTGGATTTCCACATAGGAGAATATATGTGAAATTATGGATATGGAAGAGAAACCTAACCGTCACGTTCTGATGGAGAGTGGAAGAGAACATGGCTATGATAAATCCAACAATCACAACGCCATAGATTTTTTATGATCTAAGGTACCATCTGATTCATCGGATATAAGGGAACAAGGACAAAAAATTTGGTTTTCAATATCATTTCCCTAAAGTTGAAGAATTTTAATTAGAGGAAATACTTACTTTATTTCTGTATAATATCATTGTTGTTCGTGCATTGAACAATTTCCACTTCATCTCTTAAAAAAATGAAGTTGATTTTTTCATTAGTGAACTGTAAGCAAATCATGTGATAGAATGATGGGTCATTCCATATGTCTCAATCAAAAGGTTAGAAAAAGTTTTCAAATATACATAAGTCCATCTATGGTGAGGTTAATTGTATATGATTCCAAAAATGGACTTATACTTCATCTATCATACCACTTAATAAAATAAAAATTGTTTATACTAACCAGAGACTTCCTGTAGGCCAGTGGTAGGCAATAAAGGCCGGTCGAACTTCGGTTGTGGGTTTGATTCCCATATCCTTTTACGACACGATGGGTTGTCACCCATCCTGCAGGTTGTCCCATTTTCTAAAACTACATTATTATAACATTCCTGAAATAATATCGAAAAAAGTTCTAGCCTAAAAAATACTATCCGAATCCCAATATAATCCATTCTAACTTTAATATTTATCCAAAATGCTTCTTTCCAATCTCATAGTATAAATAGAATGATTAATAGAATGGCCATCAACCAAGCATGTGAATACCATCATTTATCCCACATATATCATAAGTTATATCCTGTTGATCGAATTACAAACATGTGAATACCTTAATCTTGTATTCTATTGCAACCTGAATTACCATTGAACCATAGTGAAAACATGAATGCTGTCAAAAGGTTACTCTTTCCACATACCAAAATCCCAAAATTTCTATATACTCAAACCATGATATCACTTTGTCCTTATCTCAGTCATGAGATCATTAATATTATTTTCTCCTTATCCCTTCATTATGCACAAATCAGCTACTTTCCAAAATATTTGAATTACTTTTCACGGTTACCGGTACCATATAATTATTGAAAACCATAATAAACCAATACATAGATTTTCTAATATTCCACAGTACTATAAATTATATTCCACAACTTTATTTTGGAATCCCGTTACATAAACACATAATCATTCCACTACATCATTGTCATATTCAACATCGCCAATAGTAATAGCATGTGACATCCCTTTGTCTTTTGTCTTAAGAGGTTGCTCATGTCGATCATCATTAACCCTTGGATTAGGGAATTCATTAGAATAATTCCCCATTTCCTTGCACTTGAAGCATTGATGTGTTGGTGGAGCGTTTCTCTAGTCTTTTCTCTATTCATGTCATTAGAAACCTTTTTCTCATTACTTCGGCACTCTACTTCTTGATGACATTATTTTCCACACTTATAAAATTTTCTAGTACCTTTAAGATAGTATCCACCATGCTTCTTTCCACACTTTGAGCATAAATAATCATTCAACTTGTTTTCACCATTGTTCTGAGGGTTTTCCTTGAACTCCATCTTTCGTTTCATGTCAAAACCATGAGATGGATATGTTACACTAACATCCAGTTCTACCATGATAGCACAACGCACAATTTATTCTTACCTACTGAAGACTCTTATAGCTAATTCCCTTCGAAGAATTGGTTTTAAGACACTGAAGAATAGATCGAATTTACTTTCACGTTAGATGATAATGCCAGATTCATAACTTTATAGTCTTGTAAAATATGCTCTGTATATACCAATAGATTCATCATCCTTATGCTTAAGCTCAAGGAACTCATTTTCCATCTTTGATCGAAGAATACAAGGGAAGTACTTACTAAAAAACATGTTCTTGAACTCTTCCCATTCCATTGATTCAATTTCATCTTGTGGCCTTGTATTCTTAATTAGAGTCCACCACTGGTCTGCTTCACCTTCTAAATTGTAAACATCCAAAATGACTCTTTCATGCTCTGAACAGTGAAGTATGGAAAATATTTATTAAATGCTATTGATCGATTGTTTAGCAAAAAGTGGATCAGAATACCCACTGAAAGAAGGTGGACGTTGCCTCTTGAAGGACTCAATAGAATATTTTACCCTTCTCTGCCCATTTGGGAGTCCAAAATGATTCATATCTTGTGTAAGTATAGAAATAAGATTTTGGACTCCATCTCCCATAACTATGGTTTGTTCAGAAGGAAAATCATTGCATTTCCCATTACATTGATCAACACAGTTCCTTCAGGTTCCATCCATCGTCTAAAACCCAAAAATAATAGTGTGAGAGGAAAAAATCATGCTAGGGAAAACAACATAATAATGGGGGAGTACCTTCAATATATAACATCTTAGGATTAATTCTAATATTGTTACCATAATTCTAGGACTATAACTTATAAATATACTTATCTTTATGTAAATTCCTAGACATATCTTAGAAATATCTCTAGGGATTTCATGAAAGTTTTTGCATCCTAGTTTCCAAAGGTTAACTACACCTTTCCTTTGATAGCATATGTAGAGACCCAAATCTTGATGTACATGGAAATTAAATTACTTTTGAGGATTACTTAATAAATAAATAAAACCAACACTCAAGGATCGTAATAGTTTAGTTTCTTTGGAAACTCGGAACATAATCCTCTAATAATGGTGAAAGATCTTCAACATCTCCTATAAAGATCTTCCCCTTTTGTTTTCATACCTAAAACCTGTATTTATATCCTGGGGAAAATAAAACATATAATGGATGAGATCAAATTCTCAATAAGGGTAAGCATGGAGAAAATAAAACAAACAATAAACATTTGAACATAAAAACATGAACATAATGTTTAAACATCAAAATCTTGAGCAATGACATAAAACATGGCATTACGTAAGGTATAGATCATAATGGATCATCAATCATGATAAAATTTCTTGAAAATAAAACATGTAATTTTGGAAAAACATTAAGGACATGATATGATTTCTATAGTAGCCAAGGAATTTCTACCAAGACTATCTTAGTGGAAAAAGTCTCTTACTGAATTGAGTTCACTCCTTGTTGCAGTCTTGTATCACTGAACCAGATTAACTTGCCATTCCAGCCATGTCTATATCAAGAGATATAAATATTTACATAATACATTAGAGGTAGATATAGGTCCCAACCATCTCATATTGTAATCAATCATATGTGTGCCACAACAATAACATAAATCATTCATCATAACCAAAAGAATAAAATGGGTTTCATAAACATCAACCCATCATAACATAATCCATATAAAACAAATGGATATAATTTCATCATAAGAAATGTGAAACCATGAAAATCATAGATACATTATACATGAAGCATACACATATGAAATAATGTCATTTTAGATGAAAAATGGTTTAGATAAAACACTTGAAATGAATTTTTGAGGAAAATATCCTTTCTCCATTAAAATCATTTTCTTTTCACAAAATACCACACAATTTTAAAAGAAACAGATTTTATTGAAAATAAATATGAAAACACGTAGAGTAATCTTATTGAAAATTAGGCGATAAGAAATTGTAAAAATTAGTTCATACCATATAAGTTTAAAGAACATTCTCCTCGTACTTTTGTTGGAAAGTTCAAAAATTACCTTATATGGTAACCAAAGGAAAGATTCCTTCCATAAAATGTGGTAAAAATTCAAAAAGGTTAAAAACGACTTTAAACATACATGGAAGAATAGAAAATTTTTATTTAAAAATACTTATAAAAAATGAACATGGATGATAAACATAACCCCAACAAATACTTATGAATAAACAATCTCGGATAAGAATGAGATTGGAATAATTATCCCTTACCTTATGTCCAATTTCTTCCGTATGTGTCTAAGACTCTTGTATAGTGGGTTTGAACATATTATTAACTTTTAACAGAACCATAATAATATTTATGCTATCATATATGATTTACTAACGACTTTATATTATCCATTCATTTGTCAATTACATTTTAAAGAAGCGTTTTGGGTAAAATCGTTTCATTTATTGTCTGTGTTTTGATTTGTAATTATTAATATGATTACTTAGATAATCATTACTTAATTCCAGAACATAAAACTTAATTTATATATAATATATATTCTTAATATACATATATATAATAGATCAATAAATGGAATGAAATACACCGTTCATGGAGATGGTATGTCGTACGTACGCATGAATGATGTTTTCTTTTTAATTTTTGAATTGAATGGAATTAAATAGATGACATACACACACACACACACAGATATATATATATATATACAGAAATCCAGTAGAATTACTATTTCATATATTTCATTATTACTTATTATATATACTTTATAATCATTCTGGAATTGTTAACATGGAAAATGAATCTCATCGCGTCGTGGAGACGGTAATCCGTACGTACGCACGATCGATGATATCGTTCCCAAATTTATTGAATTGAATTTTAGTGGATGATATAATATATTAGAATCAGTACGACATTATAGTAATATTATATAGTTATTATTTACACCATTATACCCATCCAAGTAAGGTGGTGGTGGAAAAATTGATTACACCACGGCGTGGAGACAATATTCCATATGTACGCACGCGTAGTGATTTCATTTTCCGTCGGATGGATAGAAGGTGAAATAGGGTTATTTCATATTTATAATGACATATTAGTATATAAGTAATACTAATTTTATTACTTTATAATGAAAAAACTAATGGAGAGGAAGTAGAAGAAGAAAAAAACATGAAAGATTCGGTAGAAGAGATTACCTCTTCCTCGACGAACCTCCTTTAAACTTCTTCTTAGGGAAATAGAGTTGGTCTTTAGAGAAGACTAGAACCTCTATGATATAACTAGAGAGGCTAAGAAGGGAAATTGGTATGGATTGGCTGAGATTCAAGGATCAAAATGGTGTGAAGAGAAGACGGAAGGGGTGCCCGTTTTATAATAGAGGAGAGGGGCACTTTTGGAAACCTCAAAAATATTAAATTATAATAAATTCAAACCCCACATAAAAACTTCCAAAATTACCCAAATCCAAACATAGATGAGATATGTTTGTAATATCATCAACCAATAAAATTTATACATGTTGGTAATTTATTTTAAACATTATCAACTTGATTTATCATTATTTAATCTATTTAATTTTATTTGTGGTTATATGATTCTAAATTTTAAATTGTTATAAATAATTAAATAATTGTTGTGAATTGTCCATAATTGGATTATTTATGAAATTTTAGACAATATAAATTTTAATTTATAATTGTTAAATATTTTTGTGATTTTAAAACAATTTTATATTTTGTTATTTTTATTAAATAACAGTAGTGTCAATTTTGGCACTATTCATTTATATGAATTTAAATAAAATCCTCACAGAATATATGTTCAAAATAAAAAATTTAATAGAGTAATAACATTTAATATTTATCTAGAAATTTTTTTGTCACATTAAATAGATCATATAATATTAATTTTAATATTTTTAAAACCATTTATTTGATATTTCAATCAATAACATAATTTCAACATCAATATTGTGTCACCTTTAGTGATAATTATTTAATACCTAAAAATTCTAAATAAATTCAAATAATGTAGATAATTTTATTATATTTCTATATAATATTCATGTTTGATGTTTCATGAAGTTTATCACTAAATTAAAATTATTATACTTATTTGATTTAAGATAGGGATATGTTGTCACTTTCTTTGGTTTTAATAATATTTAAATTATTTTTAGGGTAAAAAGTCCATTAAATGTATCTAATCTGACCCTTAGGTGGTATGGGTCGACTTTTAGCCGTCCAATAGAATTTTGGCATGTGTTAGGATAATTTTATAATCTTAGGTTTACCCTTAATTACCCAATTTATCTTCAACTAAAGTAAATAAAAATTATCATTGTTACTATTCTTAATATCAAAAAAATAAAAGTAACCTATTAACATAATTTGGACCCACTGAATCCGAATATTGAATCCATTTTTCAAAATTCAAAGCAATCAAGTTGTAGTAATTAAATTAAAATTTATCCTGTTGTTAAGAAAACGAGTTTTAAAAGTTAAAATATTACAAAAGATTGAAATGATTTTACCTATTAATTCAATGTAAAATCAATTATAATGGAAACAATTATATTAAATGGTAAAACTATATTCTATTTATACTTTAAAACCATTAAATACTATAATTTTAACATATAAATTATTACGATGAAAAAAATTGTTTTTAATTAAAATATAGTGTGTTTTTACTATTCATAAAAATATTAAAGTAATCAGAATAATATGAAAAATTTATCCAAAGTAAATTTTTATATCCTAATTCCAAATAAGGATTTTATTTTTTCAAATTTAACTTATAAACATGTCAATATCTAGATTTAAAGTGGGTGCGCCATCAAAAGTCGGTAAAACTGCATTTTTTTAAAAATACTTATTTTACTCGATTTTTTTGTTCACATACCATGTTCTAGAAAATATATAAGATGAATAATAATGTTATAAAATTCAAAATTTAGTTAATAATATTCCTAAAGTCTAGTATATAATAATATTATAACAATATATCGTCGTTTAGTGAAACCCAGTATTGCGTACAAAACACGATATCGAGGAAGGTCACGATGGCGTCTAATGCAAGACATGTCAAGTATGTGTGTAGTGCAAGATTCCTTTGGTGAAGCATACAACAGAAAACATCAATGAAATTAAAAATAATAATTCGTATAAAATCCCAGGTTGTTACAATGAAAGTCATTTAAGGGTTATCTTACAAACCATTAAAGAAAAAAAATTGATTGGGAAATTCCGGAAGTGTGAGTTTTTATTACAACAAATTTATTTCATTGGTCACACTGTTTCAAAAAATGGCATAACTATTGATCCTTCTAAAACAAAAGTTTTTGAAGAATGGCCAAGACCCACAAATATAATCGAGATCCTTAGTTTTCTTGGTTAGGTAGGTTATTACAAGAGGTTTCATGAGAATTTTTCACAGTTATCTAGTCCAATGACTAAGTTAACTTGAAAAGGTGTTAAGTTTATTTGGACAAAGGAATGTGATGATTATTTTCAGGAATTGAAAAGAAGATTGGTGAATGCTCCAGTTTTGACACTTCCTTCTATAAATGGTGAGTTTGATATTTACATTGATGATTCATTGTAAGGACATGGATGTTTCCATATGTAGAGTTATCAGGTAATTGCTTATTCTTCATGTCAGTTAAAACATCATGAGTTAAATTACCCTACACATGATTTTGAATTAGGTGCTATTGTTTTAGCTTTAAAAATTTAGAGGATTTATTTTTATGGAGTAAAATGTAAAATATATAATGACCACAAAAGTTTAATATATATATTCACTCAGAAAGAATTGAACATGAGACATAGGAGCTTGATGGAACCAATAAAAGATTATGATTCCATAATCCATTACCATCTGGGAAAAGCAAATAAAGTGGCCGATGATTTGAGTCAAAAAAAGAAATGTCTCATTAACCATGAAACGTTTGGAATGAGATCTTTTGGTTTTTCATTTGATGATCTTTAGAATAGAAGTAGTTGGTGCAGGAAATTCCTCGGTTTTGTTTCAGGTGTATCTCTATCAGACAGAATAAAGCTAGCGTAGAAGAAAGACAGTGAGTTGTAGAAAATGGTAGAGTTGGTTCACAAGGGTAAGTTTCCTGATTTTAAAGATGATAATTATTTTGTTTTGAGGTTTGGGAATATATTATGTGTGCCTTGTGATTCAAAGTTGAAGAATGAGTTGTTATGTGAAGCTCATAATTCTCTGTTTTTAGTTAATCCAGGTAGTACTATGATTTATAGAGATATTCGAATGTATTACCGGTGGGATGGAATAAAATGAGATATTACTGATTTTACTATGAAGTTTTTGATTTGTCAGCAGGTTAAAGCAGAGCGGGAGTTACCGAAAAGAATTCTTTAGTATTTACTGGTTCAAGAGTGGAAATAGGAAAATATATCCATGGACATTGTGGTGGGATTATCGAAGACATCATGAGGTAATAATGAAATCTAGGTTTTTATTAAACGATTGACTAAATATTTTCATTTCCTTAATATTTGAGATACTTTTTCTCTAGATCAACTTTCTCGGTTGTATGTTAAAGAGACAGTCAGGTTGCAATGTGTTCCCATCTCCATTGTATTTGATTGTGATACCATGTTTACTTTTGTCTTTTGGAAAGGCCTTTAGAAGTCATTGTGTACAGAATTAAATTTTAGTATAGCTTTTCATCCTCAAACATATGGAAAGTCAGGATGAACAATTCAGACCGTAGAGGATATGCTACTTGCTTGTTCATTGGATTACCAGGGATGTTGGGACCAACATATTTCTTTGGTATAATTTTCTTATAATAACAATTTTCATTCTAGTATACAGATGTCTCCATTAGAAGAATTGTATGGAAAGAGTTCTCGAACACCAACTTTTGGGATGAAGTAGGTGAAAGGAAGCTTATGGGACTAGAATTGGTAGAAGAGATGGCATAGAACGTTCAGTTGATTCAGACAAACATGAGAACATCTCAGAGTAGATAGAAACGTTATGTGGATAACTGGAGGAAGGTTATTTCTTTTGAGTCAGGTGATCATGTCTTTCTCAAAGTTTCTCCATGGAAGAGTGTGACGCGTTTTGGTATGAAGGGAATGTTGAGTCCAATGTTCATTGGACCATATGAAATCCTGGGGAAAGTTGGATCAGTTTTGTAGAGAGTGGCTTTACCTCCATGTTTATCCCAAGTACACAATGTTTTTCATGTTTCTATATTGAGAAAGTATACTCCAGATCCATCTCATGTTTTGAGCCCAATGGTAGTTCAATTGGAAGATAATCTCTCTTATTAAGAACAACCAATCCATATTCTTGACCGAAGAGAGAAAGTGTTTTGGAATAAGCTAATTCAAAAACTAAAGGTTTTGTGAAAAAAAAACCATATGGTTGAAGAGGCGATGTGGGAATCTGAAAATGCTATGAGGGATAAATACCCCCACTTATTTTGACATGTGAATAAAAATTGCGAGGACAAAATTTCCAAAAGGTGGGAAGGATGTAACATCCTATGTAAATGAAGAATAAAATATTGTCATATTTATTAATATTTGTGAATTAAATATTAATTTTACCTTAAAAGGGTTTTTATTTTCGATAGCGTACCCGATATACAACAACGAGTTTTTTTTAAATCATATGTTGCACACTAATAATATAATATTATAATTTTAAATGGTAGTTAACTCATAGTCATTGTATTTGGGGTAATGAACAAAACTAACTAGAATATTATTATACATGTTTGTTAAAAATATTTTCATTTTTCCAATAAAACGTTTGAGGCTTAAAATATGAATGAATCTAATTTTAAGTATAATTTACATTAAAAGGTCGATTTACTGCCTTTTTTGTTGAAAATTATTTAAAACTAGTTTTGGTAACTTTAATAAATTTTCATTGACCAAATAAAATCCTTATTTAAAATGGTGATATCAAAATTTACTTGGTGTAAATTTTTAGGAATATTTCTGATAAAGTTCATTTTTAATGAATAGTGTAAAATATTGTATTTTAATTCAAAACTGTGCTTTAATATAATTTATTTTTATTGTTAGATTATTTTTTTAATTGGTTTTAATGTTTAATTATAATATATTTATACAATTTAATACAATTCTGGTCAATTGAATTAATTTCACTTTAAAAGTGAACATAAACAAGTGTCAATCATTTGATATTATTGTTTCTTAAAAACACACTATTTGTTTTAACAACGGGAATTAATTATAAATTAATTAATGCAACTTATAAGTTTAGAATTTTATAAAATTGATAAAATTTTGGAATTTGGAATATAAAATATATCATATTCTTATTTTTTCGTATGTTTGTGAAAAACATCAATTTTTGATGAATAGTGAAACCACTTAGTAGTAGTTAAAAAATCTGACTTTTTCATTTAAATGAAATTTTACCACATCTGAGAATTGAATTTAAAAAATCCATCATACATGGTAGTTATTAATATGTAAAATGTGGTTCAATAAGATGAAAATAATTTTTGGTGAATAGTTACTTTTGACTTTTCTTTACCGCGGTTAAAGGTAGATAAGACAATTCAAGGTAAAAAGAATATTATAATAATTTAGAATTACCTTAGAACTTGTCCTAAACTTGTGGGATGAGTCATGGCCGGCCATGGCCATCTTTGGGTCGACATTGGGACTCTAGGGTTCAACTCATGAATGAAAATGACACTTTAGATTAATTAATTTAATGTAAAGGAAAAATTGACAAAAAAAAATATTTTAGTAAATTACTTTTTATATTGAGTTCTATAAGTAATATTTTTGACAATAAATTTTTATTGGAAAGCTAAAAATATTTCCTACATCATAGTATTTGTTCATAATTTTTAGACATCAAATAAATTAAATTATTTATGACACAATAATGATGTAGTGTTTAGCCCATTAATAAATGATTTAGATAAATATGATTATAAATATTAAACTAAAATCCAAATACTGACCAATTTTTATCGGTTGATTTTATTTTGGTCGTGAGTAATCTTATATTCATCATTAACAAGTTTTGGATCTTTAGAAAATGAAGATAATTTTATTATAAAATAATATTTGCAAACTTTCTGAAAGAGACCCTCCTCCCACCAATATAAGGAGACGACTTCTAACCAATTCTTCACACCTCTAAATCCATTAGGATCGTCCAACATATGCTCAATTAAGCTCCCTACATCCCTCTATTTCATATAGAAGCCTTATCTTAGGAATAAGGCACTTCAACAAACCATTTTGGTTCAAATGAAACAAGGTTTCCCAAATCAAAAGGTAATGGTTTCTCTTGACTTTTTTCCTCTTATTTTACTTCTCTAACCCATAATCTCTTTTTATTACATTTTTTTATAGAAACACAAGTATCCTAAATAAACTAGGATGTTTTTATGAGAAGGATTCAAACTACACTTACACACACCTCCATCTAATTGGTGAATAACATAATGTTTTTGTGGATGGAAAACTAACGCCTCACGAAACGATGATTGTTCAATTACCCCTACCCCATATTATGGTGTCCATTATGATGGAAATGTATTTATATATGATATATATTGTGTTTATGTTTTCTATATGCTTCTTTATTTTCCATTTATATCATACCATTATGGTTTCCATTATGCGTAAATGAGATAATTTCATTTGAGGAAGTGCGGACTACCGCCCACTCAATGTGATATGACTCATTAATGCCATATGTGGGACGTATAAAGGATGGATTTATAATTTTATATATGATATAATATTATAATTATAATATAACTATGTATCATTATGTTTGAATTCCATTAAAATAGGAAATAGAAATGAAAGTAGCGTTCATGCGTACGTACGGCTTACCGTCCCCATGAACGGTGCATTTCATTTCTTACCTCCAAATGTTATGTACTATTGTAAATACATGTATATAGTGGATATATATAATATATAATATATATATGATATCTAAATCATTAATTAAATTATATATATAATAGACTATTGACCACATAGATAACTTCTAAATATAAGGTGTTCATTTTTTACTCAAGTACCAAATATTGACAAAATGACCATTAATAACATAAATGATTAAATAATGTTTATAACATGGTAATAAGTGATATAAAAGGAATAATAAACTTGAATAAGGTTTTTAAGCATGTAGAAATTAACTTTAATTTATTATTCAAAAGATTAAAGAACGATCGTGTCAATTCAGACATGAGGTAAGGGACTTCGTCTCAATATACATTCATTGAGGCATATTTCGATAATATATATACCTTCTTTTTTTACATAGTGTATAGTAAAACCCTCTTAATTTTACTTTCATTAAAAGGTAATATTTTTCTACAAAGCGTTTTACTAAGTGATAGAATGAATGTTTTTGAAGTTTGTGGCAACAATGACCTCTCCACCGCTGTAATCGTTATTGGGCTTCCTCTATAAGCCTTAATGTTTTCTAAAATGAAAACGAAAATCCCTTATTCTGTTTTTGGGTGTTTTGGTATTGAAAATTGTTTTTAAAATGGATTTATTATATCAATATATTGAAATTATTTCTTGTAATTGCAAATTAGATGTTATTTGTGAAATGTTTATATTTTCAATATTTTATGTTTTATGATTTTATAATGGTACTTGGACATTTGAGGGGTGCTAACATGATAAACTAAATGACTGGTGGTGCCGTGATAATCCAGGATGGGTGGTTATGTTATAACCTCCATAGCATTGGGTATGGAAGTCATCCATATGGATATTCCATTTAAGAATATGTGTGGAAGATGATCGTATTTTAATTCCATTTAAGTATGTTTATGTCCAATGTTATCTTTATATGTTATGTGTTATTTATATGGGTAATATTTTGGTTAAAAAAGGGTATGTAGTGATATTTTATTCAGTGAAGTGTATTTACTACTTCATAAAGGTGAAAAGTATTACTTCTGTAAAATTATTCATTGTTTACTTGTTGTTTTGAAAAACTAACAGTTTTCCTTCTTTGTGTATCCCTTACTAAGATTTTTATGCTCATACAACGTTTTTGAAATGTTTTTCACATGAAATAATGTGGAATAAGGTCAAGGATGGGATCACGGAAAAGTAATGTTGTCTTAAACATGGAACTAGATATGACTCTTTTTTAAGAGATCTTGTTTTGTGAATAAATGTAAACTGAGTGGAAGTGTCTACTATGTATTTGAAATAAAATTTAATAGTTATGGCCTAACTTTCTAAAAATATAAACCTAAAAAGATCCTCAGTGTGAATTATTAACTTAATTCAATATTGTGTATGCTTTAAGGCCGGGTCCTTATAGAAATTCCTTCAATATTGGTTATTTACCAACAATTTCAGCTATAAATTCATCCATTAAGAAATAATTACTCGTACAAGAAAAGTAACTACTGTAAGGATTTCATTGTAAGTATTATATTGACAGAAAATATTCATTTGATTTATAATATGAAATTTAATCTCTTTTTCAAAGAAACTAGAATGGATCTATGTAGATGTATATCATTGATTCTAAAAATCCCATCAAATTTTATTATAAAATGTCTAAAATGATTTTCGGGGAGAACATTCCGAACATAAATTATTCAAATAATAGTTTTAAACATTGGATTCAATCACCAGACCATTAATAGTTTTCTCTTATAATAAAATATATATCAGTTTGGGAAAAAAATTTATATTATTTATTCCCAAAACCCATCAAAATTATTTATATGAGGTATAAAATAATTTTCCGGAAGTACATTCCCAACATAAATCAATTAGAGAAGAGTATTAGACATTGGATTCAATCCTCACACTATTAAGAGTTTTCACCAATAATTAAATTTAAATCAATTTGGGAAACAAATTAATTATATTATAATCCTTTTAAAATAGAAGTCAATATATATAAATAGATTCAAATTTGATATTTTTATTGTAACTTTAACATTACCATTTCATGAAATGAATGAATATATAGAAGTCGAATAAAATAAAATATTATGATTTCACATATCACCACATAAACATCATATTTATTTATTTAATATGTAATTGAAACAAAAAATGGTTTTTTTGAGTTTCATGTAATAAAATTTGATTAAAATCATATGTTAATAGAAATTAATTTTAATGTTTCATAAATAGGAAAAATTTTATATAAAGCAATAAAATTTTAGGTTCATCCAATATAACTTCTTATTCAAAATCATATGTTTCATGTTATATCCCCCAATTATTAATAACATGGAAAATAAATATCAAACCCCCTCTATTATATCAATTTAGATGACCTGATAATACCATAGTTACATAGTAAAAATATTTAAAGACTACTCACTATATATACTAACGAATAAAACACTATAATAAATATTTTTATTTTACGATATGATTAGTTACATAACCAACTTATTTCAAAAACATTAAAAATCTCCCTTTTATATTCTTCATACATGATACACTATTATATATATCATATGTAATACCCTTATACATAACATGGGGAATGGAAACATAAGAATGGGTCAGCTCAAATGCTAATTAATTTTAGATATATGATATCTTAATCAAATATCATAAGTGATAGTTAGTTGAATATTTGGGTATGAGAAAAAAAATCAAGTATCAGGGGATTAACATAAGAGAGTCATAATTAATATTGCATAGATCATAAATCATGGTCCCCTATATAATTATTGTGAATAAACTATATCCTGAGAAATATGTGATTAGAAAACATGATCCAATATTTATGATCAACGGAATTATAAAAAATTAGTATGAAAATGGAATAATAGTGAAAGAGAAACACAAATATATATAATCACATCTTATTCAAAACAAAATAACCAAGACCAAAATTACATTATAAATAGAGTCTCATAGTTTATACCATTTGCTCTTTATTCCCTTTAAAAATAAATTAATTGGGTTCATTCCACTATCTATATGATGTCATCTCATAAAATATAATACTTTAACCAATTCATTATACAGTTATATAAATCCTATACCACTCATCACATAATTAAAACAATATATATATCATCCTCATGAAAATAAAAATAAAAATAATTTAATTATTTCTTAATTAACCAATGGAATGAAATAGGTTTTATATAACATCTAAAAAAATGATCAATAGTCATTAGTCAAATAAAGGGGGATGCATTCATTTGAGTATACCCACAATGAAGCATAAGAATCATTAATTGATATTGACATATATGAAATAAATATATATAATAATTATGATATTAAATAAAAAATTATAATACAAATACACATTAATATTTTTATAACATATATTTCAAAATAAAACATCATAAAATAGTGATAATAAAAATTTAATTTCAAAAAAAGTGATGATTTAAATTATTTTATTCTTAATGTTAATTTAGGAAGATGGTGGTAAAATATATTCAAAGTAGATGATTTTAAAAAGGTAGGTACCTCTCACACTTTGGAAAAAATATATGATGTTAATAGATAATTTCCAATGATGATAACGATTAAAAACTAATTATTTTATTTTATTTATTAATTTATTTCAATGATAATAGTAAATTTATTTATGAAATACTATAAGGAAAAAACAAACATTTATATATCAAGTCATTGATTTTGAAAATGGGGGATAATTAATATCATCCAAAATGAATACATAATGTCAAATTAGCTATATATAACATTTCAAAATAAATTAGGAAACAATTATGTAAAATGGTATGAATAATTGTAATATAAAAACAAAAATACAATATATATATATATATATGGTTCTAGATATACCTAACAAAAAAATCGTCCAAATTGATATTGAGAATATTTATACTTCATTTTAAAGTTATATTTGAATTTAAAACATTACCTGAAACATCTACATGTTCATACATATTATGACACCATTGAATAATTTGATATAAAGATCAATGGAAACATGAAAAGTTGTGATTTATGAATCATGTATCATATTAACCATTACTAAACAAGAGTGAATCTTGAAATTAGTGTCTATTATGTAGTGGTTTCAGAAATTTTGTTAGGGATTTTCAATGATCATATTGTTAGTGGATGGAACTATTTATATCTCATGTGGTATTTTCAATGTACCCATGACATATATATAAGGTTTTAATTTTTAAAGGTCATGTAAAAAAAATAAAATAAATAAATTATTATAGAATTTCGGAGGATAAAAATATCCAAATAATCCATTCATTTACAATGTTTCAGTAATTTTATGATATTCTCTCTTAAGATAACAATTATAATGTAATTTAACCATTAATACGGTGATTAACATTCACAATAATAAATAATTTATGTGCCATCAAATTGAATTTTAATTATTATTAAATTAACAATTATTAATTCCGAATATAAAAAAAATTACAGAATTTAATTTCTAATGGTGAAACAAATTAATTTTGACATATGATGGAATATCATATTAAAAAATTATATAGAAAAAATTATTATTTTTTCATAAAAATGAATTTATACTTTTTTTATACAAAATATTTATAAATAAATTATTGGTTATTAATTATAATATAAATATATATATATATATCATTTACTTAGTTATAAATATTTTAATATAAATAACATATCATTTATATAAAAGAATATCTAACATAGAATATTTTTTTCTATACAGCCCATATTAATATTATAATTGATTATAAAATAAATATTCCATATTGTTATATAATTATATTATGGATGTTTATAATATTATTTA
The DNA here is from genome assembly GCA_963277665.1 of Viscum album. NCBI lineage: Eukaryota > Viridiplantae > Streptophyta > Magnoliopsida > Santalales > Viscaceae > Viscum > Viscum album. The sequence continues at coordinate 1,435,178,304 of OY728163.1, forward strand.
CTGCATATTATATTAATTTTATCTCAAAAATTATTGATACCATTTATCAATAATATTGTTAACATAAATTTGTTTTCATTAAAAATCATTTCATTTGAATCGAGGGAATTTTCCTTCATAAATTTAAACACTTTCAAATTTTCTAAATAAATTATTTTTTCAACTATATTTAATTTAACATTCTAATAACCTATCTTATTATTTTATATAATGAATTATTATTCACATTAGTTCTTTGTTTTTGGTATCTCCATCTTTCATGTTCAATAGAGTTTTTTAATTAGAAATAAATACTAGAATAACGGGCTACTATAAGATGATGATGGGTTGGTCAGGGATCCACACATATTATCACATTAATTTTTGGTATTAGACATCAATTAGGGATTTTGGGTAAATCATTTTATTTATTGAAGAATTACGGAATCATATTTCATTATAGAGTGAGGGTAATTTTTTTTTGGAAATTCATCCTATATTTGACCAACCAGTGATTTTGTGATAAAGCATATATGGTGTGGTGAATACCAAATCATTATAACTTATGGAATTTTGGGAGATGAAAAATATCGGATAAATAGTGGAATGCATTAATAATGCTTTTTGATGAATGGTTTCATGGTTAATATCATTTTATAGAATTATTCACATTAGTGGATTGAATATTTTATTGGGATCATATTAGGAATTCATTAGCTAAAAATATGTCATTATTTAATTAAAGATGGAGGTAGGATGTAATTTATTAAGGGAGGACCACCATATATTCATAAAGGAAACAGACATTATGGTTATTAGTTAGTAATTACTCATTTCATTATGGAATAGTTTAAATTTTGTTAATATTATTTTTCTATACTTAGAGTGAATATTATAAGTTCAAAATTCAATTAAAACAATTTATGACATCTTTAGGGGGTGGTAGTTTGGTAAAATATTATCCAATGTGAGTTATGATGGAGTTGGTGGATGAATAGTTTTATAGTTTATTAATAATTATGTGTTTAATTATAATCATAGAATTATAGGTTTTTTGTTTTTTATGTCTGGGGTGAAGTAAAAGGTCGCAAAAAATGATTAGGAGCAATGTCATGATGACTTTTCTAAAAAAAGTATGTCACAACCCTATAGAGATGTTATACAACAATAATTTATAATGTGGGAAAATTTATTATATTTTCATTTGTATGGAATTTATGTTTACATTTGATGTATTAAAGGGATCACTCTATGATTCTATGTATCATATTAGGTGATGTGTGAGGTTTTTGACATTGAATAACATTGACAATGAACTATGGTTTGAGTGGTGGAAGGGTGTCATTAAATGATGACTCTTTTTAATGTTTAGGTAAATCAATGGTTAAATGGATTAGTGGTGGGGATAAAATATTCTAGAGAATCTGTTGGGAATGTATCCACAGAATGAATAACAGGATCACATTGTGTAAATCCCATTATATTTGGTTTGGAACTCATTTTTTTGTGTTCATATCCTGAATTAAATGGGCTAGAAAGGGATAGACTTGGGAAAGTAGGTACCACAATGTGAATATTCTTTGCCTCTACAAGAATAAAAGAATGGTTTATTTAAAAAAAAGATAAATAATGGTCTTTTATGATTGGTAAATTGAAAATTAGATTTCAAGAGGCCCTCATTTGGGATGTATGTATATAGGGGGAGGTTGAGATTATTTCCCCCTTTTCTTTATTAACATCATTATATCCATATGAATTTTTAGAGTGTTATCACATAAATTAAAATTTATATATTAAAATTTATAAAATTTTTCATCCCCATTCCTTTCTCTTATGTTTAATCACCTAGTAAGGGATTCAGGTAGTGGATTCCACTATTGAATTGTGAAGTCATCCGACTTCATAGGGATTTCATGTGTTTCATGTTATTGAGTTCATGATAGGATGTGATGATTTCAACATTGACCATATTATAATGGAATGGTTTTATTAAGTATTTATTAATATTTTTTATCATTTATTATTATTTTTGGATTTAATCACATATATAATTTCTATATTTTCTATAGAGTATGTTCAGGAGTCTTTTGGGAGTGACCAAACCCCATTTCACATTATTTCTACATTGAAAAGTCTTCCAATTATCTTTTTACTATTATACATTATTTTAAATGTATTTTTAATTAACTAATTTTCTAATTTGATTATATTTTTATATTATATATGTTCTTATGGGCGCAAATTATTTATGCATGATCATAAAACATAATTAAAGATCTTTAGTTACGATTTAATCCTTAACATTATAAGAACCTTATAAATTTCTTATTTATATTTTATATAATTATAATTACTTTTATTACCTGGTTACATGTCAAGGGTTGTTTTACCCATAAATTGTATGATATTATATTATAATTATTCTCAATAAGTACTGTATCACTTCCTAAAAGAATTTTTTATAACAACTTAGTTAAAATACTTTTAATAAACCTTTTCTTATTTTTTGGTGGAATTTTTTGAAATATAAAAACTAATAATAGTTTATTTTTGTGGAATATAATAAAAAAATTGTGATGATGAAAATTTAATTTCTAAGGAATTTTATTATTTTGTAATTAGGTTTTGAAAAAAATAAAATAAATTCATGGTTCTAATGAATGTTCTGGTTAGATTTAGGTAAGGTTATAAAATGTAAAATTATGGTACTTGTTTCCATTGTTAATTTATTATTTATATGATATGTTTTTAAAGTAAATATGGAATATCCTTACTGATAAATGGTTTGGTAAGTTTACCATCATGTTGGAAGATCCATGATTTCAAATTCATGGTTGAATTTTCTGGAATAATATTTTTAATTTCTAGGTTATTTATATTATTTCATGATGATTAATTATTTCCAACATTGTTCAATAATGTTATTATTTTTTATTATATAAAATAATCATATATATTTTTTAGTTTACCCTCTTACAAGGTAGAGATTGGAAGATTCATTTGGTATAATCAATCAATGCCAATAACCATAAATTGAGGATGCATTTTCCTTTTGTGAATATTATCGATAATATATATGAGTATAATGAAACATTCAACATGATTAAGGGATATGTCTCGAGTGAATAGATCTATTATTGTTAGTGTATAAACTTCTAAGACCTACTACATACAACGTTTATAGTTTCATGAATGTATTTATTATTTGAATGTCAACTGTATAAGTTAAAAGAAACTATAAATTCTTGTATGGAATGAGTCATTAGTGTGTAATCACTATGAGAGGGATGTATTGGGTACTAAATGTGTGCCCTAGCCTATCGTGAAATGTATTATTTGGGTACATTATGTGTTTCATCCCCTGATGAGGGTATTTGTTGGTACATTCTTGTGTGGTATCAATTGGGTGAAAAACGACCTTGTTTTTATTGTGATTCATGTCCTACATGATTAAGGATGAATAAATTGTTTTATGTGTAGAATAAAATGATTATGATGGGATAAACATGGTCATTATTAGACTGTATCTCTTTATTGAGAAAGCATGATCATTGTACATACTGTATTGAATCTATTATGTGAGAACGGATTATCAATGAACATATCCTTACTGGGAATGTATGGTCAACATACTTTATGTGAAACTTCCCTTGAGATTGTATGTTTTGGGTATTAAGTATTGAGATCACATGAAGGAAAAGGATAATAGTTGAGGAATGATGTAATTATTAACCTTTTATTTCTGGAATGGGTATGTATTTGTGGCATGGGATTACTTTTTCCCATCAGTAAATGAAGTCGGTTTGGCCTTTTGTTTTTATTTCATGGTTATCACACATCTTCCGGACACGTGTACACATATGTCCATTTTTTCTTATGTTTTAGGATGCTTTTATTGTAGGATTGTTGATTAAACTAGGTTATATGTGTTTCATACACAATAACCTAAACACTAAAATAATCAGTACTCCTATTGTAAAAAAAATTATTGGGAAATTGAAATTACCCCCTAAAAATGTACATTACAAGAGTTTTTATGTACATGGTTAGACCATTATGTTTTATTTTATAAAATATATTTCTTAAAGTTGTGAATATGATTCTAATTAATTTAGTTGTGGTGTTCCAATATTAAGTTGGATGATAATGTTGGTTCGGTATAGGGTCAGTGATATTTATTTTATTTTTATTTCCCCATATATATACTTATTAGTGGGTCATTTTATATTTATGTGATGATATAATTTTTACCATATACATCACTTTTACCAATTAATCCATATTATAAATAATTTTACTTAGTTTTATTCTTGATATGGGTACCCCTTTTACATCTCTGGTTAATTTCCCATAGGTTTTCAAGATAATAGTTATATAAATATGACATGATGAATTTTTAATTACCTATATAATATTATTAATGATTTAATACTGGGTTTATAGTCTCCCCATGATTTTTACAGACCTGTGTCTAGTCAATAGCCTCTCGAATATGGGGAAGAACACATGAGTTAATGGTGTATCCTCATCCAAGCGAAGTTTGGGTAATTAATTACAGGGATTGATAGCCTTACTCATCAAGATCTATTAATAATATATTTAATATTAAATTATTATATTAAATACATTATCTCATTTTATGAAATTCATAATGAAATGTTTTCTAGATTTATGATATATTTTATATTACTATAGGAAAACACACAAGTCCACGATTATCAAAACAATGACAATCCATTTCCATTAATTATTCTTAAAAACATTATTTTTAATTAATATTCTACCTATTATGTAATTTTATTATCACAACTAATACAAGTTTTCCCAATCATTCTGTTATGATATTTTATTGGTTATAGTATTTGGAAATAATCATATAGATTAATGTTCTAAATAGATGATTAATGAGGATTATAGAGGATCAATTTATGACCCCACGACCCAAAAACAAATCCCCACCCATATATTATAGAGTAACTATTATATATATGACAATACCACCAGTTATTGAGTAGAGATAATTTTCTATTTGGTGGACTTGGTTTCAAAGGGGGATCCCACACCACTCTCACTAGCTTGCTAATGGTACCATCTGGAATGCCGGTGGATTCAATCTAGACGTGTAAAACAATTTTAAATATGGATGTTTAATGGTTTATCTTTGATCATTATATTATTTACTCAAACTAATACACATGAAGCACTAATGCAGCTATAAATAGTCATCAAGGTAGTGATGGATTTAAACTATGAATATCTAAAACCACTACATTCCAGTTAATGGTTCTTGATTGATCAAAAATGTCCTTGTTTAGTAGATATCCATGAAAACAACCCTTTACCAAAATGAAATCATGATTTAATAGTTATAACAAAATTTACATATCATTTTCACATTGATCCATTATTCTTTATAATTATAATTATTAATTCATATTCTTATATCTTTTCTCATTCCCCCTCATATTTTATATATATTATTCTAAATCATCATGAATTAGTCTAGTGCATTGTAATTTATTTGAATATAAATCACCAAATTTCCCATTATCTTTTTTCAGTCATTTAAACCATTAGTGTGACTTTTTGGGACCTTGGTATACTTTAACACCATGGGACCACATTTTGGTTCGTGGTTTCTATTAAAACTAATGGATTCACTTCTTCTTCATTGTTTCCTAGTTCCAATTAGAATGATGTGAAAAACATAAAACACACAATCCTTGTTTTTTGGAGGACATGTATGAGATAACTCTTGATATATTACCAAAGACTTTTACAAACTTTTTCCTCGTTAATTTACCCAATTTGTTTCTACAACTCCTATAATATTTATATTCCACTAAACTCATCTTACATTTATTATTTTATTTTTCAATATATTTCTTCCATGAAAATATCTATTATTTTATAAAATGATATTAAAAATATTTTTCATGGAGTTTAACCCCCATTATCTAGATATATTACCTCTACCATACATTTGGTATGAAAGGTAGTCTTTATATTTTTGGAATAATATTGAGGTTTTCAAAAATATAAGTTAGTTTTAAATTAATAACATAGTTAAAATTATGATCTTTTTAAATTGAAATATTTTTTAAAATCCCTTGGTTCTCCCAAATTGTAATCAATGGGTTATTCACCATATTTTTATATTTAAAATAATATTATTTAGAAGGAACAAATGTTAACATATAAATGCTGTTTATGTTATCATGTATGAATTTTTTTAAGCATTCATATATTAATACTATTTAAAAATAAGAAAAATGGGCACCAAATAATGATATCAGTTTTGAATTAGATGGTAATGAAATGGATGAATTAAATTGTGTGTAAGGACCCAGTGTTTATGTGTAACACTTTTTAATGAATAAATTCGTTTTTTATTATATTTTATAATATTATTCACACAATAAATAAATATAATGATTCAAAAACACTATTTCATTAATAAATATGGCTATACTAATTGTATATGAAACCAATTAAAATATCAAACTCAAAAATCGAGAAAAAATATAACTACTAAATTGGGAAAATATAGATCTCCCCAATCTACCAGAATCATTTACCCTACTAAAAACAGTATAGGGATGAAAAAATGTGAACTAAGAAATATTAGTGAAAATGGAAATATATAACCTTTAGTGTAATTGATTAAAATATTGTTCTAAATAATAAATTCTAATTTATATGAGTTAATGTGGCCATTATAGTAGTAATGTGACCATTGAAATAGTATCCTGACCATTGAGAATAATAACCTGACCATTGGGAATAGTAACATGAACATTAGAATATTATTTATAACATAATATAATAAATTTTAATATGAATAAAATTTATCCTGAAAAATTAATGTAAATATAAATTTTATAATGTCGAAAATATAAATATCATTCCTAAGAAACACAAAGCAAATATAGGCATATTTTTATACTATATTTTAAATTTTTATATTAAAATCATTATTTTTTATATTTAAAATTAAAATAACAAATTTTTAAACATAGTTAAATAAAATGAATATAATTTTATAAATCATAACATTGAAATTGTACAATGATTATTTTTTTGATAATTTCCCGAAATACATCAATTTTCTAATGAATAGTAAAAAATATTGTTTTTCCAATAACGAGTGTATGTTAAATTACAAAATGCATGATTTAAAAATGATATAATTCTTTATATAACCTATGATTTTAAAATAATATATCATATTTCATAAAATAGTCCTTAATCAATGATAAACGAAATTTACAAACATAATTTGAACATTCCAAAACAAGAAGTCTAAATAGATTCCTTAAAATAAATTTTTTTCTTTCATTGGTCATTCAATTTTAGTAGACATATTATTTAAAATTATAAACGGTAATTGAAGGAATAAACTGATTTAAATTTTCATGAATTCAATATTACATGTTTTATCATCAATATATTATTTAACACAAAATCTATTTCTAAAAGTATATATCTCCTAATTTATAAATAACGCATCTCTCTCCCCTTGAAAACCCACTCTTTATAGCCATTGCTTACCCATTTCTATTCTGAAATAACTGCCTATGGAATATTTTAATCCATATGGACTTCTGAGGGTATTCCAACTCCAAAAATGGAAGGATTTGTATAGTCGTACAAGATAAGCTACACCGAAAAAATATCTTGTTCATCATCAATTAACCCATTCTGCTTTAATCCAATATTTTTACAAATTATTTCGAAATAAAGTATTAAAATATTTAATTATGAATAAATTTATTATTATATTAATGATTTCTAATTCCTTTATAAATTATATTTTTAATGAATTTATTTTTTATACCTCTTTTTTTCATATATTCATGATGTTCCCAATAATGTACGGTCAACCACAAACAAGGATGTTTCAAATTCATTTCTTATCACCTACACAATGAATGGTTAAAATGAATTATTTATTATATATGAATATAAATATTTATTTATTTCATTCTTCTTCAGTTTTATATACATATTACGTTGAATAAAATAGGGTATTCCATGAAAAAGTTGACAATTTTAATAAAACATGATATTAAAATGCTTCTGTTTCATCAATTAAAATTAGAATTTATAATAAAATAAAAGTATTTGATAAATATTTGTATAAATAACTATGATTTAGCTCTAGATAAATGTTTCAATAAATTTTATTCTTTTGTTCATAAAGCAAAAATTTTATGAAACAATGTGGTAAAAAAGTTAAAGGGATTCTTAAACCCAACTCCGTTTATTTGGGTTTTCCCTATTTTTCATCAATTTTTGAATGTATATTAATTTAATATTACCAAATATAATTTCATTATTCTATAGATTTTTTTTATTATATTCATGTTTTGATCACGGTTTAATGTCAAATGCACTGATTTCTCAAAATAATTCTTCTTTTCAAAACACATCTAGAGATTGATTCTTCTAGGCTCAATGATGTTCATTCTTATAGAAAATATTTTTTCCAATTTTTCATTTATAAACAACATAATTTATTGATTAATAAATACAATATTAAATTCATATGAATCCCAATTATTTAAATAGTTTATTTTATGACTATGACTATTATACATTCTATGTGTGATGCCTAATTGTGTAAATGTAATGATGTGATAGGATGGATAGAAATTACATAGACATCCATTTAATTGGGTAATGTTACCTATATTTTAATAAAATGTTTAATATTGATGTAAATTATTCAATCTTTTTTAACAATAATTATTTTAATAATTTTCACATATGTTACGTTTGAACATGATGGAAACATTGTTCACAATAATGTAAGATATTTTACCGCAATGAAACGATGTTTCAATATTATTGATTTCTAAATTCCATAAATTTTTGGATTTTTATCCTCATTATATTGATAATAATCAGAAGACTATATTATAAGGATTATTACCACTCATTTTATAATTATTATGGCCTATTATTCATCATATTACAAGTATTTTAGATCACTTGTTTCATTGACGTATATCCTTAATTGATTACTTACCCTATGAAGCATGTGAGGGAAAATATGATGATAGGGAATAATTAATTAAAAATATTCATGGTTTATTACATAAAATCAATGTATAAGACCAATTTTTTTAAGACAATAAACCATTGGATAGATGTTTTTAATGTTATTATTATTTTTATCGCTAAAATTTAGTAATAGTAATGTATGAAAAATTAGGGTACCTATAGTTTTTTGTAACTCATAGTTTATTTAATGTGGGAATAAGGATTGTAAAACAGTAATGAAAACCCATAGGATAGGAATAATTATATATAAACGAAAATGAAATTATTTTATAAAAAAGGGTAATGATTGGGATCACATAAGATATGCCATTAGTGTTAATTATGAAAAATTAAATATTTATCCATTATCTTTGACCAAATTTCTTTTTCAAATATTTTATATTTTAAAAAATGGTGGGAACTAAAAGAAAACAGTCCAAAAACCCATGTCGGGAAAAATAAAAAGACTGTCAAAACGACACAACCAATGCCATGGGATTGAAGTTCCTAAAAAATAGTAAAGATTTCCCAGTTATATCAGGAAATGAGTAATAACGTAAATCATATAGAATATCTATGTTATGAAAATAAGAATAATATATCCATTGAGTACTTTATGTGGCAATTTTCATTGACATTTATTAGAATATTTAACCCCTTTACCGTAGAACATTGGTTTAACTCAATTAAAAAGGTCATTTAAGTGCTCTATTATTTTTGAGAAGGATAATGAGTCCACTGTAATTTTTCATTTCGATCAAGAAGTCAACCAATGGTGGGTGTTTACTTTGAACTCCAAACCATAGGGTTAAATGGAAGAGATGTATTGAGAATAATTTAAGAAAATATTTCTTACATATATATCTTTCAAACTCTTCAAACAATGATACAAATAGAATACATATATAAAAATAAAAAGTATGGTGAATCAATTATTTATTAAAAGGAAAACATCACATGAATTTCATGATATTACATGGTTTTATTATCAATGGTGATAGAAAATTATGTACAATCTTTTCTGGTTTAAAGACAAGTGGTAAAAAAGATCTAAAATAATAGACTTTAGGGGTTATGATGAAGTGGGTGGATATGAACACAAAGTACATATATTTTTTTAGTGAATGTTAAAATGTTTATAGTGATTAGAAAATAATATTGATGTTTTAGGTAGGTGGGTCAAATGAAAATGGTTGATGGAGGATCCAACTACCCACATCCCTAACATGCAGGGAGAAGCTTCATGGAAATTGTCTCAATTGGATGGGTGAAATGATTCAATTGTGGGAAATATTTCCATTAATATCCTAAATTTCGAGGATACCAAAATTTGAAAATAATTAGGATGGAGGAATAGAGGTAACCTTTTAATTAACCCCTTATGGTTCAATTCATCATTAAAAGGGGGAAGTGTACTAAGAAATCTAATGCACTAAACATGGAGTCTTTGAGGCTATTCAGTGTCAGCTACCACCAAATACAAATATTAAAAAGGAAACATTATGCCATCATGAAGGCTAATATTGATCATGAAAATTAATTCATAAATGATACAATTTATTTTCATGAAATAATGTAAAATTTATTATTGTATTATAGTTTTATGTATTAATTTATATATTGCATGTTCGGAAGAATTATTCAATCAATGACCTCATACCTTGAAGTAAGATTATGCATAAATCACCTAGTGGTGAAATAATTTAAAATCCGGTGTTATACACTTATATTATTGGAATATGTGGGAATATTATCCTGTTGAATCACATAATTATTACCTTATTGGAATTCGATGCTATAGTGGGAACAAATTATGTTTCATTATATAGAGCACACATTAACTGTCTAGAAAAGTAACTCTCTTTTAATATTCTGAATAATCCAACAACCCAATAGAAAATTCAATGAAGTTCATGATCCTCATTTTAAAAAAATCTCAAAATTATGGGTGTTGATACTATAGGATTAAGAATGCATTGCTCAAATTTTTGAGTGATAAAAAGGTATTTACAACGAGGAAAATTCCTTTGTTTGGACATAATGTGTATTATTTCCCAAAGAAATACCTGGACATCCCCAATATCCTGAATTACATTTCTCAATATAGCTTACACACTGTGATGATATTATCTCAATAATACCCTATTTGACAAAAATTAATTAACTATAAGTGTTAAATAACCTGATATTGGATAATTTTGATGTTGTTCTCATAAGTCCTTGTTCATCACCTTGGGTATGCCAATACTCTTTATCAAGAAAAAAGGATGGATAAATGTGATTGTTTATAAAATATTGAGAGATCAACCTGATAACCATAAATAAAAAGATTCATTTTTCATGGATTTATTCCTTATTTGATCAACTTCAAGGAGCTCAGTACTTCTTAATTTAGAGTGAACATTTTACTTATCATCAACAGATGGTGTAGAAGGAAGGTATTTGGAAAACTGGTTTCTGAACAAGGTATGTGCACTATGAGATCATAGTGATTCCCTATAGAGTTATTAATTCCCATAAAGTATTCAAGGATTTAATTAATATAGTCTTTATGGAAAACAAAAAATATATTATAGTGTTTATCAATGATATACACATTTACTACGATAAAAACAGGGATCATAAAGGGAATCTAAGGATTGGGCTGTTAAAATTAAGTTAAGAGTTAATGTATTAAATTTTTATAGAATATAATTTTATTAATGTATAACCTCACATTAATGTGTAATAGAATCAAAATTGAGTTATTTATTATATAACCTTCAAAAAAGTCAACTGATAAATGGACAAGATGCACTAGTGTCACAAAAATTTTAAGTTTTCAGGGATTGTTTCGGTACTACTGACATTTTTTTGAGGAATTTTACATTATTGTGTAGACAGAAAAACTAATTTTTATGTGAAGGGGGTAATGTATGTCATGAATATAATATTGTGATTAATGATTTATGAAGCTATGAAAGAGGATAATGATTACACAAGTACTAAGACTAGTAATAATTAGAGATTTTTTTGATATAAAATGATTATTAAATGGAATTATTTAGTTTTGTACTCTTGCATAATGAAGAAGGGATAGCCTACACTTAAAAACATTAGATGATGCATGAGAACAACCAGTGGACACAATACCTAGAGAAAAATAGTTTATTTTTTACCTTGAAAATCTTATTGTACTACCTGCATAGTTAAAAGTTTGACATTTATACTCATCATGTGATACTAAATTATATATTTAGACAAAATGATCTCAAAAAAATAAATAGATAAGGTTAGATATAACCAAGGAATATGATTTAACTATTCACTATCATCATGGGAAAGGAAACAAGGTAGATGATGTTCTTAGAAGAAAAGTACCAACCACTCTATCTGTGATGCGGACTGAGTGTGACCCTGTATACATGGAAATTAAAAGGATTGATTTAAGAATCGGAATAGTAGGGAATAAATCCAACAATTCACATTTGTTTTCCCAATAATCCATCAAATAGAAAACTAATGAGTCCCTGAGGGATGATCTGTAGCTACAAAATAAAGATGAAGATGTAAAAGAATGGAAGATGCAATCATCCCATATCATTGATGGAAGGTGTAATTCTTTTTCGAAGGAGGATTTATATGTCTTATTAACCTATGATAAAGAATGGGTAATTATACAAAGAACAGGGATCATCATTTCCCATCCATTATATAAGTACCATGTTGTATCACGATCATTAATAAAACACTGGGTTAGACCACATGGGGAAGGATATCGATAAGTACAACTCTGTGTTTTTTTATGTCAGCAAGTAAAAGTAGAGAGAATGAAGTACAGGGGGATGATGAAACATTTTTCTATATCCACATGGATATGGGAGAATTTAACTATGGATTCTATCAGAGATATCTTCAAAATGCCCAAAGGAAATAATGTGATATGGGTTGTGGTGGATGGAATCACTAAGACTACCCACTTAATTGTTATTATGGAATCTTTTAGGCTTGGATAACTATCCCAAATATATGTGAATAAATTTTTTATTTTGCATGGGGTACTTTAGTATGCCTCGTTTCTTGTATATAACCCTTTATTGATGATTTTAATGTTTTTTAAGTTATTGGTGATGAATGGGTGAATTTGGAGAACATTAAATGATGTTTCAGGCAAAGGGGAAGTTGCACGGGCGGTGCACAGGTTGTTTAAACCGGGTGGACAAACCATTCATAGGTGGCCCTTGAGGCTGTAGCTACCACACCTACAGCACACGGTTTTCCTAACCATGTGGCCAAACTGTGCATGGAGTGTCTGCCGAGGAAGTGGCTAACACACGATTAGTTCACTTTTTGTCTAACTGTAAGAGAAAACCATGTGGCCACATAAACGAGTTCCTATAAAGGAGGATCTCACGCAGTTTTTCCTCTAGGATACTTTTTTTTCCTATTGAGTGGCCCTAAAAAGGGATTTTGCTTCTCCAAAGGTTACATAAGATTCTCCCATTGTTCCAGAGGCAATCTGATGGATTCTTTTGGCGAATCAAATTCGGATTCTTGAGGTATGTGATCGATCTTCATCGTTCTTGATCGGTTTCTTAGATCTACATAAGTATACTTCTCTTATTTTCTCGGTTTATTAGATCTACACATGTTATGGGTAGATCTAAGTGTGTGGATGCCAAATATGATGAGATTTGGTCTTTGCCTTGCTAGGAGAAGAGATCTACGGTGGGGTTTTGAAGAAGCAACCCTGTTTTCTTGTGCGTTCTTTGTTCGTTGTGGTTGTCATCAAAACCCTAAAGGTAGGAGGATTATCACTCCACTCCTCTAGTTATAATTGGATGGCTTAGTTTCAAATTGGGTTATTTTAATTGAATTGATTGTGGAGTGTATAGAATAAATCTTTTTAGTGATGATTTATTGTTTTAGAGAAATTGTGAAATATTGGTGAATTATTGGGAATGTTATTTTGATTCTTCAATTTAAAATGATGATTTCAAATTATGGATTTCTTGAAATTGTAAATGGGTTGATGAAAAAAGGGTTTTCATTAAAAAGGATGTTTTATTAAAATGGTTTGTAACTGAAATGGTTTGGAATTGAAATGGTTTTGATGGAAATCGTTTTCAATAAAAAGGGAGTTCTATTGAAATGGTTTGTAATTGAACTGGTTTGGCATTGAAATGGTTTTGATGGAAATGGATTTCAATAAATAGGGATATTTGATGAAATTGTTTGGAATTAAAATTGTATAGAAATGAAATGGTTTTTATGGAAATGGTTTTCAAGAAATGTTTTTTTATTGAATGGTTGTTTTGGAAAGATTGATGGGAATATGTGGTGTTTTTTCATGATGCATGTATGAGACTTGGTTGAAATATGACCTTGTAATTGGTTCCAAATGTGTAATGGCACATGGTAACTATATGTACGAGGCTTGGTAGAAATATGACCTTGTGGACGGTTCCGAATGATTAATGGTACATGGTAACTATCTGTACGAGTTTTTCTTGAAATATGACCTTTTGCTCAGTTCCAAAGGTGTAATGGAAAATCAAAAACAATTACATTTTGATGACTTGGTAGATCAATGATAAACCGCTCATGAGTATGGAACTGTCATAATGAAGCATGCATGGTTGGTTTCTGGGGATTTTGTGAAATGGATGGGTATGACAAAAAGGGAATTTTGTGAAATTGGTTCTAAAGCCTGTTTGGTTATTTTTCGGGAAAAATAACTTGCTAGAAAACATGGTTTCAATTGAACTTGTATACTTTTGGTATAAATGGTTTGGAAACTTGTTTATATTTAGGTATAAAATGCTTTTGAGAAAAAAATTTTATATAAAATGTTTTTATATAAATGTTTCTAACTCTTCTATCTTAGTGGAATGAGTAAGGAAGTAATTGGGTAAACCAACTATGTTTTATACTCACCCATGTGTTGGCACTTTGGTGATTTTGCAGATGTCGTGTTCCGACATACAGGTAATGTTAATGCATCTTATTTTCAGTGCCTCGTGGTGATACTTGGGAGATGTTGTGGAGCTTGGAGCTTGTAGAGAACAAAGTCATGGTGTCTTTTGAGAGTCTTGAGTGGTTCATCTGCTTTGTACTTTGATACATCAATTGGTCTTACGCTATTGTGTACATGATGTGTTTTGACATAAATAAAGTTGTATATTTGGCATTCATTTGTTCAGGCATCATATAGTGAATGTTTGGTTATTCTTGGTTGGTTTATGGGTTATTTTTTAAAGGGTAAATTATCCCCCATATTGTATTTGAAAACCTTCAACATTTATTTCCAGCCTTTTTCATCTTGGGGATGTCTCTTAAGGCCTAGTAATGACATTTTGTACTCTCAAGCCAATGAGAAGTGGTAGGTCATTAAAAATGGTATCAGCTTGTTCGGTCCATTCCTAACTAGTAGTCATCGATGTTCCTAGTCTTGGAGTTGGAATTCCTTATTTTATATTCCTTGGGAAGAAATCTTAGACATGAGTAGGATTGTCGAAACATGTAATGTATAACATAAAAGTATGTAGCTAACCCATTTATGCTGATCTTCATGTTACCGGGGTGTTGGGTACATAAGCGTTTTGGATACACTTTTAGAATGTTGGAAATATCATTGTCATGGGTTTAGCCAATGATATGATCATGAAATGAAATGTAGAGGAATGACCAAACATTAGGATTGCATATCCCATTGCGAGGAATGACTTATTATTTTTTTCATGGAGAGAATTTTTAAAATGAAAAAATGAAAAAATTGTTTTAAGTGATTGATTTTGAAAACATGATATTTGGTGTATTCTGAAAATGGGTTGATTTTCAAAAAGGCATTTTGAATGTTCTTAAAATATTTGAACATGGAAAAATGAAACTTTGGAAAAAAAAAATTATGTGATAGTTGATGTGATAGAATTTGAAATGCTAAGCCATCAGTTTCTAGAGAGTGAGATTGACGGTGGATGTTGTTGGTTTAGAAAATGGAACCCGGTAAGGATCGTCAAAACCCACCCAAAGAAGCTGTGGAGAATGTCGTTGAACCAGAACAACATGTGAAACAAGATATGGTTCATAGTATTGTCTAGGATTTTCATGCTATGGATACGGGGAAACAGAGGAATGAACCATGCCATCTGGATCATACCATCTAGTTTATGAAGCAGAATCCACCAATCCTTCGGGGCGATGCTGAACCTGAAAAGACGGAGGTGTGGCTATGTAGGATGAATCATGTCTTCAATTTCATTGGCACACCAACAGAGCTCAAGTTCAAGTTGGAGACGTATATTCTAGATGATCCTTCATGAAAATGGTGGGATTTAGCGGTGCATTCTAAATTGGATGAAGGACTTACATGGGAGGATTCTGAAGAATTGCTCAACAAAAAATTATATCCTCACATGTTCAAAATCTATAAAACAAAGAACATCTTCTGATTGAAGCAGGAGAGACTCTCCATCATAGAGTATGTAGCTAAGTTCATGAATTTAGTCCATTTTTTTCATAGGTTGCGTCAAGTGTGTCATTGGAGGCACACATCTTCCAATCAGGGCTAAGGTAAGAGATTCGATCAAAGATTGTGGTTCTCTATATTATGTATTATACAGAAATGGTGAACAGACTGACTGTTGCTAAGCGTGATATCTCTGGATAGATTGGAGGAGGAATGATGATACCTACAGGAAATGTTGGGATCTCTACTGCTAGGAACAAGAGGAAAATAGAAACCTATTTCCATAGTGAAAGTGGAAATCAGAACCAGGCG
Source organism: Viscum album (assembly GCA_963277665.1). Lineage (NCBI taxonomy): Eukaryota > Viridiplantae > Streptophyta > Magnoliopsida > Santalales > Viscaceae > Viscum > Viscum album. Next base: position 1,435,195,087 of record OY728163.1, read on the forward strand.
GCGGGAGCAGTGAACCTTCCTCCACGACCCCATATCAAAGTAGTTTTTTTTGAATGTGGTTCGCAAGACCACATAAATCATTACTGTTCAGCACAACCTCGAGAACCTCACAATTGCATGAAAATGGGGGAATCTACAGTGCTATTTTATGAATGCTCAGAGGTCGGGAGCACGTGACACTTCCCTGGCATCGCATGCATCGTGTGATTCGATAGGAAGATAACAGTAGAGTCAGTATTTCCAACATAACAGAAATATCCATGGTGATTTGCGAAATACCATGACTTCACAGAAAGGGAAACCTCATCAAGGAAACAAGGAGAATAGTATAGTGAAGAAGCAATTGTATGGAGGTGAGCAGATGATTTTCGATGATCAGGCTGGACCGTCTATAGTAATAGGTATGATTATTTTTAATTCTACCTTTGTGCAAGTTTGGTTTGATACTGGTGCATCACATTCCTTCATTTCTTCTCATGTTGTTTACATTCTATGTTTAAAACTATAAATGATGTATTTTGTATTGAAACTGAAAAATCCTCTTGGTTAAAGAGAATGTCGAGCATTTCTTTCAAGATAATGTTCTATAACTATTGATGGAGATGAGTTAAAATGGGACTCCTCAACATTGGATATGGATGAAAATGATGTAATCCTCAGTATGGATTGGCTGACAATGTTCAAAGCTTGATTCAAATGTTATAAGAGAACAGTTTGTATCACGATTGAGGACGGCGTTGACCATCTCTTCTAAGGAGAGAGGATGTAAAAGAATGGTTGAAAGAGGTTTTTGGCACCAATGGTGGGAACTATATCTAACCAATTGGCAGTGTTGACTTGAGCATCAATGGAAGAGATTAGAGATAATAGTTTTCTAGCTATTGTAGATCAATTTCATGATGTCTTTCCCAAAAAATTCTAAGGGTTACCACCTCTAAGGGATGTAGAGTTTTTGATTTATCTCCTTCCAGGGACCACTCCTATTTCCCTTCCATATTATAGGATGGAACCAAAAGTGTTTCTAGAATTGATTGTGCAGTTAGAGGAGCTGGAAAGCAAAGGGTTTATTCGACCATGTACGTCTCCATGGGAAACACCAGTTTTGTTTGTGAAGAATGTAAATGGTACTCTGCGTCTATGTTTTGATTATCTTAAGTTTAACCAAGTTACGATAAAGAATAGATATCCCCTTCCACACATTAATGATCTGTTCGATCAATTAATGGGAGCTCAGTTGTTTTCCAAGATTGGATTGCAATTAGGATTTCACCAATTGCGAGTTCGTAAGGTGGATATTCCAAAGTCAGCTTTTAGAAGTTTATATGGGAATTACGCATATGTAGTCATGCCTTTCGGTCTAATAAATGAATTGTCAGACTTCATGGAATTGATGAATCTTCTAATTCAACAATATATGGATTCTTTTTGTAACACCCTGAGATTTTATGAAAAATATTATTTTTAATTTCATTGATGTTTTGTGTTGTACGCTAAACCAAAAAGAGCATTCACTACATGCATCCCTTACTTGGCTTGCATTACTCGCAATCACAACTTTCCATGATAGCGTGTGTTGTACACAATATAGAGTTTCACTAAACAACGATATGTTATTAAAATATTAAATAAACAAGCCGTTATGAATAGTAATACCCACTTTCTTAAATTTTATAAATTTTATCTTTCAAAATGGACTTAATATTTGGATTCAGAATATCAGAATTATCCTAGGGTGATTTTTTGTTAATTTTCTAAAAACATTCAATTTTTTATGAATAGTTAAAACACTGGGATACTATTTAAAAACCGACTTTTTATTTAAATAGTTATTTATTTTATTTATATTTATTTTAGGTTAAAATTGATACATAATACCTATACATGTTCAATTTAATTCATTTGAGTCATTTTATAATAATTTTAGATATATAAAAATTTTGTTGAACTTTTCACCGTCTTTTACCCACCTTCTAGGAAAATTTAAAAATTTACATAAAACAAAATTTTATTGCTTCTGTGAGTGTAATTTCGAAAATCTGAGACACACTATTAAAATCAACGACTAAAATGTGGTTCAATAAGGTAAAATTATTTTTTGGTGAATAGTAACTTTTTACTTTTATTTACCATAGTAAAAAGTAAATAGGGTAATTAAGGGTAAAAATGATGTTATTCATACCCTAAAACATTTCATAATTCTGTTGGATAAGTGTAATTCGACCAAAAACAGCCTTAGTAATAAAATATTACCCTTTTGGTCCACTTGGATTAGATTAGGACAATTATTATTATTTTATTTAAAGAAGAGTTAAATTAGTTAAAATCAATGTTTAATAACTAAAACATTTTTAATCTAGGGTTATACATAAGATAAATTAGACTATAAATATTAATTAAAAATATAATAATTTTTACTACATAATAGTATTTTATTTATAATTTTTGGACATTATATAAATTAATATATATATGACGCAATGATGATGCAATAATTACCTTATTAATGAAATATTAACATAACTGATTTTATAAATACCCAAATAAATGTAATTTGAGTCTTTTTATGAAATAAACTAATTTTATAGGTTAATATGACATGTGTTTATTTCTTTAATCAACCTTTTTTGAACTAATAATGTTTTTATGGATTTCACAAAAATCAATTACCAAATAGTGTGAAAATTGACATAAAATAGTTTTTAAAACAAATATTATATTATTAATTTTTATTATATTCCTAAAAATATATGGGTTGGTAAAATTTCATATATAAGGTTATATATATTAATAATCAACCACTTGGGGTTCATTTGGCTTGTTATTGTATGTTTATTAACTATATAGTGTAAGAAAACAGGAAGACATGGTAAAAGTTAAATTATATAACATAGAGTTAAATCTAAACGATAAGGTTACAATAGTAACCTAAACATTTCTAAAACCTATTGGTTGAGAGGATTTCGACCCATACCCACTTTATATTCAAAATAAATTAATTTGGAGCTATTATAAACCGAATATGACTTTATTATAAAATAATATTGTAAGTTTTTTCTAAAGTGCCCCTCTCCTCCATTATAAAAGGGCACCTCCTCCCTCTTCTCGTTACACACTTTTGAGACTTCATGCTCGGACAACCCCTTCTCATTTCCCATCTCAAATTCTGAATAAATATTATAGAGGTTCTTGTCTTCTCAAATTAAAAACTCTAGTGCCTTAAGCAAAAGCTTAAAAGATGTGCGTCGAAGAAGAGGTAATCTCTTCTACCGATTCTTTCAAGTTTCTTTCGTCTTAAACATATTCTTCTTTAGTTGATTCATTATAAAGTGATATCATCAGTTTCAATGATATAATTATATGTTATTATAAATATAAAACATCCCCATTTCACCTTCTATCCATCCTACATAAAACGAAATTGCCGTGCTTGCATACGTACGGAATAAAGTCTCCACGCCGTGGTGTAATCTGTTTTTTCACCACCACCTTACTTGGATGGGTATAATGGTGTAATGAATAAATATATATATGGTTATTATAACATGATACTAATTCTAAGATATTATATCATCCACTCTAATTCCATTCAATAAATATGGGAACGATATCATCCCTCATGCGTACGTACGGATTACCGTCTCTATGACGCGATGAGATTCATTTTCCATGTTAACAATTAAAGAATGATTACAAAGTATATATAATAAGTAATAATGAAATATATGACATAATAATTCTACTGGTTAGATATATATATATATATATGTCATCTAATTAATTTCATTCAATTCAACAAGGAAACGAAAAACAACGTTCATGCGTACATACAGCCTACCGTCTCCATGAACGGTGTATTTACTTCCATTTATCAATATATTATATATATATATATTCAAAATATATATAATATATAAATCATGTTTTATATTCTTGAATTATGTAATCATGATCTAAGTAATCATATGAATAATTACAAGTCAAAACACGGATGATAAATGAAACGAATTTAACCAAAACGCTACTTTAACATGAATTTTCAAAAAAATGGGTAATATAAAGTCATAAGTTAACCATATATGATATCATAACAAGGAATATTATTCTTTAAGAAGTCAATGACATTATTTAAATCGTTATACAGGAGGTTTGGATACATACGAAGCATATCGGACATAAGGTAAGTGATAAATTTTGCAATCTGCTTTTTATCTGAGATTGCTTATACGTAAGTATTTACTATGGTTATATTTTTCATCCATGTCAATAAAAATGCTTTTCATAAAGTGTTTAATATTATTACATGCATTTTTAAAGTCATGTTTACCCCTCTTTGACTTTTACATTGTTTAATGGAAAGAATATTTCTTTTATTTACCAAACGAGAATCTTTTTGACTTTTCCTGAAAAAGTACAAGGAGAATGTTTTTTAATTATATGGCCTCAATGGATTTTTATGATTTCATAAAGCCTAATTTCCATGAAGATACATCTATACGTTTTAATGGATATTTTAAATAAAATACTTTTCTTTTAAAATTTTTGGAATTTTTTGAAAATAAAATGATTTTGAAGAAGAAAGGATATTTTACACAAGAATTCATTTCAAGTGTTTTATCAAAAGTATTTTCCATCTATGATGAAATTATTGATCATGTTTATGTTTCAAGTGTAATGTCTCTATTATTTACATGGCCTTATTTTTCTTATGATGAAATTATATCCATCTGTTTTATATGGATTATGTGATGATGGGATGATGTTTATAAAGCCCATTTTATTCATTGGCTTATGATGAATGTTTTATGTTTATTTTGTGGCACTAGTAATAATGATTTCATTTTGAGATGGGTGGGACCTATATCTCCCATAAATTCATTGGTTAAAGATTTATATCTCATGATATAGACATGGATGGAATGGTAAGTTAATCTGGTTCAGTGATACAAGAATGAAACGAGGAGTGAACTCGATTCAGAAAGAGACTTTTTCCACTAAAATGGTCTTGGAATCAATGCCTTGTATACTATGGAAATCATATTATATGTTTAATGGTTGCCATTATTATATGTTTTATTCCAATGCTATTTATCATGATTGATTTTCCTTTATGATATATGCCTTACATACATCAAGATATATGTCATTGCTCAAGATTTTGATGTTTAGATTTTATGATCAAGTTTTTGCATTCAAATGTTTATGGATTGTTTTATGTTCCCTATTATACCCTTACTGAGCATTTGAGATCACCCTTTTTATGTTTTCTTTTCCCCAGGATATAAAGAATGGTTTTAGGTAAGAAAAAAAAAGGGTAAGATCATTATGGGAGATATTGAAGATCTTTCACCATGATTAGAAGATTATATTCCATGTTTCCAAAGACACTAAACTATTACAATCCTTTTGTGTCTATTTATGTTTTGTATTATGTATTATGAAAAAGTAATATATTGTCTATGTACTTCAATATTGGGTCTCTATAGTTGGTATCAGAGGAAAAGGAGTTAGGAATGAATCTGATCCTTGGGAACTCTCACATGTGAGCGTTGGATGAAGTATGGCTCTCCGCCCAAGGGCTTCATGAGGAAATGTCTTCCACTAGGGATGGTGGTGTGTACCACCCAGGGGGGGTATCCACCTATGGAGTGCCATGATGGGTATTAATTATAGTCCAATGGAAGTAATTCCAGACTGCTATAGTTGGTATCAGAGGAAAGGTTTAGTTGACCTTTGGAAAATAGGATGTGAAAACTTAAGTGATATCCCTAGAGATATTTATAAGGCATGTCTAAGGATGTCCTTAAGGATAAGTATAAGTATAGGTTATGGTCCTATAATTATGGTAACAATATTATAATTAACCCTAATATTTTATATATTGAAGGTACTCCCCCATTATTATGATGTTTTCCCTAGCATGATTTTTGCCTCTCACACTATTCTTTTCGGGTTTTAGATGATGGTTGGAACCCGAAGAAACCGTGTTGATCAATGTAATGGACGATTCAATGATTGTCCTCTTGAACTAACCTACGTTATGGGATATGGAGTGAAAAATATTATTACTCTAATTAAACAAGATATGAATCATTCTAGACTTACAAATGTGCAAAGAAGGGAACAATATTTTATTGAGTCCTTCATTAGTCAACGTCCACCTTCTTTCAATGGCTCTTCTGATCAACTTCTTTCTGAACAATGGATCAGTACCATTAAATATATACTTTCCATACATCGCTGTTCAGAACATGGAAAGTTCATTTTAGCTATTTACCATTTAGAAGGTGAAGCGGACCAGTGGTAGACTCTAATTAAGAATACAGGGCCCCAAGATGAAATTGAATCCATGGAATGGAACGAGTTCAAGAACTTGTATTTCAATAGGTACTTCCCTCATATTTTTTGAACAATAACGGAGAAGGATTTCATTGAGCTTAAGAAAAAGGATGATGAATCTGTTGGTATATACAAAGAGAATTTTACAAGGATTTCAAGGTATGCATCTGGATTTATCATCCAACCTCAAAGTATAGTTGATCGATTCTTCAGTGGCTTAAAACCAAGTCTTCAAAGGGAATTAGTGATAAGATAATTCAGTAGTTATGAATAAATTGTGTGTTGTGATATCGAGGTAGAACTGGAAGTCAGTGTAACATATCCATCTCATGGTTTGGACAAGAAACGAAAGATGGTGTCCAAGGAAAAACCTCAGAACAATGGTGAAAATAATGTGAATGTTTCTTTATTCTCAAAGTGTGGAATGAAGCATGGTGTGGATTGTCTAAAAGGTACTAATTTTTTTTTCAAGTGTGGAAAAGAAGGTCATCAAGTAGCTGAGTGCTGAAGTAATGGGAAAATTGTTTCTAATAATGTAAATAGAGAAAAGACTACAGAGAACGCTCCACCAACACTTCAATGCTTCAAGTTCAAGGAAATGAGGCATTATGCTAATCAAAACCATAATCCAAGGGTTAGTGATGATCAACGTGAGAAACCTCTTAAGGTAAAGGAAAAAAGGGAATTCACATGCGATCTCTATTGGCGATGTTGAGTATGACAATGATGTTGTGGATTGATTATGTGTTTATGTAAAGGGATTACAAAATAATGTTGTGGAATATCATTTATAGTATTGTGGAACAATGGAATATCTATGTAACGGTTTATTATGGTTTTCAATAATTATATGCTACATGTAACCATGAAAAGTGATTGAAATATTTTTGAAAAGTAGATGATGTACGCATAATAAAGGGGTAAGAAGAAAATAAAAAGTTTGATAGTATTCATGAGCTCATGATTTAAATAAGGACAGAGTGATATCATGGTTTGAGTATATAGAATTTTTGGAATTTTGGTATGTGGAAAGAGTTAACTTTTGACAACATTCATGTTTTCACTAAAGTTCAATGGGTATTAATTTTTCAAGATAATACAAGATTATGTTATTCACATGTTGGGAATGTGACCAACAACAAGATATATCTTATGGGGGATAAATTATGGTATTCACATGCTTGGTAGATAACCTTTCTAGTAGTCGTAATCTTTATAATATGAGATTGGATAGATGTATTTTGGATAATTCTAAAGACTGTAATGGATTATGTCGGACATCATATATTATTGTTTAAGGCTACAACATTTTTCGATATTATTTCTATAATGTTATAATAGTGAAGTATTAGGGAAAAAACACAACCTGTAAAATGGGAGACAACCTGTCGCGTCGGCCAAGGTTGTAGGAATTGAACCCACAACCGAAGTGTGACAGGCCTTTATTTCCTACCACTGGCCTACAGAAATCCCTGGTTTGTAGAAACTAGTTTTTTTATGTGGTCTGATAGATGAAGTATAAGTCCATTTTTAGAATCATATACGATTAACCTCACCATAGATGGACTTATATATATTTGATAACTTTTTCTAACCTTTTGTTTGAGACATATGAAATGACCAATCATTATATCATATGATCTACTTACACTTCACGAATGAAAAATTAATCTTAATTTCTTTAAGAGATGAAGTGGAAAGTGTTCAAGACATGAAAAACAGTGAGATTATACCAAAATAATGTAAGTATTTATTCTAATTGAAATTCTTCATCTTTATGGAAATGATTTTGAAAACCAAAAATGTTTTCATAGTGCCTTTATATCCGATGAATCAGATTGTACCTTAGATCATCACAAAATTAAGGCTTTGTGATTTTTTTCTTTTTCATACCCAGGTTCTCTACCACTCTCCATCAGAACATGATGGTTAGATTTCTCTTCCATATCCATATTTTCACCTACGTTCTCTTATGTGGAAACCCAGTGATTAGTTAATTTGGGTAACCATTGCATTTCATACTTTAGTTTTTAAATATAAGTTATGGTATTCCTTTTTAAGATGTGGGTTTGTATTAAATAAACTTTTGAGTAGTAATCCAGTTATAACCCTGATGAATTTAGAGGGACAAATTAATTTTAAGGGGGGTAGAATGTAACACCCTGAGATTTTAAGAAAAATACTCTTTAATTTCATTGATGTTTTCTATTGTACGCTACACCAAAAAGATCTTGCACTATGCGGATCCCTTACTTGGATTGCATTACACACAATCATGACCTTCCACGATAGCGTGTGTTGTACACAATATCGAGTTTCACTAAACAATGATATGTTATTAAAATATTATATAAACTAGTCATTATGAATAGTATTACCCACTTTTTGAAATTTTATTAATTTTAACTTTCAATATTGACTTTATTTTTGGATTCAAAATATCGAAATTATCCTTGGGTGAATTTTTGGTAGATCTCTGAAAACTTTCAATTTTTGATGAATAGTGAAAACACTAGGTTACTATTTAAAAACCGACTTTTTATTTAAATAATTATTAATTTTATTTAAATTTATTTTAGGTTAAAATTTATTCATAATACCTATATAAGTACAATTTAATTCATTTGAGTCATTTTATAATAATTTTAGATATATAAAAATTTTATTGGACTTTTCACCGTCTATTACACACCTCCAAGGAAAATTTGAAAATTTACATAAAACAAAATTTTACCACTTCTGTGAGTGGAATTTCAAAAATCAGAGAGAAACGGTAAATATCAAGGAGTAAAATGCGATTCAATAAGTTAAAAATAATTTTTGTTGAATAGTATCTTTTTACTTTTATTTACCACGGTAAAAAGTAAATAGGGTAATTAAGGGTAAAAATGATATTTTTATTACCCTAACACATGTCATAATTATATTTGATAATTCTAATTCGACCAAAAAAAACCTTAGGAATAAAATATTACCCTTTAGGTCCACTTGGATTATATTAGGACACTTATTATTATTTTATTTAAAGAAGAGTTAAAATAGTTAATATCAATGTTTAATTAATAAAACATTTTTAATATAGGGTTATACATAAGATAAATTCAACTATAAATATTCATTATAAATATAAAAATATTTCCTATATAATGATATTTTATTTATAATTTTTAGACATTAAATAAGTTAATTTATTTATTACACAATGATGATGCAATAATTACCTTATTAATGTAATTTTAAAATAATTGTTCTTATAAAAACCCAAATAAATGTAATTTGAGAATTCATATAAATTAATCTAATTTTGTAGGTTAATATGACATGTTAGTATTTATTTAATTAACTTTTTTCGAACTAATCATGTTTGTATGATTCTCACAAAAATCAATTACCAAATAATGTCAAAATTGGCATAAAATAGTTTTTAAAAACAATATTATATTATTAATTGTTATTATATTTCTAAAAAACTAAGGTTCATCCAAATGACGTAGATAAGGTTATATATATTAATAATGAACCACTTGGGATTCTTTTGGCTTGTTATAGTATGTTTATTAACCATATAGTGTAAGAAAACAAGAAGACACCGTAAAAGTTAAATTATTTAACTTAGAATTAAATCTAAATGATAAGGTTAGAATAGTAACCTAAACATGTCTAAAACCTATTTTTTGAGAGGATTTAGACCCATCCCCACATTAGACTCGAAATAAATCATTTTGAGCTATTATAAACCGAATATGACTTTATTATAAAATAATATTTTATGTTTTTCTTAAGGTGACTCTCTCCTCTCTTATAAAAGGGAACCTCCTCTCTCTTGTCTTTACAAAATTTTGGGCCTTCAAGATCGAAAAAACCCTTCCCATTTACCTTATAAACATCCACTGAATGATTATAGAGGTTATGGTCTTCTCAAAAGACCAACTCTAGTGCCTTAAGAGGAATCTTAAAAGAGGTGCGTCGAAGAAGATGTATTCACTTCTACCGATTCATTGAAGTTTATTTCTTCTTAAACATCTTCTTATTTAGTTATTTCATTATAAAGTAATAACATCAGTATATCTAATATACTGATATGTTATTATAAATATAAAACAACCCCATTTCACCTTCTATCCATCCTATGGAAACGAAATCATTGCGTGTGCGTATATATGGAATATCGTCTCCATGCCCTGGTGTAATCTGTTTTTCCACCACCACCTTACATGGATGGGTATAATGGTGTAAAGAATTAATATATATATAGTTATTATAACATTATACTAATTCTAAGATAATATATCATCCAATCCAACTCCATTCAATAAATATGGGAACGATATCATCCCTCGTGCGTACGTACGGATTACCATCTCCACAACGCGATGATATTCATTTTCCATGTTAACAATTCCAGAATGATTATAAAGTATATATAATAAGTAATCATCAAATATGTGACATAATAATTCTACTATATTTATGTATGTATATATGTATGTCTTATACTTAATTTCATTCAATTCAATAAGTAAACGAAAAACAGTGTCCATGCATACATACGACGTACCGTCTCCATGAATGGTGTATTTATTTCCATTCATTGATATATTATATATATATATATTTAATATATATTAATTATAAATCATTTTTTATATTCTGAAATTAATTAATCATGATCTATGTAATCATATGAATAATTACAAGTCAAAACACGGACGATAAATGAAACGATTTTACCCAAAAGGATGCTTTAACATGTAATTGACAAATGAACGGATCATATAAAGTCTCAAGTGAACAATATATGATATAATAAAAATGAATATGATTATTTAAAAAGTAGATTACATTATTTAAATCATTATACAGGAGGTTCGGATACATACGGAGCATATCAGACATAAGGAAGGGATAATTTTTACAATCTCATTTTATCCAAGATTGCTTATACGTAAGTATTTACTGGGGTTATATTTTTCATCCATGTCCATAAAAAGGTTTTTCATAAAGTGTTTAATATTATTCCATGTATGTTTAAAGTCATGTTTACCCCTATTTGACTTTTTCATTGCGTTATGGAATGAATCATTCTTTTTCTTACCATACGAGGAAATTTTTGACTTTTCCAAAAAAAGTACAAGGAGAATGTTTTTTTCTTATAAGCCATGAACGGATTTTTACTATTTCATAACACCTAATTTCCATGAAGCTTCCTCTATAGGTTTTCGGGGTTATTTACAATAAAATAATTTTCTTTTACAATTGTGTGGAATTTTGTGAAACGAAACTGATTTTGAAGAAGAAAGGATATTTTCCTCAAGAATTCATTTCATGTATTTTATCAAAACTATTTTCCATATAAGATGAAATTATTTAGCATGTTTATGTTTCATGTATAAGTACTCTATTATTTACATGGTTTTATTTTTCTTATGATGAAATTATATCCGTCTATTTTATATGGATTATGTGATGATGTGATGATGTTTATGAAACCCATTTTATTATTTGGGTTATGATAAATGTTTTATGTTTATTTTGTGGCACAAGTAAGAATGATTTCATATTGAGATGGGTGGGATATATATCTCCCTCCAATAAATTGGGTAATGATTTATATCTCATGAGATTTATATGGCTGGAATGATAAGTTAATCCGGTTCAGTGATAGAGGACTGGAACGAGGAGTGAACTCGATTCAGAAAGAGACTTTGTCCACTAAGATGGTCTTGACTGCAATGCCTTGGATACTATGGAAATCATATCATGTGCTTAATAGAATCCACAATTACATGTTTTATTCTGATTCTATTTTATCATTATTGATTTTCCTTATGATATATTCCTTACGTACTTCCATGATTTATGTCATTGCTCAATATTTTTATGTTTATATTTTATGTTCATGTTTTTTCATTCAAATGTTTATGGATTGTTTTACGTTCCCTATGATTACCCTTACTGAGAATTTGAGATCACAATTTTTATGTATTGTTTTCCCCAGGATATAAATAAAGGTTTTAGGTATGGAAACCAAAGGGGAAGATCTTTAAGGGAGATGTTGAAGATCCCTCACCACGATAAGAAGATTATATTCAGAGTTTCCAAAGACAATAAACTGTTACGGTCCTTTACTGTTTGTTTTTGCTAGGTATTAAGTCTTCCAAAAAAGTAATGTAATGTCTATGTACATCAATATTTGGTCTCTATAGTTGGTATTAGAGGCCAAGGATGTAGGAATGAATCTGATCCTTGGGAACTCTCACATGTGAGCGTTGGAAGAAGCATGGCTCTCCACCCAAGCACTTCATGAGGAAATGGATTCCAGTGGGGATGACGGTGTGTCCCTCCTGGGGGGTGTATCCACCCATGGAATGCCCTGATAAGTATCAATTATAGTCCACTGGAAGTAATTCCAGACTGATACACTTTTTTTGTGGTCTTTTTGGACGACATTTTTTATATTCAAAAACAAGGGCTTATTATGAGGTTTGCATGGAATCATTGTTACAAATTTTCAGAGATCATCAATTGTATGCCAAATTATCCATGTGTGATTTTTGAATATAGGAAGCACATTTCCTTGGCCACTTCATTTCTGAGAAAGTATTACCCATTGATCCTGAAATGATATAAGCCATTATCTCTTGGCAACCACCGAAAAATGTGTTTGAGATACAAACTTTTCTTGGTCTAGCTAGTTACTACCGAGAATTTGTGCGTGGTTCCACAATACTAGATACAAAAATGTCAGCTCTTATAAATAAGAATGCTCCATTAATATGGACAGAAGAATGACAGATGTCCATCCAGGAACTGAAAGTTCTGCTTACATCATCACCAATCATGATTTTGCCTGATTCAGGACAGAGGTATATGGTGTATTTTGATGCTTCGGGTTCAAGGTTTGGTTGTGTTATGATGCAAGGATACCATGTGGTTGCTAGTTGTTCAAGGTAGTTGAGGGTGCATGAAAATAATTACCCAACACAAGTTTTGGAGATCGATGTAGTCGTCCATGCATTGAAAACATGGAGACATTATCTCTTTGGTGAGAAATTTACATTGTTCATGGATCACAAAAGTTTAAAACGCATTTTCCCACAATGAGATTAGAATCTAAGGAAAAGGATATTGATGAAGTATCTCCAGTTGTTTGATTGTGGCTTTATGTACACACCGGGGAAAGGAAATTCAGTGGAAGATGCATTAAGTAGGAAGTCAAATGTTCAGTTGGTGAAAGAATATTTAGATGAATGGTAGTTGATGTTAGTCTTACCTGACATGCATGTGGAATGTGAAGACTGATGTGATGTTGCAATTTTGATTTCATCTATTCTTATTCCTGATCTAGAAAAAATGATCAACGAAGAACAAATATCAGATACAGAATGCCTGTTTGTATGTTGAAAACTCAATGGTGGGGAGACCATTGATGTCTAGAAACGTGATGGGGGTTTAGTTTTGTGTTTCAGAGATCGTATGGTTATACCTATTGATTGTCAAGAACAACTTCTTCATGCCTACCACCATTCAAGATGCGATATACATCTAGGTACACAGAAGATGTATAAGGCATTGAGGGCCTAGTTTTGGTGGAGCGGCATGAAAAGGTAGGTCGCCGAGTTTTTCTCGTGGTACTTAACATGTCAGTAGGTTAAAGCACAGCATCAGATACCAGCTTGTATGTTACAATATTTGTCCATCCCAGTGTGGAAATGGGATCAGTTAGCAATGGATTTTGTTGTAGGTCTTCCATTAATGGTTCAGAAACACGATGCCCTTTGGGTGATAGTGTATCGTCTAACCAAGTCGGATCATTTCAGCCCTATTCGTGAAACTCATATAGTGGGAGGTTTTTCAAAAATATATATCTGAGAAGTGGAAAATTGTTTTGGTGTACTAGTGTCTATAGTCTCAGATAGAGATCTGAGGTTCACATCTCATTTCTGGAAATCATTATAGTAAGCCCTTGGAACTCTGTTGACTATGAGCATGGCGTATCATCCTCAGATGTATGGGAAATCTGAGAGAATGATAAAAACATTGGAAGATATGTTTAGGGATTGTGTAATGGATTTTGGTGGATCATGGGAGGAGTATATACCTTTAGTGGAGTTCTCAAACAATAATAGCTATCAAGCCTCGATACGCATGTCTCCATTTGAAGGATTGTATGGGTGTCCGTGTCGTTCTCAACTATGATGGGTGGAAACAGGTGTAACATCACTAGCCGGACCATGTATTGTCCATGAACCAATAGAGATGATAACGTTTATTAGAAAGAGGATGGAGACGGCTCATAGTCATCAGAAATCTTATGCAGATCACTGTCGATGACCATTGTCATTTTTTGTGGGAGATCATGTCTTCTTGAGGATCTCCCCAGGGCTTAGACATCATCATTTCGGGAAGTAGGGAATGTTTTCTCCAAGATAAATAGGCCATTTTGAGATACGGGAATGGGTTGGAGAGGTGGAATATTGGTTGGAATTACCACCACAGTTTAGTTCGATGCATAATGTGTTCCATGTATCTCAGTTGAAAAAGTATCATCCTGATCCTGACCATGTGATCAGATGGGATCACATTGACCTAGATCCAAGATTCTTTGTTGATACATATCCCAGTAAGGATTCTGGATTGGGAAGAGAATGTCTTTCATGGAAAAAGCCTTGGTCTAGTGCAGGTTTTATGGAAGCATGGCTAGATTCCGGAAGAGACTTGGGAACGTGAGAAGGAAATGAAAGAGCAGTGGCTAGAAAACTTTTATTTGGGTGAAGGATTTCAACATTTTTATGTCAGAAAGACCCACGGTGGGGAAAATGTAGAACCCCAAGTTTTTGGTATATAACCCTTTATTGATTATTTTAATGGTTTTAAGGATAAGGGTGATCAATGGGAGAGTTGGGAGAATTATAAATGATGTTTAAGGCAAAGGGGGAGTAAGACGGGCGGTGCACGGGTGGTCTAAATCATGTGGCAAAACCATGTGTAGTTTTCCCTTGGGGTAGTAGATTCCACACAGGTGGCCCACAGTTTGTCTAACCATGTGGTGAAACCGTACATGGAGTTTCTGCCGAGGTAGTGATTAATGCACGGTTAGTGCACGGTTTGTCTAACCGTGCAAGAAAACTGTGTGGCCATTTAAACGAGATCCTATAAGGTGGATCTCACATGTTTTTGCAACAATGTGACTCATTTTTCTTCCTGAGAGGCACTAACTCAAGATTTTGCTTCTCCTAAGGTCATAGAAGGTTCTATCATCATTCCAGTGGCAATCTGAAGGCTTCTCTTGGCGAATTGAAGTCGGATTCTTGAGGTATGTGATCGTTCTTGATTGGTTTCTTATATCTACGTATATATACTTATCCTCTTGTCTCTGGTTCTTAGATCTATGACTGATATTTGTATATATATGTGTGTGGATTCCAAATATGTTTAGATATTGTCTTTGTCTTGCTAGGAGAAGAGATCCAAGGTAGGTTTTCTAAGAAGCAAACTGGTTTTCTTGTGCGTTCTTCGTTCGTTGTGGTTATTGTCAAAACCCTAAATGTAGGCGGCTTCACTCTCGACTCATCTTGTTAGAATTGATTGGTGTAGTTTTAAATTAGTTTATTTGAATGGAATTGATTGTGAAATGCATATAATAAATCTTCTTTAGGGATGATTTATGGTTTTAGGGAAATTTTGAAATTTTTGGGAATTATTGTACAAGTGATTTGGATTGATGAATTTAAAATGATGATTTCATATTATGGATTTTCTGAAATTGTAAATGGGTTGATGAAAAATTGGTTATCAATAAAAATGGAGTTTTACTGAAATGTTTTGGAATTGAAATGGTTTGGAAATGAAATGGTTTTGATGGAAATGGTTTTAAATAAAAAGAGAGTTTTATTGAAATGGTTTGCAATTGAAATGGTTTAGCATTGAAATGGTTTTGATGGAAATGGTTATCAATAAAACTGTAGTTTTATTGAAATGGTTTGGAATTGAAATGTTTTGGTATTGAAATGGTTTTGATGGAAACAGTTTTCAATAAAAAGGTTGTTTTTCATGAAATTTCATTTTGGCATGATTGATGGGCATATGTGGTGTGTCTTCATGTCACATGTATGAGGATTGGTTGAAATATGACCTTGTACATGGTGCCAAAGGTGTAATGGCACATGGTAACTCAATGAACGATGCTTGGTAGAAATATGTCCTTGTGCTCGGTGCCAAACGTTTAATGGAACATGGTAACTATATGTATGAGGCTTGGTTGAAATATGACCTCGTGCTCGATGCCAAAGGTGTAATGGAACATGGGAAAAAATTACCTTGTGATGACTTGGTATATTGGCGAGAAACTACTCAAGAGTATGGAACTGTCATAACAAAGCATGCATGGTTGGTTGGGTGGGATTTTGTGAAATGGTTGGGTACTCCAAATGAGGATTTGGTGAAAATGGTTCTAAACCTTATTTATTTATTTTTCTGGAAAAATAACTTGCTGTAAAACTTGGTTTCAATTTCACTTGTATGCTTCTAGTATAAATTATTTTGGAACTTGTTTATATTTATTTATAAACATCTTTTGAGAAAATGTTTTATATAAAATGTTTTTGTATAAATGTTGCTAACTCTTCTATCCTGGTGGCATGAGTAGGGAAGTCATTGGGGAAACCTACATTTTTTTATACTCACCCCTACTTTGGCACTTTGGTGCTTATGCAGATGTCATGTTCTTGGATATAGGTAAAGGTAAATCATCTTATTGTTAGAGGCTCGTGGTGATGCTTGTGAAATGTTGTGGAGCTTGGAGCTTCTGGAGCACATATTCATGGTGTCTTTTGAGAGTCTTGAGTTGTTCATCTGCTATGTACTTTGATGCTTGATTTGGTCTTCTACTATTGTGTACATGATGTGGTTTAATATAAATGAATTTGTTGATTGTGATTTATTTGTTCATGCATCATATAGTGATTGTTTGGTTATGATTTATTGGGTTATGGATCATTTATTAAATGGTAAATCATCCCCCAACTTGTATTTGAAACATTTTAGCATTTATTTCCAACCTTTTCCATCTTGGGGATGTCTCTTAAGGCCTATTAATGACTCATTGAACTCTCAAGTCAATGAGAATTGGCAAGTCCTTACAAATGGTATCAGCTTGTTCGGTCCCTGCCTAACAAGTAGTCATCGATGTTCCTAGTGTTGGAGTTGAAATTCATTTTTGTCTATTCCTTGGCTCAAAATCTTAGATAGAAGTAAGATTTTAAGAACATGAAATGTATAGCATAAAAGGACATAGCTAACCCATTTACGATGATCTTCAATTTACTAGGTTGTTGGGTACATAAGTGTTTTGGATACACCTTTAGAATGTTGGAAATCTCATTGTCATGGGTTTAGACAATGAGATGAGCATGGATTGCATTGTAGAAAAGTGACTACCAACTAGGATTTCATGTCTCATTGTGAGGAATGACTTATGATTTTTGGAAAGGTGTGAATTTTTGAAAAGAAAAAATTCAGAAATTATTTTAAGTGAAAGATATTGAAAACAAGATATTTGGTGTATTTTGAAAATGGCTTGATTTTGAAAAAGGAATGTTGAATGTTTTCAAAAATATATGAACATGTAGAAATGATGTTTTGAAAAAAACTATTTTGATAGTTTATGTGACATAATTTGAAATGCTAACCCACCGGTTGCTAGAGAGTGAGATTGATGGAGGATATTGTTGGTTTAGAAAATAGCACCTGGTAAGAGTCGTCGGAATTAACCCGAAGAAGCTACAGAGAATGTGGTACCACCGGAACCTCATGTGAACCAAGATATAGTTCAGAGTATGGTCCAGGTTTTTTATGTTGTGGATACGGGGAACTAGAGGAATGAACCAAGGAATGTGGACCATACCATTGAGTTCATGATGTAAAATCCACCAATCGTTCGGGGTGATGCTAAAACTAAAAAGGTGGAGCTGTGGATAAGTAGGATGAATCATATTTTGATTTCATCATCACACCATTAGAGCTCAAGGCCATGTTGGAGACATATATTCTTGATGATATTTCATGTTAATGGCGGGATTTAGCGGTGCATGCTAAATTGGTTGAAGGCCTAACATGGGAGGATTTTGAATAATTCTTCAACAAACAATTCTATCCTCACATGGTCAAAATCTAGAAAACAACAGACTTCTTTAGAATGAAGTATGAGAGCCTCTATGTCACAGAGTATGTGGATATGTTAATGAATTTAATTTGGTTTACACCAGAGGTTTTCGTAAGTGCGTCCTTGATGGAATGCTTCTTTGAATCGAGGATCAGGAAGTAGATGCGTTCGAAGATTGCAGTGCTGTATATTATGGATTACACAGAAATGGTGAACAGAGTGACTGTTGTTGAGTGTGATATCTCGGGATCAATAGGAGGAGGAATGATGATACCATCAAGAAATGGTGGAACTCTTCTGCTGGGAACAATAGGATAAGGGAAACTTATTTCCACGGTGCATGTGAAAATCAGAACCACATAGTGGGATCAATGAACCTTCCTCCACAATCCCATATCAAAGTAGGTTGTTTTCAATGTGGTATGCAAGACGACAAAATGCAGGATTGTCTGGAACAAACTCGATCATGTAACAATTGCATGAAAATGGGGCATCTATAGTGGTACTGTAGGAATGATCTGAGGTCGGGTGTGTGTGACACTTCTCAGGCATCGCATGCATCATAATCTTCGATAGAACGAGGACAGCAGAGTCAGTATCATCAGCGAAACATAGCTAGCCATGGTGATTCACTAAATAACTTGACTTCTCAACCAGGGCAACCACAACAAGGAAACAAGGAGAATAGTTTTGTGAAGAAGAAATTGTATGAAGATGAGCAGATGATTGTCGATGATCAGGATGGAACATCTGCAGTAAGTGGTACGATTATTTTTAATTCTACCTTTGTGCAAGTGTTGTTTGATAATGGTTAATCACATTTCTTCATTGCTTCTCGAGCTATTGACTTGCTATGTGTAAAATTGGAAATGATGCCTTCTGTTTTGAAACTGAAAACTTCTTTTGGTGAAGGAGAATTTCGAGCATTTGTGTGTAGAGAATGGGCTATAACTATTGATGGAGAAGAGTTAAAATGGGACTTCTAAATGTTGGAGATGAATTTCTATGATGCAATCCTATGTATGGATTAGCTGACAACGTTCATGGCTCGAATCAACTGTTATAAGAGATCAGTTAGTTTCACGACTGAGGATGGCATCGACCATCTCTTCAAAGGAGAGAGGATGGAAAATAATGTTGCAAAGAGATTTTTGGCACAAATGATGGGAATGAACTCTTAAAAATAGTTAGTTATAACTTTGGAATTAATGGAATAGATTGTAGAAAATATTTTTCCATCCGTTGTAGATTAATATCTTTATGTCCTTCCCAACAACATCTCATGGTTACCATCACTAAGGGAAGTGGAGTTTATGATTGATCTATTTCCATGGACCAGTCCTATTTCCCTTCCATCTTATTGGACGGAACAACAGAGTTGTGGGAATTTAAAGTGCATTTATAGGAGTTGAAAAGCAAAGGGTTTATTCGACCAAGTACATCGGCATGGGCAGCAGCAGTTTTTTTTGTGAAGTGGGAAGATGGAACTCTACGGATGTGTGTTGATTATCGTAAGCTTGAACAAGTTACGATAAAGAATAGATATCCACTTCCACGCATTGATGACCTATTCAATCAGTTAAGTGGAGCTTAGTGGTTATCCAATATTGACTTGCGATCAGGATATAAACAATTGTGAGTTCAGAAGGAGGATATGCCAAAGACAGCTTTCAGAAGTAGATATGGCCATTAAGAATATGTAGTCATGGATTTCGGTCAAACAAATCCACCTGCAGTCATCATGGCATTGATGAATCAGATATTTCAAAATATATGGATTTTTTTGTTGTGGACTTTGTGGTCAACATTGTGGTCTATTCAAAAACAATGGTTGATCATGAAGTTCACTTTGAAATAGTGTTACAAATCTTGGGAGATCATCGCTTGTATGCCAAATTATCAATGTGTGATTTTTGGATACATGATGTACATTTCCTTGGACATGTCATTTCTGAGAAAGGCATTTCTATTGATCTTGAAAATATAGAAGCTCTTATCTCTTGGAAACCACCGAAGAATGTGTTCGAGATACAATGTTTTTTAAGTCTAGCTGGTTACTACCAGTGTTTTGTGCAGGATATCTCACTACCAGCTCCACCAATGAAAGCTCTTACAAAGAATAATGATCCATTTTTATGGATAGAAGAATGTCAATAGTCCTTCTAGGAACTGAATGTTCAGCTTACGTTAGCACCTATCATGATTTTACCAGAATCACGATAGGTGTAAATGGTGTATTGTGATGCATCGAGATCAGGTATGGATTGTGTTCTCATGCAAAGAGACCATGTGGTTCCTTATGGTTCAAGTCAGTTGAGGGTGAATGAAAAGAATTACACAACTCATGATTTGGAGTTAGTTGTAGTCGTCCATGCTTTCAAAACATGGAGACATTATCACTTTAGTGATAAATATTCTGTGTTTACAGATCAAAAAAGATTAAAACTTATTTTCTCACAGTGAGATTTGAATCTGAGGTAAAAAATATGGATGGAGTATCTCAAGATGTCTGACTTAGACATGATGTACACACTAGGAAAAGGAAATTCAGTGGTGGATGCATTGAGTAAGAAGTCATATGATCAGTTGGAAAAATAAGCTTCAGATGAATGGAATTTGATGTCGGTCATAGCTGACAAGCATGTAGAATGTGATGACCGAGGTGATGTTGCAGTTTTCATTTCAGTTAGGCCTGTTTTGGATCTAGTAAAAATGATCAAATAAGAACAAACATCTGATGAAAAATTTCTGGTTGTAACATCAAAACTCAATGGTGGGGAGACCATAGAAGGTTGGAAACTTGATGGGGGATCAGTTTTGTGTTTCAGAGATAGGATGGTTGTAACTATTGATTGTCAGGTTCAACACCTTCATGCTTACCACCATTCAAGATGGGTTGAACATAGAGGTACAAAGAATATGTATAAGGCCTTGAAGGCCCTGTTTTGGGGGAGCAGCATGAAAAGGAAGGTGGCCAAGTTTCTCTCACGGTGCTTAACTTTTCAGCAGGTTAAAGCAGACCATCAGAGACCAGCTGGTATGTTACGGTCTTTTTCTATCCCAGTGTGGAAATGGGATCAATTAAAAATCAATTTTTTTACAAGTGTTCCACGAACAGCTCGGAAACACGATGCCATTTGGGTGATAGTGGATCGTCTAACAAAGTTGGATCATTTCATCCATAATCATGAAACTCAATCGGTTGAAATTTTTCAAAAATATATATCTGTGAAGTGGTAAAGAGGCATGGTGTACTAGTGTCTATAGTCTCGGATATAGATCTGAGGATCACATCTCATTTCTGGAAATCCATATTGCATGCCCTTGGAACTCACTTAACTATGAGCACGACGTATCATCCTCAGACGAATGGGCAATCAGAGCGAACAATACAAACATTAGAAGATATGTTGTGGGCTTTTGTAATGTATTTTGGTGGCTCATGGGAGAAGCATGTACCCTTATTGTATTTCTCATACAATAAAAACTATCATGCCTCTATTCTCATGGCTCCTTTTAAATCATTGTACCGGTGTCCTTGTCATTCTCCACTATGCAGGGTGGAAACGAGTGAAACTTCACTAGTCGGACCCAGCCTTTTCCAAGAAACAACATAGAAGATGAAGTTGAATAGAAAGAGTATAGAGAAAGATTATAGTCATCAAAAATATTATGCAGATCACTATAGAAGACCGTTGTCATTCGTTGTGGGTGATCATGTCTTCTTGTGGATCTCCCCAAGGCATGGAAATCGTCGTTTTGGGAATTAGGGAAAGTTATCTCTATGATTGATACGCCCTTTTGAGATACGTGAACAGGTTGTAGAGGTGTCATATCTGTTGGCATTGCCACCATAGTTTAGTTCGGTGCATAATGTGTTCTATGTATCTCAATTGAAAAAGTATCAGCCTGATCCTGACTATTTGATCACATGGGATCACGTTGACCAAGAGTCAGATGCTTTGTTGATACATATCCTGGTAAGGATTCTAGATAGGCAAGAGAACGTATTGCATGGAAAAATCATCGGCCTAGTGCAGATTTTATGGTAGCATGGTTAGATTCAAGAAAATACTTCGGAATGTGAGAATGAAATGAAAGGGCAGTGGATGAAACTCTTTCAGTTGGGTGAAGGTTTTATACTTTTCGGGATGTAAAGACCAATGGTGGGGAGAATTTAGTTCCATAGATTTAAGTTATGTAACCCTTTCTTGATTCTTTTAATTGTTTTAATGTTAAGGGTGATGAATGGGAGAGTCTGGAGAACTTTAAATGATATTTGAGGAAAAGGGGAAGTCACACGGTCGGTGGATAGGTTGTCTAAACTGTGTGGCCAAACCGTGCGTAGTTGGCCCTTGATGTAGTAGCTTCTTCATGGGTGGCACACGGTTTGTCTTATCGTGCGACCAAACAGTTCATGGAGTGTCAACCGTGGCAGTGGATAATGAAGGGTTAGCGCACTATTTTTCTAAACGTGTGAGAAAACCATGCGGCCTATAAAGGTGGATCTCACAAATTTTTGCCTCTGGGTTGCTCGTTTGCCCTCTTGAGTGGCCCCAACTCTGTATTTTTCTTCTCTTGAGGTCAGAGAAGGTTCTCCCATCATTTTGGAGGCGATAGAAAGGCTTCTCATGGAGAATTGAAGTCGGAATCTTGAGGTATGTGATCTTTCTTCATCGTTCATGATCGGTTTCTTAGATCTACTTAGATCTACTTCTCCACTTCACTCGGTTTCCAAGATCTTAGACCTTTATGGGGACAACTATGTGTGTGGATTCCAAATATGATGATATTTGGTCCTGTTCTTGCTAGGATAATAGATCTATGGAGGGTTTTTGAAGAAGCAACCCGGTTCTCCTGTGCGTTCTTCATTCATTGTGGTTTTCTTCCAAACCATAAAGGTATGAGGCTTCACTCTCCACTCCGCTGGTTAGAGTTGGTTGGATTAGTTTCAAATTGGGTTATTTGAATGGAATTTATTACGAAATGCATAGAATGAAACTTTTTTAGTGATGATTTATGGTTTTTGTGAAATTGTGAAATCTTGGGGAATTGTTGTACAAGTGATTCGACTTATTTAGTTTAAAATGTTGATTTTAAAGTATTGATTTGATGAAATTGTAAATGGTTTGATGAAAAATGGGTTTTCAATAAAAAGTTATTTTTATTTAAATGGTTTGTAATTGAAATAGTTTTGCATTGAAATGGTTTTGATGGAAATGGTTTTCAATTAAAAGGGAGTTTTATTGAAATTGTTTGAAATTTATATGGGTTGTCATTGAAATGGTTTTCAATAAAAATGTTTTTTTATTGAAAGGGTGTTTTGGCATGATTGATTGGCATATGTTGTGTGTGTTCATGTTTCATGTACAGGGCTTGGTTGAAATATTACCTTGTACTTGGTGACAAAGGTGTAATGGCACATGGTAACTATATGTACGGTGCTTGGTTGAAATATGACCTTGTTCTCAGTGCCAAACATTTAATGGCACATGGTAACTATGTGTACGAGGTGGTTGAAATATGACCTTGTGCTTGGTGCCCAAGGTATAATGGCACATGGTAGATAATTAACTAGTGATGACTTAATAGATCGAAGAGAAACCTCTCATGAGTATGAAACTATCATAACAAAGCATGCATGGTTAGTGGCTTGGGATTTTGTGAAATGGTTGGGTATGCCAAAAAGGGGATTTTGTGAAAATGGTTCTAAAGCCTGTTTAGTTATTTTTTTGGAAAAATAACATGCTGGAAAACCAAGATTCAATTTCAATTGTATGTTTTTGGAATAAATGGTTTGGAAACTTGGTTATATTTAGATATAAACTACTTTTGAGAAATTATTTTATATAAACTATTTTTGTATAAATGTTGCTAACTCTTATATACTAGTGGCATGACTAGGGAAGTTATTGGGGAAACCAACTGTGTTTTATACTCACCCCTACGTTGGCAGTTTGGTTATTTTGCAGATATCGGGTTTCGGGATATAGTTAAAGGTAATGAATCTTATTGTTAATGGCTCGTGGTGAATCTTGGGAGATGTTGTGGAACTTGGAGCTTGTGGAGCATAGAGTCGTGGTGTCTTTTGAGAGTCTTGAGTTGTTCATCTACAGTGTACTTTGATGCTTTATTTGGACTTCCACTGTTGTGTACATGATGTGGTTTGACATAAATGAAGTTATTGATTTGTTGTTCATTTGATCATGAATCATATAGTGAATGTTTGGTTATGCTTGGTTAGTTCATGGGTTATTTCTTAAAGTGTAAATCATCCCCCAACATGTATTTGAAACCCTTCAGCAATTATTGCCAGCCTTTGGCATCTTAGGGATGTCTCTTAAGGCCTAGTAATGACTCGTAGTACTCTCAAGACAATGATAATTGGTGGGTCATTAAAAATGGTATCATCTTGTTCGGTCCCTTCCTAACAAGTAGTCATCGATGTTCCTAGTCTTGGAGTTGAAATTCATTCTTTTCTATTCCATGGGTCAAAATCTTAGATAGGAGTAGGATTGTCGGAACATGAAATTTATAGAATAAAAGGGAGTAGCTAACCCATTTATGATGAACTTCAATTTACCTGGGTGTTGGGTACATAAGTTTTTTGGATACACATTTATAATGTTATAAATCTCATTGTCATGGGTTTAGCCAATGAGATAAGCATGACATGCATTATAGAGGAATAACATCCCATTAGGGTTTCATATTTTGTTGTGATAAATGACTTATGATTTTTTACAAGGTGTAAATTTTTGAAGACAAAACATGCAGAAATTGTTTTAAGTAAAATATTTAGAAAACAAGATATTTGGTGTATTTTGAAAATGGGTTGATTTTCAAAAAGGAATGTTGAATATTTTTAAAAATATATGAACATGGAAAAAGGATGTTTTGGAAAAAAATGTTGTGATATTTGATGTGACAGAATTTGAAAAGCTAAGACATCAGTTGCTAGAGTGTGAGATTGATAGAGGATGTTGTTGGTTTAGAAAATGGAACCTGGTAGGCGTCATCAAAACCAACCCGAAGAAGCTGTGAAGAATGTGGTTGCACCAGAACCACATTTGAACTAAGAGCTAGTTCATAGTATTGTCCATTCTTTTAATGTTGTGGATACAGGGAACCCGAGGAATGAAGTAAGGCATATTGATCATACCATAATGTTCCTGAAGCATAATCCACCAAACTTTTGGGTTGATGCAGAACCCAAAAAGGCCGAGGTGTGGCTAAGAATGATGAATCGTATATTTGATTTCATAATCACACCATCAGGTCTCACAGTCAGGTTGGAGACATATATGCTTCAAGATGTTTCACATTAGTGGTGGTATTTAGCGGTGCAAGCTAAATTGGATGAAGGTCTGACTTGGGAGGATTTTGAAGAATTGTTTAACAAAAAATTATATCCTCACACATTCAAAATTGAAAAAACAATATAATTATTCAACATGATTTAGGAGAGCCTCTCTGTCATAGAGTATGTAGCTAAAATCATGAATTTAATCCGTTTTTCACCAGAGGTTGTGGCAAGCGAATCCTTGAAGGTAAACTTATTCGAATTGGGGCTAAGGGAGTAGATTTGATCAAAGATCGTGGTGATCTGTATTACAGATTATACAGAAATGGTAAACATAGAGACTGTTGAATTCCAAGATATCTCGGGAATGATAGGAGGAGGAATGATGATACCTACAGGAAATGTTTGGAACTCTACCGTTGGGAACAAGAGGAAAAGGGACACCTATTTCCATGGTGTAAGTGGAATTCAGAACCAGACAGTGGGATCAGTGAACCTTCCTCCATGACACCAGAGCAAAGAAGGTTGTTTTCAATGTTGTCTACAAGACCACATAAAGAGGTACTTTCTAGAATAACCTTTAGCATGTCACAATTGCAAGAAAATGTGGAATATATAGCGCTTCTGTTTGAATGCTCCGAGGTCAGGTGAACATGACACTTCCCTAGAATCACAAGCATCATTTTCATTGACATGACGAGGACATCAGAGTCAGTCTCATCAGTATAACAAAGATAGCCAAGGTGATTCACGAAATACCATGACCTCTCAACCAGTGCAACCTCAGTAAGGAATCAAAGAGATTTGTATAGTGAATAACTAATTTTATGGAGCTGAGCATATGATTTTTGATGATTAGACTGGACCATCTATAGTAAGAGGTATGATTATTTTGAATTTTACCTTTTTGAAAGTGTTTATTGATACTGGATCGTCACATTCTTTCTTTTCTTCTTGTGCTGTTGACATTCCATGTTTAAAACTGGAAATGATTCCATCTGTTTTGAAATTAAAAACTCCTCTTGGTGAAAGATAATGTAGAGAATTTGTGTGTAGAGAATGTGCTATAGCTGTTGATGGAGCTGAGATAAAATGGGACTTATCAATGTTGGAGATGGATGTTTGTGATGTAATCCTGGGTATGGAATGGCTGACAATGTCCAAGGCTCAAATCAACTGTTATACGAGAAACTTTAGTTTCACAACGGATGACAACATCGACAATCTCTTCTTAGGAGAGTGGATGGAAAATAAAGGCGAAAAGTGCTTTTTGGCCCCAATGGTGGGAATGATCTCTTACCAATTAGAAGAGATGACTTTGGCATGAATGGAAGAGATTGAAGGAAAGAGTTTTCCAACTGTTGTAGATCAATTTCTTGAAGTCTTTCCCAACAACTTCTCAGGGTTACCACCTCTAAGGGAAGTGGATTTTACGATTGATCTCCTTCTGGGGACCAGCCCTATTTCCCTTCCAACATATGGGATGTCACCAACAGAGTTGTAGGAATTGAATGTGTAGTTAGATGATCTGGGAAGAAAAGGATTTATTCTACCATGTACGTCTCCGTTAGCGGCACTGGTTTTGTTTGTAAAGAATGCATATGGAGCTCTTCGGTTGTGTGTTGATTATCATATGTTTAACCAAGTTATGATAAATAATATATATCCAATTCCTCGCATTGATGGTCTATTTGGTCAATTAAGGGGATCTCAATGGTTCTCCATGATTGAATTGCGATCAGGATATCACCAATTGCTTGTTCGGAAGGAGGATATTCCAAAGACATCTTTGAGATGTAGATATGGCCATTACAAATATGTATTCAAGACATTCTATCTAACAAATTCACAAATAGTCTTCATGGAATTGATGAAGTGGATATTTAAACAATATATTGATTCTTTTTTTGTGGTCTTTGTGGATGACATTTTGGTCTATTCAAAAAACAAGGGCTGATCATGAGGAGCACTTGGAAAAAGTGTTACAAATCATGAGAGATCATCACATGTATGCCGAATTATCAAAGTGTGATTTTTGGATATAAGAAGTTTGTTCCCATGGCCATTTAATTTCGGAGAAAGGCATTTCTATTGATCCTGAAATGATAGAAGTCGTTATCTATTGGCAACCACCGAAGAATGTGTTTTCGATATGAAGCTTTCTTGGTCTAGCTGGTTACTACCGATGTTTTTTGCGTGATTTTTCACTACTAGCTTCACCAATGACAACTCTTACAATGAATAATGCTTCATTACAATTTAAAGAATAATGTCAGAAGTCCTTCCATGAACTGAAGGTTAGGCTTACATCAGCACCTATCTGGATTTTACTAGAATCAGGACTGTGGTATATGGTGTATTGTGATGCATCCAGATAATTGTTGGGTTGTGTTCTCATACAAGAAGACTATGTGGTTGCTTGTTGTTCATGGAAGTTGATGGTTCAGGAAAATAATTAACCAATACAAGATTTGGAGTTAGCTGCAGTCGTACATTTTTTTGAAAACATGGACACCTTATCTATTTGTTGAGAAATTTACTGTGTTTACGGATCACAAATGCTTAAAATGCCTTTTCTCATAGTGATATTTGAATCTGAGGCAAATGAGATGGATGGAGTATCATTATCTGTTTTAATTTGACGTGATGTACACACTGGGGAAAGGAAATTCGGTGGTGGATGCATTGAGTATGATGTCATATAATCAGCTGGGGAATGAAGTTTCAGATGAATGGTAGTTGATGTCGGTCTTAGCCATCATGCATGTGGAATTTGAAGACCGAGGTGATGATGTAGTTTTCCTTTTAGCTACACTTGTTTTGGATCTAGTAAAAACGATCAAATAAGTAAAAACATCTGATGTAGAATGTCTGGATGTAAGTTTGAAACACAATGGTGGGGAGACCATTGATGGATAGAAACTAGATAGGGGTTCAGTTGTGTGTTTCAGAGATCAGATGGTTGTACCTAAGGATTTTCAAGAACAAATCATTCGTGCTTACCTCCATTCAATAATGGATATACATCCAGGTACACAGAATATGTATAAAGAGTTTAAGGCCTAGTTTAGTTAGAGCGGCATGAAATAAAGGTGGTCGAGTTTGCCTCGCGGTGCTTAACTTGTCAGTAGGTCAAAGTAGCGCATCAGAGACTAGATGGTATGTTACAATCTTTGTCCATCCTAGTGTGGAAATGGGATCAGTTAACAATGTATTTTGTTACAGGTCTTCCAAGAACGATTCAAAAACACAATGTGGTTTGGGTGATAATGGATCATCTAACCAAGTAGGTTCATTTCATCCCTATTCATGAAACTCAAATGGTGGAAGATCTTTCAAAAATCTATATCTGAGAAGTGGTAAAGAGGCATGGTGTACCATTGTATATAGTATCAGATAGAGATCCAAGGTTCACATCTCGTTTCTGGAAATCAATACAGCAAGTCCTTGGAACTCAGTTGACTATGGGCACGGCGTATCATCCTCAGAAGGAGGGGAAATCTCAGCGAATGATACAAAAAATGGAAGATATTTTCGGGCCTGTGTAATGTATTTTGGTGGATTATGGGAATATTATATACCTTTATTGGAGTTCTCATACATTAAAAACTATCAGGCATCGATACGCATGGCTCTGTTTGATGCATTGTTTGGGCGTCCTTGTCGTTCTCCACTATACTAGGTGGAAACTGGTGCAACATCACTAGTTAGACCAAGCCATGTCCATGAAATAGTAGAGAAGATCTAGTTGATTAGAAATAGTATGTATTCCGCTTAGAGTCGTCATAAATCTTATGAAGATCCCCATCGAAGACCATTATCATTCGTTGTGGGTGATCATGTCTTCTTAAGGATCTCTCCAAGGCTTGGACATTGTCGTTTTGGGAAGCAGGGCATGTTATCTCCAAGATACATAGTCCCTTTTGATATTCTAGAATGGGTTGGAGAGGTGTAATATTGGTTGGAATTACCACCATGGTTAGGTTTACTGCATAATGTGTTCCATGTATCTCAGTTGAAAAAGTATCAGCCTGATCCAGACCAAGTGAACAGATGGGATCACTGTGACCATGAGTCAGATGCTTCATTTATAAATATCCCGATAAGGATTGTGGATAGGCAAGGGAAATTATTGCAAGGAAAAATCATCGGCCTAGTGCGGGTTATATAGCAACATGGTCAGATTCAAGAAGAGACTTAGGAACATGAGAAAGAAATTAAAGAGCAGCAGCCAAAACTCCATCTGATGGGTGAAGGTTTTCTACTTTCTGTGGATGGAAAGACCAATGGTGGGGAGAATATAGAACACTCGGTTTCTAGTATGTAACCCTTTATTAATTTATTTAATGGGTTTAATGTTAAGGGTGATTAATTGGAGAGTTGGGAGAACTTTAAATGATTTTTAGTTAATGGTGAAGTCACATGAATGGCACACGGGTTGTCTAATCCGTGCTGCCAAACCGTGCATAGTTGGCCCATGAGGCAGTAGCTTCTGCATGGCAGGTGCATAGTTTGACTAGATGTGCAACCAAACCATGCATGCAGTGTCTTCCAAAGTAGTTTCTAACTCATGACAAGTGCACAATTTTTCTAACCATGCGAGCAAACTGTGCTTCCACAAAAAACGAGATCCTATAAAGGTGGACTCACACGTTTTTTCCTCTAGGTTTCTCATGATTCTTCTTGATCGTCACTAACTAGGTATTTTTCTTCTCCTAAGTTCATATAAGGTTCTCCCATCATTCCGGAGGCGATCCAAAGGCTTCACTTGGAAAATCAAAGTCGGATTCCTGAGGTATTTGATTTGTCTTCATCATTATTGATTAGTTTCATAGATCTAATTAGACCTACTTCTCCTCTTATCTCTGTTTCCTAGATATATGCTCGTTATGGGTACATCTAAGTTGGTGGATGACAAATATGATGAGATTTGGTCTTGTTCTTGTGAGGAGAAGAGATCTCAGGCTGGTTTTTGAAGAAGAAACCTAGTTTTCTTATGCCTTCTTCATTGGTTGTGGTTTTCATCAAAACCCTAAAGGTAGGATACATCAATCTCGACTCCACTCGTTATAATTGACTGGCTTAGTTTTAAATTTGGTTATTTTATTAGAATTGATTGTGAAATTCATAGAATAAATCTTCTTTGGTGATGATTTATGGTTTTAGTGTAATTATGAAATCTTGGGGAATTGTTGTGCAAGTGATTTGGTTCGTCAATTTAAAATGTTGATTTTAAATTATGGATTTTCTGAAATTGTAAATGGGTTGATGAAAAATGGTTTTTCAAAAAAAAATGAGTTTTATTAAATTATATTGGAATAGAAATAGTTTGGAATTGAAATGGTTTTGATGGAAATGGTTTTCAATAAAAAGAGAGTTTTATTGAAATAGTTTGGAATGGAAATAGTTTGGAAATGAAATGGTTTTGATGTTAATGGTTTCCAATAAAATGAGAGTTTTATTGAAATGGTATGGAATTTAAATGGTTTGGCATTGAAATGGTTTTGATTTAAATAGTTTTTAAAAAAATGGTGTATTTATTGAAAGGGTGTTTTGGCATGATTGATGGTTATATGTGGTGTGTGTTCATGTTGCATGTAGGACGCATGGTTGAAATATGACCTTGTACTCTATGGAAAAGGTGTAATGGCACACGTTAACTACATGTACGATGATTGGTTGAAATATGACCATATGCTCAGCGAAAAATGTTTAGTGGGCCATGGTAACTATATATACTAGTCTTGGTTGAAATATGACCTTGAACTCGGTGCCCAAGGTGTAATGGAATATGGGAAACAATTACCTTGTGACAACATGGTAGGGCGATGAGAAACCACTCATGAGTATAGAACTGTCATAACGGAGAGTGCATGGTTGGTTTCTTGGGATTTTGTGAAATAATTGGGTATTCCAAATTGGGGAATTTGTGAAAATTGTTCTAAATTCTGTTTAGTTATTTTTCTGGAAAAATAACTTGTTTGAAAAAATGGTTTCAATTGCACTTGTATGATTTTGGTATAAATGGTTTGGAAACATGTTTATATTTAGTTATAAATTGCTATTGGGAAAATGTTTTATATAAAATGTTTTTATATAAATGTTGCTAACACTTCTATCCTAGTGGCGTGAGTAGGGAAGTCATTGGGAAAACCTATTGATTTTTATACTCACCCCTGCATTGGTTAATTGGTGATTTTGCAGATGGCGTGTTCTGGGATACAGGTAAAGGTAAAGCATTTTATTGTTAGTGGCTCATGGTGAGGTTTGGGAGATGTTGTGAAGCTTGGAGCTTGTGGATCATAGAGTCATGGTGTCTTTTGAGAGTCTTGAGTTGTTCATCCGTTGTGTACTTTGATGCTTGATTTGGTCTTCCACTGTTTTGTACAAGATTTAGTTTGACATAAATGAAGTTTTTTAGTTATCATTCATTTTTACATGCATTATATAGTGAATTTTTTGTTATGCTTGGTTGGTTTATGGGTTATTTCTTCAAGGGTAAATCATCCCCCTACTTGTGTTTGAAGCCCTTCGGCATTTATTGCCAGCCTTTGGCATCATGGGGATGTCGCTCAAAGCCTAGTAATGACTCATTGTACTATCATACCAATGAGAATTGGTGTACCATTACGGGTACCACTTTCGATCATCTATGATCATAATCCAAAGTTCATTTATAATGCTAATGAATTATTCAACATTCTTGGATTACTGAATTAAATTTCACCACAGCCTATCACACTTAAAATAATGGTCAATATGAAAGGGCTATTTAGATTCTCTAGAACATGATAAGAGCCTTGTCAAAGTAATTCAATGTTTGATTGTATCAACAACACCCAATGGTTGAGTTCTGATATAACATGTTCTACTTGTGTATTGAAATGGATACATTTAAAGATCTGTAAGGTTATTTAGGTTGAACTCAAACATGTTTAGATGGAGGTTTTTAATGGAATCTATTTTGACCATACCTTATGAAGTATGTGATAGGGAAGTTCCAATTCATCCAAAAACATATATAAATATCTCAAATTTTTCAAACATTCAATGATAAAAACTATCAAAGGTACTTTCATAATTATTTTGTAGACAATTGTTTCAATTCAATGTCACCATAGAAGATATTATTGTGGTTTGGAAAGAAAGGGAAGCTTATCCCATGGTATATTATCCCCTTTAAGTTTCTTGAGCACATAATAGAAGTACCTTATTGGCATTACATTCCACTAAGTATTCCTCATGTTCATAAAGTGTTCCATGTATCACTCCAAAGGAATTATATACATGATCCCTTAGATATAGGGAATCTATATGTGGTACAACTGGAGAATGAACTCCCATATAAATAATATCTCATGATGATCTTGGACTATGGAGACAAATTTCAAAGTGATAGGAAAACTCACCTTGTCTACGTACTGGGGAGGAACCATAATTTAGAGGAAGTGACATGGAAAATAGAGGAAATAATGAAAAAATGATCCCTCGCCTATTATCAACCAATACTATGATTTCAATTATCGGGAACAATTTTATTGAAGGGGAGAAAAATGTAATGACCTAATTTTTATTAGTAATATTTATTTCCTATATAAATGTTTCTTGCAATATATTTTAAAAGATTATACACATACAAAATATAGAGTAACCAAAAACAGATTTGTTTCATTAATAAATACTATTGCATTATTCAACAATGAAACCAATTAACATTCCAATCATTAAAACTAGAGAAGAAATATGAGATATGAATTCTAAAATAAGAAAATATCGATCTCCCAAATCACCCAGAATCATTGCCTCCACTAAAAACAACATAGATAAGAAGAAAAGTATTAGTAAACAATGAAAAATTATTGAAAATTGAAATATTCTTACATGGGATCAATTGACCTGAACATTTATTTAAATAATGAATTTTTATTTATAGGAGTTCAAGTAATAATTGATTAGTAATGCGACTATTAGAATAGTAATCTGACCATTGGGAATACTAAAATGAGCATTGAAATAGTAATATTACATTCAAAAAATGAATTTTCATAAAAATAATATTTATCAAGATTAATTTATTTATATATAAATTTTATAATTCATAAATATAAATATCATGACTGATAAACTAAATTAAAATACATATATATTTTTTAAAAATAGTATTTTCATGTACATCGTAAAAATTAAAAATATATAAATAAATAATTAAATATCATGATTTAGAATTTTATTTTTATAAAATTATATCAATTTAGATATTAGAATGTCAAAATTTTATAGTGGTGATTATTTCTTAATTTTTTGATATACTTGAATTTCTTGGTGAATCATAAATTTTTTTCACATAACCGATGTATCTTAAATTACATAAATCCAAATAAAATGATCACAAAATATTTTCTTTTTTGGTTCTCACTTGATATATTTGAATTCATAAATTAAACCTAAAATTATCAAAAAAAACATCCAATCCTAAATATGAATTTTTGTAACCTAAATTCAAAATTGATTTTTAAAATAATAATTTTCCTTTCATTCCACATTCCTTTTAAGTATATAACTAATTAAAATTATTAATGGTGTTTAATGAAATAACCCAAAGAAATTATATTTATATATGATTTTTATTATCTTTAATTCACAATAAATTTTTTCCATTAATGTATCACTTTATTCAATATTTTATTCTAAAAGTACCCCCACCCTCAAGTATAAATTACCCCAATC
This sequence comes from Viscum album, assembly GCA_963277665.1. Classification (NCBI taxonomy): domain Eukaryota; kingdom Viridiplantae; phylum Streptophyta; class Magnoliopsida; order Santalales; family Viscaceae; genus Viscum; species Viscum album. The sequence goes on from OY728163.1 coordinate 1,435,229,616, forward strand.
CCTCCCCTTGGAAAACCATAAAACCCACAAATTACTATTAAAAATATCTACCCAAATCATTTTTATAGATACTAATATAATCCATCGAGACGTTATGGATTAATCATTCTCCAAACATCCAAGGAGCTATAGTGTCGTACAACAGATGTTGCGACGAACAAATCGATATATTCTTCATGTCTTCCCTCGTTTTAATTTTCTACTCTCTCAATACCAAAATTATTTAAAAATAAATTATTATATATTTTTTACAAAGAAAAATTTTAAAAATATATTAGTAATTTTAACATGCTATAAAAAAATTTATTTTTATTGTATATATGATTCATACACATTTTTATTCATATTTGAAAGACATTCCCAATTACGGTTGGTTAACTAACTAGGGGGAGGATTCCAATAACTTTCATATAACTATCCCTATGAATAGTTAAAAGAAATTATTTATTATATATAAATATAAAAATATATTCATTTTATTAAATTTGTAATTTTTTATTCTTTACCCATTTAAAAATTAGTGAAATCGAAGTAATAAAGGAAAATTTTAAGAAAACATTATTTCAATGTGATTGATTTTTAACCAAATAAATTAAGAAATATATTTAAATTATTATATTTAGTCAATATTTTTATAAATTACTAAAATTAAATAATGTGACAAAAATTGAGTTAATATAATTATTTTATTTTGGAGGTATACTTCTTTTGAAATAAATATGGAATAAAGGTAAGGGTATTCTCAAACCTAACTCCCTATCTATATGTTTTCCCTATTTCACAACAATTTTAAATGGTGTATTTATTTAATATTCAATAAATTTAATTTAACTATTCTTCCATTTTCTTGTCATGGATATAAATTTCTTCGTCTTATTTTTATGACAAATATATATTCTCTAAAATAACACTACATTCCAAAACACATCTTGGCTCCCATTAATATTATTTCTTCTTCACTAAAGAATGATGAATCATATACCAAATATATTTATACCTATTACATTTAAGAATACTAATATTTTTTAATTAATTTATGCCTTATGAAATTATTATGAAACTCATTACTTTCCATGGGACATTTTATGGCTATGATTGTTGTACATTCAATGTGACTGGGATGATTATGTAAATGATATGATGTGATAGTGGGACTAAAATTATATAAACCTCATATTAATTAGGTATTATTATTTATCTCTTGTTATAATGGAAAATATGTGTGAAAACTATGTTACTTTTTTCCACAATTATGATTTTATAATTAATCGGATATGTTATGCATGAACATTGTGTTATATTTGATCATATCTATATGCAGTATTTATCCCCAAAGACATGATGTTTCATTTTTATGCATTGATACATTATTTGAATTCATTAATTGTTTCCCTCATGATGTTTTTTCTTATACTATGTTAATTTAAAAAGGATTATCATCAATCATATATATTTATCAATATACTTTACTCATCTTCTATGCTAGCATTTATCGCACCCCTTTCATTGATGTATACCCTCAGGTGATTACTTAGACCAAGGATAATGTGAGGTCTCCTAAGAATATAGAGAAAAAATAATTAAATAATTTTCATGTTTCCATTTTTAGTAGTTATATATAAGCCTAATTATATAAGGACACAAATCCATTGGACAATAGATTTGTAATGATATTATATTTTTTATCTTTATTGTAGTGTAATAGTCATGTAAGAAAAAGTAGGGCTACTGTATTGTATTTTTTAGAAACTCTAATTTATTCATATAGAGGTATATAAAAAACTACTATCAAAATATAAAAACTTTTAGAAGTAACTCATGGAAGAATAAATAACGTTACAGAAACTATACATGATATGTATATAAAAACAATAAACTTTTTATTAGGGATTCAAATGAATAAATTAATGACATTTTCTATAATTTACAAACACCCGCACTGGATGAAAGTCTCTTGGTAATAATATAACAATATAAACTCAAATAAAGAATTTTTTTTTGGGATTTCATAGTTCTTGGTCACCCATGGTGGAAACAATATAAGAAGATAAATTCATGAAAAACATGTCATATAAGGAGTTAATTTGATCTCTCATGACATATGATATTAAAATTAAGTAAAAATATGATAATGAATAAAAAGATATTCTGTTGAAAAACAAAAATTCATTGAAATTAATTTATGATTTATTCTATAATGATGATGAAATTTATATTTTATCAAAAATATGTAACAAAATTCTTCAAAATAGATTTATTCTATAAATTTTCAAATATTGTTGATGAACATAGAAAACATTATGTTTGTTTCATAAAATGTATAAATAAGGGGAAAATGTGTTTTCAATTCTCCTTTACAAACTGTTTGTATATGTTTTACCTTACCATAACCTAAGAAAGACATTATGTTGAGTGTTTGTTTTTTTCTCATTATCAATAAAATACTAAAGAATCTCATTTGAAAACTCTTAAAATTGTTTTTTAGATGGTTCTAGAAAATAATTATTTATTTCATCCAAATTATCTCTCATTTAATCTTCCGTGATTTTATAACACCGGTTTTGGTGGATGTCAACTACATACGGAATGTAAAAGTCATACTTTTTATCTTCATGTACATTCCTTGATATTTCCTAGTAGTAATTAGAAAAAATTAGTTGCTATTTTTATAAACTATATAATATAAATAGTTGTTGGATGTTTTAATTCCCATGTTTTATAGATGAAATAGACACTGTTATATTTTGGGATCACTATTCACCATAATCAAATTATATGTGGTATTTTAAGACTCATAATAATATACTAATATAATTTTCACCATGCACACCCTTATCATATTGACACTAAACATGAATTATTGATGGGATACATTTAAAATTAATATAACATGTACTAATACATTAGTAAGGATCATCAATTATCAGATAAATTTTTAAAATCACATTATTTAGAACATGATATATTTTTAATGGTAAAGATAGGTATTAAATGTTTGTAATTAATGATTTTTTAAATATATTATATTATATTCTTCAAAAATATTTTCCATGTTTTCAAAAACCATTTTTTATGATGAAATTGATCCTCTTGTTTTTAAATCTCTTATCAATATATGCTTTAATTAAGTTATTTTTAATCAAAAAGCAGGAGAATGTACTAATGTTTAAGAGGGAAAAATTTCAAAAGTATAGTGGTACACATCAAATCCAAAATAATACGTTGAGTAAAGGAAAGGATGTTGATTCAAAGGGGACTTATAAGATTTCATGAAAATTTTAATTCTAATAAAAAATTCATTTTCCACATTTCTTTATTCAAATTTTATTATTACATTATTCTTTTCATTTATATTAATTTTCAACATTAAGATACTTTTCTATCATATGAAAGTAATAAATTCTTAAAACTCATTGTATTTTTAGTATCACGACCACAAAAAGAGTTTCTAGCCTTTTTGTTTGGTTAATTTCATGGTTATTGTTGTCGAAAAAAATAAAATACTATATTAGGACTAATCAAAAGCTTCCAGGGGATCTTTTAGATTCATCTTAAAGACCATATACAATGCTATGATTATTTATTTCATTGTTATCTATATTTTAATTTTATTTTTTAGGACTCTATTTAAATGCAACATCAAGTTTAAAAAGAACACATTGTTCTATCTAAATATTATTAATTAATGTGTTTGTTATCACCTATCAATTGAATTAAGAAATATGAATATGATTAATAAAATTTTGATTTATATATATAGTTCATACTCAATAATAATATATTAATTAATTTATAATAAATATGATGACATTTTTTATTTAATCCCTTTTATTCATTAATAATATTTTTTCTAAAAAAATGGAATTCATTGATTTTGATGACAAAACAAATTATTTTCTGGAAATATTACTAGTTTTATTAGATTAAAATATTATCATTTTTTAATCATATTATCAAAATTATCATAGGGTTATTTTTCATATTTTTTCTAAAAATATGGATTTTCTACTGAATATTGAAAAATATAGATTTTTATTGAAGACAATTTTTTTTCTATCATGTAAGAAGTAATATTTTTTAAAACAATTATTTCACTGAAACATTAGTTATATTAAATTATTAATAATCATATAATATTCATTGATATCATTTTTATGTTTAATTTTTTTACAAAATGGGATTTACACATAAAAGGGAATTTATTTTTGAAACATTTATTTTCATTGCATTATATGTTTATAAATTAATGTAATTTCTAATACATATATAAATTGATTCTTGAGAAACTAAATTCATTTTTAGAATTTGGAACTCCAAATTTTGAAAACTTTCCCATTTTTTCATTGTGTATAATAACTATAATAATTTTATTTTAACATGGAAAACATAAAAGCAACTAATTATGGTTAATACTAATGAGAAAAGGCTTAAAATTTGTTCAAATACCTAGAAATATTTTATTATAAGTGTATAATTAATCTATAAATATCTAATATCTAAAAATATAACTTTTTCATTAATTTCACAATAATTTTGACATTTTTAAAATATCTCGAAAATATAATGTCAATAATTGTAATTACATCCCTTTAATATATACAATACTTTTTGAAAGGGTTAAATAAAGGTTTCGTTATATATTTCTATTTGACATGTGAATGAATTTTTTTATCATGTTTTTTTTTAAAAAAAATAATTTTTATGGAATAATTATTTTAAATCCTTATCCAACCCTTACACAATGCTTGTGAAAATAGTATAAAAAAATTATTTTTTTAAAAAAAATTATTTTTTACTCAGATAGTGTTTCAATAATTTGATATAAAAATATAACTTATTAGGTATGTGTTAAAATTTTATATTTGAATTAAATTTCATTCTTGTTATTTTCAAAGTCAAATTAAATAAACAATTGTAAATATGGAATTATTTATCTATTATAATAAATGAAATTTTATTAAATAACATTTAATTAATAATAATTAAATAATCCAAAAAATATAATTGTATATTATTATATATATAAACTTTCTTATATTTATTAGTTTTTATTACTTTTATGGTAAAAATAAAATCTCTTAATTAATTAAACATATTGATGTGAAGGTATTTATTAAACGAGTTTATAGTGCAATAATGATACAAGATATTGAAAAAACATAACAAAAAAATGTTAAAAATTCATTTTATTAATGTATTTAGAGTCTAAATATTATTATATTTTATTTATATCAATATTGCGAAATAATCCTTTGTAAATAATTTATTATAAATTAAATATTTTATTTAATTTCAAGAGTTCCCTTCCCATTACCTGATAAATGTACCCTCCACTCCTCTATTATTAAAAATGATTTAGAATTATATATCGTAAAATACATGAAAAAATATCAACCTATGATCCTTAGACAAATACTATAGTTTCAAGTCCTTATAGAAGACAATATTTTTCTAGGATTAAGATGTAATCCAATAAGATATCTTGACGATGAGAAAATCGACCATGCTTTTTCAATTGTATATATTTTTATTCCTATTATAATTAAATGATATAAATTGTACAATAATTAATCAATTATCTTAAATATACAGAATTATTATTATAATAATGCAATAACAATTATTCATCTTCTTGATATCAATTTGAAAATAATAATGTTGCTTGTGCATATATGTGAACTACCACCTCCAAGAAGTAATCTGTTTTGTATTTCATACCCATATATCATAAATGGTAATAAGGATATATTTTAATAATCTAAATTATATATATGATATAATAATCATTATTCATCAGAAAATTATTAATTTCCATTCTATCATTCTATCAATTGAAAAATGTAAACATCACTCATGTATAAGTAAAAACAACCATCTCCATGAATTATTCAATGAATTTATAATTAAAACATTAAAAAGAAAATAAAAAATGTATTTATTATACCCATTATGTGATTAAAATTATTAATTTTATTTAACCATGATCAATTTATAATTGTTGGTAAATTTTAACCAAAACAACCCAAAAAAATGAAGCAGTAATCGCCAAAAATTTTGATTTTAAGAACATATTGTTAATAAAAATGTGATAAGATGTTATAACTAAATAATACATGGAATGTATAAAAAATTATTGTTTCTGAATATATTTATAACTAATATATATTTATTATAAATGAAATAAAAAATGAATGATTATATATAGTATTTGAGGTAGGGTAATTACCTATAAATATCGTTTTATTTGGGATTGTTTATGCTAGAAATCCTATTGAGGAAATTATATTAACTGTATCACATAAATATGTTTAATTTTTTACTTTCCACCTGTTATTTTTACTGAATATATTTTTCCCACAAATTGTCATCACATTATGTGACCAACAGTTAAAAATATTTTTTTTATAGAAAACCAAAAATATCGTACTATTTGGTCGTAATTATTATTCTTCCATGCCTTTGAGACCATTAATTTATTTTTGAAAAATGATTTTTAATATTCTATATTGATATTCAAAAGTAATTAATAATCGTGTTTTAATTTAGATAAAACAATTCTAAAGAATCTCTCTATTATTTTTCTAATGACTTAGTTTTTACTCTTATTAAAAAATGTGAATGAAATATTTGTTTCAATATATAAGGGATGAATGAAATTTTCCATCATCATTACCTGTCAATTTTTTTGAAATATCATCAATAATATTCCATTGTTATTTTATTAAAAATCCATAACATTTGATAAATACATTGATTTTAGTTATTTTATTTCAAATTTTAATGTATATTTTACAAGAAGAATATCTTTGGGATCTTTTGAATAGATTTTCATCTAAGATGATATATTGTAATATTAACTATTCCACAATTAAGATATGATCCAATGATTCCATATCAATTATTTCTCAAGATTTTTTTAATTTTGATAGTGAGGTGATTCTGTAGCCCATTTATTTTTTATGGATTATGTTATAATGAATTTATGAAATAGTTTTGAGAGAGGTTTTTTAGTAGGTTTTTGATATGATGTTAAGTTGAATGTTTTATGATATCATGACAGACATATATGTTATTTTCTTTTTGTTTTGGGTGAGATGAAAATTATATATACCACCAATGCATTTTATAATGTTTTATATCTCATGATATAATTATGTAAAATTAGATGATGTTCTTGATCCACTCTGTGAAATAGTTATCAATTCCTAATCAACTGTTGCAAATAGGTGATGACACCTGATCAATTATGGTAATGAAAATAGGTTTTGATGCTTTATCCACAATTGTTTTTATGGTCTATTTAGTTTAATGTAAAAAATGAAATTTTTTATACCTATGATCGTCCCATATAATTATAACATGTTTTGCATATTATTATATGAACTTATGGTTCATTATAATTTTTTTATATTTTCTTAATCTTATGATTCATTTCTTATGAAACGATAATGCTTTATTCCATGAATCATGACTCAGATCAATGAATGATTTTCAATGAACATTGAAAATTGATATCATGAACCTATTCCCTTATAATTATCAACTTTTTTTTTCAGAAAATAGAATGATATATCCCATATATACCATGATTGAGCATATGATCTCATACCATCTTAGGTTTACTTTCCCTTGGTTATGATGAAACGATTTATGTAGGGTTTTTTATGAATGGTAAAAAATGAAAAGAATATGATTGGTGATGTTCAAGAGTGTAAATAAATAAGAATATTGTGTATCTAGTCTCCAAAATCATTGAACCTTTATGGTTGGTTTGTTTATCCTAATGATATATCATAAATATTAAACTGAAATGATGTAATATTTATGTATAAGCTCTTTGGGTAACTACAGTTGTTATGGTAATAGGTTTTCCTTGATCATTTGATATCTTGGTTAGTAATATGGTAAAAAACGTTGGGATTGATATATTAATAAGACAAAATCCTAATGTTTTACTATAATATATATTATTTTATTTCCCACAATTTATATATTTTAACACTATAATTTAATTTTGTTTATAGTCACAGTTTGGATCGATAAATATTTATTATGTCAATGAATGTGGTGGATAATTAATCCATTGAAAACCTATTAAACCAAATAAAATGAGACAAAGGATGTACAATATATTCAATTTTCTAATTAAACATTCTATGGACATTAATTATATAAAATTTCCAAATGATCAAAAAAAGCAAACACTTACTATTGATTCATTCATGAGAAAAAAATATAACATTTATTAATGGTTCTTCTAAAACACTAATGTCTTAGAAATGGATCATTACCACTAAGTAAATGTTTTTTGGTCTATAGTGTTCATAATGTAAAAAAGTGGTTCTTTTTATTTATCAATTATAAATTGAATAAATTCAATGTTGGAATCTTATTAAAAAAATCCATGAAAAATGTCTAAATTGAATACATTTAATGGGATGAGTTTAAGATGGTATTTTTCTATAAATAATTCCCTCATATATTTTGTATTAAAATGTATAATGTATCTATTGAGCTTATATATAAGGATGATGAATATATTTTTACCTTTAAGGTAAATTATACATGTTATGTGAGGTATATTTCTTGTTTAACCGTCATCCATGAAAATAAAATTGAACAATTCATTAGAATCATAATACCAAGCCTCTAAATGATTTTATATATTATCGACATCAATATATTTAAAAAATAATTCAATATAATATCATGTTATAAAAGGAAATTGTTTTTTTCCAACATTCCCATTCTATTGATAAGAAATAAATGCATTCATAGGAAAACTCAAATAAATCACTTCGTACAATATAATTCCATCATGTTAAATGCCATAAATGTAGTAACAAACATCAAATATGTTTCTTGAATGGAACTATGAGGTTCTATAAATGTGGAATAATGGATTAAAAGGAGGATGAATTTTAGTGGATAACAAAGTGTCCAGTAGATACAATGGAGGAAAAGAAGGTTCCAACTAATGAACCACCAACACTATAATAAATCAAAATAAAAGAGTAGGAAAATTTCTCAAACCATTTAAAAAATTTAAAGGATTTAGATAATGATCAGTGTCAAAGACCACATAATCCAAAATAAAAAAGGAAATATCATCGGACCATGATTTCTATTGTCTGTTTTATGATTTATTTGGTGAAATGTACAAATTCACCACGACTCCAAAATATCTAGTGTGTTATTTTATTTTCTATATAAACAAACATTTATATCTATGGTTTTCTAATTTCCACCTCAATTATTATATATAGGGTTAGTTGTGAGAAATCCATATAGTATGATGTTGAAATATCAATCTAACTATTCATTTTATATATATAAATTTTTGGGAATGTTTTCCCTATAAATCATATGATTATTACCCTAGTTATATTTGATGTTATTCTGGACTTGGAATGAATATATATTCATTGATATAAAATTAATTTATTAGAAATGTGGAATCATTTCAAATTAAAAATTATCCAATGATTGATTATTAGTCAAACAATGATTATGATCATATAATAGAAATTATTTCTATCCTTAGTGACTTAATTTTTATCATTTTATTGTATTTATATTTGATAGTCAGAGATAAACTCCTCATTGAATATATTCCAATTGTGTGTGATATTTTGGAGATATTTCATGAATAATTCCTTTGTATTCCTTCCTATAATTAAATATAGTTTTCAATAGAACTCATACTTAGTGATATTGCTATTTAAATGACTCCTAACAGAGTGGTCCCAATTGAGTTGGAATAATTTAATAAGAAACACCATGATAATTTTATATGGTATTTATAAACCCATACACATAACCATGGGGTGAACCTATAGTGCCCCTGATTTTACATACATGACTATTATATCAAATTAAATATAAATAACAAAATAGTGATACAATTCTATGATCCAAAATTTTATTGTCTATGTAAAATTATAAAGAACTATAAATTCTACAGTATAAAAAAGGAAAATTAGTTTAATTAATTATTCAATATCTTTTTATTTTCCCATGTGCTCTCCTTTGTAGAAGTATTCACCCAAGAAGATATTTCTAATGTAGGGGTGATCTAAAACCCCATTAATCAGTTGAATAAAAGACCTGAAACATAGGGGATAAAAATCATCATTATCATAAAATAATAAAAATATCATTATAATAATAATAAAATGTATAATTATATATATGTATGGAATTTTACAATTTATAAAAATGATACATCATGTCTTAGTGGTAAAATACCACACAGAGTGGTGACAAAATCCAGCATCATGTTCATTCACAGATCACTTTATATCATGATATTCATTACATTATCCAATGGATTAGAGTGCATTATAATTATACTTTCACCTATCAAAACATTTCTTTACATCTACTATATAAATCAGGGAAAACCCATTACATCATAACATTTACATTTTCATGCATTCTACATAGAATGTAGAACAGTCATGGACATAAAATAACCCATAGAATGGAATTAGTTTCATTTCATAAATAATACATTAATTAACATTATTTTGGGTTCCCAAATGAGTCATTTAATATTATACATGGTATAATAATCATTAATCTTATGTGAAGAAGAATAATTCTCATGAGAAGTAAAAGGTGTAATTTTGGAAAGAAATGTTTTCTATGAAAAATATTTTTATTTTTAATAAAACAAAATTCAAAAAATCTAAATTCTAGAATGGAAAATAGAAGGAAAAAAGGAAATCATATTTAAGGAAAATAAATGGAAAATCCCTAGTGAAAATGGAATGAATGGGGGGAAACTCAACGGAATATAGCTGTCTTTAGGAATCCCCTTACATCATGTATTAATGATTTTTCACTTTAATATAATATATAATCAAATAAAATTCATAAATAAAAAATTAAAAACCCTTTTATACTTGAATTTGATTTGTAATAGTTTTATTAAGTTCATTTATGTATTAGTCGATGAATTATAGAGTTTAATTTAATCATTTGGGAGTGATTGTTTTCTGGGTTTTGATGATCGGTTCTCACAGATATGAGAATGGTTGTTCATGTAAAATTGAAATAGTTACCCATAATTGATATTATATGTTATTAATGAAAATTTATAATATTAAATATTCTTATATATCATTTTTTTGGATGAATCATTAGATAAATAGCTAATAAAATGATTTACTTAATTTCGGTAGTTTTATGACCATTATTACCTTATATCATTTTATTTAACATCATGTATATATATTAATTGAAAAAAATTATATAAATTATAATATGTATTATAATATTCAATTTAATTATAATAATAGTTTTATAAACATCCATGATAGTGGTAGTGAAAAATGATAATGCATCTTCCATAGTGGGGGTAAATCGACACACCATAGGATATATTTTCATGTTTTGAAAAAAGTAAAAAGAAAGAGACATTAATATGAATTAATCCATTAACATAATAAGTTTCTCATATTTAAAATATACTACAATTATCATTCCTATTAGACATGTGTAGGTGAAGAGACAATATGAAAATAATGAAATTGATAAGACATAAAAAGAAATTGGATTTTACCTATTGAATTTTTCTTCATTGAGATCCTCTATTATGAATAGGGGGTTGGTATTTTCATGGTACCAAGGGCTCATAGACATTGGGGATGAGATAGATAAGAGGGTCTGGAAAAAATTTGTCATAGATAAAATCTTTGAATGTGTGAGGACAAGAGTTGGTGGGGGTGGTATTTAAAGGGGAGGATAGGGTTGTATTCAAAATCTTTTGTTTGTTATGTTATTCATTTAGATAAACACTATGACTAGTTTAAGAATTATAAGAAAATATATTAATATAATAACAAATATTTTGATATCATAGGCGTATATTATCATTACATCATCTGTGAGACAATAATTCATGTATCTATCATTTATTGTAAATTCTTAGGTTTTAATATTCACCAAATATTTGATTATTTTAAGAAATCCCAAAAAATAAACCCCAGAATTTTTCGATGTGTTAAATTTAAAAATTAATCCCATTAATGAAAAAAAAATTCTAGAAAAGAGAAAATTTCTTTTTAATTAAAATCATCATCTACATGGAAAATATAAACATTTAAATTCTATATCATTTTATTACATAATGAATAATTAATTAAGGTCACATAATATTTTCTTATAACAATAACACAAAAAAATATTTTATAAATTTACTTAAATAAATGAATTTTTATAAAATATTTATATTCATTATATAATTGTAAATAAAGACTTGATTTTTAAAAAATACATAGAATTAGTTAATAATTTTTATAATATTTATTAACTTATAATATGATATAATTATCTCATATTATCATTTATAATATGCCTAAATATTTTTAGACTTTCATAGATGAGTTAACTATTCTATTAGCTGATTTACCATTCCTGATTGTAACATTAATATTTCAATGTTCATGTAACTATTCCATTTGTAACGGTTCTTTATCTTATAGAAATACATATAATTTAATTAATTTTTCTTTTATAAATTTTATATTGTGGTCTCAAAGTGACATTATATATTTTATACAATCTGACATAATATAAAAAGATAATTTCTATTGATTAAATTTTGTGTCATTACGTTCTTCCCATATTATGAAATCTCACCCTTGAAATTTCATTTTACATCCTATGAGGATAATATGTGAGGGTATTTATCCATCATCTCTTACTCATGTAGCCATGATGCCTCTTTTATCTGAGTTTTATCCATATTACTTTCACCATGTGCGTAGTTTTATTGAATAGAAAACATTATCTATGATCCAATATCATCTCCAAATTCTCCTCATAAGAGAAATAATTTTCCAACAATACCACAAATGGATTAAATACCTGTGAGGGATCACATTTGTAGACCCTCATGAGGGTTACACAAAATACATCATGTACAAGAGTCATGGTATGTATAAGTGATAGTCGATATGACACATTTTTGACATGATCAAGAATCTCTAAAAGGATAATATACATTGGACATGTATTTTTTCTTCCAAAATCTCATGATCCTCTTCCACAGGGATATGTTGAGGAATAACATGTCTCCCTCCATAAACTATAGATCTCATTGATTATTGAATTCATACCTCTTATATTGTCTTTAGGATGCCTTAATTTACTGTCAAATGGTTTTCACCTTTTCCACCATTTCATCACCCATTTTAGGTCATACTATCTTATGTTCACTGACATCATCCCACCATGCTAGTTTTCTATATATTTTACAACAAAAGAAGACATATAGATCCATTTGGATGCTTGATTGGAAACTATTATAGTAAGAGAACACAATCATCGGTAGATGTCAGTCCCACACACCATTTAAGTGCATAGAATATTCAATGACCATATCCTCTTATTTCTAAATATCCCTTTCTAATTAGACATCATTTTGAGAATAATTTTCCATAATTATATTTAGTTCAGTTTGTAAATCATAATGGAGACTATTCTAGGACAAGGAGGTGAATCTTGTATCATGACCGAATATAAATGATAGTGGTACTGCATTCACCCTTACCGCATCTCTGATGTATATATTTCCAAGTCGATCATGTGACAATTCCCCTTATATTGTTGTAAATTGAGATGTTTTTGTATCATAATCCCTAAAAACCCATATATTTTTGTTTCTATATATGTATTTTGATGTCCTTTGAAAAATTCCATGGTTATGTTTTCCCATTTACCTATTAGTATTGGTTAATGGTTTCACCATCCCTTTTTAATTTTCTCCTTAATCCATCACTTGATATCATATTTATCACTTTTTAGTATAATCATAAATATCGTAAACCATATTGTCCCACCTATAATTACCTCAGAGATATCAATAAATATTTGTGCTCCCTTGTATAATAGAGAAGGTAGTTCGATATTGATCATTCAGAATCTTCTTATTTATATCTCAATCGGATGGTTCACATAGTATTGAACCAAGTCATAAAATTCCTTCCTCATCAATTTTAAACATTTTGGATTTGAATTCTCAAATATCATTCACTTTATTCAAAAATTCCATTTTATTTCATTGGGTAACCATTATATTTAATGATAAATGGTTGAGTATTCATTTAAATAAGTATTGGAAATTTTACTTCACTAATGATTTTCATTTCCACAATTTGAAAATATATGAATATTGGAAACATGTCAATTATCATCATTTATAATGTTGCAGGGTCCTTTCTACTTATATCATCTAACACATTTTTCTCTTTTCCAGGATGGTAGTGGATTGAGAAGTTATAATCCACGATGAGCTCTAACCATCTTTTCTACGAAATATTAATCTCTATATGTATTAATATATATTTAATCATCTTATGATCAGTATGTTTTTCAAACTTTTCTCTGTTGAAAAAATTCTACAATATTTTAAAGGAACATATTGCATCTTCCACCCCCATATCATGCATGTGATATTATTTCTCATGAATTTTAAAATTTATTGAGGTTTTGCGTATCAAATTATCATTTTTCATTATTACCCATCAAATAGACACATTTATCCATAATTTTATACTATAAATACTTCTCTATTTTCTGAATTTTTGATTACTATCTTGGTGATATGACACTTTTTTTACTCTTTAAATAAATTTTTACAAACAATAGTCCCAAAAAATATTTATCCCTTATGAGCCAACTTCGTTAGTGGGTTTTAAAATTATGAGAATTTTTTCATGAATTGCTGATAATACCTAGATATACTAATGAGATTATCAATCTATGTTACATATGTTTTCTCAAGAAACTCAATAAGTCTCACTATCTTAGAAGTGTTCCTAGATATTTTCTTTTTTATAGATAAGTTCATACAAAAATGTTATTTCCTCCATCTATAATTTATATTTAATTTACATTCCATAAATTATATGCCTTCGGAAATCCATTACCATAGTACTGAAATTATCCTCATTTCCCTCTATGAACTTGGATTATATCTGAATATCATCACTAAAGACTACTAAATTTTATTGAGGTAATCTCAAAAGACATTATTTATAAAATCCTTGAATATTTCAAGAGAATTAGGGAGTGCCAAAGGCATCGCTATGAACTCGTAGTGTTCATACCTAATTAAAAATGTTGTCTTGAGAATATCTTCCTTCCTCGCATTTAATTGGTCATAACCAACTCAATGTTCCACATTAATGAAATAATTTTCCCCACAAAGTCGATTGATCAATTCATATATCCATAAAAGGTTATAAATTTTATTTTTCAGGATTTTGTTGACATCTTAATAATCAATTCATAGGAAGATTGATCCATCCACTTTCATAAAAAAGGACTAGTGTACTCGATGTTGAATCACTTAGTCACATAAAAACCTTATGAATATTCTCTTAACACCACACCTATAGCTCCTACTACTTAATATTTTCCATTCAATAAGGTTTCTTTGTTATAGGTATAGATCTATTAATATGTTCAATTTTGAACTCATCCTCTTGGTCAGGAGGTAGACTGGAATATTTTTTAGAGAACACATTAGTGTAGTACTATACAATGTGTATTTCTTATATTGTGATTGTCTCCTATTTCACCATTATTTGTGGTAGATATGGTTTCCCATGAAAAAATAACAACTAAAAATGAAATTATAATTCTAATGGATATTTATCCTCCTTCTAATGCATGTATAAAATTGGATGATTCATCTTTATATGAATTGTAATATCCCTTTACCAATATTCGATGTTGGATTGGAATAAAGATAGCCAATCCATGCCAAATAGAAGATCAATCACTACCAAATTAAGCAAATACAATAACTGATTAAGGGTTCGGTCCACAAATGTTAACTGGGTGGAGTGATATACCTTAGATGTAATAATTTCCCCATTTTTTGTTCTCTTGGAGAACTGATCCTCCAAATTTTATGTTGGTGTTTGAATAGTTCTACTAAACTAAAAAAATATAAAAGATTGTGTAGACATAGAATGTGATAGTATGTGCCCTATTTTTTAATGAATTACTATCAGTCCTATCATTCCATCGTTGTTGGGATTGACCTATGTTGTTGTGAGGGAATAATAATTAACTTTCTCTTTCATCTTTAGTGAATACCGTCGAGGACTCGAGTTTATGTGAACTACATTTCATATTTCCCTTTCTTCCTACAACTGAATCATTGAACCATGGGTGGTTCTCTCTTTTCCTCCATCACACTATATTGCATCACCATGTCTATTTTACCTTTATGACCTTGGTGGCCTTATAACAGACATGTAAATTATTTACATATCCCTTTTAGGTAGGACCCATGACCATTCTTTTAATATTTATGGCTTGTGAGTGGTTGATTTTTTTTCTATATTTCTCATTAGATCCCCCATATTGAAACACTATGTTCTATTTATTATCACCATAGTTATGCGAAAATTCTCCAAAGACCATCTCCACTTTGATAGAACATCAAACAACTTCTTTATAAGATAAAATTACATGGATATCTATGTCATTGAAGTGGGGTGGTTTTAAATCAATTACGAATCTGCCTATTCTATAATGGTTATTGCAATTCATAAAGCATACCTTGAATTAATTGATATAGTTTCTTCATAAGTCATGATAGATTCACCATCTATTTTATTCATCCCTATGAATTATCACTCCATCATTATATGTAGAGTTCGAGGGAAATACTTGTTAATAAGTATTATCTAATAGTCATCCCACTCTAACACTTCAAGTTTGTCCTTCAAATTGGTGTTTTTAATCAACACTATCCATTGATGGTCCTCTCTATCTAGACGATACATGCACAGATTCACTATCTACCTCTCATTAGATCATATGGAAGATATTATCCATGGAGTTAACCCATAGTTATATGTCTAATTGATCAAAAGTTCTACTAAATGTTGGTGATCATTCCAACATAAAATACTCGATAGCTAGTTTATCCCTCTTAGGTGAAGTATGATATTCCAAATTATTCGGGTTATTGTTTATGTCCTGAGAGATATGGATAAGAATCTCAATGAAATATTGAACTTAACAGCCCATGTAATTGGGGGTGTCATTGGAGAAACTTTTGTATTGACCCTCACACAGATTTTTGGACTTCATTCTCCTAATTCCAACTAATTTCTAAAAAAATTGTTTGAACAAAACATAAGACAACCTGTCTTGAATATATAACTTATTCATTTTTTCAATTAACTCTAAATCCATATCATATGGGATCTTTATGTTTTGTGTTTTCTAAAAATAGCTTCTTGGGTTCTAATATATACACATTATTATACTATGGGGTTTCACCAAGGTTATCTAATCTTAATTATCAAATTTTCTAAATTCTATTTTGATTCTAACTATAGTGAACCTCCTTTTTCATACATCACTATTACATCATTTTAAATATAAATAACATAATATTCCTAAAAATACATGATTTAGAGGTTTAGTGTCTTGGGTAAATTATTACCATACATATATTTTATGTAATAAAAAATAATCATTTATTAAATTACTTCTTCACTAGCTTCTTATTTTCTCATCTGCTCTCCTAATTGGAAGAATTCGTCTAATAATAAACATAAAAATAATTGGTGAGTTAAAATATGAGTAATAAGATGAATAAGAGACATGAAACATGGGTGAAAATAATAATCATAATTATAATATATGAAATGGATCATCATTAGAATCATTAAAGGATTAATTATATAAATGCATGGAATGTTGAAAAAAAAAGAAACATCATGTCATCGTCGCAAAATAACTTATATAGTTGTGAACAATGCTAGAATCATGATCACAAATATTTAACATTATATCATAAGATACATCAAATTACCCAATTCATTAGAGATCTCTATAGTTATGGTTGCATCTTTCACATCATAAAATTTACTTGTTCTATATAATTCTAGGTGCACCTGTCCCATCATAACATTTACATTACCATGCTTGCCACGTAGAATGTATATCAATATTTGATATAAAATGAAAATTAGAAAGAAATGGGGTTCATTACCTAAATAATACATTCATGAATAAATTTTTCAATTCCCAAATAGAAAATTTTAATATCATATCTGGTATAAGAATCAAGAATATTATGTCAAGAAGAAATAATCTCACAGAAATAAATGACATATTTTTGGATAGAAGAGTTATTTTGGAGGTATATTAGATCTTTTTATAAAAACAACATTGAAATATGAGGATCATAAAAAAATGGAAGGAATAAATAAATGATATTGAGGTAACATTAATGGATCATTCATTATAAAAAATTATTGAAATAGGATAAACCCAAAGGAAGAGAGTTGGATCTGATAATCCCCTTACCTTATGATTGAATGATCTCATTACATTAATATCATGAATAATAAAAATAAATTAAAACATTAAATAAAATTAGAACATTTATTGCATGAATTATATTCATTATAGTTTTATTTGGTTTATTTAGGTCCTTATTAATGATTTTTAGAGTTTAATTTTATTATTTGGGTGTGTTTGTTTTCATTGTTTTAATAATTAGTTCTCTTGAATATAAGTGTGGAAGTAAATTAAAATTTGCAATGGTTATCTATAATCGAAAATAAATTTCATGGATGAGAATTAAAAAAATTTAATGATATTATATATAATTTTTAGGATTATTAATCATTAGATAAATAGTTAATTAAAACGAGTCAATTAATTTTGACAGTTTTCTGTCCATTTTCATCTTTTATCATTTTATTAGAAATAATGTTTATATATTGATTATAATACATTATATAACATACAATATGTACAATAAAATCATTTTTAACCATAATTCTTGGTTTATGACTATCCATGAAGGTGATAATGAAGAAGGAAAACACATTGTCCACATTTGTAGTAAATCGACACACTAGAAACATTATTTTCAGGTTTAGAAAAAATAAAAGGAAACTGAATTAATTATGAGTTATTCCTTTAACCTAATAAAATTAAATTATGTAAAATATACCATAGTTATCATTGTTCTTAGATAGAGTAGTGGATTATATGATAGTAAAAAATGAAACTGAAGAGAAAATAATGAAAAAAGTGAGAGGATTTTACCTCCTGAGTTTCTACTCCTTGAGAATGTCCTTTGAGAAAAGGTTTTGGTATTTGATGGGACGAAGGACCACTAGATGTTTTGGATGGCCTTGGTAAGAATACTGTACTGAATTTATACAATGAGCATATCTTCAACCGCCAGAGTAGAAGAGGCGGTGAGGTCTGGTATTAATATGGGATGTGAGTGGGGTTTTCTCACTATTTTATAAATATGTATATTATTTTACCTCAAGAGTATTTATAATTTCAGGATAATCAAAAACTATATTTAATAAATTATTGATAAATTGTTATTTTTTCTTTAATTATCCACACATAATTTATGTGTCAATAATTCATGAAGTTATCTTTTACCTTAAATTATCGTATTTTACAATTTACCAAAGATTCTTCTATTTTAAGGAAATTAAAACCATTCCCTAACAATTTATTAATGTTTAAGAATCAAAAAAATAACATCATTTTATGAAAATATTTTTCTAAAAATGATTCAATTAATTTTAAAATAAAATCATTAGTTACCGAGAAAATACTGATTTTAAAATTATAATTGATGTTATAACACTTTGAAAAATAAAACATTGTATAATAAAATAATATTATAATCATAACAAAACAAATAAATTATTAAACAATTTTACTGAAATAAATTATCTCTTAAATGATAATATTTATTATAAAATTATGAATTACGATTTTTGTTATCTATAAATACCAACACATAATTTATACATTCAAAAAAAATTACTTATACAATGATCTAATTATATAATTACATCATTTATATAGAAAATAAAATTTATTTATGCATTCATATATGAGGTTAGTATTATATATTCTTTTTTATAATTCATAATTATACCATTACTATTCTAACGGTCGTGTTACTATTTCATTGTTAATGGTTCTTTAACTTCTATAAGTTCATTTTATTTCATTTATTATTAATTTATAACATT
Source organism: Viscum album (assembly GCA_963277665.1). NCBI lineage: Eukaryota > Viridiplantae > Streptophyta > Magnoliopsida > Santalales > Viscaceae > Viscum > Viscum album. The sequence continues at coordinate 1,435,249,670 of OY728163.1, forward strand.
ATTATTGTGTTCTAATATAATTTTTATGTTCATTAAAATATATAACCTAATAATAAGATGATAGTTTCCATTGATAAAAGTATTGGTCATTACAACACCAATTCATTCCTTTATATGAAATTTTGTCAATGTGTCTTCTGACTAATTAGTGGGAACATAACTAGATCACAATCAAGAATAAGTATCCTCAAACCCATATTGACGATTTTTTTGATCCATTATAAGAGTATCAATACATTTACCAGATTGACCAATTTTTGATATATTATCAATTGAGGATTAAAGAAAATGATATACCCAATTAATAATTCTATATGAGGTTTGGTGATTATGAAATTATAGTGGTAACATTTAGAATTACTACTACTTATAATATCATCATGGATTTAACAAATAGAGTCATTAGATAATTCATTGATTATATTTTCTTAGTCATTATAGAAGATATTATTTTCTATTAAATCTACACAGATGAACATTAAGATTACTTTAGAATTATTTTAAATATCATGAATAAGGATAAATTGTATCAAAAATTTCTTTTCTATTCATTTTTTATCATAAAATTACAATCATGGTTCAAATAAACTCATGTGACAATACATTGGTAGATACTTATAAGATGAACTTTTTTGATAATATCATCGACCAAAAATGGAAACAACATTCAACAAATTTATGGGTTGGTATCATATTACCAATTAATTGAGATATAAGACTCGGGATTATCAATTACAATCACCATGTTGACTCAGAAGAGGATTATGTTTTTGTAGACAGATTACTACGAATATAATTTTGTGGCACTAAAGTGAGGGTTAGTTCGTGAAACAATACTAACACTACCCATTAGTAGAGAAGGTTTTGTAATTTATACATATGAATCATTGAAGGTATTGAGATGTATCCTCATGAAAAAAAATATGGCGACAGTATATGCATCATGCTAATTGAACATACCTTGGAAAAGTTAGTCAACTGATAACATGGAGTTCCATGTACTTATTTTTGCAAAAATGATACAAAGGATTATATTTATTGGGAAAGGTTTGATATTTATACAAATAATAGTATATTTGTGTTTATATTTACATATAATTTATTGAATACATGAATGATAAGATGGTTTGAATTGATTAATTATTAATACAACTCAATACTTTTCAACCTTGGGAAGATGAAAAAGATGGATAATTCTGAAAGTCATAAGAACAATGCTAATTTGGCCACACTGAGGATTGAATGAGATAAAATATATAATGAATAAATAATATAGAACATATAATATTAAGTAAAAGGACCAGATCCTATATTTCGCAGTTTATTGTTCGACCATCCATCTATATGATGATTAGATAGGAACTATGGGAATATGTAGAACTATCTAAGAATCTAATAAGTGTTCCTGATTCCAACCATAATAGTGAAGGAATGATAAAGTTAAATAATATATTCTGAACCCCATAAATACTATAATTTAATAATGAACTATTGTAAAAATATTATAGATCATCATTATTTATACATATTTTATTTATAAATAAGTATTAATATCATAATGAATAATTATGGTGGGAAAACATGAAAAGGGATATTGAAGTGTATATATCTCAATGACTAGTAATGCAGAATCTTAATAACGAGAGACAAAACTCTATGTGGATGTTACAACTATTACTCATACCTGAATGAAAATGGGAAAATTTTCTATTCATTTCATAATCATACTCAATTATACTTGGAAAGTGGAAAATTATATTTTTCTTATAGTTGACCGCATTATAATGTTAGGAAAATTAAATTCCATCCGAAAAAATCTCCCTATTGAAAATATTAATAGTTTATTAAATATGAAATTGGTTAGATTAATTAGAGTACCACATTATATTGTATCTATTCACAATTCAAGGATTACCACATTTTTCTAGTTAATCCTTTAGAAAGATCTGGATTCATAGTTGTGTTTTATTTTTAATTATTATCCTTAAATATGTGGTGAGTATAAGAGAAAAATTTAAGCCATGTAGTTTATTTTTGGTATATTTTTATCTTTATTAAAAATGTGGTTGGTTTCAACACAATCCTCAAGTCATCTTTTACTACAAAAATAATATTCACTCGATCATTTAGTTATATTATTATTGATCCCTCTATAGCAAGAAGTGTATAATTCCAATGCATTGGTATGAATCCATATAAATAATGATATTAGGACATAAACTGGTTGTGGAGAAGTTAGTAAATTTAGATACATTCATCAATATATATGTGAATGAATATAGATGATAAAAAAAGATATGTCGTAAATCATCAGAAAGGTATAGAGTTAGCAGTTTGTGAAAATGTATTCATATGAATATCATTGTGCAAGAAGTTCATTAGAACTTGATAAAAGGAAAAGTTGATACCTATATATAATGGTACCATTATGTTTTTTTAATCAGACAAAGCTAGTGACTTATCATTTGGCCCATCCAACAAATATATCTCAAGTTCATGATTTTTTCAAGTCATCCATCCCAAGGAAGTACATAGCTGATCAATAACATGTGTTGAAAAATGATGTCATATCACTATAGAAAGATCTCACATATGGGGAAAAACTAATAGAGATTCCATATCATACTGATAGAGTGACATGAAACATGACCACACGTCAGGTCGTCATTTTGTGTAAAATCCATAAATATGAGTAAGATACACAGGAACTTCAAGATGCGATGGAATGCAGATACCCTCAATTGTTTATATCATATTGATGGAATTTCAAGGGTGAAATTTACTTAAATTATGAATAGTAACACCCCCTACCTCGTTAGCTTGAGGAGTTTTTGAGGGATACATTGCATTAGGCGACCTTCCCAAGGAGCCAAATCCTGGAAATAAATGGAAAAGGATTCAAGTAATAGTGGGGAACGATTTTCCCATAAGACAAAACCAACCAACAATGAAAGATGCTTGCACTATCAAACCCAACCATATGATACTAACCATGACATCACATACTGTAACATCCCAATTAAGTGATGAATATTAGATATTTTTATTTATGTCTATTTATCAATTAGATAGTGTTTTAGAGGCTTAAAATGAGAATAAATCAAATCTTAAGCATGGAATACAATAATATTTTTAAAAGATTGTTTTACAGCCTTTTGATGGAAAACCATTTTTAAATCAAAATTTTGACAATTTTATAATCTCTATTGGTCAAAATAAACACATTCTTTATGTTTGGGACATTGAAATTTAAATTGGATAAATTTTTGGTATTTTTCTGACAATGTTCATTTTTTAATGAATAGTGAAAAATACTTCATTTTACATCAAAACTGCATTTTCATCTAATTTAATTATATGGTTAGATTATCTTTTTAAATGGATTTAAAGTTCAATTAGAATATATTTTTTCTATTTAATCCAATAGTTGTAATTGAAATTAATTTCACTTTGAAATTGGACTTAAACTAGTGTCAATCTTTTGATACTTATTGTTTCATAAAAACACGCTATTTGCTCTGACAGTGGGAATTGATTATTAAATTAATTAATGCAACTTATATGTAATTAATTTTGTAAAATAGAAATCATTTTTTAATTTGGAATATCAAATATAGCTTAGGGTGAATTTTTGGTATTTTTCTGAAAAACATCAATTTTTGATGAATAGTGAAACCACTAAGTGGTTCTTAAAAAAACTGATTTTTCATTTAAATGGAAATTTATGTAACACCCCAAGCTTCCACGATACGCTTCTCATTCAATAATGCAATAGCTTGCATTGTACGCAACTTCGAGTTCTAAAACACCGCGACTAATCAAAGTAGCCGTTGTGAATAGTAATAACCACTTTTTAAAATTATAGAAATTTTATATTTCAAAATGGGCTTCATTTTTGTATTCATAATATCGATATTATCCAAAGTTGAATTTTTTGTAATTTTCTGAGAACTTCCAATTTTTTATGAATAGTGAAAATTACTTAAAACAACTTTTTTAATCAAAATAATTTATAGTGATAAATTATACTATTTAGTGGTTTTAAAGTATAATTAGAATATATTTTTACCATTTTATCCAATGGTGGTCATTAGAATTAATTTAACATTGAAAATGGACATAAACAATTGCCAATCTTTTGATATAAATTGTTTCTTAAAAACACGCTATTTGTTGTGACAGCGGGAATTAATTATAAAATTAATTAATGCGACTTATATGTTTGGAATTTTTTAAAATAGACATCATTTTTGAATTCGGAATATCAATTATATCTTAGGGTGAAATTTTGGCATTGTTCTGAAAAACTTCAATTTTTGATGAATAGTGAAACCACTAAGTGGTAGTTAAATAACTGATTTTTCGTTTAAATGAAATATTACCACTTCTGTGATTTGATTTTCAAAAATCCGACATACATGGTTGTCATTAAGAAGTAAAATGTGGTTCAATGAGATTAAAATAATTTTTTGGTGAATAGTAACTTTTAAGTTCTTAATCGCGATTAGAGGTAATTAGTGTAGTTTAAGGTAAAAATAACGTTTTAATAATATGAGATGAGCTTGACACTTGTCCTACTACTATTGGATGAGTCATGGCCGACCAAGACATCCCATGGGTCAACTTGGGGACCCCATGGAGGCACTTTAGTTGGAAAATGACATTAATATATATTTATTTAATGTTAAAATTAAATTGACACAAACATGAGTTGTTTTACTAAAACAGTTTTTAAGTGGGGTTACAGAAGTCCAAATTTTGACTATAAGTATTCATTAGAAATATAAAACGATTTCCTACATCATTGTATTTTATTATAATTTTTAGACATTAAATAAGTTAAATTATTTATAACATCATTATGATGCAGCGATGACCTCATTATTTAACGATTTTAATAAAATGAAAAGATAATGTAAAATCCAAGGCTTACACTGGTCCAAAGACTATTGTATGGGTATATTTCGAACCCTTATCAACATAGCCACGAATTATATAAGTGTGGGACCTTTAGAATCCGAAAAGCATTATATAATAATGTAACATTTCAATCTTTCCAAAAGAGCCCCTCCTCTCCTCTTATAAAAGGCCCCCACCTCTACCACCTTATTCACACTTTCAAGACTTTTGGTTCGGCCAACCTCTTCCCAAATACTCTCCCAACTTCTCTCCCTTCATCCTAGAAGCTTTACTTTAGTCAGAAAGCCATCCTAAGGAATCCTTTTTATCAAATCAAAAGGAAGAACCCGAAGAAGAGGTAACATTTTCATCACCCTCTTTCAAGTTTCTTTCTTCTTCCACTCCCTCTTTGTTTATTATTTCAATTCTAAAATTATAACTCCAGTATATTCTATATACTTTGATGTTATTATAAATATGGAACAACCATATTCAGTATTCTACCCATCATTTGAATGACATGTCACCATACGTGCGTACGTACGGCTTACCATCTCCACGTCGTGGTGTAATTGTTATTCAATATATTATTATTTAGATGGGTATAATAATGATATGTAATTCATGTAAATAATAAATATAACATGATAATGATTCTTTATATATGATATAATATCCAATTATATATTATTTTAATATCAAAATAATGATATTGTCGCTCGTGCGTACGTACGGACTACCGTCTCCACGAACGCGATGAGATTCATTCTCCGTCGTATCCATTCAAGTATAATTATCATTTTATGATTTAAAAATAATTTTTAAGGACATGATATCATTCTGGATATGAATAATATACAACCTATCCATGAAAAAAACTACTTACGTAACAAAACATATAAAAGATAACGAGTAAGTTAACACCCGAAACAACGATAAATCTAAGATATTGTTAACAAAGCAATGTTAAAAGATCATATATGATATCATATGAATGTATATGATTCTTGTATAATTTAATAACAATTATTTCACCATTATACAGGAGTTTAACCTACCCCAACCCAGGAAAAGTACAAGGTAAGGGTTTACTTCACAACCTCTTCATTATCCAAGGTTGTTTATACATAATTATCTACTGGGACCTCGTTATCATCCACATCCATGTTTCTTAAAAATGTATTTCAAAACATTTTTACTATTAAATGGAAAATGGGCTAATGTAATTTATACCCTTATACGTTTTTGAAAGTAATCTTACCGTTGTTTTCCAAACAATGTACTTTTTGACCTTTTTGACAAATTTAAGGTAACAATGTTTTTTTAACTTATACGGCGGGTGCGGCTATTTTCCGCCATTATAACTTCGTCTAAGCTTCCCTTACAAGCTTATAAGAATATTTTCAAAGTAAATGTATTATTTTATAATTATGGGACTTTTAAATGATTTCAAAAAAAGAGAGAGATATATTTCTCTCAAATAGCTTTGATTTCATCCATGTCAACATCCTTTGATGGGTTTTAAGTTTAATTGAAATTGATTTATGATACAAAACTCCCATTGAACATTTTGTGAAATATTTGACTGTGGATGTGTTATTTTTATACCATCCATAGTTTATGGAGAAATTGTTGACATTTCGTATGCTAGTTTTAATACGAATATTTACGTTATGTTTAAACCTATTCATTTGAGGAATGTATTGGACTTAATAAGTGACGGGTGGAGCCCGCTATAGCTCCTCGATGCATCGGTAGGTCTCATGAGACAACTAGACGTGGAATTGGCCGGGGCCCTTTCCCAATTTGATTTATGGTTTTGGCCGAGGCCTTAATCATTTTAGACGTCTTGGCCGAGGCCTTCATAAAATGTTTCAGAATGTCTGGCATTATACATTCCCTCATTATGAAAGTGTTTATTGATATTGCATGTGATTATTCGACCGGTAGAATATCCATGTGAAGAATTGAATGGCATTATCTCATTTTACTTTTGCCATATTATGTTTAAGTTCAAGATTAAAAGGCTTTTGTTTTAGTTATACATTTCCTTAAATGTTAATTTTTATTTATGAAAGCTTCCACTATATTGTTAACCTTACTGAGCATCTGAGCTCACCCCTTTCAATGTTTTAATATTTTTCCAGGATGTGAAGAATTATGTTATGAATGACCTGTAGGGGTAGTCAGAAAGGGATATGAGTGTGGAATATGAAGACCATGTTATTTTATTTTGTTTACTTTTTGATGTAATGAAAGACTTATGAATGTATCTAGTGTTTCCAAGGCTACTAAACTAATCGGTCTTTAGAGACTTGATCTTTTGTGATCATGCCAATGTTATGAAGTAATGCACCGACTCTGGGTAGCTGGGGTCGGGGCGTTACAATTTACCACCTCTGTGTTTTTAATTTCAAGAATCCGACATACATGGTTTTCTTAAGGAAGTAAAATGTTGTTCAATTGGATTAAAATAATTTTTTTGGTGAATAGTATCTTTTAAGTTTTTAATTGCGATTAGAGTTAATTAGTGTTTTTTAAGGTAAAAATAATGTTTTAATAATATGAAATGACCTAGACACATGTCCTACCCTTATTGGATGTGTCATGGATGACCAATTAAATCCATGGGTAAACTAGGGGACCCCATGGAGCCACATTGGATGGAAAATGACATTAATACCTTTTTTATTTAAAGTTACAATAAAAATGTCACAAACATTAGTTGTTTTACTAAAACAATTTTTAAATGAAGTTATACAAGTCATATTTTTGACTATAAATATTCATTAGAAAGATAAAAAGATTTTATACATCATGATAATTTTTTTATAATTTTTAGGCACTATATAAATTAAATTATTTATGACATCATGATGATGCAGTGATTACCTCATTAATAAAGGATTTAAATAAAATGAAAAGATACTGTCAAAACTATAACATAAACTTGTCAAAGACCTATTATATGAGTATATTTCGAACCCTTATCACTTTATCCTAGAAATAAATCAATGTGGGTCCTTGAAAATCTGAATCTAATTTGAAAATAATGTTACATTTTGTAACTTTCCAAGAGTGCCCCTCCTCTCCTCTTATAAAAGTCCCCCACCTCTACCTCCTTACCCACACCTCTCAAGCCTTTGGCCCGGCCAAAACCTGTTCATTTTGTCTCTACACATCCCTATCTTACCCTTAGAATCCTCACTTTGGGCAGAAGTATTCCCATGTAAGCCTTTGATCTCAAATCAAAAAGGGTTACCCGTTTTAAAGGTTGTGTTTTCTCTTGTGCTCTTATGTTTTATTTTTCTTCTCCACCCCTCTAAAATCCTTTTATTCCTTTCTTTTATAACAACACCAGTATCTTCAATATAATAAGATGTTGTTATAAGAAGGATTAGAGCTATACTTACACACACCTACATCTAATGGTTAATGAACATACTATTTCTGTGGATGGCCAATTTCTGCCTCACGAAATGATGATTGTTCAACACTCAGATAACACCTTCAAAGGTTGCCATTAAGATGTTACTATATTTATTTATGATATATAATATGTTTATGTTTTACTTAAGCTTTTGGATTTTTCATTTATGGCATATCCTTATGGTTTCCATTATGGGTAAACGCGATATCATCATTTTAGGAAGTGTGGACTACCGCCCCCGCAAAGAGATTTGATTCGTTAATACCATATGTGGTACGTATAAAGGATAGATTTAATGATATTATATATGATACAATACTGGAAGTATAATAATATTATGTATAATTATGTTTTAATTCAATTAAATATGAAATATAAATGGAAGTAGCATTCATGCGTATGTACGGCTTACCGTCTCCATGAACGGTGCATTTCATTTCTTACCTCTAAATGTTATGTAATATTATAAATGCATGTATATAATGGATATATATGATATATACATCATGATTATATGTAGATACACAAATCTTAACCTACATAGACTTTACATTACTTTTTCGGAATACATAGTACATAAAAAACACACACACATAAGGACCGTAATAGTTTAGTGTCTTTGGAAACTCGGAATATAATCTTCTAATCGTGGTGAAAGATCTTAAAAATCTCCCATAAATATCTGCTTTTTTTAAAACTAAATACTTTCTTTATATCCTGGGGAAAAGAAAACATAAAAAGGTGATCTCAAATGCTCAGTAAGGGTAAACAAAAGAAATATCAATCACATCATATTCATAAGAACATATCTTTTGGAAATCTTAACCTCCAAAAGAGATCATAATTTCATAACATGGGATAAATCATAGTAGTGAAATGTAATCCCAATAATCATAACATAAAACATGAAACTTTGTGTATTACACACATAATCATATAGAATCATTTCTTATTAGTCAAGACTCATTTCCAAGACTATCTTAGTGGACAAAGTCCCTTTCTGAACCGAGTTCACTCCTCGTTTCAGTCCGGTTTCACTGAACCGGTATAACCTAACATTCCAGCCATAGCTATCTCATGAGATATAAAATATTTACAAATGCATTGGAGTGAGATATAGGTCCCACCCATCACATAATGATATCATTCTTATGTGTTCCACAAAATCATAAACCATACATCATAGCATAACCCATGTAATAAAAATGGGAATCTTAAACATTGTGACATCATAAAACAATTCATATAAGATAAACGAATTCATAAAAATAATTCCATCTCATCATATTCAAATCAATGTAATAATAGGTATAGAAACAGAATCCTTTATTATCTTAAATGGAAAATAATTTTGATAAAACACTTGAACTCCCTTCTTGAGGGAAATATCCCTTCTACTTTAAAAACACTTTTCCTTTGTTAACATGTCATAAAATTATAAACTAAAAGAATTTGATTAAAAATAAACTTGAAAACATGTAAAGGAAGCTTCTTGGAAATAATTTTTTAAAAATCCATTCATTCCGTATAAGTTAAAAAAAACATTCTTTTCGTACTTTTGTCGGAAAAGTCAAAAAGTACCCCGTATGAGAAACGACAAAAGATTCCTTTCATATCATTTACTATAAACTCACCAAAGGGTAAAAATGGATTTAAATTTTCTTAGGTGGATGGAAATAATATTACATATTGAGTAAACATAGATGTGGATGATAAAATACACCCCAGTAAATACAAAAGTATAAACAATCTCGGATAAAAATGAGATTGTGATATTTTCCCTTACCTTAGGTCCAATTTGCTTTGTAAGTGTCCGAACCTCCTATATAATGATTTAAATAATGTAATTGACTTATTCAAGAATCATACTTATTTTTATCATATCATATATGGTCATATTCTTAGCTTCTTATTGGTAATATTTTATTATTACTTGTTATTTGGGTGTTTATTACTTTTTGTTCTTATTCATGTTTTGTGGAATAAATTCTTATTTTTCTTTTTAGGTTATAGATACCTCATTTCCAGAATGTTATTAGGGTAATATATATCATATTAATTCATTCAATTCATTTTTATAATCATTATGCAATGAAGATCATGTAGGATGAGTCACATCACATCATGGAGACGATATTCCGTACGTACGTAAGACCGATGATATCGTTCCCATTATTGTGGAATTGTATTGGCGTATAAATATACTATTTCAGAATCAATATAACTTTACAATAATCATATATAGTCATTATTTACACCTTTACACCCATCCAAGTAAGGTGGCGGTGGAAAATAGATTACACCATGGCATGGAGACGGTATTCCATACGTACGCACACACGGTGATTTTGTTTTCTATAGGATTGATAGATGGTGAAATAGCATTGTTTCATAATTATAATAACATATCAGTATATGATTGATACTGATATTATTAATTCATAATTAAACAATCTAAGAAGAATAAGGGGAAGAAGAAATAAAGTTAAAAGAATCGGTAACTGATATTACCTCTTCTTTGAAGCGCCTCTTTGAGTCCTCTTCTTAGGGCACTAAAATTGGTCTTTGAAGAAGACCAGGACCTCTAGGATGTTGCTAGGGAAGTGGATAATAGAATGTGTCAGGGTTTGGCCGAGCTTTAAGGCACAATGTGGTGTGATGAAGAAGGGGAGGAAGTGCCCTTTTATAAGGGAGGAGAGGGGCAGCTTTGGAATAACAAAAAATATTATTTTATTATAAAGTCAAATTCGGTTTTTAATAGCTCCAAGTTGAGTTATATCGAAGCTAAGGTGGGTATGGGTAGAAATAATATCATCCAATAGAATTTGGACAAGTTTAGTTTACTATTTTAACCTTATCATTTAGTTTTAACTTTAAGTTAGATATTTTTACTTTTACCGTGTCTTTTTGTGTTCTTACACTATAAGGTTAATAAACATACTATAACAAGCCAAACGAACCCCAAGTTTATTATTAATATATATAACCTTATATCAATCATTTTTACGAACCATAGATTTTTAGGAATATAATAACAATTAATAATATAATATCTGTTTTAAAAACTATTTTATGTCAATTTTGACACTATTTGGTAATTGATTTTTGTAAAAATCAGAACAGAATGATTAGTTAGATAAAAGTTAATTAATTCAACTCTAACATGTCATATTAACATATAAATTTTTTTAATTCATAAAAAGTCTCAAATTACATTTATTTGGGTATTTATAACATCAATTATGTCAATATTTCATTAATAAGATATTTACTGCATCATCATTGTGTCATAAATAAATTAAATTATTTAAAGTCTAAAAATTACAAATAAAATATAATTATGTAGGAAATATTTTTATATTTCTAATGAATATTTATAGTAGAATTTATCTTATGTATAACCCTATATTTAAAATGATTTACTTATTAAACTTTGATTTTAGCTATTTGAAACCTTTTTTAAATAAATTAATAATTAATATCGTAATCTAATCCAAGTGGGCTTAAATGGTCATATTTTATTCCTAAGGTTGTTTTTGGTCTAATTAAACTTATAAAATATAATTATTAGATGTGTTAGGGTAATAATAATATCATTTTTACCTTTAATTACCATATTTACATTTAACCGTGGTTTAAAAAAAGTAAAAAGTTACTATCCACCAAAAATTATTTTCATCTCATTGAACCACATTTTATTCCTTGATATTAACCGCATCTCTCGGATTTTCTAAATTCCACTCATAGAAGCGGTAAAATTAAGTTTTATGAAAAATTCATTTTTTTAACTACCACTTAGTGGTTTCACTATTCATCAAAAAATGAATGTTTCCAGAAAAATACCAAAAATTAGGCCTAATCTATATTTGATATTATGAAATCAAAAATGATTTCAATTTTATCAAATTCAAAACATATCAGTTACATTAACTAATTTAAAAATTAATTCCCGTCTTCAAAACAAATAGCGTGTTTTTAAGAGATGATAACTATCAAAAGATTGACACTTGTTTATAACTGGCATAAATGTGAAATTACATCAAATGACCAAAATTGTATTAAATTGTAAAAATATATTCTAAATATACTTCAAAACCACTCAAATTAATAATTTATCACTATTAATTATTTTGATTAAAAAAGTTGTTTTTAATTAAAATTTAGTAATTTTCACTATTCATCAGAATATGAAAGTTATCCGAAAAGTACCAAAATTTCATCTTAGGCTAAATTTGATACTACGAATCCAAAAATGAAGTCCATTTTGAGATATAAAATTTCTAAACTTTTAAAAGGTGGTTATTACTATTCATAACGTCTAGTTTTAAAAATATTTTAATAGCATATCGTTGTCTAGTGAAAACTCGGTATTTCGTACTACACACGCTATCGAGGAAGGTTGCGATTAAATGTAATACAAGTCAAGGAAAGGATGCGTATTGTATAAGTTCCTTTTGGTGTAGCTTACAACACAAGACATTAATGAAATTAAAAAGAATATTTTTGATAAAATCTCGGGGTGTTACATTCTACCCCCCTTAAAATGAATTTCGCCCTCGAAATTCATCGGGGTTATAAATGGTTTACTACTCGAAAGTTTATATAATAGAAACCCACATCATAAAAAGGAATACCAAAACCAATCTTTAAAAACAAAAGTATGAAACGTAATGGTTACCCAAATAAACTAATCACTGGGTTTCTACATAGGTGAAAATATGGATATGGAAGAGAAATCTAACCACCATGTTCTGATGGAGAGTGGTAGAGAACATGGCTATGGAAAAGCCAGCAATCACAAAGCCATAAATTTGTGACGATCTAAGGTAACATCTGATTCATCATATATAAGAGTACTAGGACAACATTTTTGTTTTTCAAGATAATTTCCCTAAAGTTGATGAAATTGGAATTAGAAGAAATACTTTCGTGATTTTGGTACAGTGTCACTGTTGGTCGTTCTCTGGACAATTCCCACTTCCTCTCATAATGAAATGAAGTTGGATTTGTTATTCATGAAGTGTTAGCAGATCATGTGATTGAATGATGGATCATTCCATCTATCTCAAACAAAAGGTTACAAAAGTTATCAAAAATACATAAGACCATCTATGGTGAGGTTAATCGTATACGATTTCAAAAATGAACTTATACTTCATATATCACACCGCGTAATAAAATAAAACTAGTTTCTACTAACCAGGGACTTCCTGTAGGCCAGTGGTAGGTGATAAAGGCCAGTCGTACTTCGGTTGTGGGTTTGATTCCGACAGCCTTGTCCGACGCGATGGGTTGTCGCCCATCCTGCAGGTTGTCCTTTTTCTAAAACTACATTATTATAACATCCCATCAATAATATCGAAAAAAAGTTCTATCCTTAAACAATACTAACTTATGTCTATCATAATCATTTCAATCATTAGTCTTATCCAAAATACTGTTGTCCAATCTCATATTATAGTGAAAACGATTACCAAAGAGTTCATATAACAAGCTTGTTAATACTATCATTGATCCACATATATCATGTGATATGTATTGTTGGTCACATTACAAACATTCGAAGGCCTTAATCATGTATTCTCTTGAAAAATGGATACCCATTGAATCTTAGTGAAAACATGAGTGCTGTCAAAAGATAACTCTTTTCACATACCAAAACCTCAAACCATGATAAAACTATTTCCTTATATCATTCATGAGCTCATGAATACTGTCAAACATTTAATTTTCTCCTTATCCCTTCATTATGAACATATCATCTTTTTTCCAAAAATATCTCAATCACTTTCCATGGTTACCAGTACCATAAATGTAGAGACCCTAAGCTTAACGTACATGAACATAACATTACTTTTGCGGAATACTTAGTACATAACAAAAACACACACACACGGGTCGTAATAGTTTAGTGTCTTTGGAAACTCGGAACGTAATATTCTAATCGTGGTGAAAGATCTTCAACATCTCCCATAAAGATCTTTCTTTTTTTACCTAAAACCTTACTTTATATCCTGGGGAAAAAAAACATAAAAGGGTGAGCTCAAATGCTCAGTAAGGGTAAACAAAAGAAATATAAATCTCATCGTATACACAAGCACATAACTTTTGGAAATCTTAACCTGCAAAAGAGATCATAATTTCATAACATGGGATAAATCATGGCAGTGAAATGTAATCAAAATAATCATAACATAAAACATGAAACTTTGTGGCATACACATGTAATCATAGAGAACCTTTTATTGTTAGTGAAGACTCATTGCCAAGACTATCTTAGTGGACAAAGTCCCTTTCTGAAATGAGTCACCCTCGTTCCAGTCCTGTTTCACTGAACCGGTATAACCTACCATTCCAGCCCTGTCTATCTCATGAGATATAAAATCTTTACCCAATGCATTGGAGGGAGATATAGGTCCCACCCATATCATAATGATACCATTCTTATGTGTGCCACAAAATCATAAACCATACATCATTGCGTAACCTATGTAATAAAAATGGGAATCTTAAACATCATGACACCATAAAACAATTAATATACGATAAATGAAATCATAAAAATAATTCCATCATAACATAATCAAATCAATGAAATAATAGGGGTAAAAACAGAACCCTTTATTATCTTAGATGGAAAATAATTTTGATAAAACACTTAAACTCCATTCTTGAGGAAAATATCCTTTCTGCTTCAATAACATTTTTCCTTTCTTAACATGTCATACAACTTTAAATTAAAAGAAGTTTATAAAAAATAAACGTGAAATTTTTTAAAGGAAGCTTCTTGGAAATAATGTTTTGAAAATCCATTCATTCCGTATATGTTAAAAGAAAACATTCTTCTCGTACTTTTGTCAGAAAAGTCAAAAAGTACCTCGTACGAAAAACGACAAAAGATTCCTTTCATATCTTTTACTAAAAACTCACAGAAGGGTAAAATTGGATTTAAACAATTTTAGGTGGATGGAAATAATATTACATATTGAGGAAACATGGATGTGGATGATAAAATACACCCCAGTAAATACCAAAGTATAAACAATCTCAGATAAAAATGAGATTGTGATATTCCCTTACCTTAGGTCCGATTTTCCTCTTTAGTGTCTGATCCTCCTATATAATGATTTAAATAATGTTATTGACTTATTACAGAATCATAATTATTGTTATGATATCATATACGGTTCACTTATGACTTTATATTACCCGTTCTTTTGTAAATTCAATGTTAAAGAGCGTTTTGGGTAAAATCGTTTCATTTATCGTAGGTGTTTGGACATGTTGTTCTTGACATTATTATTACTTATATCATGATTTACTTACTTCCAGAATATAAAACATGATTTATATATCATATATATATATAATAAATAGATAAATGAAATGAAACACACCGTTCATGGAGATGGTAGTCCGTACGTACGCATGAACGCTGTTTTCCTTTCCTTATTGTCTTGAATGGAAGTAAGTAGATGGCATACATATATATATACATAAATCCAGTAGATTTACCATGTCATATATTTCATTATTATTCATTATATATACTTTATAATCATTATGGAATGGTTAACATGGATAATGAATCTCATCGCGTTGTGGAGACGGTAGTCCGTACGTACGCACGAGCGATGATATCGTTCCCATGGTCGTGGAATTGTGTTGAAGTGTATGTATACTATTTAAGTATCAATATCAATTTATAATAATAATATATAGTTACTCATTACACCATTATACCCATACAATTATGGTGGTGGCGGAAAATAGATTACACCACGGCGTGGAGACGGTATTCCGTATGTATGCACGCGCGGTGATTTCCTTTTTCCGTAGGATGGATAGAATGTTAATTAGAGTTGTTTACTATTTATAATAACATATCAGTATATAAGAAATAATGATGTTATTACTTTCCCATGAAACAACTAAAGAAGAAGAATTTGAAGAAGAAATAAATTGAAAAAGATCGGTAATGGATATTACCTCTTTTTGACGCGCCTTC
Organism: Viscum album; assembly: GCA_963277665.1. Classification (NCBI taxonomy): domain Eukaryota; kingdom Viridiplantae; phylum Streptophyta; class Magnoliopsida; order Santalales; family Viscaceae; genus Viscum; species Viscum album. The sequence continues at coordinate 1,435,266,007 of OY728163.1, forward strand.
AGTTAACCTCCACTTAAAGAACTAAGGATGGTCTTTGAAGAAGCCCAGGACCTCTAGGATGATACTAGGGAAGTTTAGAAGAGATTTTGTCAGGGTTTGGACGAGCTTGAATGCTCAAATTGGTGTGAGGAGGAGAGGGAGGAGGTGCCCTTTTATAAGGGAGGAGAGGGGCACCTTCGGAAAATATCAAAATATTATTTTATATTAAGGTCAAATTCGGTTTATAATGGCTCCAAAGGGTCTTATTTCGAAGATAATGTTGGGATGGGTCGAAATACTATCAACCAATAGGATTTAGACATGTTTAGGGTATTATTGTAACCTTATCAATTAGATTTAACTCTAAGTTAAATAATTTAACTTTTACTGTGTCTTTTTGTTTTCTTACACTATATGGTTAATACACTTACTATAACATGCCAAACGAACCCCAAATTGTTTATTATTAATATATATATCCTTATATAAGTCATTTGGCCGAACTTTAGATTTTTAGGAATAAACTAACAATTAATAATATAATATTTTATTTAGAAACTATTTTGTGTCAATTTTGACACTATTTGATATATGATTTTTGTGAAAGTCATAACAGAATTATATGTTCAAAACAAGTTGATTAAATCAACACTAATATAACATAGTAACCTAGAAAATTAGTGGAATTCATAAAAAGTCTCAAATTCCATTTATTTTTGTGTTTATAACATCAATTATGTCAATATTTCATTAATAAGATAATTACTGCATCATCATTGTGTCATAAATAAATTAAATTATTTAATGTCTAAAAATTACAAATAAAATACCATTATATATGAAATCTCTTTATCTTTCTAATGAATATTTATAGTCGAATTTATCTTATGTATAACCCCATATTAAAAATGATTTACTTATTAAACATTGATTTTAACTATTTTAACTATTCATTAAATAAAATAATATTAAATGTCATAATCTAATCCAAGTGGACCTAAATGGTCATATTATATTCATAAGGTTGTTTTTGGTCGAATTACACTTATCCAATAGAATTAGGACATGTGTTAGGGTAATAGTAATATCATATTTACCCTTAGTTACCCTATTTACTATTAACCGCGGTAAAAAAGTAAAAAGTTACTATTCACCAAAAAATTATTTTTATCTCATTGAACCACATTTTACTTACTGATATCAACCATGTCTGTCGGATTTTCGAAAATTCATTCACATAAGCGGTAAAATTAAGTTTTATGCAAAATTCAGTTTTTAACCTACCACTTAGTGGTTTCACTATTCATCAAAAATTGATGTTTTTCAAAAAAATGCCAAAATTTCACCCTAAGATATAATTGATATTCCGAATTCAAAAATGATTTCTATTTTACAAAATTCCCAACATATAAGTTGCATTAATTAATTTTATAATTAATTTCTGCTGTCACAACAAATAGCGTGTTTTTAAGAGATAATAATTATCAAAAGATTAACACTTGTTTATGTCTGGTGTAAATGTGAAATTAAATCCAATGAACAACATTGTATTGAATTGTAAAAATATATTCTAAATATACTTTAAAACCACTCAAATTAATAATTTATCACTATTAATTATTTCGATTAAAAAAAGTTGTTTTTAATTAAAATTTAGTAATTTTCACTATTCATCAGAATATGAAAGTTATCCGAAAAGTACCAAAATTTCACCTTAGGCTAAATTTGATACTACGAATCCATAAATGAAGTCCATTTTGAAAAATAAAATTTACAAAATTTCAAAAAGTGGTTATTACTATTCATAACGGCTAGTTTTAATAATATCTTAATAGCATATCGTTGTTTAGCGAAACTTGGTGTTGCGTACAACACACGCTATCGTGGAGGGTCGTGATTGCGTCTAATTCAAGCCAGGTCAGGGATGTGTGTTGTGAAAGCTCCTTTTGGTGTAGCGTATAACATAAGACATTAATGAAATTGAAAAGAATATTTTTCATCAAATCTCGGGGTGTTACATTCTACCCCCCTTAAAATGAATTTCGCCCTCGAAATTCGTCGGGGTTATAAATGGTTTACTATTCGAAAGTTTCTTCAATCGAAACCCACATCGTAAAAAGGAATATCAAAAGAAATCTTTAAAAACAAAAGTATGAAACGTAACGGTTACTCAAATAAACTAATCACTGGGTTTCCACATAGGTGAAAATATTGATATGGAAGAGAAATCTAACCATCATGTTCTGATGGAGAGTGGTAGAGAACATGGTTATGGAAAAGCCAGCAATCACAAAGCCATAAATTTGTGATTATTTAAGGTACCATCTCTTACTAGGACAACATTTTTGGTTTTCAAGATCATTTCCCTAATGTTGATGAAGTTGGAATTAGAAGAAATAATTTCGTGATTTTGGTATAGTCTCACCGTTTTTCATTCTTTGGAAAATTTCCACTTCATCTCTTAAAGAAATGAAGTTGAATTTGTCATTCGTGATGTGTTAGCAGATCATCTGATAGAATGATGGGTCATTCCATCTGTCTCAAACAAAAGGTTAGAAAAGTTATCAAAAAATACATAAGTCCATCTATTATGAGATTTATGATATATGGTTCCTAAAATGGACTTATAATTCATATATCATACTGCTTAATATAACAGAACTAGTTTCTACTAAACAGGGACTTCCTGTAGGCCAGTGGTACGCAATAAAGGCCAGTCACACTTCGGTTGTGGGTTTGATTCCCAAGGCCTTTTCTGACACGATGGGTTGTCGCCCGTCCTGCAGGTTTTCCTTTTTCTAAAACTATATTACTATAACATCCCATCAATAATATCGAAAAACTTCTATCCTTAAACAATACTAACTTATTTCCAACATAATCCATTCCAATATTTAGTCTTATCTAAAATACTTCGGTCCAAGCTCATAGTTTAAAGAAAATGATCAAGTGAATGCCATCATTTATCCCCCATATATCATAAGATATATCTTGTTGGTTAAATTACAAACATGTGAATACCTTAATCATGTATTCTCTTGATGAATGAATACCCATTGAACCTTAGAGAAAACATGAATGCAGTCAAAAGTTAACTCTTTCCACATACCAAAATCCAAAAATTCTATATACTCAAATCATGATATAACCTTCTCCTTATATCAGTCATGAGATCATGAATACTGTCAAACATTTAATTTTCTCCTTATCCCTTCATTATGCGCATATCATCTACATTCCAAAAATATCTAAATAACCTTTCATGGATACTGGTAACATTAATTATACACTTTTAAAACTCAAGGAAAGACAACAGTGTAAAAATCCTTAGATGTCTCTTTATTCCATAGTACCATGAGATTACTTATACAACATTACACATTATAAACTTGTAATCATTCCACTACATTCTTAAACCATTGACCGAGATTCAACAATTCTTTCATCTCACATATCATTTGTAGTCTCTTCATCATCATCAACATAAATACTACCCATACGACCATACTGATTCTCTTCATGAGACTTTCCCTTAGGGCATTGGTTTGCATAATGCCCGTACATTCCACATTTAGAACATTTAACCATTGTTGATATCGTAGAAATACCATTATCCTCATCCCTACTGTTAACTGAGCCTTTTCCTTTGCACTTACTTGCTTTGTGTCCTTCTTTTCCACACCCAAAGCATCTTCCAGTTCCTTTGAAACATTCTCCTTAATGCCTCTTCCCACATGATTTACATAGGGGAAATTAAACTTTCTTTCCTCTATGATCATCATGAAACTCCATTTTCACTTATTAGCCGAGTCAGGAAACTTACCAAATTTTACTTTATTGATCATATTATGAGATTGCTGATTCGGCATAATAATGATGTTTGGACTTCCAAATCCCATTTCACTATGAATAATATCATTCCATTGTCCATCATATTCTCCATTATTGTGAATCATCTTGTTTCCAGCCATTTTCTAAAACCCAAAAAGAATAGTGTGAGAGGCAAAAATCATGCTAGGGGAAAACAACATAATAAAGGGGGAGTACCTTCAATATCTAACATCTTAGGTTTAATTCTATGATCGATAGCGTAATTCTAGTACTATAACCTATACGTATACTTAACCTTAGGGACATCCCTTGACATACCTTAGAAATATCTCTAGGGATCTCACTAACGTTTTCGCATCCTAGTTTCCAAAGGTTGAATAAACCTTTCTTCTGATACCAACTGTAGAGACCCGAAACATAACACTCATGGACATTACATTACTTTTTCGGAATACTTAGTACATAACAAAAACACACACACAAGGATCGTAATAGTTTAGTGTCTTTGGAAACTCAGAACGTAATCTTCTAATCGTGGTGAATGATCTTCAACATCTCCCATAAAGATCTTCCTTTTTTTACCTAAAACCTTTCTTTAAATTCTGGGGAAAAGAAAACATAAAAGGGTGAGCTCAAATGCTCAGTATGGGTAAACAAAAGAAATATAAATCTCATCATATACACAAGCACATAACTTTTGGAAATCTTAACCTGCAAAAGAGATCATAATTTCATAACATGAGATAAATCATGGAAGTGAAATGTAATCACAATAATCATAACATAATACATGAAACTTTGTGTCATACACACATAATCATAGAGAATGTTTTCTTGTTAGTCAAGACTCATTTCGAAGACTATCTTAGTGGAAAAAGTCCCTTTCTGAACCGAGTCACCCTCGTTCCAGTCCTGTTTCACTAAACCGGTATAACCTACCGTTCCAGCCCTATCTATCTCATGAGATATAAAATCTTTACCCAATTCATTGTAGGGAGATATAGGTCCCACCCATCTCATAATGATACCATTCTTATGTGTGCCACAAAATCATAAACCATACATCATTGCATAACCCATGTAATAAAAATGGGAATCTTAAACATCATGACATCATAAAACAATTCATATACGATAAAGGAATTCATAAAAATAATTCCATCATAAAATAATCAAATCAATGTAATAATAGGGGTAAAAACAGAACCCTTTATTATCTTAGATGGAAAATAATTTTGATAAAACACTTAAACTCCATTCTTGAGGAAAATATCCTTTCTGCTTCAAAAACATTTTTCCTTTCTTAACATGTCATACAACATTAAACTAAAAGAAGTTGATTAAAATTAAACTTGAAAATTTTTAAAGGAAGCTTCTTGGAAATAATGTTTTGAAAATCCATTCATTCCGTATAAGTTAAAAGAAACCATTCTTCTCATACTTTTGTTGGAAAAGTCAAAAAGTACCTCGTACGAAAAACGATAAAAGATTCCTTTAATATATTTTACTAAAAAATCACCGAAGGGTAAAATTGGATTTAAACAATTTTAGGTGGATGGAAATAATATAACATATTGAGGAAACATGGATGTGGATGATAAAATACACCCCAGTAAATACCAAAGTATAAACAATCTCGGATAAAAATGAGATTGTGATATTCCCTTACCTTAGGTCCAATTTTCCTCGTAAGTGTCTGAACCTCCTGTATACTGATTTAAATAATGTTATTGACTTATTACAGAATCATAATTATTGTTATGATATCATATATGGTTCACTTATGACTTTATATTACCCGTTCTTTTGTAAATTCCATGTTAAAGAGCATTTTGGGTAAACTCGTTTCATTTATCGTAGGTGTTTGGACTTGTTGTTCTTGACCTTATTATTACTTATATCATGATTTACTTACTTCCAGAATATATAACATGATTTATATATCATATATATATATAATAAATAGATAAATGAAATGAAACAAACCGTTCATGGAGATGGTAGTCCGTACGTACGCATGAACGCTGTTTTCCTTTCCTTATTGTCTTGAATGGAAGTAAGTAGATGACATACATATATATATACATAAATCCAGTAGATTTACCATGTCATATATTTCATTATTATTCATTATATTTACTTTATAATCATTTTAGAATGGTTAACATGGATAATTAATCTCATCGGGTTGTGGAGACGGTAGTCCGTACGTACGCACGAGCGATGATATCGTTACCATGGTCGTGGAATTGTGTTGAAGTGTATGTATACTATTTCAGTATCAATAAAACTTTATAATAATAATATATAGTTACTCATTACACCATTATACCCATCCAGTTATGGTGGTGGCGGAAAATAGATTACACCACGGCGTGGAGACGGTATTCCGTACGTATGCACGCGCGGTGATTTCCTTTTTCCGTAGGATGGATAAAAGGTTAATTAGAGTTGTTTCCTATTTATAATAACATATCAGTATATAAGAAATACTGATGTTATTACTTTACCATGAAACAACTAAAGAAGAAGAAGTTGAAGAAGAAAGAAATTGAAAAAATTGGTAATGGATATTACCTCTTTTTGACGCGCCTTCACTTAACCTCCACTTAAAGAACTAAGGATGGTCTTTGAAGAAGACCAGGACCTATAGGATGATACTAGGGAAGTTGATAAGAGATTTTTTCAGGGTTTTTCCGAGCTTGAATGCTCAAATTGGTGTGAGGAGGAGAGGGAGGAGGTGCCCTTTTATAAGGGAGGAGAGGGGCACCTTAGGAAAATATCAAAATAGTATTTTATATTAAGGTCAAATTCGGTTTATAATGGCTCCAAAGGGACTTATTTCGAAAATAAAGTGGGTATGGGTCGAAATCCTATCAAACAATAGGATTTAGACAAGTTTAGGTTATTATTTTAACCTTATCAATTAGATTTAACTCTAAGTTAAATAATTTAACTTTTACAGTGTCTTTTTGTTTTCTTACAGTATATGGTTAATACACTTACTATAACATGCCAAACGAACCCCAAATTGTTTATTATTAATATATATATCCTTATATAAGTCATTTGGCCGAACCTTAGATTCTTAGGAATAAAATAACAATTAATAATATAATATTTGATTTAAAAAATATTTTGTGTCAATTTTGACACTATTTGATATATGATTTTTGTGAAAGTCATAACAGAATTATATGTTAGAAACAAGTTGATTAAATCAACAATAATGTATCATAGTAACCTAGAAAATTAGTGTAATGCATAAAAAGTCTCAAATTCCATTTATTTTGGTGTTTATAACATCAATTATTTCAATATTTCATTAATAAGATAATTACTGCATCATCATTGTGTCATAAATAAATTAAGTTATTTAATGTCTAAAAATTACAAATAAAATACCATTATATAAGAAATATTTATATCTTTCTAATGAATATTTGTAGTCGAATTTATCTTATGTATAACCCCATATTAAAAATGATTTACTAATTAAGCTTTGATTTTAACTATTTTAACTATTCATTAAATAAAATAATATTAAATGTCATAATCTAATCAAATTGGACCAAAATGGTCATATTATATTCATAAGGTTGTTTTTGGTCGAATTACACTTATCCAATAGAATTAGGACATGTGGTAGGGTAATAGTAATATCATATTTACCCTTAGTTACCCTATTTACTATTAACCGCAGTAAAAAAGTAAAAAGTTACTATTCACCAAAAAATTATTTTTTTCTCATTGAACAAAATTTTACTTACTGATATCAACCGTGTCTGTCGGATTTTCTAAATTCCATTCACAGAAGCGGTAAAATTATGTTTTATGCAAAATTCTGTTTTTAACCTACCACTTAGTGGTTTCACTATTCATCAAAATTGAAGTTTTTCAGAAAAATGCCAAAATTTCACCCTAATCTATAATTGATATTCCGAATTCAAAATTGATTTTTATTTTACAAAATTCCCAACATATAAGTTGCATTAATTAATTTTAAAATTAATTTCCTCTGTCACAACAAATAGCGTGTTTTTAAGAGATAATAACTATCAAAAGATTAACACTTGTTTATGTCTCGTGTAAATGTGAAATTACATCCAATGACCAAAATTGTATTGAATTGTAAAAATATATTCTAAATATATTTTAAAACCACCCAAATTAATAATTTATCACTATTAATTATTTCAATTAAAAAAAGTTGTTTTTAATTAAAATTTAGTAATTTTCACTAATCATCAGAGTATGAAAGTTATCCGAAAAGTACCAAAATCTCACCTTAGGATAAATTCGATACTCTGAATCCATAAATGAAGTCCATTTTGAAAAATAAAATTTACAAAATTTCAAAAAGTGGTTATTACTATTCATAACGGCTAGTTTTAATAATATCTTAATAGCATATCGTTGTTTAGCGAAACTTGGTGTTGCGTACAACACACGCTATCGTGGAAGGTCGCGATTGCGTTTAATTCAAGCCAGGTCATAGATGTGTGTTTTGAAAGCTCTTTTTGGTGTAGCATATAACACAAGACATTAATGAAATTAAAAAGAATATTTCTCATAAAATCTCGGGGTGTTACAATAAAATTATGGAAAACCACAATAGACCAATACATAAATATTCTAATATCCCATGATACTATATACAACATTATTTTGGAATCCCATTACATAAACACTTAATCATTCCACCACATTGTTTTCATATTCAACATCACCAATAGTGATCACATGTGACTTCCCTTTGTCCTTTTCCTTAAGTGGTTGCTCTTGTCGATCATCACTAACCCTTGGATTAGGGCATTTATTAGCATAATGCCCCATTTCCTTGCACTTGAAGCATTGAAGTGATGGTGGTGTGTTCTCTGCAGTCTTTTCAATATTCACATCATTAGAAACCCTTTTTCCATTACTTCGACACTCAGCTGCTCGATGACCTTCTTTTCCACACTTAAAACATTTTCTAGTCCCTTTAAGACAATCTCCACCATGTTTCTTTCCACACATTGAGCATAAAAAAAATTCATCTTCTTTTCACCATTATTCTGAGATTTCTCCTTGAACTCCATCTTTTATTTCTTGTCAAAACTACTAGATGTATAAGTAACACCAACTTCTATTTCTACCTTGATAGCACAACGCACATTTATTAATTGCTACTGAAGTCTCTTATAGCTAATGCCCTTCAAAGATTTGGTTTTAAGCCACTAAAGAATCGATCAACTTTACTTTATGGTTGGATGATAAAGCCAGATGCATACATTGCAAGCCTTGTAAAATTCGCTTCGTATACACCAACAGATTCATCATCCTTTTTCTTTAGTTCAAGAAACTCCTTCACTATCTTTGTTCGAAGAATACGAGGGAAGTACTTATTGAAAAATAAGTTCTTGAACTCGTCCCATTCCATGGACTCAATTTCATCTCTTGCCCTCATATTATTGATAATATTCCACCATTTATCAACATGACCTTCCAAACGATATATTGCTAAGATGAATTTATCATGTTCTGAACATTGAAGAACTGAAAAATATCTCTTCAGTGGTACTGATCCATTGTTCAGCAACAAGTGGATCAGAAGTCCCACTGAAAGAAGGTGGACGTTGCCTCATGAAGGACTCAATAGAATATTGTTCCCTTCTCTGCTCATTTGGAAGTCCAGAATGATTCATAGCTTCTGTAAGTATAGAAATAAGATTTTTTACTCCATCTCCCATAACATTTGTTTTGTTCAGGAGGACAATCATTGCATTGTCCATTGCATTGATCAATACGGTTCCTTTGGGTTCCAGCCATCGTCTAAAACCCAAAAAGAATAGTGTGAGAGGAAAAAATCATACTAGGGGAAACAATATAATAAAGGTGGATTAACTTCAATATCTAACATCTTCAGTTTAATTCTATGATCATTACTGTAATTATAGCACTATAACCTATACTTATACTTAACCTTAGGGACATCCGTAGACATACCATAGAAATATCTCTAGGGATCTCACTAAAGTTCTCACATCCTAGTTTCCAAAGGTTGACTAAACCTTTCCTCTGATAAAAACTGTAGAGACCCAAAGCTTAACATACATAGACATTACATTACTTTTCTGGAATACTTAGTATATAACAAAAACACACACACACAAGGACCGTAATAGTTTAGTGTCTTTGGAAACTCAGAATATAATCTTCTAATCGTGGTGAAAGATCTTCAACATCTCCCATAAATATCTTCTTTTTATTAAACCTAAATCCTTTATTTATATCCTGGGGAAAATAAAACATTAAAGGGTGACCTCAAATGCTCAGTAAGGGTAAACAAAAGAAATATCAATCACATCATATTCATAAGAACATATCTTTGGGAAATCATAACCTGCAAAAGAGATCATAATTTCATAACATGGGATAAATCATAGTAGTGAAATGTAATCCCAATAATCATAACATAAAACATGAAACGTTTTGGCATACACACATAATCATATAGAATCATTTCTTATTAGTCAAGACTCATTGCCAAGACTATCTTAGTGGACAAAGTCCCTTTCTGAACCGAGTTCACTCCTCGTTTATGTCCTGTTTCACTGAACCGGTATAACCTACCATTCCAGCCATGCCTATCTCATGAGATATAAAATATTTACCCAATGCATTGGAGGTAGATATAGATCCCACCCATCTCATAATGATACCATTATTATGTGTGCCATAAAATCATAAACCATACATCATAGCATAACCCATGTAATAAAATTGGGAATCTTAAACATCGTGACATCATAAAACAATTCATATAAGATAAAGGAATTCATAAAAATAATTCCATCACAATATAGTCAAATCAATGTAATAATAGGGATAGAAACAGAACCCTTTATTATCTTAGATGGAAAATAATTTTTATAAAACACTTGAACTGCATTCTTGAGGAAAATATCCTTTCTTCTTCAAAAACACTTTTCCTTTCTTAACATGTCATAAAATTATAAACTAAAAGATGTTGATTAAAAATAAACATGAAAACTTGTAAAGGAAGCTTCTTGTAAACAATGTTTTAAAAATCGATTCATTCCGTATAAGTTAAAAAAACATTCTTCTCGTACTTTTGTCGGAATGTTCAAAAAGTACCTCGTACGAGAAACAACAAAAGATTCCTTTCATATATTTTACTATAAACTCACCAAAGGGTAAAAATGGATTTAAATTTTTTTTATGTGGATTGAAATAATATTACATATTGAGTAAACATAGATGTGGATGATAAAATACACCCCAGTATATACCAAAGTATAAACAATCTCGGATAAAAATGAGATTGTGATATTTTCCCTTACCATAGGTCCAATTTGCTTTGTAAGTGTCCGAACCTCTTGTATAATGATTTAAATAATGTTATTGACTTATTCAAGAATCATAATTATTTTTATGATATCATATATGGTCATATTCTTAGCTTCTTATTGATAATATTTCATTATTACTTGTTATTCGGGTGTTTATTACTTTTTGTTCTTATGAGTGTTTTGTCTAATAAATTCTTATTTTTCTTTTTAGGTTATAGATACCTAATTTCCATAATGGTATTAGGGTAATATATATCATATTAATTCATTCAATTCATTTATATAATCATTATGCAATGAAGATCATGTAGAATGAGTCGTATCGCATCGTGGAGACGGTATTCCGTACGTATGCACGACCGATGATATCATTCCCATGATAGTGGAATTGTATTGGAGTATATATATTATATTTCAGAATAAATATCACTTTACAATAATCATATATAGTCATTATTTACACCATTATACCCATCCAAGTAAGGTGGTGGTGGAAAATAGATTACACCATGGCGTAGAGACGGTATTCCGTACGTACGCACGCGCGGTGATTTTGTTTTCCATAGGATGGATAGATGATGAAATAGGGTTGTTTCATACTTATAATAACATATGAGTATATGAGTGATACAGATGTTATTACTTAATAATGAAAAAACCTAAGAAGAATAAGTGGAAGAAAAAATAAAGTTAAAAGAAACGGTAACGGGCATTACCTCTTCTTTGAAGCGCCTCTTTGAGTCCTCTTCTTAGGGCACTAAAATTGGTCTTTGAAGATTACCATGACCTCTAGGATGTTGATAGGGAAGTGGAGAAGATAATTTGGAAGGGGTTGGCCGAGATTTAAGGCTCAAATTGGTGTGATGAAGAAGGGGAGGAAGTGCCCTTTTATAAAGGAGGAGAGGGGCACCTTTGGAATAACAAAAAATATTATTTTATTATAAAGTCAAATTCGGTTTTTAATAGCTCCAAATTGAGTTATATAGAAGCTAAGGTGGGTATGGGTTGAAATCCTATAATCCAATAGAATTTGGACAAGTTTAGTTTAGTATTTTAACCTTATCATATAGTTTTAACTTTAAGTTAGATAATTTTACTTTTACCGTGTCTTCTTGTGTTCATACACTATAAGGTTAATAAACATACTATAAAAAGCCAATCGAACCCCAAGTTGTTTAGTATTAATATATATATAACCTTATCTAAATCGTTTGTCAGAACCTTAGATTTTTAGGAATATAATAACAATTAATAATATAATATTTTTTTTAAAAACTATTTTATGTCAATTTTGACACTATTTGGTAATTGATTTTTGTAAAAATCATAACAGAATGATTAGTTCGAAAAAAGTTAATTAAATCCACACTAACATGTCATATTAACATATAATATTTTTTTAATTCATAAAAAGTCTCAAATTACATTTATTTGGGTATTTATAATATCAATTATGTAAATATTTCATTAATAAGATATTTACTGCATCATCATTGTGTCATAAATAAATTAACTTATTTGAAGTCTAAAAATTACAAATAAAATATCATTATGTTGGAAATGTTTTTTCTTTATAATGAATATTTATAGTCGAATTTATCTTATGTATAACCATATATTAAAAATGATTTACTTATTAAACTATGATTTTAACTATTTTAACCCTTCTTTAAATAAATTAACAATAAATGTCCTAATCTAATCCAAGTGGGATTAAATGGTCATATTTTATTCCTAAGGTTGTTTCTGGTCGAATTAAACTTATCCAATAGAATTAGGAAACGTGTTAAGGTAATAATAATATCATTTTTACCCTTAATTACCCTATTTACTTTTAACCGTGGTAAAAAAAGTAAAAAGTTACTATTCACCAAAAATTATTTTCATCTCATTGAACCACATTTTAGTCCTTGATATTAACCGTGTCTCTCGGATTTTTGAAATTCCACTCACAGAAGCGGTAAAATTAAGTTTTAAGAAAAATTCAGTTTTTTAACTACCACTTAGTGGTTTCACTATTCATCAAAAAATGAAAGTTTCTAGAAAAAACAAAAAATTAGGGCTAATCTATATTTGATATTATGAATTCAAAAATGATGTATATTTTATCTAATTCAATACATATCAGTTACATTAACTTATTTAAAAATTAATTCCCGTCGTCAAAACAAATAGCATGTTTTTAAGAGATAATAACTATCAAAAGATTGACACTTGTTTATAACTGGTTTAAATGTGAAATTACATGCAATGAACAACATTGTATTAAATTGTAAAAATATATTCTAAATATACTTTAAAACCAATCAAATTAAAAATTTATCACTATTAATTATTCTGATTAAAAAAGTTGTTTTTAATTAAAATTTAGTAATTTTCACTATTCATCAGAATATGAAAGTTATCCGAAAAGTACAAAAATTTCACCTTAGGCTAAATTCGATACTACGAATCCAAAAATGATGTCCATTTTGAGAGAAAAAATTTCTAAAATTTTAAAAGGGGGTTATTACTATTCATAATGGCTAGTTTTAATAAAATTTAAATAGAATATCGTTGTTTAGTGAAAACTCGGTATTGCGTACTACACACGCTATCGAGGAAGGTCGTGATTGTGTGTAATGCAAGGCAAGTCAAGGATGTGTGTTGTACAAGTTCCTTTTGGTGTAGTGTACAACACAAGAAAATAATGAAATTAAAAAGAATATTTTTTATAAAATCTCGGGACGTTACATTCTACCCCCCTTAAAATGAATTTCGCCCTCGAAATGCGTCGGGGTTATAAATGGTTTACTACTCAAAAGTTTCTTTAATAGAAACCCACATCGTAAAAAGGAATACCAAAAGCAATCTTTAAAAACAAAAGTATGAAACTTAATGGTTACCCAAATAAACTAATCATTGAGCTTCCACATAGATGAAAATATGGATATGGAAGAGAAATCTAACCACCATGTTCTGATGGAGAGTGGTAGAGAACATGGCTATGGAAAAACCAGCAATCACAAAGCCATAAATTTGTGATGATCTAAGGTACCATCTGATTTATCAGATATAAGAGTACTAAGACAACATTTTTGGTTTTCAAGATCATTTCCCTAAAGTTGATGAAATTGGAATTAGAAGAAATACTTTCGTGATTTTGGTACAGTGTCACCTTTGGTCGTTATTTGGACAATTTCCTCTTCATATCTTAAATAAATGAAGTTGTATTTGTCATTCATGAAGTGTAAGCAGATCATGTGATAGAATGATGGATCATTCCATCTGTCTCAAACAAAAGGTTACAAAAGTTATCAAAAATACATAAGACCATCTATGGTGAGGTTAATCGTATATGATTCCAAAAATGAACTTATACTTCATATATCATACCACGTAATAAAATAAAACTAGTTTCTACTAACCAGGGACTTCATGTAGGCCAGTGGTAGGCGATAAAGGCCAGTCGCACTTCGGTTGTGGGTTCAATTCCCACAGCCCTGTCCGATGCGATGGGTTGTCTCCCGTCCTACATGTTGTACTTTTTCTAAAACTACATTACTATAACATCCAATCAATAATATCGAAAAAAAGTTCTATACTTAAACAATACTAACTTATGTCCAACATAATCATTTCCAATCTTCAGGCTTATCCAAAATACTGCTGTCCAATCTCATATTATAGTGAAAATGATTACCAAAGAGTTCCTATAACAAGCATGTTAACACTATCATTGATCCCAATATATCATGAGATATGTCTTTTTGGTCACATTCCAAACATTCTAAGGCATTAATCATGTATTCTCTTGAAAAATGAATACCCATTGAATCTTAGTGAAAACATGAGTGCTGTCAAAAGTTAACTCTTTTCACATACCAAAACCTCAAATCATGATAAAACTATTTCCTTATATCAGTCATGAGCTCATGAATATTGTCAAACATTTCATTTTCTCCTTATCCCTTCATTATGCACATATCATCTTTTTTCCAAAAATATCTCAATCACTTTCCATGGTTACCAGTACAATAAAAGTTTTGAAAACCACAATAGACCAATACATAAATATTCTAATATTCCATGATACTATATACAAAATTATTTTGGAATCACATTACATAAACACATAATCATTCCACCGCATCGTTTTCATATTCAACATCACCACTAGTGATCGCATGTGACTTCCCTTTGTCCTTTGCCTTAAGTGGTTGCTCATGTCGATCATCATTAACCCTTGGATTAGGGCATTTATTAGCATAATGCCCTATTTCCTTGCACTTGAAGCATTGAAGTGTTGGTGGTGTGTTCTCTGCAGTCTTTTCTATATTCATATCATAAGAATCCCTTTTCCATTACTTCGATACTCAGTTGATCGATGACCTTCTTTTCCACACTTAAAACATTTTATAGTCCCTTTAAGACAATCTCCACCATGCTTCTTTCCACACTTTGAGCATAAAGAAAAATTCATCTTCTTTAAACCATTATTCTGAGATTTCTCCTTGAACACCATCTTTCGTTTCTTGTCAAAACTACTAGATGGATAAATAATACCAACTTCCATTTCTACCTTGTTAGCACAACGCACAATTTCTTCATAGCTACTAAAGTCTCTTATAGCTAATTCCCTTCAATGATTTTGTTTTAAGCCACTGAAGAATCGATCAAATTTACTTTCAGGTTGGATGATAAAGCCAGATGCATACCTTGCAAGCCTTGTAAAATTCGCTTCGTATACACCAACATATTCATCATCCTTTTTCTTTAGTTCAAGAAACTCATTCTCCGTCTTTTTTCGAAGAATACGAGTGAAGTACTTATTGAAAAATAAGTTTTTGAACTCGTCCCATTCCATAGACTCAATTTCATCTCTTGGCCTCATATTATTGATAATATTCCACCATTGATTAGCTTCACCTTCTAAACAATATACTACTAACATGACTTTATCATGTTCTGAACATTGAAGAACTGAAAATATCTTTTCAGTGGTACTGATCCATTGTTCAGCAACAAGTGGATCAGAAGTCCCACTGAATGAAGGTGGATGTTGCCTCATAAAGGACTCAATAGAATATTTTTCCCTTCTCTGCTCATTTGGAAGTCCAGAATGATTCATAGCTTGTGTAAGTATAGAAATAAGATTTTTCACTCCATCTCCCATAACCTTTGTTTGTTCCGGACAATAATTGCATAGTCCATTGCATTGATCAACACGGTTCCTTTGGGTTCCAGCCATCGTCTAAAACCCAAAAAGAATAGTGTGAGAGGAAAATATCATGCTAGGGAAAACAACATAATAAAGGAGGAGTACCTTCAATATCTAACATCTTAGGTTTAATTCTAAGATCGTTACCGTAATTATAGTACTATATCCTATACTTATACTTATCCTTAGAGACATCCTTAGACATACCTTAGAAATATCTCTAGGGATCTCACTAAAGTTCTTGCATCCTAGTTTCCAAAGGTTGACTAAACATTTCCACTGATACCAACTGTAGAGACCCAAAGCATAACGTACATAGACATTACATTACTTTTTCGGAATACTTAGTACATAACAAAAACACACACACAAGGACCGTAATAGTTTAGTGTCTTTGGAAACTCGGAATATAATCTTCTAATCGTGGTGAAAGATCTTCAACATCTCCCATAAAGATCTTCTTTTTTAAAACCTAAATCCTTTCTTTATATCTTGGGGAAAATAAAACATAAAAGGGTGAGCTCAAATGCTCAGTAAGGGTAAACAAAAGAAATATCAATCACATCATATTCATAAGAACATATCTTTTGGAAAATTTAACCTTCAAAAGAGATCATAATTTAATAACATGGGATAAATCATAGTAGTGAAATTTAATCCCAATAATCATAACATAAAACATGAAACTTTGTGGAATACACACAAAATCATATAGAATCATTTCATATTAGTCAAGACTCATTGCCAAGACTATCTTAGTGGACAAAGTCCCTTTCTGAACCGAGTTCACTCATTGTTTCAGTCCTGTTTCACTGAACCGGTATAACCTACCGTTCCATCCATTCCTATCTCATGAGATATAAAATATTTACCCAATGAATTGGAGGGAGATATAGGTCCTACCCATCTCATAATGATTCCATTCTTATGTGTGCCAAAAAATCATAAACCATACATCATAGCATAACCCATGTAATAAAAATGGGAATCTTAAACATCGTGACATCATAAAACAATTCATATAAGATAAAGGAATTCATAAAAATAATTCCATCACAACATAGTCAAATAAATGTAATAATAGGGATATAAACCGAACCCTTTATTATCTTAGATGGAAAATAATTTTGATAAAAGACTTGAACTCCATTCTTGAGGAAAATATCCTTTCTACTTCAAAAACACTTTTCCTTTCTTAACATGTCCTAAAATTATAAACTAAAAGAAGTTGAATAAAAATAAACTTGAAAACTTGTAAAGAAAGTTTCTTGGAAATAATGTTTTAAAAATCCATTCATTCCGTATAAGTTATAAAAATATTCTTCTCGTACTTTTGTCGGTAAAGTCAAAAAGTACCTCGTACGATAAATGACAAAAGATTCCTTTCATATCTTTCACTATAAACTCACCAAAGGGTAAAAATGTATTTAAAAAATTTGTTGGTGGATGGAAATAATATTAAATATTGAGTAAACATAGATGTGGATGATAAAATACACCCCAGTAAATACCAAAGTATAAACAATCTCGGATAAAAATGATATTGTGATATTTTACCTTACCTTAGGTCCAATTTGCTTCGTAAGTGTCCGAACCTCATGTATAATGTTTTATATAATGTTATTGACTTATTCCAGAATCATAAATATTTTTATGATATCATATATGGTCATATTCTTAGCTTCTTATTGGTAATAGTTCATTATTACTTGTTATTCGGGTGTCTATTACTTTTTGTTCTTATGCGTGTTTTGTCGAATAAATTCTTATTTTTATTTTTAGGTTATTTATACCTCATTTAAAGAATGGTATTAGGGTAATATATATCATATTAATTCATTCAATTCATTTATATAATCATTATGCATGGAAGATCATGTAGAACAAGTCGCATCACATCGTGGAGACGATATTCCGTACGCACGCACGACCGATGATATCGTTCCCATGATTGTGGAATTGTATTGGAGTATATATATAATATTTCAGAATCAATATAACTTTAAAATAATCATATGTAGTCATTATTTACACCATTATACCCATCCAAGTAAGGTGGTGGTGGAAAATAGATTACACCACGGCGTGGAGACGGTATTCCGTACATACGCACGCGCGGTGATTTCGTTTTCAGTAGGATGGATAGATGGTGAAATAGGGTTGTATCATTCTTATAATAACATATCATTATATGAGTGATACTGATGTTATTACTTCCTAATGAAACATCCTAAGAAGAATAAGTGGATGACGAAATAAAGTTAAATGAATCGGTAACAGACATTACCTCTTCTTTGAAGCGCCTCTTTGAGTCCTCTTCGTAGAGAACTAAAATTTGTCTTTGAAGAAGACCAGGACCTCTAGAATGTTTCTAGGGAAGTGGAGAAGAGAATTTGGCAGGGTTTGGACGAGCTTGAAGGCTCAAAGTGGTGTGATGAAGAAGGGGAGGAAGGTCCCTTTTATAAGGGAGGAGAGGGGCACCTTTGGAATAACTAAAAATATTATTTTATTATAAAGTCAAATTCGGTTTTTAATATCTCCAAATTGAGTTATATTGAATATAAGGTGGGGATGGGTCGAAATCATATCATCAAATAGAATTTGGACAAGTTTAGTTAACTATTTTAACCTTATCATTTAGTTTTAACTTTAAGTTAGATAATTTTACTTTTACCGTGTCTTTTTGTGTTCTTACGCTATAAGGTTAATAAACATACTATAACAAGCCAAACAAAACCCAAGTTGTTTATTATTATTATATATAACCTTATCTAAATCATTTGTCCGAAGCTTATATTTTTAGGAATATAATAACAATTAATAATATACTATTTGTTTTAAAAACTATTTTATGTCAATTATGATAATATTTGGTAATTGATTTTTGTAAAAATCATAACAGAATGACTAGTTCAAAAAAAGTTAATTAAATCAACACTAACATGTCATATTAACATATAAAATTTTTGGAATTCATAAAAAGTCTCAAATTACATTTATTTGGGTCTTTATAACATCAATTATGTCAATATTTCATTAATAAGATATTTACTACATCATCATTGTGTCATAAATAAATTAAATTATTTAAAGTCTAAAAATTACAAATAAAATATAATTATGTAGGAAAGCTGTTTTGATTTCTAATGAATATTTATAGTCTAATTTATCTTATGTATAACTCTATATTAAAATTGATTTACTTATTAAACTTTGATTTTAACTATTTTAACCCTTCTTTAAATAAATTAATAATAAATGTCATAATCTAATCCAAGTGGGCTGAAATGGTCATATTTTAGTCCTAAGGATGTTTTTAGTCGAAATACACTTATCCAGTAAAATTAGGACATGTGTTAGGGTAATAATAAAATCATTTGTACCCTTAATTACCCTATTTAGTTTTAACCGTGGTAAAAAAAAGTAAAAAGTTACTATTCACCAAAAATTATTTTCATCTCATTGAACCACATTTTAGTCCTTGATATTAACCGTGTCTCTCAGATTTTTGAAATTTCAATCACAGAAGCTGTAAAATTAAGTTTTATGAAAAATTCAGTTTTTTAACTACCACTTAGTGGTTTCACTATTCATCAAAAAAATGAAAGTTTCCAGAAAAATACCAAAAATTAGGCCTAAGCTATATTTGATATTATGAATTCAAAAATGATGTCTATTTTATCAAATTCATAACATATCAGTTACATTAACTAATTTAAAAATTAATTACCATCGTCAAAACAAATAGCGTGTTTTTAAGAGATAATAACTATCAAAAGATTGACACTTGTTTATAACCGGTTTAAATGTGAAATTACATCCAATGACCAACATTGTATTAAATTGTAAAAATATATTCTAAATATACTTTAAAACCACTCAAATTAATAATTTATCACTATTAATTATTTTTATTAAAAAAGTTGTTTTTAATTAAAATTTAGTAATTTTCACTATTCATCAGAATATGAAAGTTATTCGAAAAGTACCAAAACTTCACCTTAGGATAAATTCGATACTCTGAATCCAAAAATGAAGTCCATTTTGAGAGATAAAATTTCTAAAATTTTAAAAGGTGGTTATTACTATTCATAACGGCTAGTTTTAATAATATTTTAATAGCATATCGTTGTTTAGTGAAAACTCGGTATTGCGTACTACACACGCTATCGAGGAAGGTCGTGATTGCGTGTAATGAAAGGCAAGTAAAGGATGCGTGTTGTACAAGTTCCTTTTGGTGTATCGTACAACACAGGACATTAATGAAATTAAAAATAATATTTTTCATAAAATCTCGGGGTGTTACATTCTACCCCCCTTAAAATGAATTTCTCCCTCGAAATTCGTCGGGGCTATAAATGGTTTACTACTCGAAAGTTTCTTTAATAGAACCCCATATCGTAAAAAGGAATACCAAAACCAATCTTTATAAACAAAAGTATGAAACGTAATGGTTAGCCAAATAAACTAATCACTGGGTTTCCACAGAGGAGAAAATATGGATATGGAAGAAAAATCTAACCACCATGTTCTGATGGAGAGTGGTAGAGAACATGGCTATAGAAATGCCAGCAATCACAAAGCCATAAATTTGTGACGATCTACGGTACCATCTGATTCATCAGATATAAGATTACTTGGACAACATTTTTGGTTTTCAAGATCATTTCCCTAATGTTGATGAAATTGGAAATAGAAGAAATACTTTCATGATTTTGGTACAGTGTCACCGTTGGTCGTTCTTTGGACAATTTCCACTTCATCTCTTAAAAAAATGAAGTTGGATTTGTCATTCGTGAAGTGTTAGCAGATCATGTGATAGAATGATGGATCATTCCATCTGTCTCAAAAAAAAGTTTACAAAAGTTATCAAAAATACATAAGACCATCTATGGTGAGGTTAATCGTATACGATTCCAAAAATGAACTTATACTTCATATATCATACCGCGTAATAAGATAAAACTAGTTTCTACTAACCAGAGACTTCCTGTAGGCCAGTGGTAAGCGATAATGGCCAGTCGCACTTCGGTTGTGGGTTCGATTCCCACAGCCTTGTCCGACGCAATGGGCTGTCGCCCATCCTACAGGTTTTCCTTTTTCTAAAACTACATTACTATAACATCCCATCAATAATATCGAAAAAAAGTTCTATCCTTAAACAATACTAACTTATTTCCAACATAATCATTTCAAATCTTTAGGATTATCCAAAATACTGATGTCCAATCTCATATTATAGTGAAAATGATTACCAAATAGTTCATATAACAAGCATGTTAATACTATCACTGATCCCCATATATCATGAGATATGTCTTGTTGGTCACATTCCAAACATTCGAAGGCCTTAATCATGTATTCTCTTAAAAAATGAATACCCATTGAATCTTAGTGAAAACATGAGTGTTGTCAAAAGATAACTCTTTTCACATACCAAAACCTCAAACCATGATATAACTATTTCCTTATATCAATAATGATCTCGTGAATACTGTCAAACATTTCATTTTCTCCTTATCCCTTCATTATGTGCATATCATCATTTTTCGAAAAATATCTCTATCACTTTCCATGGTTACCAGTACCAAAAAATTATTGAAAACCACAATAGACCAATACATAAATGTTCTAATATTCCACGATACTATATACAACATTATTTAGGAATCCCATTACATGAACACTTAATCATTCCACCACATCGTTTTCATATTCAACATCACCAATAGTGATCGCATGTGACTTCCCTTTGTCCTTTGCCTTAAGTGGTTGCTCATGTCGATCATCACAAACCCTTGGATTAGGGCATTTATTAGCATAATTCCCAATTTCCTTGCACTTGATGCATTGAAGTGTTGGTGGTGTGTTCTCTGCAGTCTTTTCTATATTCACATCATTAGAAAACCTTTTTCCATTACTTCGACACTCAGCTGCTCGATGAACTTCTTTTCCACACTTAAAACATTTTATAGTCCCTTTAAGAAAATCTCCACCATGCTTATTTCCACACTTTGAGCATAAGGAAACATTCATCTTCTTTTCACCATTATTTTGAGATTTCTCCTAGAACTCCATCTTTCATTTCTTGTCAAAACTACTAGATGGATAAGTAACACCAACTTCTATTTATACCTTGATAGCACAACGCAAAATTTCTTCATAGCTACTGAAGTTTCTTATAGCTAATTCCCTTCGAAGATTTGGTTTTAAGCCACTGATGAATCGATCAACTTTACATTCATGTTGGATGATAAAGCCAGATGCATACATTGCAAGCCTTGTAAAATTCGCTTCATATATACCAACAGATTCATCATCCTTTTGCTTTAGTTCAAGAAACTCTTTCTCCATCTTTGTTCAAATAATACGAGGGAAGTACTTATTGAGAAATAAGTTCTTGAACTCGTCCCATTCCATGGACTCAATTTCATCTCTTGGCCTCATATTATTGATAAGATTCCACCATTGATCAGCTTCACCTTCCAAACGATATACTACTAAGATGACTTTATCATGTTCTGAACTTTGAAGAACTGAAAATATCTTTTCAGTGGTACTGATCCATTGTTCAGCAACAAGTGGATCAGAAGACCCACTAGAAGAAGGTGGATGTTGCCTCATGAAGGACTCAGTAGAATATTGTTCCCTTCTCTGCTTATTTGGAAGTCCAGAATGATTCATATTGTGTGTAAGTATAGCGATAAGATTTTTCACTCCATCTCCCATAACATTTGTTTGTTCAGGAGGACAATCATTGCATTGTCCATTGCATTGATCAAAACGGTTCCTTCGGGTTCCAACCATCATCTAAAACCCAAAAAGAATAGTGTGAGAGGCAAAAATCATGCTAGGGAAAACCACATAATAAAGGAGGAGTACCTTCAATATCTAACATCTTAGGGTTAATTCTAAGATCGTTACCATAATTATAGTACTATGACCTATACTTATACTTAACCTTAGGGACATCCCTAGACATACCATAGAAATATCTCTAGGGATCTCACTAAAGTTCTCGCATCCTAGTTTCCAAAGGTTGACTAAACCTTTCCTATGTTACCAACTGTAGAGACCCAAATCTTAACGTACATAGACATTACATTACTTTTGCGGAATACTTAGTACATAACAAAAACACACACACAAGGACCATAATAGTTTAGTGTCTTTGGAAACTCTAAATATAATCTTCTAATCGTGGTGAAAGCTCTTCAACGTCTCCCATAAAGATCTTCTTTTTTTAATCCTAAATAGTTTCTTTATATCCTGGGGAAACGAAAACATAAAAGGGGGAGCTCAAATGCTCAATAAGGGTAAACAAAACAAACATCAATCACATCATATTCATAAGAACATATATTTTGGAAATCTTAACCTATAAAAAAGATCATAATTTCATAACATGGGATAAATCATAGTAGTGAAATGTAATCCCAATAATCATAACATAAAACATGAAACTTTGTGGAATACACACATAATCGTATAGAATAATTTCTTATTAGTCAAGACTCATTTCCAAGACTATCTTAGTGGACAAAGTCCCTTTCTAAATCGAGTTCACTCCTCATTTCAGTCATGTTTCACTGAACCGGTATAAACTACCATTCCATCCATGCCTATCTAATGAGATATAAAATATTTACGCAATGCATTGGGGGTAGATATTGGTCCCACCCATCTCATAATGATACCATTCTTATGTGTGCAACAAAATCATAAACCATACATCATAACATAACCCATGTAATAAAAATGGGAATCTTAAACATCGGGACATCATAAAACAATTCATATAAGACCAAGGAATTCCTAAAAATAATTCCATCACAACATAGTCAAATAAATGTAACAATAGGGATAGAAACAAAACCCTTTATTATCTTAGATGGAAAATAATTTTGATAAAACACTTGAACTCCATTCTTGAGGAAATTATTCTTTCTACTTCAAAAACACTTTTCCTTTCTTAACATGTCATAAAATTATAAACTAAAAGAAGTTGATTAAAAATAAACTAGAAAACTTTTAATGGAAGCTTCTTGGAAATAATGTTTTAAAAATACACTCATTCCTTATAAGTTAAAAAAACATTCTTCTCGTACTTTTGTCAGAAATGTCAAAAAGTACCTCATACGAGAAACGACAAAAGATTCCTTTCATATCGTTTACTATAAACTCACCAAAGGGTAAAAATGGATTTAAACAATTTTTAGGTGGATGGAAATAATATTACATATTGAGTAAACATAGATGTGGATGATAAAATACACCCCAGTAAATACCAAAGTATAAACAATCTCGGATAAAAATGAGATTGTGATATTTTCCCTTACCTTAGGTCCAATTTGCTTCGTAAGTGTCTGAACCTCCTGTATAATGATTTAAATAATGTTATTGACTTATTCCAGAATTATCCTTATTTTTATGATATCATATATGGTGATGATCTTAGCTTCTTATTGATAATTTTTCATTATTACTTGTTATTCGGGTGTTTATTACTTTTTGTTCTAATGCTTGTTTTGTCGAAGAAATTATTATTTTTCTTTTTAGGTTATAGATACCTAATTTAAAGAATGGTATTAGGGTAATATATATCATATTAATTCATTCAACTCATTTATATAATCATTACGCAATCATGATCATGTAGAACAAGTCACATCACATCGTGGAGAAGGTATTCCGTACGTACGCACGACCGATGATATCGTTCCCATGATTGTAGAATTGTATTGGAGTATATATATAATATTTCCGAATCAATATCACTTTACAATAATCATATATAGTCATTATTTACACCATTATATCCATCCATGTAAGGTGGTGGTGGAAAATAGATTACACCACAGCGTGGAGACAGTATTCCGTACGTACGCACACGCGGTCATTTCATTTTCCGTAGGATGGTTAGATGGTGAAATAGGGTTGTTTCATACATATAATAACATATCAGTATATGAGTGAAATTGATTTTATTACTTCTTAATGAAACAACCTATGAAGAAGAAGTGGAAGAAGAAATAAAGTTAAAAGAATCGCTAACAGACATTACCTCTTCTTTGAAGCGCCTATTTGAGTCCTCTTCTTAGGGCACTAAAATTGGTCTTTGAAGAAGACCAGGACCCTTAGGATGTTTCTAGGGAAGTGGAGAAGATAATTTGTCAGGGGTTGGCCGAGATTGAAGGCTCAAAGTGGTGTGATGAAGAAGGGGAGGAAGTGCCCTTTTATAAGGGAGGAGAGGGGCAACTTTGGAATAACTTAAAATATTATTTTATTATAAAGTCAAATTCGGTTTTTAATAGCTCAAAAACAAGTTATATATAATCTATGGTGGGGATGGGTAGAAATAATATCATCCAATAGAATTTGGACAAGTTTATTTTAATATTTTAAAGTTATCATTTAGTTTTAACTTTAAGTTAGATAATTTTACTTTTACTGTGTCTTTTTGTGTTCTTACACTATAAGGTTAATAAACTTACTATAACAAGCCAAACGAACCCCAAGTTGTTTATTATTAATATATATAACCTTATCTAAATCATTTTTCCGAACCTTAGATTTTTAGGAATATAATAACAATTAATAATATAATATTTGTTTTAAAAACTATTTTATGTCAATTTTGACACTATTTGGTAATTGATTTTTGTAAAAATCATAACAGAATGATTAGTTCGAAAAACGTTAATTAAATCAACAATAACATGTCATATTAACATATAAAATTTTTGGAATTCATAAAAAGTCTCTAATTACATTTATTTGGGTATTTATAACTTCACATATGTCAATATTTCATCAATAAGATATTTACTGCATCCTCATTGTGTCATAAATAAATTAAATTATTTAAAATCAAAAAAATACAAATAAAATATCATTATGTAGGACAGATTTTTATCTTTCTAATAAATCTTTATAGTCGAATTTATCTTATGTATAATTCTATATTAAAAATTATTTACTTATTAAACTTTGATTTTAACTATTTTATCCCTTCTTTAAATAAATTAATAATAAATATCCTAATCTAATCCAAGTGGGCTTAAATGGTCATATTTTATTCCTAAGAATTTTTTGGTCAAATTAAACTTATCCAATAGAATTAGGACATGTGTTAGGGAAATAATAATATCAATTTACACTTAATTACCCTATTTACTTTTAACTGTGAAAAAAAAGTAAAAAGTTACCATTCACCAAAAATTATTTTCATCTTATTGAACCCCATTTTAGTCCTTTATATTAACTATGTCTCTCGGATTTTTGAATTTCCACTCACAGAAGAGGTAAAATTATGTTTTATGAAAAATTCATTTTTTTAACTACCACTTAGTGGTTTCACTATTCATAAAAAAATGTAAGTTTCCAGAAAAATATCAAAAATTTGGCCTAAGCTATAATTGATATTATGAATTCAAAAATGATGTCTATTTTATAAAATTCAAAACATATCAGTTACATTAACTAATTTAAAAATTAATTCCCGTCGTCAAAACAAATAGCGTGTTTTTAGGAGATAATAACTATCAAAAGATTGAGACTTGTTTGTAACTGGTTTAAATGTGAAATTACATCCAATGACCAACATTGTATTAAATTATAAAAATATATTATAAATATACTTTAAAACCACTCAAATTAATAAATTAAGACTATTAATTATTTTGATTAAAAAATTTGTTTTTAATTAATATTTTTTAATTTTCACTATTCATTAGAACATGAAAGTTATCCGAAAAGTACCAAAATTTCACCTTAGAATAAATTCGATACTCCGAATCCAAAAATGAAGTCCATTTTGAGAGATAAAATTTTTAAAATTTTAAAAGGTGGTTATTACTATTCATAACGGCTAGTTTTAATAATATTTTAATAGCATATCGTTGTTTAGTGAAAACTCGTTATTGCGTACTACACACGCTATCGAGGAAGGTCGTGATTGCGTGTAATGCAAGGCAAGTCAAGGATGCGTGTTGTACAAGTTCCTTTGGGTGTAGTGTACAACACAAGACATTAATGAAATTAAAAAGAATATTTTCATAAATTCTCGGGGTGTTATAGTATAACTATAGATCTAATGGATACATGAACAACTTGTAATTATAAAGAGCATATTTTTTACTCAAGTACCAATGATTGTTAAAATGACCGTTAATAACTTAAATAATTACATAGTGTTCATGACATGGTAATAAGTGATATAAAAACAATAATGAACATCAAAAAGGTTCTTAAGCAAGTAGAAATTAACTCAAGTTTATTATTCCGGACATTAAAGAACGATCAAGTCAAGTCAGACCCGAGGTAAGGGAACTTCTTAACCCAATTTCCGTTCTTTGGGTCAATCTCCTACTTTCAAATTATGTCATGATATTATTATGTCCTATATTGATTTTTTACTTTTTTTATGTGTACTTATAGTGAATACACATAATAGATCTATTTTATTGAAAAAATGATCTTTGTATGGGACTTCGTCTCAATCTCCTTTCATTGAGGCATATTATGTTTTATACAAAACTTTATTTTATACGGTGTATAAACCCCTTTGACTTATACATTTATCCAAAAAGAATATTTTTATACGAAGCGTTTTACTAAATGAAAAAAGGGAATTTTTGGTCGTACGTATGCGGCGACAATGACTTCTCCGCCGCCATGACCATTATTTGAGTTTTGGCTTCCTCTACAGGCCATACCTTTTTAGAAAAAGAAAAATAAATACCATGTTTTACTTTTCTTTTATTTTGGTATTGAAAATGATTTTCATAATGTTTTTATATCAATGTGTTGTATTGATAACTTGTGATTGAAAAGTGGAAATGTTATGTTTCCTTTATGAATGTTTTATGTGATACGATTATGTTTATGGTTATTGGGCATTATTATGAATACGGGTGGTTACGTGATAATCTAAGGGCGGGTGAGCCTGATATAGCTCTCCAATGCATTGGGTAACGCGAAGGAGTAAAACGTTGAGGTTTCTCCAAAGAGATTTAGGGAATATACTGTGATGGGTATTCCAAACCTAACCAAGAGGGTTACTCCCTACGTAAGAATGTTATAAATGCCTCAAGTTACCTTTAGGTCTTATGATTTCTATGATTTATTCATGATTTGATAAGTTATGTTAAAGTGATTATGTTTTATGGGTAAAGTATGATTTCACTCTTATGTATATATGTTCTCATGTTTCCTTTCCATATTTTTATATCCCTTACTGAGCTTTTTTTGCTCATTCCATGTTTTTGAACTGTTTTCCACATGTCAAGGGGAAGGTACAATATATGATGATAGTGTCAAAGAAGTGTCAAGAAGGAATCCCTGTTTTATTTTAAATATGTTTCCGTTGATGGGAAAAATTAATACTATCTTTTATGTAACCACATTGATTAAATGTGGAATGTAAAGCATGTTTTATGATCTAATTATCTAAAACTATAAACCGTAAAAGATCCTCAACGTGTATTCTTGAAGTAACTCATGAATAATTAATGTTTAAGGCTGGGGCCTTATAGTTGGTATTAGAGGTCGGTTTAGATAACATTAGAAGTTATAATTCTATTAAATGATTATCCAAAATTTTTTTTGGTCAAATTGAAATGATATAGCATTTGAAGATTACCATGTTGCTTCATCTAAGACATGTTTGATCATAATGGTTTTCCACAGAGGAAATAGGGAATCAGTTATAGGAAGGAATACATAAGGAAATAACCTTCCGAATCAGCATCCTGAGATGGTTGGAATTGGAACTGAACAGTTTTCTGCAGTAACGGCAGAGCTGACACAAGCGATAAATGTTGGTGGTATCCATGCACGAGATCATCCATATCAACCACAGAGGAACATGTCAGTGGTGGAACATTTCATGAGGCAACACCCCCCATCATTCAGATGATCATCTGACCATGTGCTAGCTGAATGGTGGATTAAAGCACTGGAGAAGATTTTCGAGGTCATGGGGTGTTCAGACAATCAAAAGGTTAGTCTTGATATTTACCATTTGGAGGGTGAAGTAGATCAGTGGTGTTCGATGGTTAAAAATATCAGGGATATTGATAAGATTGGTGCTCTTGATTGGGATGAATTCAAAGGTATGTTTCTTGAGAAGTATTTTCCTAAGGCTATTCGAATTAGGATGGAAAAACAATTCTTCGAATTGAGGCAAGAGGAAGACTCAGTGGTTGCCTATGAAGATAGGTTCACTAGATTGGCAAGGTATGCTCCAAATTTTATCCGAGACCTTGATATTAAAATCAATTGTTTTTACTCAGTATTAAAGCCAAAATATCGAAGGGCTTTAGCTTTTTGTCAGTTCAAAAGTTATGAAAATCTTGTTCGATGTGCTGAGAAGGTGGAAATGGAGTTTTCCAATGATCAAGTGTTCAATAACAACCAGTAGAAGAAGAGACCGAGGTGGTAGGAGAAAGGAAAGAATTACTCAAAAAGGTATGACGGTAAGAAAACTATGTTTCTAGTTTGTGATAAATGTGGTAAAAGGAATGCTACAGAATGTCCTTTGAATTCTGGAAAGTGCTACTGATGCAGTAAGATGGGACATAAGGCTCTTGATTGCACTGAAAATGATCAGGGTGATGGTAAGACAAAATTTGATTTATAGTTTGTGAAGTGTTTTAAGTGCAATGAGATGGGTCACTATGAAAATGAGTGTCTGACAAAGAGCTCAAGTGATGGGAAGCAGTTAAAATACAAGAAGAAAGGGGTGGTGAAATCATTTGCAACTACTTCAGTAGATGTCGGTCCATCAAATGATGTTGTATCAGGTACTTTGATTGTTTTTTCATAATATTCCAGTGTGTTGTTTGATTCGCGGTTTACACATTCTTTCATCTCTGAAATATTTTCTAGTAAAATGGGAATACCATCTCAAGAAATGACTCCTGAACATTTGGTAAAAACTCCTAGGGGAAATATTGAGGCAAAAAGAATTTATAAGAATCTTTCTATCCTTATCTGTGGAAAGAACCTACTTGAAAACCTTATTGTTTTACCTCTAGTAGAGTTTGATGTTATCCTTGGTATGGATTGGATCTCTATTTACCATGCTAAGATTGACTGTAGAGATAAAAAAGTTAATTTTCAGAAAGACTATCAGTTTGTGTACAAGAATGAACCCTTACTGTTGATAACTTATCAAGTGGCTGAGAAACTTGTAAATGATTGAAATGAATGTTACCTTACACACATCGTTGAAAACAAAGGAACAGTTCAGATTAATGATGTGCCAGTGGTAATTGAGTATCCTGATTTTTTTCCTGATGAGTTGCCTGGAATAATACCTGATCGAGAAGTTGAATTTACTGTTGAATTAGTTCCTGATGCTAAGCCAATTTCAAAACCCCCTTATCGAATGGCTCAAATTGAAATTTTAAAGTTGAAGGAGCAATTGCAAGATTTATTAGAGAAAGGTTTCATTCGACCTAGCACATCACCATGGGGTGCTCCTGTTTTATTTGTTAAAAAGAAAGATTGTTCTATGAGACATTGCATTGATTATATATCCTTGAATAACATCACTATTAAGAAAAAATATCCTTTGCCTCATATCGATGATTTGTTTGATCAGATCCAGGGAGATCAATATTTTTCAAAGATTGACCTGAGATCGGGGTACCATCAGTTGAAGGTAAAGGAAGCAGATATTCCGAACACCTCATTTCGTACAAGATATGGCCATTATGAATTTGTAGTAATACTTTTTGGGCTAACCAATTCACCTTCTGTATTCATGAACATAATGAATAAAATATTCCATGAGTTCTTGGATAAGTTTGTGGTTGTTTTCATTGATGATATTTTGGTGTTTTCTAAAAGTAAAGAGGGGCATGAAATACATTTAAGGGTTATTTTTCAAACCTTAAAAGAAAATAAATTGTATGGGAAATTCAGAAAGTGTGAGTTTTGGTTGCAACAAATTTCTTTCCTTGGACATATTGTTTGTAAAGATGGGATAACTATTGATCCTGCAAAAACAAAGGTTGTGGATGAATGGCCAAGACCCACAAATGTAACTGATATTCGTAGCATCCGTGGTTCGGCAGGCTATTACAGAAGGTTTGTTAGAAATTTTTCACGGTTATATAGTCCAATGACTAAGCTAACTCGGAAGGGTGTTAAGTTTATATGGACAATAGAATGTGATGATTTTTTTCTGGAGCTGAACAGAATATTGGTGAATGCTCTTGTTTTGGCACTACCTTCCAAAAATGTTGAGTTTGTTATCTACAGTGATGCTTCATTGAAAGGACTTGGTTGTGTCCTAATGCAGAATGATCAGGTAACTGCTTATGGTTCACGACCATTGAAAACTCATGAGGTAAATTACCCTACACATGATTTGGAATAAGCTACTGTTGTTTTCGCTTTAAAAATTTGGAGGCATCATTTGTATAGACTAAAGTTTCAAATATATACCTATCACAAAAGTTTAAAGTATATATTCACTCAGAAAGAATTGAACATGAGACAGAGGATATGGCTAGAATTAATCAAGGATTATGATTGTACAATTCATTACCATCCGGGAAAAGAAAATAATGTGGTTGATGCTTTGAGTTGAAAAAGTAATGCTTCATTAACAATGTTTTGTTTGGAATGTGATCCTTTGGTTAAGGATTTGTTGAACATTGGCATAGAAGTTTTTGGTGCAGGATGTTCTTCTATTTTGTTTTTGGTATCAGTGAAATCTTCTCTATCAGAGAGAATCAAGCAAGCACAGAAGCAAGACAGTGAGTTACAGAAAAAGGTAGAGCTGGTTCAGAAGGGTAAGTTTCCTGAATTCAACATTGATAATGATTGTGTTTCGAGATTTGGGAAGAGATTGTGTGTGCTTTGTGATTCACGGTTGAAGAGAGAGTTGTTATCGGTGGATGTTTTATTTTTCTAGTTTAATGCCATTTCATGTTTTATCAAATGTTAATGTAAATTAATTCCATAAAAAATTATTTCAAAGTTGGATTGTTGGATTATGGTTGGTGTATTTTCCACCTAGATTTAGGATCGGTAATTTATTTATTATCCTTTTTGTTCATCACTATAATGAAAATGGATTGAGTCCTGTACAAATAATGAATGAAGATAATTCCTCAGTTTTTTAATTTTTCCATGACTCTCATCAGTATTCACATGTTTATTCTATGTTTCCATTGGATGGAGGATTGATAAGTACCCAGTATACAATCATTATTTAATCCTACAGTTCTTGATAGTAGTTTAGGTACAAAGATCAATATAATTATTTATATTTTTATTGATGATATAGGATTAGAATTATATCATGAGTTATCTTTTTTCTAGAGACTGGCATTTGAATGCCATGGGGGAAAATTTTCAAGTTTGTTGAAATATATAATCTAATAACAAATGATGATAGGAGTTTGATCAACTATGTTTAGAGATCTATGTTGAGTTTCATGGTTGGAGTGTAGATAGTAGAACCATGGGTTTAATCTGAATACATGTTCTTGAATTATAGAAAATTCTAAAATACACAACATGTATTCAGAAAAACAAATTTCTTTAATCCCTTGGCTAGAGTAGCTAGGGATTCAGGAAAATTAAAAATCACTCACCGAGTTGTCTTACCACATGCCATGTGATTTGGTTTTTGAAGAACGATGCTTTTCATATGGGTATATTTTTAACACAGTGATATTTAATGATATATTTTTTCAACTAAAATTTGTTTCATCGATATCTTCTATTACATGCAACACAGTGTTTTGATAAACATGGATGTACAATAATTTTTATTATTATTATAAATAACATGGTTGTCATAAAAGAAGTAGTTATGAATGGACGTATGAATAGAAGTAATTATATTTTGATAATAATTTAAAAAATTAGATAACTAATATATATTTGTATAAAAGTACATTATATTTTCTGAAAACATTATATAATTTGAAAATACATTTCTTTTAAAAAAATATATTCATTACATTAATGAAAAAATAATTAAATTAATTTTTCTATATATTTAAAATTTCTTTAAAAAAATTCACATCAGAATTCATCAGTTTGGAAATATTATTCAGTGATTATTTTATAATTTTACACAAAGGTAAATTTGTTGATAAATAGTTACAAAATAAATATTTATATTGAAAAATATCATTTCATTTAAAGAATTTAGAAACTAAATTTTATTTTTTTGCTGATATAAATGTTAATTTTTTTCAATTATATATTTATTAACCCAATTTGGGTCATTGTAATTAATTTGATGTTAAAATTTTATGTTAAATATTTCTACATATAAGAATAATTTCTTTATTAGAAACTATTTTTTTCATCACATTTGTGGGAATAATATGAAATTAAATCCTAAAAATTTTATAAATATTTTTAGGTAAAATATATTATACAATTTGAATCAATTTAATTAATATAAAAATTTATTTCAAACATTATTCTTTTTTATAATGAGTTTCCAAAACATAATAAATTAATTAGTGTGGTTATAGTAAAAACTGATTTACTAGAGGATAAAATAATCTGAAAATAGTTAAAATGAAATTAATACTAATCAGATTCCATTTTATGGACTTATTTAAACATTTTCTAATATATAGTTCTTGAAACATCATTTTTGGAGAATATTGATCACAGTAAAACATGGGTATAACTTTTTTAGATTCAAACACACAATGTGCGTCATCTCCCACAAATATAAAAGGGAACACCCTATCCCCTCCTATTAACTATTCAGAATATATTTGGTTAATCTAGTCCATCAAAAGATACCACCCTTAATTCCATATCCATTACCCAATGTAAATATCTTGATTATGAAACACACTAATGATGGATTTTGGTGGTTTCCTAGTGAGGTCATCTGAAGAATATGTATCTTTCTTAAGAGGGAATTTTTATTTTATTTATTTTACCAGTCCAAAAAATGTTCATAAAATATAAATATAAAATAAATTTATTACCAAAAATATATTGATATTCTATTTATTTAGTGTCATAAAGAAAATTAATTTTCTCCTCCATCAAATGGGAATTGAAAATATTGATCATGTGTATGGATGACTTCTTCCTCTCATAGTTATATATATTAACATATTTTAAATTTATTCATGATATATATGAAATATTAATAAAACTATATTTATAATATCACTTCAAATTTTTTACATACCATTCAGATTGAAAACAATAATATCACTCTTGTGTACATGCTGACTATCCCTCCATGAAGTGATATAATATGTTTTTAATTTTATTTTGTCATAGATGGTACTAAAGATAGATTAAATGAATATATATGATATATATGATATAAAAATGATTCTTTAATGTGATTTTTTTACCTTTATTTCACTCCATCCATTGAGAAAATTTAAACCACATTCATATATACGTATAACCAATCGTCTCCTAGATTAGTTTCATTAATTTTATTTCAAATAAATTATTAGGTTAATATAAATACATAAATATCAAATATATATTATATTTTTATCATTGTTAAATTTTTGTATAGGATTAAACCATGATCAACGTATAAAAAATAAAAATTAAAAATTAAAAAATTACATGAAAAATATGCAGTTTTTACCTAAATATTATTTTTAGAAGGAATCATTAAAATAAATTTATTAAAAGATTATAATTAAATCACATATGGTTTTTTATTTATGAAAATTTTTGTAGAATATATTTAAATTAAAAATATATTTATTATATAATATGTTCAAACATGAATTGATATATTTAAGGCTTGTGGTAAGGGATATTTGTTGTCCTATTATTTATCTG
The DNA here is from genome assembly GCA_963277665.1 of Viscum album. NCBI lineage: Eukaryota > Viridiplantae > Streptophyta > Magnoliopsida > Santalales > Viscaceae > Viscum > Viscum album. The sequence goes on from OY728163.1 coordinate 1,435,301,182, forward strand.
GGATATATGCTTTAGTCACTACTTGTTTCTTTTATGTGGGTATATAATACACATTATTATCATTTATTTTTTATCACATGAAAATTATTTGACATAAATATGCATCTGCATTTCTATATTTTAGATAGTATGTGATTTTAATGTTATAATATTGGTCTGGTTTTGATGATACAATCTCAATGTTTATTATTATTGATTATGATTATGATTTCAACGATGAAATATTAGGACCAATATTTCAATAACATCATGAAGGTTTGAAAAATCCATCCATTTAATTGAAAAATATGTTTTCCATTCATTTTCGCCAATTTGTTTTTTCATGTTCTAAAATAATGCTATTAAGGAAAAATCAAATTTAGTTTTCTCATCGATCCCAATTAATTTTTATTCAATATCCATACTCTCCAAAATGGTGAAACAATAATTCTATAAATATTATCCAAATATTTTTAAAGACATTTTTACCCATTATTGAAATTATAAAAACAGTTTATATTGAATCTTCTTATCATTTTCAGAACAAACAAATCTTTATATAATACCAAAAATTTAAAGATAGTATTAATTTTATCATGTATAGAATGAATGGTAGTTTCAGTTATCTTGAAAACTCAATAATTTAAATATTTATTTATATTTTCACAATTTATATTTAAAGAAAAAAAATCATTAATATGTGTTGGAATTTTTTAGATTCTAAATATGTTATTTTAAATTGGAAGGGATATTTTCTTCATGATATCATATATGTAACAGTTAAAAGTCATTTTCCATATACGATGACATAAATTGATGTTATATAATAATTGGTGGGATATGATCCAGGGATTTCATTCACATTATATATATATATGGTTAATTATTATTATGAAAATACATTTAGGAACCCCAAACCTTTTATATGCATTAAGATATTATGAATTCATGAAATCATTTTAAAACCCATTTATTTACCATGGGTTATGATATTATGAAATAATTATACATCACATTTCTTGTTTTGGGTTCTGATATGATAACTATTTAATGATCACATAGAATACATATATATATATATATATATATATATTTAAAAAGTGTTGTATGAGAGCTATATCTCCCTCCAATACATTGGGAAAATTTTGATATCCCAGGAGATAGTCATGACTAGAAGGGGGAGTGAGCCTAGTTTAGTAAGGGACTTTGTCTACAGTGATAATCATAGAGGTAAACCATTACTACTATGACTGATTTGGGACTGAACCCACTCAACTATGAAATAACTATTAATAAAAAATTGTGATTAAGGAAATAATTTTCTATTCTTCTGTGTAATCCCCAAATATATGTCTTATTTCAATGATATATCTTATAGAATAATTTCTTTCAATCTAATACGATTCCAATCTACTGAAATGAAAACAAAAATTTAATGACTAAATTTTATGACACTATAATATGTAGGGTCTGATTTACAAATTATATTAAGATATTATTGTTCCCTTATGCCCATGTTATACTATTATTTTATCCTTAAAGATCATCTGAGACCTAAATTTCTTATTTAGTATTTTCCTATATTATAAATAATGATATTATGTGTTATTTAACTAAGAAGAGTCATAGTAATGATGGAAATAGTGGGAGATGATGTGGTTCACATATGAAATAGTTGTTAATGTATCAATGTTTTAAATTTCACTATATGTGTATGATTTAAGTGTGGGTCCATATGTTATGTAATGAATATTAAACTATTTATATATAATATCTTTTAATTGAATTAATGTTCTACAGTAGTTTTTATTACAAAAAGAATAATTTAATTTTTTAAAGATTTGATAAGAAAATTTACTTATATCGTATTCGATATGTCTAGAGATATGTATATGAAATTTTTTTAAGGATACATATTATGAAATATCTAAGGAATATTTTAAGGATAAATAAAATTATAAAAAAATTTGACGGAATATTGGTAATGGATAAAGATATTAGTTTTCCTGAAGTTTCATCCCTATCCTGATACCACAGGTGGATGTGGATCTGGAACAGATGTACCATGGTGTAGTAAAAAAAAAGGGTACATTAGGATTGAATCTATCATCAATATGTAAAATAGAATTTTCTATTCTATACACCTGGTAGGACACTCACGAGATATATTTTTTGAAAATTCATAAAATATTTATGAACCAATTTGAACAATTTGAATAATGACTTCGGTTGAGCCTATAAATCAATGGATTTATTTGAATGGGTAATTATTTAGAAATTATATATTTGAATTATCATGATTATATGGTTTTAGATTATGATTATTATTACTCACACTATTCATTTTGGTTTTATACAACAACTAGAAGTCAAATAAATAATTTTAATGCATATTGCATAAGAAAATTTAGTGATTTCCCACAAGATCGACCAACTGTTATGGGAGATGAAATAAAAAATATAATTTCTATGCTCACATAATATTTTCTTAGTTTAAATCACACTAAACATACAAATCACAAAAAAAGAAAAAAAATTATTGAATATGTCATGAGGTAAAGACCAAGTTCTTTTAGTGGATCCTTTAATCCACTAGTTACTGAGAAATGGATAAGTTCCATTTAAAAGTTATTTTTCATCCTATAGTGTTCATAGTTTTAGTATTTTATTTTTTATGCCTATCATTTATATGGTGAATTCAATCAATGGAGGAGTCTAGTCAGTAATATGATTCAAAAAGATGACATTGACTCCATGGAAATAATTGTTTTTAAGAAATGATTTTTCAATAATTAAATTAATCATATTCATTTTAAAAATGGATAGTGACTGACAAGATTTATTGTATTTGGATGATTAATATAGTGGTACATATGAGTAAACTTTTATAAGAATTTTTTGGTATTATTCTATTATTATCATACATCTAGGAAGTATGGTTGATCAATTATTTTGTGGATTTAATCTACCTCTATACCAGAAATTGTCTATATCAGACATCATTAGCTATGAAGAAATTGTTTTATATATTGTCAATGTGGAAATGGGGATCAGAGATACCTCTAAATCACATGACTTTTGTGATAAATTTTACATAAAATTTAAATGAAACTCTAAAAACTATGGAGGTTAAAAAGTTTATATTTCTTTCTTGCACGATGCGTGCATGAAAACATTGAAGAATGTTTCTTAAGGGGATGGTAAATGATTATTATAAGTAAAGGAAGGTCATCATGAGATCTATTTTGGAATTGATTGGAATAGTTTAGGTAAATATTCAAATAGTGAGAAATATTTATAGAATGTTCCACCCATAATGAAATGTTTCAATTAAAAGGAGTATGAGAATTATGTTATCATGTTACCAATTCTGAATGTTAACAATTATAATTTAAAGTAGAAAACTCTTAAGATGATATGGAAATAAAATATCATGAAATATATATTTAAAATGAGGTGTGAGATAATGATGTGGCGAAACATACACTAATTATACACTCAAAAACTACGAATGTCTAATTTTTTATAAATATGGTTACATTCTGGAAAAATCCAGAATGCTAAATATTATTCAAAAATAAGAATTGAGAACAAGGGGGAATTACATGATATGATAAGTAAGTATTTTTCTAGTGTCTCTAATATAGCAAGGAATCAAATCTGCAGGAATTTCATTCCTTCAAGCGACATCATGAGGAACTCCCATATTGGCAAGACCATCGGCAATACAGTTCTCTTCACGGTAGTTGTGAGTGACCATGAAATTGAGATTCTTGAGCGAGTTAAGACAATCAATCCATCAGGAGGTGAGAGTCCAAGAAAGATGGTAAACACCATTCCAAATGGATTTCACTATAGTTGTAGAGTCACTCTCAATCCAAATATTATTCCAGTTGTGCATTTTGGTAAATGAAATAGTGTGAATAACACCCAACATTTCAGCCTCCAAAGTAGAAGAGAGACAGAAGCATCCATAGAAACATCCTAGGATCTGATCAAGATGGTCTCAAAAGATGAAACCATAGCCCGAGGGTCCTGGGGTTCCTTTTGAAGCTCCTTCCACATTGACTCTAATCTAGCCAGTATGAGTAGTTGCTAGAAAACATCAATAGTTTATTTGGTCTTCGGGTAGTTTCCATGAACTCCAATGTTGTGAAGGATATATATATCCTTCAAAGAGTTGTCGTAGAGGTCCTTTTTAATTAAGTTATCCTCTCTAATAGCAAAAATAATCCTCATTTTAACTGCATTTAATCTGAATGAGTTTTTGTTAAAGATAAAATCATTTCTACTATACTAGAGGATGTGAAGGAGATCCGCAAGAGTTGTGAGGAAGATGTTTCTTCTTTGCGAGGACCCTGGAAAGTCAACGATCCTTTTTAGTTGGGATATAATAAAGTTATCCCAAATCCATTTGCAATAAAAAAGATCAATAATCTTGTTATTCTCCCACTAGTAGAATTTCATGTTATCTTAGGAATTTATTGTATTTTTCTATATTAATCCAAAATAAATTTATTTGGAAGGGAATTCATATTTAATATTAAAAACCAACCTTGGATTATCTTTCATTGAGATAATATATTTAAAATCATGACAAAAAACACATCAACTGTATGGATCTGGATTCCAATTATAATGAGTAATTAAATTAAGATGGATAATGAGAAATTCAATACCAATGATATTCTTATTTGAATTGTGTTTATCAATACCTTCTAGAAAAATTACATAATCATCCCAAAAGTAATGAATTTTAGTTCTTAATTGAACTAATACACTATGATTCACATACTTTCATGTAGCCATATAGAAATGGATCAATTGAGTTGCTGGAACTGAGAATGAAAGTCTATGATAATATCATTAAGGGATTGATTTTTCTATGTGTTTCACTATAAGATACCCCAAGTCTCTTTTAAGAATAAAAATAAATCAATGTGAATCTATATTGACTATCATGAACATAAGAAGATTAATATTAAGAAAAATTATCCCTTGCCTTAAATTGTTTACTAGATTGATCAATTGTTTGGTTCTCATTACATTTTCAAGATAAATCATTCTTTTGGATATCATCAATTGACAGTCAATAAGAAGATTATACCCATGAAAAAATTCCATATATGGTGTATAAACTACGATTACATTATGATTCCATTTGGTCTTATTAATTCCCATGCTATCATCATGGATTTAATGAATATATTCTATAGAGAATACAATGATCAATTTTTTGCAGTTTTAATAGATGAAATTATTTTCTATTAAATGAGTATGTGAATAAAAATATATTTATACTATTGACCCTTTAGAAAGATAAAAAATGTGAAAATTTTATAATTTTAAGATTTTTCTAAAAAGGGAATACTTTTTTGGTTATATAATCTCAAGAGTGAGTATATCAGTGCATCCCCCAGGAAGGAGGCTATAGAACAATGATCCAAACCAATATTAGTGAATGATATATCATGTTTTCCAATTTTTTCTAGATATAATTAAATATTTTTAGAGAATTTATCATGAATATAAGATCGACCAACCATGTTAATTAAAAAGGTATTCATGTTACACATGAAAGATGAATGTGAGTAAAAATTTTATAATTAAATAAATGGTTAGTCAGTACTCATGTACTTACATAATCCTATAGTGGAGAAGGTTTCTTAATCTATAATGATGCATTATAGAATGGTTAGGTATGTTCTATCATGTACAGTTAAATGGATATATCTTATGGGTCATGATAATTGATGGTTCAAGAGAAAAATTAACAAAATCATGAATCTAGGTAAGATGAGTTATTTTTTACATTATGATTTAGATAAATTCTCATTATGGTAAATTTTGTGATATATATGATCATTATAATAATAGAATTAATATAATCAAATTGAAATTATCTTACATGTTCTGGGGAAGATGGTTAGAGATTATTTGTTATATGGATACTAAATAAATTACTATCCATGGAAATCAATCAAGGTGTCCATTGATTTGAGTCTAAAAGATAATGATAGATTATCTATGATGAGGTTAAAAAATGATACAATATTATAAGATTTAATTTGTTTGATTCTAAAAATCATGAAATAAATGGGAATCTAATATTTTATCAAATAAGTGTTCAACTGGCTATCCATGTAAATGGTAAAGAGGTTCAGAAGGATCATAGTGATCTGTAGTGGAAGGCAAGAGATTCTCATGGGATTAAACTCAATTATTATTGAATGATCAATTTCAAGAACCATTTAGGTGTCCCATCAATAACTAATATAAAAAAATATTTATTAGACAATTCTCATAGATGTTCACTATCTATTTTTGGTGGAACTAAAAATATTTATAGATATTTGAATGAAAATTTCTTATAGGATGAATTGGTGATAGATATTGTAGAGTTTATATCATGGTGCACGGTAGGCCAGAAAGTTTTGTTTGAGAGAGAAAAATATAATGGGATGTTACGACTATTAATTATATGATAATGGATCTAGGAAAAAACCAACATATATATTGTTTCTAGACAAACCAAAACATCTAAATAGAATAAGGTTATAGTGGTTTTTGATGACCTCCTTAAAAATTTAGAAAACATCATCAACAATAGACAATATTTATCCTTAGATTATTATTCAATAATATACATTAAGGAACTGGAATGGTTGTATCGATTACTTCTTTCTATTATATCTAAAAATTTTACAAGACATACATTAATGATCTATCAATTACTTTATCATGCTATGGATATGAAGCTCAGTTTCATATCATTGTATCATTTTCTGATCGATGAGCATTATGTGGGAAAATGATAAAGCTGAGAGGATATAATAAGATCATTTGATTGTTTTTAAAAGGGTATTGATATAAACACCTTCCTATATTTGAGATTTTATACAGAAATTTATTTCATTCAAGCATCATGATTTCTCCTTATGATTCCTTCTTTGTAAAAAAGATTAGAAATACAAGGTGTTGGAATTAATATGGAGAAATAAATCTATTGGAAATTGATCCCAGTGAATAAATGGTACATAAATTTATATCAATTCAAAAATACATCAAGGAAGTACCAATTTGATATAAAATCATTGCCGATAATCATTAATGTGACCTACAATTTCATGTTTGTTAGAAGGTGATTCTAAAAATTTCACTATGTAATAATTTTATTAGACTCATGAAGAAAATAATTTTTATTGATACATATATTACATATTATTATATTCTTGACTGAGTAGTGATAGTTATTTAACACCTAGAGATTTTAGTGATCCACTCACAATTCCAGGATGTGTTCCAGGAATCTATCTTAATAAAGTACATACTTGTTATTTCACAAGAACTGAACTTAGAATTCATACATCTAGATCATATTGTTTCTAATAAATAACTACATATAGAGATTTGGGAAGATATTTATATGAAAAAAGACCACATACCAAGTAATGGTATTATGTTTAAACAACCAACTAGAGGGAGCTACTTGGTAATATGAAGATATGATTAAGAATAAGGATCCTCAGTTGTTTATATTATAGTTATTTAATTTAAATGGTTGAATTCATTGTTTTGTTAGAATAGAACACTCTTAGATTTTATGAAATATATTTATTCATTTAAATTTAATTTATCTGATAGACTGTGTTACACACAACCCCAAGTTTTAATATACGCAAATATATAATTAATATGATGATTTTAAACATTACAGTTATAACTTAGACGACAAAATTTATGTTATGAATTTGAATAAATAATTTTTCAAATTTAAGTATAAAAATTTTATATAATGTAAATATATTGGGAAATAGGTACGTAATAATTGAATTTCTATAATAAACACTGATGATATGTTTCTTCTAAAAAATATTTTTTCTTTTTTTAGAGAAAAAATCATTAAATTAATTTTCCCAATATGAGAATATTTATTTGAAAAATAAAACATCATTTTTTTAATATCAATTTAAAAATAATCTTCAATCTATTTTTTTTTTGAATTTTAGGAAAAAAAATTCTATCGAATATTATATAATATACATTTAAAAAAAATACTTTCTTGATTAAGGCATTTAAAATATCCATTTTTTATTTAGATGTTTTTAAAAGTCAGATTAGTTTAATTATACATTTAATAATTCAATTACTATCATTTTAATCAATTTCATTTTTAATTTTGATATTAATAGTTTTAATACAAAATAAGGATTTTTCATTGAAAAGTGACTTTTAATCACATTTTTGGGATTAATTTTAAATTAGAATTTACCACTTAAGTGAATTTAATATGTCAAAATTAATTCCATATTTAGAATACAAATAGTTAATATTATTTAAAAATGAAAAAAAATCATAATTAATAGTAAAACCCATAAAAATTATTTATCATTGTTATGGTTAAAACTTGTATATCGGGGGTTTAAAAAAATATTTGAATTAAAATGACCTATATTCCATTTAAATTCATATTTTTAAGAAAAAATTTTATTTTATCTCATATAATGATCAATAATTATTCATTTTTTTACTTTAAAAATTTTAAAAATATGGATATAACTTCGTCTTTGAAAAAATTCATAGTCATTCATCACCAACACTTTTAAAAGGATACCCCATCTCGTCTACACTTCACCCTTAAAAATTAATTTTGGATTGTCCCATACCAAAAAAAATTAATTCCTAAATTCCAACCCCATATCCTAGAGATCTAATATTTATTATTGATCCCTATTATGAAAGATTTTGTGCTAAAAAGTGAAAGATTACCAAAAAAGTTGTACGATCCTTAACCTAGTGTTTTTATTTTATTTATTATCCCACACCCTTAAAATATATTTCAAATACAATGATATAATAAAAATAGTTTCTACCATATGTATTTATTTTATTATTTTAGTTTCATTACCTACTTCAATATCCTCCATCGTTAAATGTGAAACAAAACTGGTGATCATGTGTACATTGGAATATCACCACTTTAACTGACATATTTTGTTTTTCATCATCACCTAACACAGATAGAGAAAATAATCGATTAAAATTTTATATATGATATTTATGAAATATTTATACTCATTTAATTATAATATCAAATATAACCTATACACTACAAATATATTATTATATGATAGCATCACTCATGTGTATGAGTGGAATTCCGCCTCTCTGAATTGATGTCATGCATTTTTTAAATTTATTTTAATATGGTTTTTAATAAAGATTGATTAAATTAATATATACAAAATATAATATAAAAAGGATTTTTATATGGTGACTTTAAATTTATTTATCTTTCATTCCATTCAATGTGAAAATTGTATCAACATTAATCTGTATGTAAAACATATCATCTCTATTAATGAAGTAATCATTTCCTATTTATATATATAATAGGTTATAACAAGTATATATATAATGAAAATATGTCATTACCTTATCAAGTGTAATATTCTATAGATTATGGAAAAATGATCGAGGTAGAATGGATTAAAATATCAAACGAAAATATATTTTAGTAGAAAATAGTCATTTTTTTATATGTGGTTTTAAGAAGGAAATGTTTAGAAAAATGAAATAAAAGGTCACAATTATGTCATAGATGGTGTGATATTTATGGTTAAGGGTTTGTAATAGATCTATAATAATACTATATTTAACATATAAGTGTCCTATAATTTTATGACCAAATGAGAGACTTGTAATAAGGGATTTTGGTCTATATTTAATTTAAATGGGACATATAGCTTATTCAACACTTGTTTTTTTATATATATTTCCCTTGATTTTTTTGGTTCTTATTATAATGATATACATATCCATTTAAAGTTCACTCTATTATGGTTCATAGGATTAAAAGTTACAAAGTTGTAATATTTTGATGTCCTAATGTCATTGTTTATTAAAATTTATTATAGTTATGATGTCGATTTTATTGATGAAATCATAGGATATATCTATTAGGAAAATCCTAAAATTTCTTATCCTATGGATATTAAAAAAAAATATGTTCACATAATTTTAATTTTATTTATGTAATAAATGGTCAAAAATATTTAGTTATGTAAAAAATATAATTTATCTCCACCTTAATTAGAAAATCCCTTTTCTTCCATGTCTATGATTTATAGTTTTTGGTACAATTTTATTACACTTTACTAATGAGGTTATTAATACATTTTTCCTAGGATTTAATTTTAAATAAATTTTTAAACTGAATCTTTTCATCACTTTCTGAACAATGATCTACTAATTGTTTACTAAAAATGTGAATGGAATATTTATTTTCACATGTATGATATGAATGGTATTTTATACCATCATGATTGCTCAATGATTTAATGTTTACCTAACTTACTTCCATGATTATTTTAAAATAAAATGTTATATTTAATAATTTTAAAAAAATTATGATTTAAATATGTGATTTGAAAATTAAAAAAAATTATTAATAAATGTTCCACTTAATGTTTCAAAAAAAATTCCTTATAAAAACAAATCATTAAACAACACATAAGCTTTCTATAGACAAGATTCAATAAAATCATCCTTATTATTTTTCAACATGGTTTGTAATTTTTATGAAAATAAATTAATATATCTAATTTGATTTCTATGGATTATGTTACAATGAATTGATTAAATTATTATAGAACGTCTTTCATCTCCATGGGTTATGTTTTGGTGAAATTTTTGGTAAAAACATTTCATGGATTTTAATAAGGTAAATTTTATAAGATCTTTTTGAAGAAATATTTCTTATTTTAATTACGATATGGTTTGGTCCTATGTATCACTATAATTAAATGTGTAAATATTGATATCTCATGAGATAAAGTGGATTGGAATTATAAGGCCCCAACCTTAAACCTTACTTAATCTTGAGTTATTACAAGATTACACATTAAGGATCTTTTCGGGTTTAGAGTTTTAGAGAATTAGATCATAAAACTTGCATTACATTCCACGTATAAACAAAGTGGTTACATAAAGATATTATTCTTCATTCCCATCAATGGAAACATATTTAAAATAAACATGGATTCTTTCTTGACGCTTCCTTGACACTATCATCATATCATGTACCTTTCCCTTGACCTGTGAAAAACATTTCAAAAAAAACATGGGATGTGCATAAAAATCTCAGTAAGGGATATAAAAATATGGAAAGGAAACATGGGTACATATATACATAAGGATGAGATCATACATAACCCATAAAACATAAGCACTTTAACATACCTCATCAAATCCTGAATAAATCATAGAAATCATAAGACATAAAGGTAACTTGAGGCATTCATAACATTCTTACGTAGGGAGTAACCCTCTTGGTTACGTTTGGAATACCCATCACAGTATATTCCCTAAATCTCTTCGGAGAAACCTTAACGTTTAACTCCTTCGCGTTACCCAATGCATTGGAGAGCTATATCGGGCTCACCCGCCCTTAGTTTATCACAGAACCACCCGTATTCATAATAATGCCCAAGAACCACAACATAATTGTATCACATAAAACATGCATAAAGGAAACATAACATTTCCACCATTCAATCACAAGATATCAATACAACACATTGATATAAAAAAATTATGAAAACCATTTTCAATACCAAAACAAAAGAAAAGTAAAACATGGTATTTATTTTTCTTTTAAAAAAAGGTATGGCTTGTAGAGGAAGCCAAAACTCAAATAATTGTCACGGTGGCGGAGAAGTTGTTGTCGCCGCATACGTACGACAAAAACATTCCCTTTTTTCATTTAGTAAAATGCTTCGTCTAAAAAAATATTCCTTTTGGATAAACGTAAAAGTCAAAGGGGTTTATACACTGTATAAAAGAAGGTTGTGTATAAAACAAAATATGCCTCAATAAAAGGAGATTGAGACGAAGTCCCATACCTCGGGTCCGACTTGACTCGATCGTTCTTTAATGTCCTGAATAATAAACTTGAGTAAATTTCTACTTGTTTAAGAACCTTTTTCAAGTTCATTATTCCTTTTATATCACTTATTGCCATGTCATGAACACTATGTAATTATTTAAGTTAATAACGGTCGTTTTAACGATCATTGGTACTTGATTAAAAAATTAGACCTTTATAACTACATGTTGTTCATATCCATTATATCCAGAATGGTATTCATGATGTAGATATCATATATTTCATATATATCCAGTACATGAATGCATTTATAATATTACATTATCATTTAGAGGTAATAAATGAAATGCACCGTTCATGGAGACGGTAAGCCGTACGTACGCATGAACGCTACTTTCATTTCTATTTCGTATTTATAAAATGGAATCATAATTATATAAATGTATATTATAATTCCAGTATAATATCATATATAATATCATATTTTCATCCTTTATACGTCCCACATATGGTATTTAACGAATCAACTCACTTTGAGGGGGCGGTAGTCCGCACTTCCTTAAATGAAAATATCGTGTTTACCCATAATGGAAACCATAAAGGTATGAACAAAATGAAAAATACATAAGCTTAAAGAAAACATAAACATATTATATATCATATATAAATATAGTGACATCTTAATGGCCACCTTTGAAGGTGTTAAAAGAATGTTGAACAGTCATCGTTTCGGGAGGCATAAATTCACCATCCACGGAAACAGTATGTTCATTAACCATTAGATGTAGGTGTGTGTATGTGTAGCTAAAATAATTCTTATAACAACATCCTAGTATATTTAATATACTGGAGTTGTTACAAAAGAAATCAATAAAAAGCGTTTATGGGGTTGGAGAAGCAAAATAAAACAAACAGACTCAAGTGAAGACTTTACCTTAAAATCGGGTAACTCCCTTTGGTTTGAGCTCAAAGGAATACTTGGGAAGACTTATGCCCAAAGTGAGGCTTCAAGGAGTAATATATGGAATTGGAGATAACACATGGTCAGGGGTTGGACGATCCAATGGCTTTGGGAGTGTGTGAAAAGAGGTAGAGGTGGGGGCCTTTTATAAGAGGAGAGGATGGCACTCTTGGAAAGTAAAGATAAGTTACTTTATTTTAAAAAGAGTTTCGGATTCAAAAGTTCCCACATTGATATAATTCTAGGATAATCTGATAAGGGTTCTAAATCCCCTCATCCAATAGGTTTTGGACATGTTTAGGTCTTAGATATTACATTATCTTTCTATTTTATTTAAATCGTTAAATAATGAGGTCATCTCTGCATCATCATGATGTCATAAATAATTTAATTTATATAATTTCTAAAAATTATTAAAAAAATACTATGATGTAGGTAATCTTTTTATCTTTCTAATGAATATTTATAGTAAAAAATCTGACTTTTATAACCCCATATGAAAATTATTTTTGTAACATAACTCATGTTTGTGTCATTTTTACTTTAACATTAAATAAAATGTTATTTATGTCATTTCCCAACAAAAGTGGGTCCATGGTGTCCCCATTTTTACCCATGGCTTTTCTTGGTCGGCCATGACACAACCAATGGGGGTAGGACATGTGTCATGCTCATTTCATTTTATTAAAGCATTATTTTTACCTTAAACTACACTAATTACCTCTAATCGCGATTAACAACTTAATATGTTACTAATCACCAAAAAATTATTTTAATCCCATTGAACCACATTTTACTTCTTAATGACAACCATGTATGTCGGATTTTTAAAATTCAAAACACAAAGGTGGAAAAATTTCATTTAAACGAAAAATCAGTTTCTTTAACTACCACTTAGTGATTTCACTATTCATCAAAAATTGATGTTTTTCAGAAAAATTCCAAAACATCACCCTAAGATATATTTGATATTCTGAATTCAAAAATGAAGTCTATTTTACAAAATTCAAAACATATAAGTCACATTAATTAATTTAATAATTAATTCCCACTGTCAGAGCAAATAGCGTTTTTTTATGAAACAATAAGTATCAAAAGATTGACACCAGTTTAAGTCTAATTTCAAAGTGAAATTGATTCCAATGACCACCATTGGATTAAATGGTAAAAATATATTCTAATTTCACTTCAAAACCAATTCAAAAGATAATCTAATCATATAAATAAATTAGATTAAAAAGCAGTTTTGATGTAAAATGCAGAATTTTTCACTATTCATTAAAAAAATGAACATTGTCTGAAAAATACAAAAAATTTATCCAATATAAAATTCAATGTCCCAATCATAATGAATATGTTTATTTTGACAAATATATATTGTAAAATTGTCAAAATATTTATTTAAAAAGGATTTTCCATCAAAAGGCAGTAAAACAATCTTTTAAGAATATTAGTGTATTCCATGCTTAAGATTGGATTTATTTTCATTTTAAGCCTCTAAAACACTATCTAATTCATTAATAGACATAGATAAAAAATATCTATTATTCATTACTTACTTGGGATGTTACATCCTTCCCCCCTTTAGAAAATTGCATCCCCACAATTTATTTACTTATCAAATAAATGGGGGTACTTATCCCTCATTGCATTTTCAGATTCCCATGTTGCCTCTTCCATCATGTGGTTTTTCCACAAAACCGTTACCTGGTGAGTCACCTTATTTCGTAACACTTGCTCCCTGTGGTCAAGAATCTGGACTGGTTGTTCCTTATAAGATAGGTTCTCTTCCAGCTGAACTACCTTTGGACTCAAAACATGAGATGGATCTGGCATATACTTTCTCAACATCGAAACGTGAAAAACATTGTTTAACTATGATAAACTCGGTGGTAAAGCCACTCAGTATGAAACTGATCCAACTCTCTCCAGAATTTCATATGGTCCAATAAACCTTGGACTCAACTTTCCTTTCTTACCAAATCGCATCACACTTTTCCATGGTGATACTTTGAGAAAAACATGATCACCTACCTCAAAAGATAGATCCTTCCTCCTGTTGTCTGCATAACTCTTCTGTCTACTCTGAGCTGTTCTCATGTGCTTCTGAATCAGCTGAACTTTTTCTGCCATCTCTTCTACCAATTCTGGTCCAATCAACTTCCTTTCACCAACTTCATCCCAGAAAGATGGAGTTTGACACCGCTTCCCATATAATGCCTGAAACGGTGCCATCTGTGTACTGGAATGAAAACTGTTATTATATGAAAATTCAACCAAAGAAAGATGTTGGTCCCAACTTCCCTGATAATCCATAGAGCAAGAACGTAGCATATCCTCCAAGGTCTGAATTGTTTGTTCTGACTTCCCATCTGATTGAGGATGAAAAGTTGTACTAAAATTTAATTCAGTACCCAACGACTTCTGAAGGCCTTTCCAAAAGTTAGAAGTGAACCTGGGATCACAATCAGATACAATAGAGAGAGGAACTCCATGTAACCTGACTACCTCTTTAAGATACAAACGGGAAAGTTAATCAAGACAGAAAATATCTCGTATAGCAAGGAAATGAGCAGACTTGGTCAAGCGATCAACAATAACCCAGATTGCATTATTACCTCGAGATGTCTTCGGTAATCCCACAACAAAGTCCATGGATATATTCTCTCATTTCCACTCTGGCACTGGTAAAGGATGAAGCATCCCTTTCGGTAACTGCTACTCTGCTTTAACCTATTGACATTTCAAACACTTCACATTAAAATCAGCAATATCTATTTTCATTCCATCCCACCACTAATACTCCCGCAGATCTCTATACATCTTACTACTGCCAGGATGAACTAAAAACGGAGAACTATGAGCTTCACATAACAACTCTCTCTTAAACTGTGAATCACATGGCACACACAATCTCTTCTCAATCCTCAAAACACAATCATTTTCAATGTTTAATTCAGGAAACATACCCTTCTGAACCAGCTCTACCTTTTTCTACAACTCGCTGTCTTGCTTCTGTGCTTGCTTGATTCTATCTGGTAGAGATGATCTCACTGATACCTGAAACAAAACAGAAGAACTTCTTGCACCAACAACTTCTATGCCAAAGTTCATCAAATCCTTAACCAAAGGATCACGTTCCAAACACAACATTGCTAACGAAGCATTACTTTTTCGACTCAAAGCATCAGCCACTTTATTTGCTTTTCCCGGATGGTAATGAATTGTACAATAATAATCTTTGATTAATTCTAGCCATCTCTTTTGTCTCATGTTCAATTCTTTCTGAGTGAATATATACTTTAAAATTTCGTGATCGGTATATATTTCACACTTTAGTCCATACAAATGATGCCTCCAAATTTTTAAAGCGAACACAACAGCAGCTAATTCCAGATCATGTGTAGGGTAATTTACCTCATGAGTCTTCAACTGTCGTGAAGCATAAGCAATTACTTGATCATTCTGCATTAGGATGCAACCATGTCCTTTCAATGAAGCATCACTGTATATAACAAACTCACCATTCCTGGAAGGTAGTGCCAAAACTGGAGCATTCACCAATCATCTTTTCAATTTATGAAAACAATCATCACATTCTTTTGTCCAGATAAACTTAACACCCTTCCGAGTTTGCTTAGTCATTGGACTAGATAACCGTGAAACATTTCTAACAAACCTTCGGTAATAGCCTGCCAAACCAAAGAAGCTACGAATCACGGTTACATTTGTGGGTCTTGGCCATTCTTCCACAACTTTTGTTTTTGCAGGATCAACAGTTATCCCATCTTTAGAAACAATGTGACCAAGGAAAGAAATTTGTTGCAACCAAAACTCACACTTGCTGAATTTTCCATACAATTTCTTTTCTTTTAAGGTTTGCAAGATAACCCTTAAATGTCTTTCATGATCCTCTTTACTTTTAGAAAACACCAAAATATCATCAATGAAAACAACCAAAATATTTCACCTGAGTCAACTAAGCCATCACTACAACAAACTGTTTAGTTCTGATTCTGACCATCTGAGGATACTAATTTGAATGGTCATTTCCCTCTGTATGCCTTCCCAGAAAAGCTTCTCTGCTTCCTCTATGGAAAACCATTCTTATCATAGAAATACCTTAGGTGAAGCAACATGGTAATCTTTAAATGCAATATCACTTCAATTTGTCCATAAAAAATATTTTTGGATAACCATTTAATAGATTTCTAACTCCTAAAGTTATCTAAACCGACCTCTAATACGAACTATAAGTCCCCAGCCTTAAACCTTACTTAATCTCGAGTTATTACAAGATTACACATTGAGGATCTTTTCGGGTTAATAGTTTTAGATAATTAGATCATAAAACTTGCATTACATTCCACATATAAACAAAGTGGTTACATAAAGATATTATTCTTCATTCCCATCAATGGAAACATATTTAAAATAAACATGGATTCCTTCTTGAAACTTCCTTGACACTATCATCATATCATGTACCTTTCCCTTTACCTGTGAAAAACATTTCAAAAAAACATGGGATGAGCATAAAAAGCTCAGTAAGGGATATAAAAATATGGAAAGGAAATATGGGTACATATATACATAAGGATGAGATCATACTTTACCCATAAAACATAAGCACTTTAACATACCTCATCAAATCATGAATAAATCATAGAAATCATAATTCATAAAGGTAACTTGAGGCATTCATAACATTCTTACGTAGGGAGTAACCCTCTTGGTTACGTTTGGAATACCCATCACAGTATATTCCCTAAATCTCTTCGGAGAAACCTTAACGTTTCACTCCTTCACGTTACCCAATGCAATGGAGAGCTATATCAGGCTCACCCACCCTTAGTTTATCACGGAACCACCCGTATTCATAATAATGCCCAAGAACCACAACATAATTGTATCGCATATAACATGCATAAAGGAAACATAACATTTCCACCATTCAATCACAATATATCAATACAACACATTGATATAAAAACATTATGAAAACCATTTTCAATACCAAAACAAAAGGAATGTAAAACATGGTATTTATTTTTCTTTTAAAAAAAGGTATGTCTTGTAGAGGAAGCTGAAACTCAAATAATTGTCACGGTGGAGAAGAAGTCGTTGTCGCCGCATACGTACAACAAAAACAATCCCTTTTGTCATTTAGTAAAATGCTTCATAAAAAAATATATTCCTTTTGGATAAACGTAAAAGTCAAAGGGGTTTATACACCGTATAAATGAAGGTTGTGTATAAAACAAAATATGCCTCAATGAAAGGAGATTGAGACGAAGTCCCATACCTCGGGTCTGACTTGACTCGATCGTTCTTTAATGTCATGAATAATAAACTTGAGTTAATTTCTACTTGTTTAAGAACCTTTTTCAAGTTCATTATTCCTTTTATATCACTTATTTCCATTTCATGAACACTATGTAATTATTTAAGTTAATAACGGTCGTTTTAACGATCATTGGTACTTGAGTCAAAAATAAGCCCTTTATAATTACATGTTGTTCATGTATCCATTATATCCAGAATGGTATTCCTGATGTAGATATCATATATTTCATATATATCCAGTACATGCATGCATTTATAATATTAGATAATCATTTAGAGGTAAAAAATGAAATGCACCGTTCATGGAGACGGTAAGCCGTACGTACGCATGAATGCTACTTTCATTTCTATTTCATATTTATAGAATGGAATCATAATGATGTAAAGGTATATTATAATTCCAGTATAATATAATATATAATATAATAGTTCCATCCATTATACGTCCCACATATGGTATTTAACGAATCAACTCAATTTGAGGGGCCAATAGTCCGCACTTCCTTAAATGAGGATATCGCATTTACCCATAATGCAAACTATAAAGGTATTCCCAAAATGAAAAATAATGAAGCTTAAAGAAAACATAAACATATTATATATCATATATAAATATAGTGACATCTTAATGGCCACCTTTGAAGGTGTTAAAATAATGTTGAACAATCATCGTTTCGGGAGGCATAAATTCACCATCCACAGAAACAGTATGTTCATTAACCATTAGATGTACGTGTGTGTAAGTGTAGATATAATCCTTATTATTAAAACATCCTAGTATATTTAAGATACTGTAGTTGTTAAAAAAGAAATAAATAAAAAGAGTTTAGGGGGTTGGAGAAGCAAAATAAAACAAACGGACTCAAGGGAAGACTTTACCTTAAAATCGGGTAACTCCCTTTGGTTTGAGCTCAAAGGCTTCCTTGTGAAGCCTTATGCCCAAAGTGAGGCTTCAAGAAGTAAGAGAGGGAAGTGGAGAGACAAAATGGTAAGGGTTTGGCCGAGCTAAATGCTTTGGGAGTCTGGGAAAAGAGGTAGAGTTGGGGGCCTTTTATAAGAGGAGAGGAGGGCACTCTTGGAAAGTAAAGATAAGTTACTTTATTTTAAAAAGAGTTTCGGATTCAAAAGGTCCCACATTGATATAATTCTAGGATACGTTGATAAGGGTTCGAAATCCACTCATCCAATAGGTTTTGGACATGTTTAGGTCTTAGATATTACATTATCTTTCCATTTTATTTAAATCGTTAAATAATGAGGTCATCGCTGCATCATCATGATGTCATAAATAATTTAATTTATTTCATTTTTAAAAATTATAAAAAAACTACTATGATATAGGTAATATTTTTATATTTCTAATAAATATTTATAGTCAAAAATCTGACTTGTATAACCCCATATAAAAATTGTTTTAGTAACATAACTCATGTTTGTGTCATTTTTAATTTAACATTAAATAAAAAGTTATTTATGTCATTTCCCAACCAATGTGGCTCCATGGGGTCCCCAAGATCACCCATGGCTTGTCTTGGTCGGCCATGACACAACCAATGGGGGTAGGACACGTGTCATGCTCATCTCATTTTATTAAAGCATTATTTTTACCTTAAACTACACTAATTACCTCTAATCGCGATTAACAACTTAATAAGTTACTATTCATCAAAAAATTATTTTAATCACATTGAACCACATTTTACATATTAATGACAAACATGTATGTTGGATTTTTGAAATTCAAAATACAGTGGTGGCAAAATTTCATTTAAACGAAAAATCAGTTTCTTTATCTACCACTTAGTGATTTCACTATTCATCAAAAATTGATGTTTTTCAGAAAAATACCAAAACTTCACCCTAAGCTATATTTGGTATTCTGAATACAAAAATGAAGTATATTTTAAAAAATTCAAAACATATAAGTCACATTAATTAATTTAATAATTAATTCCCGCTGTCAGAGCAAATAGCGTGTTCTTATGAAACAATAAGTATCAAAAGATTGACACCAGTTTAAGTCTAATTTCAAAGTGAAATTGATTCCAATGACCACAATTGGATTAAATGGTAAAAATATATTCTAATTTGACTTCAAAACCAATTCAAAAGATAATCTAATAATATAAATAAATTAGATTAAAAATCCGTTTTGATGTAAAATGCAGTATTTTTCACTATTCATTAAAAAATGAACATTGTCTGAAAAATACCAAAAATTTATCCAATGTAAAATTCAATGTCCCAATCATAATGAATATGTTTATTTTTACAAATATAGATTATAAAATTGTCAAAAGAGTTATTTAAAAAGGGTTTGCCATCAAAAGGCAGTAAAACAATCTTTTAAGAATATTAGTGTATTCCATGCTTAAGATTGGATTTATTTTCATTTTAAGCCTCTAAAACACTATATAATTCATTAATAGACATAGATAAAAATATCTATTATTCATTAATTACTTGGGATGTTACAGAAATGGGTTGGGAAACTAGTTTAGTAAGAGACTCAATCGAATATTATAATATTAAGAGTGAATGCTTACTACTATGATGGTTTGGTAAGTAAACCCATTACACTATGATAACCTTAGTAACAAGACTTGAGTACTATGAAAAATTTCTATATGTATGTGGATGCATCAAATCTATATTTGATATGAATTTTATGCTCTCATAGCACAGTTTCATTTATTCCATTATGATTAATGTCTTATGACATTCCAAGATATATTCCATGAATTATTTTTATCATACTTTTAGATATAGGGTATGGTTATTAATTTTTATATCATTATTCGCATGTTTTGATAATATCTATAATATTTACCATTACTAAGCATATGATCTCCCATTTCATATGTTTACTTTTCTGAGGATACAAATATATTTATTATGTATGATATTTATAAGAATTGTGATAGCTATGAAGGACATATTGGGAGATGATGTAGTTCGATAAGGATTAGTTGATTATGTATATCTATTTTCCAAAGGCACTATAATTATATGATTCAGGTGTGGATCCTTAGGTTATGTAATAAATATTCATATATTAATATTTGATGTTGTTTTATCAAAATAAATATCCCAATATCATGTGAAAATGAACTTCCATGTACAAGAGCATAGGTACAAATAGAGTACCCAGACACATATGGGCAGATGAAAAAACCCATATTTAATAGGCGTGGGTCATAGTACATGGGAATCAGTAGTTGTACACGGGTATACCCAAGGTAGGAAATACACACAATGTATTCCCAATACATGTTGTGTACATTTTCAATTGTAGGTTGAGGTCCTAATTCTCTTAATTATGGACCCATAATTGTAGGGTATGTTGCTTTGGTCGATCCCTTTGATGGTATAGTGAGGCTTCATGTCCTAATCATTTGGTGTAGTCCCCTATACGAGAATAGTCTTTGGTAGAGTTTAGGAATACATATTTGTGGACAAATGTGTGATTAACTATCATTTCTTTTTGCCTAGGTATGGTCGGAAATAACATGACCTACATTCTGGTGGTTTTGATCCCCAAAATTGAGGGTTATCTAGTTAGGTTTAAGATTACCTTATTGCCCCTAAGTGACATACCCAATTTGTGTATCTAGATCTTTTAACTTCATGTGTTTATCTTTTTCATGGATTGGCCTATAAATCATGACCTCTCAATGGAGCAGTGTCAATGTTAATAAACTCGTGTAGTGACTTTTCTCAAACTTGTGTTTCCATGAAAAATCAAAAAAATACACGTTTTTAATAATTATTATTTTGGAATTGATTTGAGACATATGTTCAATCATGAGATAATATTATTTATTGTATTCATGATTCATATTTTTATTGACTTGTCATTGTGATTATGACATAACTAATCTATTCATTCTTTATGATTTTTTATTTTTTGGTGTCCTATTAGGTATATATATACTCACCCTTATATATTACCCACCTTCAAATGTGATGTCATATTCATATGATTTTCCATTCTATGGAATTCCAGTTGGTCCTTGATTATGTATTGAATTTTAGTTTCAGATAGGCTGTGGTTCTTTTAAATAGTGACATTTGAAAACAATCACCTTCTTCCAAGAATGTTGAATTATTTTTACAGATTTTGAGGGATTTTTGGCCAATTAATATTTCAAATACTTGTGTCATAATTTCATGCGGGGTACAAATATTTATGCATGAAAATAGCTACAGTTGTATTCTACCATAAATTTTAATATTTTTTGTTATTGATATGGGTGTGGGTTCATGAACCATAGGTTAAGGCCTCAATTGTGTTTCACATGCTTAATCGATCCTTATCACCAGCCAATGTCCAATTGGTGTAGGTGTTGGAGTCTCACACCTAGCATAATATTTTACTAGGTGGTTCTTTATAGCTCATGTTGTAATAAAGTGGGATTAGAGGAGGTTCATTTTAGGAATCAATTTATTATATAGAATAGTTGTAATGATTGATTTATGAACTAGGTAAACAGTGTGAAATTATACCATGATTAGATCTCTGGTAATGGAATATATTTTTAGTATATTTGGTAATATATTCATTTAGTTGTACATTGAAAACAATATTGTTCCCCTAATATATTTAGTAACTATTTATAGAGAAAAAATCTTTACATGCATCATATTGGAATAGGTTGAGGTTTTCATGTCCTTCATCAGTCACCACCCTTGATATACACATTCAACATGGTTCGTCTTGAAATTTCATGATTCCTCAATAATGAAAGTAATCCATGATTCTAATATATAATCATGAGGATGATCCACCCTGTTTTGAGGCATCTGTACATGGTATTTTGTATGAGTTGGTACCTCTGGTGAGTTTTCTAGTCATACCACCACCCCAAGTAAGAAAAGTTAACCCATAAATATTTTTAGATGATTTTCATTGGATGAGGGAAATTAGTTTTTTTGATTAGGTATAGAACACTTAGGAATAATGGAATGATAGACCCAATGAATTTTGTGTATATATTGATTTTTTTGGGATTTATTTAATCCATACTAAGATCCCTTGTAGACTACTTCGTGGTCCAATTAGTGATCCATTTTCAGGTATTTTCAATTCTATGGTGTGTTCTAGTGTCATATACATATGAAGAGAATTCAAATTCATTGATAATGTATAAGAAGATATATAAATATGACATTTATCTATATATGTTGTGAGTAGTGTTCATATTGGAGCTTCTCGAGATTCAATAGGGAAGCGTGATAGTAGAATAGTATTCATAAAGTATCAAAAACATCGCATAATATCTATGAATATGGTTTTATATGAGTTATTTGAAACCAATACCATATATAATATCCTACATAGATATATCAGGACTCATGAGATATCTATTTCAGTTCCTACCTATACAGGAGTGCCTGAGTGATAAATTGTGGTAGAGAGAGTCATGGGGAGAGTTGTTTTCTCTAATTGGTGCTGGTAGTGGGAACCCTAGAGAAGAGACCTTGGTAGTTAGAGGAGATGTTTAGAATCAAGGATTTAACAAATATAGGTATTTTAAGATATATTCATTTGATAGAGTGTTTATATATCATGGATCTATTGATTATCCCAACCAGCTGAGGGAATGGTCGTGATACTCTTGCGATTGTTGGGGGAACCACATATGGGATTATCCACCCCATCATCATGTTGACAGGGAGACAGTTGATGTCCCACTTATGAAAAGTTGGATTCTATATCCATGAGACCATTGGTGTACATTATGTGGAATAATATAAGGGAGAGTAGCTATAGGTGGGTTACAATTTGATATGATTCCCTCCACCACCCCTATGCTGTCTACACCAGAATCTAGAAACTAGTAGCTAGGAATGAGGAATGCTGCAATCAATGGAGGTATATGACCCTGAGTATTTATATATGGTTATTTGAATTATCTCTATCTTAAATATGTAATATTTATCATAGATTTATTCTGGCATGATCCACTCCTGTCATTCCACATCTCTTATTCACAATATAGAAATTTAAGTTGAGCCATTCGACCAACTGTTACAATTTGAGACTCTGACAGTATTATATTGATCAATCATGAAATTTATTTGATAGTGTGAAATATCTCTTGGGAGATATGTATTCTCTTTGTATCTCTTCAGTTCCAAGAGTATTTCATATTATTTCATTCAATTGTTGGACTAGCTCTCAGAAAATCATTGTTAGATTGACTGTTTATAGTAGAGGATTTGGTGTATCAACCTTGATGGGATGGTTTTTTTATTAATTTGTGACATTGAAACCCATTAAATATATGATGTGGTCATTATAATAAGGATACAATATATTACTCATTACTTGGTTAGTATTACCCTTGAAATAGTTTATTATATGAGCTTATAGATTTCTACATTGGTGTTGGATTAAGATGATACCTTTCTAGAGGACATCATGGCCATACATCCCCCACAGGATATTTAATTCTATATAAAAAATCATCTAGGGACACCATTATCAGTTATTGACATATTTAATATGAATTCCATAGAGATTTTTGATATAAATCATCAGTTAGATGAGTTATAGATTAATTGATTTTTGGGAACCTAGGTTTCCCATTCGATACCTCGGTGTTATTGGACAACAATGTGGATGGATATTTGAGGTTAAGTTTGGATTACTATCACCTAAACTATGCGAGTGTAAATAATTATTATCCACTATAAATAATTGATAACCTCTTTGACTAGTTGAAATGGTTGATCTTGTTATCTATCATTAACCTAATGTCGAGCTATCACCATATTCGTGTTTGGGATGAGGGAATTACAAGGATATAATTAAATTTGTGAAATAGTATCTATGAGTAAATGGTGGTTCCCATATGCATGATTATCACCCATGTAGTGTTTATAGGACTAATAAGCCCATTTAATGTATTCCTTCTTTGATCAGTTCACGATATTCTTCATTTCGAAAATCCTAGGGTACTTGGTGTCAAAATATGAGAACATGGAATATATGAGGATGGAGTTGAAAATAGAAAGATAGAAACCACGTTATTAGACCATCTTGATGTATTAGTTTACAATTAATTGGTCCAATATATGGGAAATTTAATCTCATAAGAAGCATATTTAGAGGACTAGACCAAGGTTAGGGAATTTATTTATTGGGAGCCATCTAGTAGTGTGAATGTGGTGAAGAGTTATATGAATTTTAATGAAACTATCCAATTTTTTTACCTGATTTGTTCATGATTATAACACCCTTGAATTATTGGACCTAAAGGGTTATCCAGTCATATTGATTAAGTGGTAGCAATAGTATTTTTTGGAGTTGTGGAAGGAGTCAATGAGTAGCTCCATAATAGGACAACCAGAGGATTTTGTTGAGTATATATTCTTTTGTGATGCCTCCAAAACTAGAAATGTATATGTTTTGATGTTGATTTTGTTGGTCTTGTCTTATACATAGTGAAATCTGATACCTAAGGAGTATGAAATCATGAACCATTCTATTTAGTTGTTAGTGGTTTCCTTCACTCTAATAATGTGGTAACACAATATTTTGGGTCAATTTTTTATTATCTATTATAACAACAAAAGTCTTAATTACATATAATAATCAAAGGTTAAAAAATTCAGAAAGAAGAGATTTCCTATGTTACTCTAGGATTATGACATTGATATAGTTTATAGTCTTTGGATGGTTAATTTTGTGGTCGTTGATCTCATGAAGATATATTATTCATAGTTTTGGAGTGAGGCGTTGAAGTAGATGGCCTAATTGTTCTTTTCCATAGTGGATGAAGATTGTGCATCATACCTCTAGTCGATAGTAGATACCCATATGATTTTATCGTGGAAAAGGTTAGATCAACATGGATAGGCTAAAAAATAGACCATCTATGTTTAGATATCCATGGGATATGCTCCTAATATATTTTATAATGGTTGGGAGAACTTCTTTATTTTTCAAGGATGATTGATGGAACATGTGATTCTATGGGGGGGAGGTTTTGGGGGTGTTTCATAATACCATATAGTGGTATATCTAGTAGTGATGAATACATACCATTATATTTAGTCAGTGTTCTAGTGGCCAATTATTAAGAGGTGTATAGTGATTTATGTCTCACGATTCCTCGCTTTTTAGTATGAGAATGTTGGGAACTAAGTTCCCACAAATTTTAATATTCCCAATGATGTACTAGAGTATAAGTGGTATGGAATCACTATGGACTTCATGATAAGTAATACAAGATCATATATAGGATATTATGACAAATAATATATCTTATACCACATCTCTAGGTCCTCCCACTTCATAGTTTTCTATGAGAATTGTTTGACATAGATATATAAATGCCTTTACATGACGTAGATAATATAATTTCACAATTTTTCATCAATGATAATTTTAGATAATGATAATCACATCATATCATTATCATGGAGAGTATTTTGAGAGGCCATTGGGACATGGCAATATTTGAGCAAGTGATTCACACCTAGAATGATGGATAAACTACGTGAACCACTAAATTTCAAGATAACAGACTTCAAGTACGCATGTTGGAATTTTACATAGTTGGTAGGATCACCAACTTAATATGGAGTTTTTATATCATAATATTTTCCACTTCATCATCGATATGAAACCATTCATGTCCTTATATAAATGACCTTATATGTAATGTAGTCTATTTTATCAAATGTATGGACTATTAAATTTTGGTTCAAATTTAATTTTTTGGCCCAATTGATGATGCCTAAATTGATTATGGAGGTCTTTAATGGTTTTGGGGCTTGGATGGAGCCTAGATCCCATAATTGGGAAAAGTATGATAGGGAATTATGGTGCATGGAAACCATGCCCCACATCCCTCAATGTTTTCATAAACATTGTGGTTGTATAAAGTGTAGCATTAACTCTGAGACCCTAAGCGCATGCTTCAATGAACAACTATGGGTCTCGAATGAATCCTATTCTTGTGGCCTAAAAATGGTTAGGTTAACTATTAATCTAATCATGGGGGTTCCCCCTTAATTCAGTATCTTATGCATGGTTTGGGTATGGTTAGGTCAATTGTGTTTTCAAATTGTGTTCCCCTTTCTATGTGGGTGAATTTAACATTTTACATCACATTAATTATTTTAAACCTTTGTCTTCTTTAAATATTTATTATCCTCTGGATGTTATCCTCTCCTCCTTGGTGTGTCAGTATTCCTCCTCCACTCTCTATAGGTTATGATAGAGCACCCTCATTTATCCTCTGAATCACTCACCATCAAAAGAAACAAATTTGTCTTAGTAATTTCCTCCTTCCATTTATTATATTTTAGGGTTCATGATCACTATGTTTTACTATATAGGCGTTAATCCTTTTTTCCTTATTTTTCAGATTTTTAACAAATCCATTTATTTATTCCATTTTAGGTTTAATTGAGCCTCGACATTGGATGAGTGGAGTGTTACTACTTCACAGTAGGTGGTCTAGGATCTTTCCCATTTTTTACATTATATAAATTACATCATTATGACACATACCTGACCATTCCATTGATTTCACTATTTTTTAGAAATTAAATTAAATTTTATTCTATACAATTTTATTGCTTTCCCTAGTGTGGGTATAATCTACCCCTTCGGTTGATCACCAACTCAATTTCCACCTATATAGGTGTTCTTCGCCTTTGATTCATAATTTCCCTACTTATTTTTATTTTATAAACTTGATGGGTTTCCCATGCAATTAATAACATATGTTCATTAATTGAACTTAATCAATTGATATGTCTCTATGTTAATGGGGTCTTCATCATTTCCTCTTATATAGTGGTTTCTCCCAATGACATACCATGAACATTATACCCATTACACTATTGTTAATCAAATTAAATTTAAAAGACTTTAATTGAACATCTTATATGTGCATTGAATTTTTATAGATGTCTCCTCAGTGTCTAGGGTAAAATAAGGGGTTCTTATTTATGGTTTACTAACACCATCCCTCATGGCTTCTTGGTAGAATTTTTTATAGTTAGTAAGCATGTATGAGGAAACAACATCCATGACTCGGATAGGCTCGTTGAGTGTTAGTTATTATTACCTCAAGATGAGTGAGGTCAGTTCCCTATGTGAGACCACTTGGATGGGGTCGATGTAATGTTGGTTGAATCATTCCACTAGAGAGAATCATTCCCTTATTTGAGATACGAGGTAAAGACACAAAGGATACATCTTCAGTTTTTTACACCATGAAAGGAGTGATACATGGGACATCATTCTGGGTCAACTTGGATGGGATCCCTAGAATTGGAATTTATGGATCCCCTAAAGAGATACATGGAAAGCATCTCAGGATTCCTGAGGATGGTGTTTGGGTGGATCTGTATAATTAATAAATATTTTTCATAAATTTATTTAAAAATGTATATGAACTTATTTATATCTAAACTGATCCTTAGGTTCAGAAAAGTATGGACATGTCCTCCAAACCCTAGAACATGCTTGGAGAAATTCATCATCTAAAACCATGTACCTCTTTCATTAACCTTAGTGGTTCCTCAGTTTTAGACTAACCGGTTTAGGCCAATGTATGTAAATTGGAATTGCATCTACATGGAACCCAATCCACTGTATTTAATTATTTAAATTTGTTATTTTGTTAACATTTTTATGGAAAACAAATTATTTAATATTGCACAAAATGTAAGGTCCTTGTAGAAATAGGTGATGGCCAACTAAGATAGTATATCCCACCCTTCATGGGAGTCTTTTATATCCAAGTTGACTATATGGTTGGAGGTATAGACAATGTAAAGAATCTAGCTTCCAATTCATTATTTTTGTCTCAGATAGAGATGAGAGCATAAGACGGAGCCTATATTTGAGATTATATAAAAAATATTTTTAGAAGTTATTTGGTTATTTAATAAAGTTTTATATGATTGTATCCCCTGAACCATTCATATTAATTTTTTATATTTACATTACCATGGACAAAATAGTGTATCTTTTTTATTCACCATCTAATTCTTGTTTATTCAGGTTTCATGTTTTATTATTATAGTTATGATGTTACATATGGGTGTTGTTGCTAATACTATTTCTCCTAACATATATATATATATATATATAAATTATTGTGTTCCCCTCCAATCAATGATGGAATTGTCTTCTTGCAGATACACACTAAGACCTCACTTCTAGTCAGAAGCCTTTGTACGGTTATATCATCATGGGATTAATAATATGTACAAAGAAAAGAATCATAAATATTTTTATCCATGTTTGAATTGGTAGATAACAAGTTTCATCACTCGATGATCCACCTATCTATATTTGAATGAAGAGAACTGTTGGCTGCTATAATTCTACAACCTCTACTCCTTCCTGAGATTGAATGGAATAACATCACCCTGAATTTCAGGATAGTATTTCTAAGATAAACCTAAGGTAGTAAAAAGGTTTGGGTGATCATTTATAGGTTGACTAAAGATTCACATTTCTTATCTATTTATGATCCCTTCTCTATTAATGATCAAGGAAATTGTTTCACTTGAGAGATAGTGTGACCTCAGGGTGTTCGCTGTTTTTTCACTTCAAACCAAGATTCTCGGTTCAATTCACAATTATAGGAAGGGTTGGAAAAAGTCATTAATTTCAGTGGTTCTCTTGAGTACTAAATATCAACCTCAAATAGAAGGGATGTCTGAGTAGACCAAACATGTGTTAACAGATATTCCTTGTGCAGACATCCTTGATTTTGAAGGTTATATGGAAAATCATATTTCTCTAGGGGGAGTTTTCCAAAAAATGATTTTTAGATAGTGATCCAAATGATTCCATATGAGGTCCCCGATAGTAGGTCATTCTGTTAACCATTTTACTAGATTGAAGTTGGAGAGTCTGCTCTACCAGGTCATATTATTTTTTAGGACACCCTAGATAAAATCGTTTTAATTCAAATTTGTGTAGATACAGCTCATTATAGGATGAATCCATATACTGATCATCTTGAAAGAGATTTGGAGTTTGAGGTGGGCCATAGATTTGGTCTACATGTATCAGCTAGATTCTATCGTAGAAGAATTAGGAGACAGGGGAATTTATCACCTCATTGTGTCTATGCTTTAGAGATAGTTGAGAGAGTCCAGCTGATGGTAATTCAGTTGTAGTTACCTAAGATGTATCATGCCATGAAAAATGACTTCTATATGTCATATGTAAAACCCTAGTTTTCCATCGTATGTTAATTTAATAGATTTCATCCCATGCAACACCAACTTGGCTAGTGTATCACTTTAGATTGAGTTTCTGTGAAACAACGCTTTAGTGTTGCAATTATTTAAATGATATATTTATAATATATAAATTATAAATAATAATATATATAATAATATATAATTTATAAACTTGTTTATTAATTTTTCACATAAATAAATAGTATAATTTTTTGGAAAATACATTCATGATTAAAAAATAATATTTTATTATATGAACTATTTTCTATGACCATTGGTGAAAAAAAATAAATTTTTTTTTGACACATATAAAAATTGAATTTGATAAAATAGACTTGATTTTTGAATTAATAATATCAAAATTATATCTAGGTGAATTGTTGGTATTTTTCTAAAAACATTTAATTTTTTTTAATACTCAAGACACTAAATTTATCTAAAAACTCACTTTTTTCAATTAAATAATTATTTAAATTTAAATATATTTGAAATTAATAATAGATTTATAATACATATTGTCAGGACCTGCCTTCACCTAAAGGAGGGAAGGGTCAGCAGATTGCCAGGACCTTCCTTCTTTAAGTTGTAGGAGAGATAATGACCCCCGAGTCCCGCCTCCAGTAGGCCCCGGGGTGGCGACTAGCACCAAGGGTATGAGTTTTCACAAATATGGGAGGCATTACCCTTTTTATTATTTAGGATCGGGAAATAGGATATGTTAACCACCCAAAAAAAAGAAAAGAAACAAGTGTAAATAAATAAACCCAAACAAAGCCCCCATGCATGTTTAAACAGTTTACAACAAGGTGCAAGTACAAAAAGAGGCTCAAAGTACAATACCAAAAGAAAACAAAGGTACGACAACAGCAACAACTCCAATTGTCCGACTAGTAGGGTCCCGCATAGCCCTGGTAGTCCTCCTTGAAACCTGAAACTAAACATAGGGTGATCATACAAGTACACTCAGTAGGGAAAACCAAGACTCTCGTGCACATGTGGGGGAACATGCTAAAGTCCCGTGAGAAAGGAGCAAACCAAATGCCTATTCAAGGTAAACTAACCACCCCAGGCCTCACCAAGGCATGCTCCCCAAATAACACAAGTCAAGTAATATATATAATCAAAGCACATCGATGTTTGGGTACCCCGCGCCACTTTCCCACTGGTTATTGAGACATCCTACGCATCAGACCAATCCCGCCATTCTCACCGCAGTCCCACTTCCACACCCGCCTGCACACACCTGGGCCACAACCACACGCAGTACCACTACAGAAATCCCGCCCGCACACACCTGGGCCTCAACCGCACGTAGTCCCACTGCTGAAATCCCGCCTGCACACACCTGGGCCTCAACTGTCTCACGTTACCACGCCCGAAGACACCTGGGCTAGAAGATCAACTGTCACGCCCGAAGACACCTGGGCCTCATCCCGAAGACACTTGGGAAACCACCTGCCGCACACACCTGGACAACCACAGTACTACCCTGCCCGAAGGTTCATAGGCTAATAATGGACCTCAGGCAATCAAAGCCTGCCCGAAGATACTTGGGCTATCTGGGAAAAGGAGCAAAAAAGGATCTAATAACCAGCCACCAAGAATAGTGTTGGGAAAAACACCCTCCTCCATGAAATGGGGGTGTTCGGCACTTAAGTGCTCAACTTGGGTGGGGCGCGAATAAGAAACACAAAACTAAAAGTATAGATATAGGTAACAAACACTCTCCCAAAGCTTAGTTTTTCCTAGCCAACCTACAGAACACAACACCACTGCGTCCGAGTGACAGTTCACGACCCTTTCCCACAAAAACCATTTGTCCCATTCTTGTTTCACGTTCAGTCAAAATTTTCAATTAAGTTTAAGCACTAATGGGAAACTACCATATGTATAACCAAGGAAAGCATCAAAAGCAAGGATCAACCAAAACACTCACACCCGGTTCTGTCAACAGAGGATCTCTCCCCAATTTGTGATATCAACGAGTACCCACCCGGTCTCCAACTCACAACCACCGAAACCATACCAACAGGGAATCCCATCCCCAAATTCACACAACCACTTGGTAATTTCAGATTTAGAAGACTTAACACACTTCGTGATTTCAAACCTGTGTGTTCTAACCTAGAGTTAACACAAAAGGGTTGATCCTGGTGCTTTCAATTTATTCATCCGGGTATACGTGATTAACAAATTTCACAGCAGGAGTTCACAATTTCAGCAACCAATTTAAAACATCACGAGGGGATTCATCAGTGCACATACAATGACCACCAATGGCCTTAATTTTCAGAAAAACATAAACCGACACAACTAAAAAGGATGACCACAAGATAAAGCATAAGCAATGATCACAACCCCTTCCCCTTATTTCTTTAGAACTTCGTTTATATCTTCATTAAGGTTTGGTTCAACCAATTCCATAGGAACAAAATAACGCCCACCCCGCATGATACACAAAAGTGAGAGATGAGAGAAATTCCCTACTTGCTGACAGACGACCAACGCTTAGGTCAGGGGGGGAGGCGGAACTTCACGGATAATGACGCGGCGCGCCCGATGCACCAGAAGAGCCACGATCGAGGAAGGGAGAAACCACAGCCTAACCCTTAATTTATAAGAGCTAGGGACGGTTGAGATAAAAACGCTAAACCGCGTAAGACATGGAAGTCGTGGGTTGACCATGCGGCTTGACTCATCATTAAATGTGTTGGGTGGTTTAAACCGACTCAAGAGTTGATTCAGTATGTAATTAAAACTTTTGTGCGCGTTTCGGGTCTCTTAAGACATTTTTTTAGACGAGGCAGAATAGGTTTTAAAGCCCTATTTGCGAAAAAGGAGCGTTACTAGAACAACTTGGCAAGGCCAGGTGACGTCGGCCGGTTCCGCCGATCGGTCGCACCGATCGGTCTCACCGATCGGCACCCCTTAAGGATCCGGATTTTGGTAAAGGAAGGGACCAAGGGGGGTCTGGGTCATCACATCAAATACCTCTTAAACGATTCTCGTCCTCGAGAATCACAACAAACCATAAGGAAAGAGAGGGTCCGAACAACCATCTTCAAAAGATACCTCTTAGGAGTGAACCCCTGCTAACTAAAAACACTCCCCTGTCAAGAACCAAGCAACATACCACGCCAAACCGCCCGGTCATGTGGGTTTGGGGAGTTCCCCTCCCCCATGTCAAGATATTATCCGCTTTGGGCAGCACTGACTCGCCCGCACGAGTTTAATCGCATCCACCTTAATGCGTCTTGATTAGGGGTCGGGTTCCCTCTTACCTTTAGCCGGGGCTTTTCACACATAACAGAGGAAAAAAAACTAGTACATTTCATATCCAAAATTCAAACAATCTACCACAACAGGTACAAAAGGAACAAAGCTCAAAACAACCCGGGGTATTGGGCACGCATCTGTGCTTCCCTCTCCCACGTACTCTCTTTGATCCCTCCATGTCTCCACAACACGCGAACCAAGGGAATGGATCACCCACGAAGCACCTTCTCCTTGCGATCCTCGATCATCACTGGTTTTTCCACAAAGGTTACGTCGTCCTCGATGTCCAGTTCACCCCAATCAAGGACGTGTGAATCATTGTGCAGATAACGACGAAGCTGGGATACATGAAAGACATCATGTATCCTTAGCAGCGGCGGAGGTAACGCTAGCTGATAAGCCACTTCGCCGACCCGCCGCAACACTTCGAAGGGTCCGATGAATCTGGGGGAAAGCTTACCCCCTTGCCGAACCTCCATTGCCCACGCCGCGGGGAGACCTTCAAGAACACGTGGTCCCCAACCTCAAACTCCAAGGGCCTTCTCCTGGTATCAGCATAAGACTTCTGTCGGTCTTGGGCAGCCTTCATCCTTTCCCGTATGAGCTGAATCTTCTCTGTCATGTCCTGCACCACCTCCGGACCAAGGATGCCTGCCCCTCCTACTTCGGTCCAACACACAGGTGAACGGCATGGCCTCCCGTACAAAGCCTCAAACGGGGCCATACCGATGGTAGAGTGGTAGCTAGTATTGTAGGAAAACTCTACTAGAGGCAAGTATCACACCCATGACTCTCCTGAGTCCAGAACACATGCCCGTAGAATATCCTCCAAGGTCTGGATGGTGCGCTCCCTTTGTCCATCTGTCTGGGGATGGAAAGCAGTGCTAAGGCGTAACTGGGTGCCAAACGCATGCTGCAATCCTCTCCAGATTCGCGAGGTAAACCGTGCATCCCTATCCGAGACTATAGACCTCAGAACTCCATGAAACCACACCACCTCATTCACGTAATTTCCTTCCAAAGCATCCATAGTACTTGACTTTCTGATTTCCAGAAAGTGAGCCGATTTCGTCAACCTGTCCACCACCACCCAGATGGCGTCGCACCCTCCTTGGACCTTGGGTAGTCCTGTGACGAAATCCATCGAGATGTCATCCCACTTCCACTCGGGAACAGCTAAAGGCTGCAGTAGGCCGCCTGGAACCTAGTGTTCAGCCTTAACTTGGTGGCATACTAAGCATTTAGCCACAAATTCTGCCACCGCTCGCTTAACTCCGGGCCACCAGAACTGCCTTTTCAGCCCCTGGTACATCTTGGTAACTCCTGGGTGCACCGCCAGGGGTGAGTTGTGGAACTCACTGAGAACCTTGACACGAATCACTCTTGGAACAAACAACCTTTTCTGGAAAAGCATCAGGTGCTGACCATCCTCTGTCCATTCTCTTGGAGCATCGCCCTGGTCAACCCGATCACGCATCACTTCGCACTCGGGGTCTCCCCACTGAGACTCCTCCACTTGTCGAAACAGAGATGACTGCACTATCATCTGATATAGGCAGCCTCTGCCACTATCCATCTTCGCATCCAGGTGTAAGGAAACCAACTCCTCCATTGCCTTCCAGGCATTTTCCGACTCTCGGACCGCATCCTTCTGCATCCTCCTGCTCATGGTATCGGCCACCACATTTCCCTTGCCCTCAATATAAGAGATTTCAAAGTCGTAGTCCTGGAGGAACTCCACCCATCTCCATTTTCGCAAGTTCAAGTCCCGCTTGGAGAAGATATACTTTAAGCTTTTGTGATCTGTGAATACCACAAAGCATTCCCCGATGAGGTCGTGCCGCCATAACTTTAGCGCAAAAACGACCGATGCAAGCTCCAGGTCATGGGTGGCGTAGTTACGCTCATGGGGGCGTAGCTGCCTGGACCCGTAAGAGATCACCCCTTGTTGCTGCATCAACACGCATCCCAGGCCCTGTCCCGAAGCATCACAAAATACCTCATAGGCCATCCCTTCTTCTGGTAATCTCAACACTGGGGCACTAACCAGCTTTTATTTTAGGTAGCTGAAGGATGACTCGCACTGCTCGCTCCACACGAAAACCTGGTCTTTCTTGGTCAAATCCGTCAAAGGGGCTGCTACTCGGGAGAAGTTGGGTAAGAATCTTCGGTAGTAACCTGCCAGTCCGAGGAAACTCCGGACTTCCGCCACATTATTGGGTGCTAACCAAGAAACAACTGCCTCAACCTTTGATGGGTCGACTGCCACCCCCTGCTCAGACACTACGTGCCCGAGGAAGTGCACTTCTCGTGTCCAGAACATTCACTTTGACAACTTCGCATAGAGCTGGTGCTGTCGTAGGACTTCCAAAACTGTCCTCAGGTGCTCTGCATGGTCCTCTTCTTACCTTGAATAGATCAGGATATCGTCGATGAATACCACCCCAAACCGATCCAGGTACTCCCGTAAGATGGAGTTCATGAGCCCCATGAACACGGTCGGGGCGTTCGTAACACCAAAGAGCATGACCACGAACTCGAAGTGCCCATACCTACACCTGAACGCCGTCTTCAGGACGTCGCTATCCTTCACCCTCAGCTGGTGGTATCCGGACCGCAGGTCGATCTTCGAGAACCATCCTGCCCCCTTCAGTTGGTCAAAAAGATCATCTATCCTCGGAAGAGGGTAGCGATTCTTGATCGTTACCTGATTCAGCCTCCTGTAGTCGATGCACAACCTGAGGCCACCATCCTCCTTCTTTGCGAACAAGAATAGAGCGCCCCATGGTGACGCACTCAGACGGACATAACCCCTCTTCATCAGATCGTCAATCTGTATCCGCAACTCTCGTAGCTCCGACGGTGCCATCCGATAAGGAGCCATCGAGATCGGACGAGCGTCGGGTTGTAGGTCTATCCCGAACTCGATATCGCGTCGAGGGGGTAGAGTCATCACCTCCTCAGGAAAGATGTCCATTAACTCGCGGACGATCTCTGGCACTTCCACCATCTCAGCATCTACTGATTCCACTATCAGCTCGGTCAACAAGGAGAGGAGAGGTTCCACCCTCCTGTTTCCCTTTGGAATGCTCCGCTCGCCGGTGAAGGAAACACGCTGACCGTCCAAACCTGAGAACACCACCCTCCTTCGGAAAGAGTCAATGACGGCGCATACAGAAAATAGCCAGTCGATGCCTAGGATGACATCGTACGGCCGAATCTATAGTAGAAGGAGATCTCTAACCGACTGATGTGGCCCAAACATCAGTCTACATCCCCGACAAACGAACAGAAAGTCGTTCCGACCTCCAACTGGTGTGCTCAACACCAGGGGAACTGGAAGTCTCTCGACATCTAGACCCAAGGCACGAGCTAGACTGGGTGCAACAAAGGAGTGCGAAGCTCCGGTATCGAACAAAGCATAAGCAAGAGTGCTAAACACATTGATCGTACCTCGAACAACCTCTGGCCCTGCTGGAACGGTTGCCTCTGTGGCGTGTAACTGTCCACGCCCAGCTCCCCTACCCCTCGGCTGTCGGCCACCTCCCCGACCACGCCCTGGTCGAGGTCCCTGGGGAGCGCCCTAGGGTCGGCCTCCTCCTCCTATGTCTGCCTGCAGAGGAGCGGGAGCTCGCTGTCCCTGCTGCTGCTGCTGGAAGGGTCTGGCTGGAAACTGCTGCTGCGGCGGATGCTGGGGATGACTGCCACTGCTGTACTGCACCCGATCGGGGCACTGACTCCGGAGACGTCCAGGGCTCCCGCAGATGAAGCACCGTGGTCCCGAGCCTGAAGGGAAAGAACGTGGGCCAGTGGATCAAAACTGAAACTGCTGCGGTCTGCTCCCTGTGGGTCGGAACCTGGAGGGTCCCGATGCTGGAGGCCTGGTGCTGACGACCTTCCCCTTCGATGGTCCCAGCTGGATCCCTTCTCGTGACACTCCTCCCAGAGCATGCATCCTTTCCACCACTTCGGCCTTCTTCTGGACCTCTAAGTATGTCGGAAGGGTAAAGGGGGTAATAACATACTGGAGGGAGGGACGGAGCGCCTCCTCCAAACGTCTTTCCCAAGACTCCTCATCGGGAAAGAGGTCCTTAGCAAAACGTGGGAGGTCCTTGAACTTGATTCCATGTTCCCTCACGGACATGCTCCCCTGTTGGAGGGAGAGTAGCTCCTGCCTCTTATCCACCTTCATTGTCGAGGAGAGGAACTCCGCCCGGAACTCCTTCTCGAAATCCTCCCAAGCAACCTCAGATTCTTTCCTATTCCCCAGGTGAAGCATCCACCACTGACGTGCCGCTCCTCGCATCTGGCTAATAGACAGAGGAACCCAGTACTCGGTCGGGGCCCGAATCAGGCCGAAGGCTATAACTAGCTCCTCTAGCCAGCCTTCCGTCTTCATATCAGAGGTTCTGCCCTCATACTTCTCGAGGGCCTGTCGCTGGAAGGCCCGAAGAGTCTTTTTCCACTGGTCTCCCTCTTCCTCTCGATCAGCTCTCTACCGATCGACTTAAGTAGTCCCCGGGGCCTCGATCACCTGTACCACACGTGGTCGCCTCCCAGGTGTCATAGCTACAGGGTAAACAAGGAATGCCTAAGCCCAAGTAGTGCATAATAAAGAGAAAAACTTCTTAAAATTTTAAATTTATTCTTAATTCCCAAAATATCCCAGAAACATAAGAACACAAGTCATTTATGATGCATGTACCTTTCCTAGGGTCTCTACCCTACAATCAGTGTGGTCTCACATGGTCGTTCGGTAGGCCCAGAGTCCTTGCATCGGATCACGGGGGGCCCTAAAATCCCGTGTCCTAGCCGGTCTTCCCTGGCCTAATTCACGCACCAAGGTCACCCAACGCTGTTGCCTTACCATCCCATGCAATCCTCACTGTGCCTAACTCCAGACTCCATCCTACCTCTCAAACCCTCCTCTGATACCATTCTGTCACGACCCGCCTTCACCTAAAGGAGGGAAGGGTCAGCAGATTGCCAGGCCCTTCCTTCTTTAAGTTGTAGGAGAGATAATGACCCCCCGAGTCCCACCTCCAGTAGGCCCCGGGGTGGCGACTAGAACCAAGGGTATGAGTTTTCAAAAATATGGGAGGCATTACCCTCTTTATTATTTAGGATCGGGAAATAGGACAAGTCAACCACCCAAAAAAAAGAAAAGAAACAAGTGTAAATAAATAAACCCAAACAAAGCCCCCATGCATGTTTAAACAGTTTACAACAAGGTGCAAGTGCAAAAAGAGGCTCAAAGTACAATACCAAAAGAAAACAAAGGTACGACAACAACAACAACTCCAACTGTCCAACTAGTAGGGTCCCTCACAGCCCTGGTAGTCCTCTTGGAAACCTGAAATTAAACGTAGGGTGAGCATACAAGTACACTCAGTAGGGAAAACCAAGACTTTCGTGCACATGTGGGGGAACGTGCTAAAGTCTCGTGAGAAAGGAGCAAACCAAACGCCTTTTCAAGGTAAACTAACCACCCCAGGCCTCACCAAGGCACGCTCCCCAAATAACGCAAGTCAAGTAATATATATAATCAAAGCAAATCGATGTTTGGGTACCCCGCGCCACTTTCCCACTGGTTATTGAGACATCCTACGCATCGGACCAATCCTGCCATTCTCACCGCAGTCCCACTGCCACACCCGCCCACACACACCTGGGCCACAACCACACACAGTCCCACTACCGAAATCCCACCCTCACACACCTGGGCCTCAACTGCACGCAGTCCCACTGCTGAAATCCCGCCCGCACACACCTGGGCCTCAACTGTCTCACGTAACCACGCCCGAAGACACCTGGGCTAGAAGATCAACTGTCACGCCTGAAGACACCTGGGCCTCATCTCGAAGACACTTGGGAAACCACCTGCAGCACACATCTGGACAACCACAGTACTACCCTGCCCGAAGGTTCTTGGGCTAATAATGGACCTCAGGCCATCACAGCCTGCCCGAAGATACTTGGGCTATCCGGGAAAGGGAGGAGAAAAGGAGATATTAACCAGCCACCAAGAATAGTGTTGGGAAAAACACCCTCCCCCATGAAATGGGGGTGTTCGGCACATAAGTGCTCAACTTGGGTGGGGCTCGAATAAGAAACACAAAACTACAAGTATAGATATAGGTAACAAACACTCTCCCAAAGCTTAGGTTTTCCTAGCCAACCTACAGAACACAACACCACTACGTCCGAGTCACAGTTCACGACCCTTGCCCACAAAAACCATTTTTCCCATTCTTGTTTCACGTTCAGTCAAAATGTTCAATTAAGTTTAAGCACTACTGGGCAACTACCATAAGTATAACCAAGGAAAGAATCAAAAGCGAGTATCAACCAAAACACTCACACCTGGTTCTGTAAACAGAGGATCTCTCCCCAATTTTGTGATATCAACGAGTACCCACCCGGTCTCCAACTCACAACCACCGAAACCATACCAACAGGGAATCCCATCCCCAAATTCACACAACCACTGGTTAATTTCAGATTTAGAAGACATAACACACTCCGTGATTTCAAACCTGTGTGTTCTAACCTAGAGTTAACATAGAAGGGTTGATCCTGGTGCTTTCAATTTATTCAGCCGGGTATACGTGATTAACCAATTTCACAGCAGGAGTTCACAATTTAAGCAACCCATTTAAAACATCACGAGGGGATTCATCAGTTCACATACAACGACCACCAACGACCTCAATTTTCAGAAAAACATAAACCAGCACAACTAAAAAGGATGATCACAAGATAAAGCATAAACAACGATCACAACCCCTTCCCCTTCTTTATTTAGAACTTCGTTTATTATCTTCATTAAAGTTTTGTTCAACCAATTCCATAGGAACAAAATAACGCCCACCCCGCATGATACACAAAAGTGAGAGACGAGATAAATTCCCTACTTGCTGATAGATGACCAACACTTAGGTCAGGGGGGGAGGCGGAACTTCATGGATAACGACGCGGCGCTCCCGATGCACCAGAAGAGCCACGATCGAGGAAGTGAGAAACCACGGCCTAACCCTTAATTTATAAGATCCGGGGACTGTTGAGGTAAAAACGCTAAACCGCGTAAGACGTGGAAGTCGTGGGTTGACCATGCGGCTTGACTCATCATTAAAGGTGCTGGGTGGTTAAACCGACTCAAGAGTTGATTCAGTATCTAATTAAAACTTTTGTGCGCGTTTCGGGTCTCTTAAGACATTTTTTTAGACGAGGTAGAATAGGGTTTAAAGCCCTATTTGCGAAAAAGGAGCGTTATTGGAACAACTTTGCAAGGCCGGGTGACGTCGGCCGATTCCGCTGATCGGTCACACCGATCGGTTGCACCGATCGGTCTCACCGATCGGTCTCACCGATCGGTCACACTGATCAGCACCCCTTAAGGATCCGGATTTTGGCAAAGGAAGGGACCAAGGGGGGGTCTGGGTCATCACACATATTTTAACTAAATTTAATTCATTGGAATCATTTTTATAAAATAATTAGATATGAAAATTCATTGATATTTTTTAACATCTTTTACCAGTCTTCTTGCCATATTTGCATATTATCATTAAATGTAATTTTACAACTTATATGAATCGAAGTTCAAAAAATGGACATACAGAGATGTAATCACTATGAAAAATGCATTCAATATGATCAAAATAATTTTTTGGGAATAATAACATTTGAATTTTTTTTCCGTGATTAAATAAATATATATAGGGTAATTAATAGTAAAAAAATATTATTATAATATTAAATTACCCGAAAAATTGTATTAATTTAATTGGATACTGTGTTTTGGAAAAAATAAATCTTAGTTCCAAAATAATATCAATTTTCACCCAATTGTGTTAAATGAATACATTTACTATATTTTATTTAAAGAAGAGTCAAAAGTGTCATTATCAAATATTAATAACTATATAATTTTTAATATAGGGTTATACATAAATTAAATTAGACCATAAATATTTATTATAAATATATGCAATTTTGATACATAATGATTATTTACTTATTCTTTTTACAAATTAAATAATTAAATTTAATAGTTACATAATGATGATGAAGTAATTGATTTAATAAATGAGGAATCAAATAAATTATGTATGTAATATTAAAGTAAATATAAATTTACATAATTAATGTCATAGAATGATTAATTAGATAACATAAACATGTTAGAGACATGTTTAATGTAATTTTTCAAAGTTATCATGTTGTTTTGATATTTTTAAAAATGAAAATATTGAATAGTTCCAAAATTCACATAAATTATAATTAAAAATAAATACAATTTTATTAAATGACATAAAAGTCATAAAATTATAAGTCTTGGACAAATAACATGGATAGTGATGCGAATTTCATAAATAGACTTCATTAGTTTCCTTTTTCACTTTATAGTAACTATATTATCCATGTAGTGTAAAAATATAAGAACACATGGTAATTGTTAAACAGTTTATTTATTGATTAATCCTAAATGATAAGGGTAATTTTATGGAATTAACATTCCTAAAATCTGTTGTGTGAGAGGATTTATACCCATACTCTTAATATCATATTAATAAATAACTATGGTGCAATTAGAAACTGAAATTCAATTAATTATAAATTAATATTTTAATATTTTCAAAATGTGAACCTCGCCCACCTAATACTTGGGAACCTATTATTATCTTCAATTAACTCCTCTAGATCCCTTTGGATTAGAAAAACCCTCCCCATTTCATCACCCAACATTCCACACTATATCCTAGTGTCCATAAATTGGGTGGAAGTCCATCATATGGAGTTCTTTTGATGGAAGTCAAAAAGAGATACCCGAAACAGAGGTAATTGTTTTATCACTTCTTTCAATGTTCTTTTCTTTTTCTAATTCCTCTTACTATGTTTTTCCATACTAATGTAATAAATTTATCGTCTACATTATGGTTATATTATTTTATAATTATTTTTCAACCATATTCCTCTTTTTACCCATCCTATGAAAAACAATATCATCGTGAGTGTGTACGTAAGACATACCCTCTCCAAGTCGTGGAGTAAACTATTTTCAATGAACAAATTATATATATGGGTATAACGATGAATAAATATGATGTCAATAATAAATATAAGATGAAATTATTTCTTTAAATTTATTATTCTGTCAAATTACAACCCATTTAACCAATAATTAAATCACACTATCTCTCATTGGTGTGTATGAGTTACTATCTCCCCAACGCAATGGATTCATATTCCGCATTCACTATCCAAGAGTGTTTATAGAAATATATATTATTAATATATATGAAATATATGACATAATAATGCTAATAGTAATATATATATGTATATGTATATATATATGTATATACATCTGTGTGTGTACATATATTTCATTCAGTTACTTCCATTTAATACGATCAGAAAACAGAAACAACAGTCATGTGTATGTATAG
Source organism: Viscum album (assembly GCA_963277665.1). Taxonomy (NCBI): domain Eukaryota; kingdom Viridiplantae; phylum Streptophyta; class Magnoliopsida; order Santalales; family Viscaceae; genus Viscum; species Viscum album. The sequence goes on from OY728163.1 coordinate 1,435,344,308, forward strand.
CCTACCATCTCGAGGAGCCATGTATTCCATTTCATATATTTATATATTATGTATATTTAAATAATTTATACTTATATTATGAATATATATTATATATAAATCATTTTATACATTCTTCATGTTATTAAATCATGATATAAAAAATAGGGACATTAATAACAAGTCGAAACACATCGGATAAAGAAGGCGATTATTACCTAAACTGTTGCTTTAGCATTTAAATTATTAATAAATTGGTAATATAAATACATAAAAGAATCATATATGATATAATAAATATTATTAAGATTATTATCTTTGTTAATAATATGTTTCAAACCATTATACAAGAGTTTTAGATTCAAACAGTGAGTATTAGACCTAATGTAAGGGAATATAGTCTCACATTAATTTTGATGAGATATAAGCCATGTTTACAAGAAATTTCTTGTTGATGGTGTATATAAAAAACCTATTATGTTTGATGTCATGAATAAATTTATATTCATTTTATTTAAAGATTTATTTAATGATATTGTGTTTATTATTAAAAAATTCAATCTAGTATGGGACGCTTTGACTGTTTCAAGAATTAATCATTTCTCCATTGAAATATTCTTGATATTACTTTATATAACTATTTATTTGGATATAAATTGATTATAATGGATATTTTTTTACTATTTTTTTGTTAATGTAAATATTTTAAAAAAGGAATCTTTTTAGAATATTAATTAAGTTACCCTTTAACTTATACATTGTTTTAAATGTTATAAAAATTTATTCTTCGAAATATTTCTCATTAATTATCAAGTTTTAAAATGGTATTATGTATTCTTTTATATGGACATTAATGTTTTAAAATTACATTAAAATGTTTCAGAGTGGTATGAGACACTTTTATTCAAAAATATTTTCTATATGGCTTCTTTTATAAGTGTGCGACTTTTGAATAAATTATTTTCAAAGGAAAAGTGAAATTTGCATCCAGATAATTTTCAGTGCCTTTATTATAATATTTTCAATTATGTCAACAACATTAGTTTTATTTTATTCTTAATTGATTTTGATTTATTATGATACAATTTCCAATATTCTATTGAAGAGTTTTTTTATGTTGGATCGTGGATGTGCCATTTTGATGCCATTCATGGTTTGTGGTTAAATTTTATCATTTCCTAATGTTATTTTTAATATTAATATTTATATTGGTTATGGTTCACCATTCTCATATAAAGAATTCATAGGACTTCGTATGTAACAAATTTGGGACTAGTTAATGAAATCCCTATTGTTTGGGCCTGGTTAATGAAATACTTATGGGTATGGGGAGTGGTTAATTAAATCTCTAATTATTAGGGACCGGTTAATGAAATCTTATTGATGCAACAATCGTTATATTGAGAGAAAATAATTTGGGTGTTTACCCATATGGTCTTGGCAAGAGGCCTTGACGGTACGTCAATCATTATGCATTCCCTCATTATGGTATTTGTTAATGATATTACATGTTATTATTCTACTAGTATAATATCCTTGTTAATGTTTAAATTGAATTATTTCATTTTTTTCATTCCATATGTATCTGAATATTATGACTAAATTCTAGTATTTTTGTTTTAAACATACATTTAAATATATGGGTTTTTATGAATGATTACATTGTATTGGTAAAACATACTGGTCATCTGAGATCACCCCATTATTGTGTTTTAGTTTCCCAATAAACCAAGAAGTGTATTATGATTTATATACAAGTTTATGATGGGATAAAAAAAAATTCTAAAATGATTATCAATGTCATATTTTATGTTTTGAATTGTAATTTAATGTTAATGTATGTAGTATATTTTCTAATACTGCTAAACTAATCGGTCTATTGGGATTTTATTACTTGAAATCATTTCAATATATTAAAATAATGCACTACCTTTAGGTTTCTAGGGTTAGGGTTCTACATTTGGTATCATTGGTTGTTTAACAACAACCATGGAAATAGATATAGAAAACATAGATTAGGGATCATAACCCTAAACTATACTTTGAGTATAAGTATAAAGCGAAATCCAATTTTTTTTAATGTATAGTAATGTGGGTATTCAATGAATATACATCAATGTGTGGACACTACAAGTGGTTTTTTTTCTAGAATAGTTGTACCTATGAGTAATAACACTAACAAGGTGTTCTGAGTTTGTCTTGGGGTAAACAAGTACATTACAACATTCCTTACTGCACAACTTCTTGGACAGACATGTGGGATAAGCATAGGATGATTCAAATTTTCTTTAAAACTATTATGAATGATTTATGTGTAAGTATTTCCCAAAATTAACATCTTTAAAGACTATGAGAATAGACAGGTGTAAATATTCAATTAATGATTACCAATTTTCTAGTTTTTTGGATTATAAATTATTATATTATATAACCTATTTTATTTTATCATTTATATATGGAACCCCATAGAATAAATGAGAAATCTAGTAATACACATGATCTGAAGAGTAAGAAAGATCATATCCTTCATAGTCCCAAGACAACATTTCTATGTGAAATAGCCTCCCCCGTAATATCATCTTCTAATGAGACTTTATCATGTGTTAATAAGATAAGTAAAGTGTTCTCCAAATCCAATAACATTGAAGGAATGAAAGAGAAGAAGGGGATGGCAGATAAAAAGATAGATATAGGGAAGAAAGGAATGAAGGATTTTCCAACATGTGATAATTGTTGATGGAATCAACCTCATAATTGTTTGAAGAGAATGGGATTCTGATATAACTGTGGAGAAAAAGCAACACGTTCATGATTTTATGTTTAAGAAAAGGGTTTCCAATGTCTAATGCTTTATTTACAAGGAGATGTAATATAATGAGAATAAAGTCCCCAATCATTAAAGTGTACCCCAGATAATGCTATTAGATAATAATCATGCTATGATACTATCATAGAAGAAGGGGATTGATTAATGTGCTTATGTTGTTGTTGAAGAATTATGACAATTGAGTATTTTATCAATAATGCACTGGATATATAAATTATAAAAATAAATCAAGATTGTACTGTAGTACTATTTCGTTATGGATTTAAAAATGTATGTTGCCCAGTTAAGTGACAACGATGCTAGTTATGTTTTCTGGAAAATCTATGGTTGAATGAATGATAAACCTTATTTTATTTTTTATAATGAGATAATTATGTTGGAATAAAGATATGATTTATTTGGAAATAGTATATTGGATATTATTTAATAACATAAAAATGATTAAATCTCTATTTATTCCATCACTATCAGAGATTACATCATTTTTTGATATAAGGAGAATATCCATTATTTTATGTTTCTCATAAGAAATAAGGAAGCACAGATGCTTTCAAAAAAGGTTTTATGGTAATTCTAGGTATTATCATTTTTTAGAATACCTGATGATGGTATTCACATGCTTACTATGTAACCAAAAGATCTGCATTTTGTTATGTGATCTTCCTTATAAATATTTGGTGAGTTAGTTTTGAAAAAAGTAATTTGGATAAGTAATATTGGTCTAAATGGAATTTAGATGAAAATTAGACAGAATTTTTTAAGGTTAAAACATTTCTTAGGATTATTTTATTAATGTAATAATAATATTGTTTTAAGAAAAGGAAAACTTGTAATTTGGGAGACATGCCACAGGTTGGGTGACAACCAACAGGTTCAATGACAATCTGTCACATCCAACAAGGTTGTGGGAGTCAAACCCACAACAATGTGTGACCAGCCTTTATCACCAACCATTGGCCTACTCGTTTTATTCATTTGTATAACATATTATTTTTACATAAATGTTATGAAATATGATGTATTAATTTATTTTTTGAACCCTATATGATTTAGATAAATAGAATATTTTTGAATTCTATTATCTTTTTAAGAGAAAGATTCATTTTTGGTATAAATTAGTAAGAATATGGAGCTCTACTTTAAAAGTATGTTTGCTTACTTTTGTTCCTATTATATGAAGAAAATTAACTCTTATATGTTGGGGAAATGATCTTAAAAAAAGATTTCCTTGAACATTAATTTTCAATGAATCTAATAGACCCTGGGATAATCACATATTTAAATCCTTCTAGTAATTAACTATTTCATAATAATATTCTTTATCAGTATCCATCATAAACATATCCATAAATTTTCATTAATTTCCTTATTTTTTTATGTCGAACCCTAGTATTTGATTTCTCTACTGACCATTGTACATCCCTTACTTTTTTTAAAATTGTGGTCACATTGATCTATTTTTTGATGTGGGATTTTAATAATAGAATTTTGAAACATCCATTCAATAAATTTTTTTCCAAGTTTAATGTATGAGGAGACAATTAATTAAAGGAGTGGATAATGTAACAACATAATATTTCATAGTAAGTTATCTTCTATATATTATTTTCACACAACACTATCTTATCTTGCGTAACACACAAGATTCAATTTCTATTAAATAAAAAATTAGTGTTGTAATTATTTATATGATATATTTATAAAATATCCATTAAATAAGTAATATATATAGTAATAAATAAATTTTAAATGTTAATTATAATGTTTTTACATAATTAAAACATATAAGTTTCCGAAAATAGTTATATGTTTTAAAATAATATTTTCATAAATGAACTACTTTTTATGTCCTTTTATGAACAATAATATAATTAATTTTATACTCACATAGAAATTGAATTTTATTAAATGGACTTCAATTTTAAAATTTTAATATCAAAATTATCTTATGGTGAATTTTGGGTGTTTTTTGAATACCTTCAAATTTTGAAGAATATTAAAAACATAACATTATTGTCAAAAAACCAACTTTTTCATTTAAATAATTAATATACATTAAATTAATTTTAATGTTTCAATAGATAAAAAATTGATATATTAAAACAATTTGGGATATTGATTCATTTTTACAATACTATTAGATATAAAAATTCATTGATCTTTTTTTAAAATCTTTTACCAACCGTTATAACCACATTTTCATATTAGCATTAAAAGTAATTTTACCGCTTATGAAAAATGAATTTTAAAATAAAGATATACTTGGTAGACATAATTATGAGATTTTTTTTTCAATTGTATCAAAAACATTTTTTCTGATTAGTAACCTATGAATTTTATTTCTTACGGTTAAAGGTAAATAGGGTAATTGAAGGTAAAATAAAATTATAATAATATAAAATTACCAAAAACATATCCTAATTTCTTTGGATAAGATTTTTAATTCCAAAATCAATCTTAGGTCAAATGTTGATACTTTTTAATTCAAATTTGTAAAATTAATTCATTTATTATATTTCATTTAAAGAAAACTTAGGTGTCATATTAAAAGTTATATAAATAAATCATTTTTATTATAGGGTTACACAAAATATAAATTATAATATATATATATATATATATTCATTAGGAATATAAAAAAATTATTTATTAAATTTAATTATGACATAATGATGATGATGTAATTGTCTTAATAAAGGAAGAATCAAATTAATGATATTAATAATTTTAAAATAAATATAAAATTACTTAATTAATGGAATCCTCTAATTTTATAGATAAAATAATAATTTTAGTTACATTTTTGAAGTATATTTAGAATGTTATAATGTTGTTTTGATATTTTAAAAAATGATAATATTGAAAAAGTAACAAAATTGACAAAAATTTTAATTTAAAATAATTTCATTATTATTAATTGATATATAATTCATAAAAATAACTTTTATAGTGATAAAAATAAGATAAATTATCCAATTTATGTTCATTTATCAATTTATGATAACTATATTAACCATGTAGTGTATAGAAAAAGAAGACATTGTAAGAGTTAAATTGTTTAACTAATGGTTATTTCTAAAAGATAAGTTTAATTTTATTAACTACACATTTATAAAATCTATTAGGTTAGATATTTTCAACAAATAATCATCTTTTACTCAAAATAAATCACTTTTTATGTCTTATAAACTGAAAATAAATTTATAATAAATTAATATTTAAAGAATTTCCAAAAGTGCCCCTCACCCCCTTATTAAATAGAACTTATTATTCTCTGTAATAAAAACCTCCATATCCCTTTTTATAGACAATAACCTGACCATTTACTCTCCCATAAACCATAAATACTTACTAGAGGCCATAATTGGGGCAGAAAGCCATCCTAGGTAGTCCGTTTGTGTAAATGACAAGGAGATACCTGAAAAGAGTTAATTTTTTATCACCTCTTTCATAGTTCATTTCTTCGTATACGTCTTTCTAATTTTTTGCTCCCATAATAAATTAATAACACCATCATCTAATATATTATGATATTTAATTATTATTATGGGAAACCCATATAACACATTTTACCCATCCTATAAAAAACAATATCACCATGCATGTGTTTGTACGGCTTATCATCTCCACGACGTGGTGTAAACTATTTTTTAAGTACACTTTATTATATGGGTATAATATTCTATATAAAGGGTAATAGTAATAAATATGACATGATATTATTTCATTAAAAATCTTATTCCATCAATTTCCAAACCATTTAACCATTAATGAAATGATATCATTGCTCGTGTGTACGTATGGCTTACTATATCCACGACGCGATGTGATTCATCCTCCACATTCAACATTCAAGAATGATTATAAAAATATATATTAATAATAATTATGAAATATATTAAATAATAATGATAATTATATAATATATATGTGTGTGTGTTTGTTTGGTTACATATATTTCATTCACATACTTCTATTCAATTTGATAAGAAAACAGAAAAAGTGTTCATGTGTATGTATGGCCTACTGTCCCTATGAACGGTGTATTCTATTTCATATATCTATCTATTATATATGTTAATATTATTAATATATATTAAAATCAAATCATTTCATAAATTATGGATGTAATTATATCGTGATCTAGTTAATGCGATCAAGAATACCAAGTCAAGACATGTATGATAAAGAAAGTGATTTTTACCCAAAATGTGGGTTTTACAAAGAAATTATTAATGAATGAATGATATTAAGCAATAAAACAGTAATGTATGATTTCATAAATATTATTATTATTTTTATATATGTTAATAACAAGTCAAAAAAATTATATAGGAGTTCATGACACATGCCGAGAGTATCAGACTTTACGTAAGAGAATTCAATCTCACATTTAATTTTGGGGAGATATACGCCATGATAACCACATATTTCTTATCTATGGTGTATGTAATACCCATATAATGATTGATATCATGAATAAATTTATCTTCACAGTATTTAACGATTCATTTTAATATATTTTTCAAATTATTTAAATACTCATAGTGGTATGGGATAATTTGAATGTTTAATGATTTAATCGTTTCTCCATTGAAATATTATTGATATTATATTAAATAAATATTTATATTAATATAAATTAATTATAAATGAAATTTTATATCTATTTTTATTTTTTTCAAATTTTTTATAAATGGAATATTTTTAATGATTTATTTAAGTGACTCCTTAACTAAAACAATGTTTTAAATGTTTTAAAGATCTATTCTTCTTAATCATTCTCATTACTGTCCATGTTTTCAATATGGTTTTAAAAATTAATTTATATGAACATGAATGTATTAAAATTTATTTTAAAAGATTCAATGTTGAATGGGAAACTTTCATTAAAAAATATCTTTTAGATGGATTCTTTTACAGTTGTGAATCATTTGAATAAATTATTTTCAAAGAAAAAGAGGTATTTTAACCAAGATAATTTTTAATGACCTCATTATATTATTTTCATCTATGTCTAAATCCTTAGTTGGATATTATTCCTAATTTTGGTTGATTTATTATGATACAATCTTCTATATTTTAATGAAGGGTTTATGTTATGCCTGACCATCGATGTTCTATTTTGATACCTTTCATGGTTTTAGGATAGAGTATTAAAATATCATAAGATAGATTCAATACGAGTGATTATGTTGGTTTTGTTTATCAATTTTCATATGAGGATGCATTGGACATAGTACGTAATGGTTTGGGGGTGGTTAACGAAATCCCCTTGATGAATAAATAGTTATTAAGAGACAAACTAATTTGGGTTTTGAACCATATGGTCTTAGAATGAGACCTTGAGGGTATGTTTGACATTATACATTTCCTCATTATGGGATTATTTATAGATATTACATGTGATTATTAGACTAGTATAATATCATTGTGAAAATTTAAATGTAATTATTTTATTTATTATTTTTATATTATTATTATGTTTATTTTTAAAAGGCGTGTGTTTCAGTTTTATACCTACCTTAAATTATTTGGTTATTTATGAAAGATTCTAATGTATTATCTAACTTTCTGAGCATCTGATCTCTCCCTTTTTTTATGTTTTATTTTTTCAAGATGTTAAAAAGTGTATTATGATTAATACGATGGTTTATTCTTGGATAATAATAGTGTTCTCAATGAATAAATAATGTTTTATTTTATGTTTCGAATTGTAATGTATTGTTCCGGTCTGTAATCAATTTTCCATCACTTTTAATCGAATATGTCCTTCAGAATTTTATTCAATATAATCATGCCAATATATTAAAATAATGCACTTTATTAAGTATTTTTGGGTTAGTGAATTACATCGTAGCTTCGATAGTAACACCATGACACATATCATTCATTTGACCCCATGGATATCGAGTTGGGGGGGGGGGGTGAATGTTTCCTTCTAGTAGAATCCAATATATATCATTGATCATAGCAAGAAGGTTAGTTGAGGTATTTTAGCACCTCTAGGTCAAGTAATATGGTAGCACATACACGTACATGAATATATCTAAAAACAAGAAGTTGATATATTTTACCAATGTCTATAACTCTACTCAGGTGACATTCTACTACCATTCAAATGAAAACCCATGGATTAGTTGTCTTCAGGAAGGGAGGCTATAATGTCCCATGTTTTATGAAATGTACAATCGATAATTTTTTTATTTTATATTCCTACATTTTACCCTATTAATTAATACAGAATGGTTTAATCGTCTTCAGATGGTTCAGGGCCATATTTGGATGTTGGAGCCATAAATTGGGAAAAACAGACTCCGATACACATTTAGTGGAAACAGTACAACCCAACCCACATAGTTTTCCTAAATTGTGATGTTTTGGATAGTGGAGCAGTATAAGCTGCATGGTTTTTCTACATCTAATTGTCACAGGTGCATGCTATTGTGCACAACTATTGGATTGGGATATATCTTATTCACATAGTCTACAAAGGGTTAGAAAAATATTGCACCTGACCATACATAGTGACCTATTAATGTAGTAGCATGTTCACAATTAGTGAATGATTTGAAAAACCATTCAGCAATGTAGAGATCCCCTTTTCTGTGTATGAATTTTCCATTTAACCCCTGTTTGTTTTTTAAAACCATTTACTTTTTCATCATTATTCTCATATAGTTGTTTTCTATCCTTCATGTGTTGTGGTTCCTCCTCCACTATCTATAGGTATTGATCTTGGCCCCTCATTTCAACTCTGAACCACTCACTATTAGAAGTAATAGATTTCTCTCAGTAATCTACACCATACCCTTTCTTTTATTTAAAGGATCATAATCCCTCTATTCTTCAATTTAAATGTGACTATTTTCCAATGTTTTCAAAATGTTTTTAAACACATCGATTTCATGCATTAAAGGTTGAATCAAACATCAACAATTAATGATTACATTGGCACAACATCATGGTAGGTCATCCAAGATAATTCCCACAATTGTGTTACATTCAATAAATTTTTTTTTTGTGAGTCACACCAGACCCTTCCAACACCACCTCTATGTTTTCATATTAAATTAAATTAGATTCCATACCATGCCTCTAGCGACCAGAGTGAGCAGCGAATTAACCACTTGGGTTGTTTTCCATATTAATTTCCACCCCTATGGGGGAACTTCACCATTAATGCTTAATTCCCCTCAAGACATAGAAAATTTGTTAAAAATTAGTATCTTTATTTAAGGTAAAAAAAAATAGTTAACTAATTGAATTGAATCAATTCATTTGGCCTTCAGTTTAGGATGTTTTCCATATTCCATATTCCATAGTGGTTTCGAATGATGAAATTCCATGACCATTATGCATATTACTCAATTGGTTCTCAAATAAAATGTACTTTAATTCAATTTAACATGTTATATATTCATAGATTTTTTATATATACCAACTTAGTGTGAAGCATGATACACTGGTTCCCTTGGGGTGACCCCTTGGATAGTTTTGATGGAACATCGGTTAAACCATGCCTCAAGATAGATGTGGACACCAACATGAGATACTTGGTATGGAATCAGAGGTTAAATCATGAATTGTTTCACACTATACTAGGAATGATACCTTGGACATCATTATAGATCACCATGGATGGGATCCTTGGAATTGTACATTGCCGACCCCCTTAAGTGATATATGGAATGTATCTCAGTATTTCAAAGTATGGGATAAGGGTGACTCTATATTCTATATAATTTTTTTAAATTGAGTTAAAAAGGTATATGAATGTTTTCAAATGAGAATGGAACCATAGTTTTATAATCATAGGTATGTGTCTTCCATGCTGAAGAACACACTTGGGGATACTATATACTTTGGAAACATGTACCTCTCACCTAACCCTTGTGGGTAACTTTAGTTCAGTCTCACCTACATAGGCCAAGGAAGGTAAATTGGATGGGTATTCACATGGAACCTATACTAATATATTTAATTATTTACTTCTATTATGAATTTAAAATTTTAAAGAACACACTTTATTTAATAGTGCATAAAAATCTAATCGACTAGGAAGAATGTGCTTTGACCTACTAATATTTTATCTCTAACTTTTGTAAGACGCATTTGGTACCTGAGTAGACTTTATGGTTGTATGTATAGAAAAATGGAATCAAACAACTTCTAATGTAGGATTTATTATCTATAATAATCTTGGGAGTATTGTAATGAGACAATTCTTAATATCCTATACATAGAATTTTTTCCTTAATGTATGTTTTCTATGAATGTGGTATATTATTTTATTCCCTACCCATTAATTTTCATTTTTTATAGTTACATTACCAATGAGATTGTATTATATCATTATTAATCGTCTTAGAATTATTTTTTTGGTTTCCTTCATGAATTATTATTATCATTCTGATGCTATCTATTACTATTACTACTTTTTACATCTCCCCTACATCATACAAACATACACAAAGACACAGAGATATAAATATATACTACATTATACCTTAATCAATGAGGTAATATACTCACCACATATAATTTAGGTCCACAACAAATGTCGGCATTCTATGAAGTATTGGGAGCGGAGCATGAGGTCATATGGCTACCATCTCAGGAATGAATAAGTGGCATATATGGCGGGATACTAAATTATATACTAACACTATTCTAGATTAATCCAATTTAATCATTACTTATTGTCCTAGAATTGGTGAGGCAGATGAAAAATAAGGTGTGAATCATCCAAGAGAAGATTGTGACTTCCAAGTAGAATCATATTTCTTATAAGAAGTGAAATCAAAGGCCTTTGAAGATTGATGAGGAAGAACATATGTTCCATAAAACATTCCATACCAACGATTGAATCTATTTTGGGTAGGGTGCAATGTTATATATCATGTTCTTTAGAACATTCTAGATTCTATGCAGGGTTTGCGAGATTGCATTCCAATTATCCAAACAACCACTCTTGGTCTGTTTACGTGATGTCTTCATTGTGATGAAGTTGAGGAGTTATATGATTGACATATCTCATGATATCAATTTGGATGAGATGGACATCAATGATTGAGCTACCATCATAGAAGACTAATTAGAGATCAAGGATTGTTTGAAAATGATACTTTGTGGGAGAAAAATTCCCTTAGTACATATCAAAGGGTAATATGTTAATATTAAACAAAACACCTATTAGTGGGAGAACAATATTTTTGTTTAGTACCATTAATTTTTGGAGTATTTCTTTTATTTCACTATACAATGTATTCACGTGTTTAGAATGTTAAAATGCATTTGTTTTCTTTAAAAAATGAAATTTTTGAAAGATTTTTCTCAGTTATTTACACTGTTTCATCATAATATTTAGGGGTATTGGGATGTTTGGTATAGATAATATTAAACTGTTAAATATATTATATCATCCGTGTTTTATTTTTCATAAATAAAAAAATAAATGAATAATAGTGTCTCAAATGGGAAATTTGTCACTTCCATTTAGTATAGAATATAGTTTTACCCTTTGAATGAAAATATCTTTTTTGGGATCAGATAATTTATTAATTTGTTGTTGTGGATATATGATTATTTTATAAATTAAATTAATTATATTATTAGTTATTTATTTACATTGATTTAACCCAACACTATATTAAAACATATTGATGTTCAACCCATAAGGTTAGGCACACAACCTTAAGGATCTGGAGGGAGTCAGATAGAACCTCTCATTAATGCAATGTTTCATGGTGAAGAGATCATTATTATGTTTTATTGTGTCACATGAGTGAAAATGGATAGAATCAATTTTTCACAAGTGATTGATCCAATATTTATGTATAATGTTGGAATACGATGGTTTATTCCTTTATTATATTACCTTTGAGTAATTTTAATTAATTCCCTAAAAAAATTTCATGAGATTATTTTTAGTTTACATATGATTAATTATCCCCACGAACATATATTGGATGGATTCTAGATTATTGTTTTTTTATATACTTTATCAAAATGTATTTAGGCCAACCTAAACAATGGTTGATGGTCATTCATCATGTTTATGTAGAGGGATTTTCACCCATAATATTCTCATCAGTCCTAAGATTTCCATCCATGTGGATTCCTTTATCAGGATGTGTAAAGACTCTAATTTTTCTATGTATACATCAAAATATTTTATAGATTATCTTTAATGATAGGTGCTAATACGACATGCCATTTCAATTCCCAAAGATCTCGGACATGATATTTGAAAAATATTAAAAATATTAATATCAAACACATATATTTTTCCTTAATGAAGTTATAAATCATAAAAGGCTTATCATATCTAAAATACAAGTCTTTTGTTTAGTCCATTGGGTGGGTTTTACCCAATAGGTGACATAATAATTTTAACTAAGTTTTTGGTAAATTTCATTCTCTTGTTCAAATAATAAAATAAATTAATTTATTCAGTTTATTTATTTAATTTGAAATAGTGACCTATAATTCTTTATATAAAATAGAATAAAACTTATCCATAAGGTTAATCTCATATCCTAGGAATCAGTGGTTGATTTATTTTTATTTATTTATTATTCCATAGTTGTTCATAAAATTAATTTACGATGGATCGAGGAAAATACAAAGAGAGATAGAGGACCATTAGCAAAGTTTTTTGTTTACAGATTTCTTCCCATTGTGGTTTTCACATTCATGACGGGAAATTTATTTTTCGCATAGTGTGATGAGAACCCTATATTTGATCTTTATGTGACCCTTTTTGGGAAAACAAAATGATATCATGGTTATAACATTCAATTGCGGATGCAATCCAAAATTACTGATACTGGAGGATGAATGAAGGTAGATTTGGGTAGTTCAGGGGGTTCTTTATTCCCTGTAATGGTGTTTTCTGATGACACAAGAGATAAAGGTATTTTCATGGTCTGTTTTAATTGATAGATTCTAGTTAACACTGGAATATAATCATGTAAGACCTCGAATCCATAATTTATAGCCAGTATTGTAGATACGTTGGCACAGATGAACAACACGAGGAGGAACATAAGGGTTCTAAAAAGTTACACATTTCAAATCATGTAATATGGAGCTACATGTTATGTGGGGACTTGATAGTGGTGTTGGGGTTTCTATGGTAATGATAAAGATCACATGTCATGTGGTCCCTTCAACTCTTCATGTGACACTCCACTGGTGGATTGGCATGTACCCAAGGGGAGTACATGTAGTTACATAACTAGGGACACATTATTGTACATGGAATACATAAGAATACATAGGCATGTATCGATGATATGTGTAATATTATTATATAATTTTACACACCTTGTATGATTTATTACACAACATGTATATAGAGATCAAAATTCTATGTGTGACGGAAGCGGAAAGGAATACCAGCGGATGGATATACATAGCATGTACGCCCTATAAAAATTGTTCACCCTCTTTGAGGGTGTTTGGAACCAATCATTCCTTTAGTTTGAACCATTATATACTGATTAAGATTTTCTCAGTCAATCCCCTTGATCTTATAGTGTAGAATTGCATCCATATCACTTGATTGTGATCCCTTATGTACGATGAGTCTCAGATAGAGTTTGTGGTGTCCCTCCATTATAATGTAGTGTGATCCGTTGTGATTTTTTATTAAACCCTAGGTTCATATTTTAGAATAATTTCAACATCTATACACATTTAGTTAATACCCAATATAGAAGGTTATATCAGTAGGGTTCATAGAATCATCTACATAAGATACCATACAAATCATATTGTCTTTTATTGGGATTCTAGTGTCCCCAAATGATCATGGGTGTGATCCCTTATCTATGTATCGATATCTTCTATGACCTGTGAGATTTCTTGAGTGCATTAAAATAAACATGACCTTTTTGGTGAGTTTCTTCGATGAATGTATAGCATGTGGAGTGGGATCTCAAAGAATGATAATTTCCAAGAATATTCTATAAGAATCTTGTGGATGGTAGTTTTGTTAAGACATCCTGAGGGAATGATGTCCTTATTAAGGATATTTGGATATTTTTATTACTTTTTTTGTAATATTTATATTATTAGATAACTCTTCTTTATTCAATTTTTTGGTGATTTTGGTCTATCCTACTATGTATTTTTATACTCATCCATACCTATTATCTGTGCACATATGTCGTGTCTTATGTATTTTATTGACCACATGACATGGTCTAAGAGGGACCACTATTGGGTGGAGCATAGTGTGTCCAATAGATCAAGGTGTATACTAGTGGTTTATTGTGAAAATATCCCCTCTAAAATTTATTAGGATGTACTTATTTTCATTTCCTTTTAGGAAGGATTTTATTTGGCCCCTGTATACAATCATATCTTTGATTGTACTCTAATTGTGGGATTGTCGATGTTTGAATTCATTATTACTATATTTTTTAAATTTAATAATTATATTATATTTTTTTTATTTTCTTGTTTATATGTATGTTAATATACTTCCTCCTATGTTTGTGATATGTCTTCTCAGCACAGGTCACCAACCCATAACCAACTAGAGGAAGTCCAGGTGTAGTTATTGCTAGGGTCCCATTGTGCATGGTCATGATAGAATTGTATCTGAGGTATTTGGTTACAAATTGGGACCAGAGACTGGGGGATTGGTGTTGATATTAAAGAACCATTATTAATGAATTTTGTGTTCAAATTTTAGATAAGTGACCCTAGTGTTGGTGTGGCAGTTAACATACCCATTCACCAAGACTCTGAAAACCAACATGTTGACTCAATACATTGAGACACTAGTTATAGAGAGAAACATAGGTACATACATCATATATAGATGGTTTTTGGGTTTCATGTCAATATTAAGTCATCTACCTATATATATATTTAACCATGGTGCATGATTTTTATTTTCTGATGTGTCTACAAATAAATACATACATGATTCAACATTGTGATCATGAGGATGATTCATTGAGGAACGATTCATCTGTACAGGGTCATTTATGGGATATAGTATCATCATATGGTTTAATAGTTATACGACCACCAGTTGAGAAATAATTAGTGTCGAATGTAATGGATGAGGATGTATTCATGTGGATTCTACATTATGAGTTCTAAAGGCCGGAACACTATGGTTTTTAGGTGATCTAAAACACCAGGTAGCTATGGACTAGCAAGATGTAGTCAACTTTATTTTTCTCCATTTTTGGATACCTATCGATCATATATGATTCTTCAATAAAAGTTTTCTTTGGGGCTCTACAGGGAGATGGTTTTTTCTTGTAGATAATTCACATGATGCGACAACTCTCTCTAGGTCAGGATTCTAGTGTTTATTTTTTGAGGAGATTTATCTGGTAATTTGAAAATTGTTCACATATGTGATCCTTTAAATATGTAGCTTGAGAGTCTGATTTTGGAGGAGTATTCTATGAGGTATTCTAATCACTCATGATATTTATTGGATTTGGTGATATATTTTTTCTTTTAGTAATAGAAAATTGATTAGGTATTACACTAGGATGTTATTGATTAGTGATATATCAATCAATTTTCAAATATTTTGCTGTCCAATAGTGGGACTTAGTAATGGAGAGATTCCTAGTAGAAAAAAAAACAAATAGAGAGTGCTAATTGTTGAAACAGAGGATCCGAGACTTCTATAGATGGTTGTTAATGATATCTATAAGTGTCTAAGAATGTCATACTCTTTACGAATATATAATATGATAAAAGACCATATGTAAACAATTCTTAGGATGGATTGAATAATTTGAAGGATTGGACGAATTCCTCAAGTGATGGTCGGGGTTGTCATGTATGGTATTTTCTAACCCATCATATAGATATGGATGAGTGACCATCTAGGAAGAGACATAGGTTAGAGAAATGAGGTCTTTTGGGAGACAAATATAGTAGAGGGGTAGGTAGAGTAGTGTGATGTGGTTGGTGGTTTGACCTATTTCCACCAAAACCCCCAAGTAGTCCATGTTAGTTTTAGGGAGTTGGTGGTCAAGGATGAGGATAAATATAACATATGGATACCAATAACCATAAGACTCCATGGACGATATGATAAACAATCTATATCATTTATTCCTTTTATTTTGTAATAATTGACATGTATGTGATCCATTACATTATTTTCACTTCATTAGTTATAAACATTGATATTCTAAATGACCCTTTAACTCACCCAATGAACATGAAGATTCAAAACATTGGTGACATAGTGATTATTAAAATATAATAATGGAACAATCAGATTCTTGGAGGTGAGAGCTTAATCTGATATTTGTATTTAGTACTGATGAGGCCTTATAGATTCATCTTATGTATGTATTTTCTATCCATAGTCCCTCAAAAAATTGACATTTTTAGGTGGTCGATATGGAATTTTTTCAGTGATGGCACAAAGTTTCCTTTTTTTGAGAAAGTGAAACCCATGTGCAGAAGGACACTCAAGGGAATAAGTGGGTGGAACAGGTTACTCAATTGTTTTCTAGAATGAATGTTGAAAAATTCAATGATACGGGATACCCGTTTCCTATGGTGGTGGATTAGTATTAGGTATTATATAATAAGGATAATTCAATACTACCTCCACACCGATATATATATTTCTTCATTGAATTATTTTTTTCCAAAACAGTCAACAATGGCAGGTTTCATGTAGGCATGAATTAAAGAAGTGGCCTTTCTATTGACTCATATTCCCACTCCAATTTATTGAAACATTAATTACATTGATTAGTGATGTATAATCCTGGATCATGAAGTTATGATTGGATGTGGGTTTCACCTTCCTTGGATTCCTCCTTCAATATCTTCACCTATTTTGGGTCTTTATAATAGGTTTTTGTAATGTTTTTGGAACTAATTCATAAAACCATCTCTTTTTGGACAACTCTTAATAAATATACTTCTATATTGAAATATAGATTTATTTCGGATTGGGTAGAAACCTCCAGTCTTGATAATATTCACCATGGGAATCACTGGGCATAAATGGAAATTGAATGCATTGAGCACCTATATTCTTCATATTTGGAGGGTAACTCACATGAGTCGTCTTAATGTGGAGAAACCAAGGAATATCATGTCCATAAACATGTAGCAATAATAGAGGTCTGTGTCTTTCATGTATTTTTACCTCCTGAATTACACACTTATAAATGTTGTAGAAACTTCATGTTATGTCACAAGTTCTATGTCATGTATAGGCACATCAATGGTTCTAGTTGATCCCGATCGATGAATGTGTTCACTGTCTCGTAAATTCTAATGACACAAACAATTATTAATGAAAATTTTTCATTATCTAATTAAATGTCTTATTATTTTAAATGGTTACATAAAAAATATGCACATCCATGGTTATATGTTTTTGTATTTTGAAAAACCATTAAGAATTATTACCATTGATAATATAGTTATTGAAATGTGATCACAATATTAGTATAAATATAGGGCTTTAACATATACAATTTACTCAGAAAACTAATGATATGGCCTCATCCAGTAAAATTTCTCCATATGAAGCCCATTTGTCGATGCTCGATAAAGAGGAAGAATAATCGGGCTTCGCTCTAGGGCAAGCCCATGCCAAGCTTCAACATGTTAAGCTTTAACGAAATCGTGTATGGGAGATGTGGAAGTTAATATTGATTACCCCCGAGAAATGTTTTCTGACCCACCCCAAGAGTCTTTCTCCATCGCACACCGTAGACTTTGGTTTAATTTGTGTGGTATAGTGGTTTAGGTAACATGACCCCAGTACTATGATTATCTGCATAATTCTTTTATATAATAATGAAAATAAATTCATTTCATTATTTTTACTTTGTAAATGTAACACCCCATGTGTTTCTAAAAATAAATATAAATGCTTGGAACTTTGTTTTAAAGTAGATATTTGTAACTATCCTTTAAACATAACTCTTCTAATTCTATGTTTTGAATTTCATGAAACTATCATCTACAATTGTGTTCAGTATGTTATTTGGAATCGATTGGAACCAACTTCTGTTTTTGTGAATAGTAACATAACCTTATGAATAGTAATTTGAAACTAATGAATAGTAAATTGTATTATTATTTTATTTTTTTAAGGATTTAAGGTAATAAAATCTTGATTAATTTTTCAATGTGGTACAAAAGCTTTTATAGTTCTTAAATAATTAATTTTTAAAATAAGTATGATTTCATCTAGAAATTAAATTAAAAATATTACAAAATTATTTTCAAAAAATAGAATTCAATTTTCAAATCTACACATTGATAAATGGTTGGTGTGAATTTTTGGAATTTTTCTAAATCAGTTGACTTTTCGGTGAATTGATTAAAATACAGTTTTTAGCTTCAGTCTGTTAATGAAATCATTAATGTTGTAATAATGATTTCATAAATCTGGTCGACTTTTGTATAGTTAAATAATATGTGAGGTATTACATGTGGATTATACTATTGGAAAATACTAGGCTCAAGCCCTTGGATTTGCAAATTCCACCCATGAGGTGTCCCTTGGAAATTATTAAAATATTCCCTTATCTTTCTTATAAATACCATCCCATTCCTTCATTAACTACATTCTAAATTCTTAATCAACGAAGCTCTGGTCTCCTTACCTTCCTGGAAGTCCTCTCAAGGTTTTTGTAAAGCCTCCAAGGTCCCAACCTTCATGTTTTAAGGGTTACTATACAAGGGAATAAAATTCTATATTTTTTTTCTTTTTCAATTCATGTTCTTTTTTACATGGTATAACATTAATGTTTCCATACCATGTTATTATTTCCTTATTATTCTTGATCTAATCTACATTATGATTCATTTCTGTATGGTTCACCCTTGTACCCTCTATTTTTAATATTTTCTAAAACCATGTTGAGTAGTCAATATGCTGCCAAATTTTTGTAAGGGATTTCTCAATTATTATTTTATTTTGAGTTCCATTATTTTATTATTATTTCTTCATATCTTATTACCCAATAGGCATGAAATCTAAAAATATAGTGTAATCTATGTATGTTCTCATGTTCATGGAAATTTAATCATCATTATTTTTCTCCTCTCCAACATATTCGAGGAATAAAAACATTGTTCGTGATGTGTTGAACTGCAAACATCGTGGATGATGTGATTTCAATATTCATTAACTCTTTCATGTCTGGTTATTAAACATATTTTTTGGATGAACCAAGTTATAATATATGTATTATTTATCATTCATGGTTTGTTATTTATTTTGTAATCATGGTTTTAATTTATAAAACGAAATGAGGTCATTATTATCAACGAACCACTAAAATGATCTAAACAAACATCATTAATGTTCTAAATTATGAATCATCCTCATGTGAGAATTAAAAATTATAAATGGAATGATTTATATTACTGGATATATGTACATACTACTCCATTCCAATTATATATTTTCACTTCCAATCAACAAGAACGTCCACCATGAACCAATCATAGAAATCATGTGAAGAACTCACCCAAAAAAGTGCAAGGAGTAAGATACTAACAATTAATGGGTGAAATGATGTTATTAAATGATAATATAAGATGTTATAAACTTGAACATGTTTTTGTAAAATACTAATAACACTATTTTAACCATTATACAGGAAGTCTAAACAAGTTTTAAGTAAGACAAACCTGAGGTAAGGGAATACTTTACAAGATTTCCATTCCTTGGGATAACCATATAGTTCATTATTTATGTGCTATTTAAATTGTTTATGTGATCGGTTCTGTTTATATTATGTTTTATTAAGTGTATTTACAGTATATATACATACACTATCTACTCTATAAATACTCTCTTCAACTGTCTAGTATTTATAAGTGTATTTAATTTAGAAATCCTCTTTTAAAATTAGGTTTTACAAACTTCAAATGTAATGTCTTTATGATATTATTCAGGTTTTATGGTTTTTTTTGGATCATGGGAATTGTTTATGAAGAAGTGTGGGACCTAAATTTCCCTCCAATACATTAGGTATTTCTATGTTGGAGGTCATCCATATGGTTACTCCAAGTGTAACTGCGACGGTTACACAAAGTAAGGTAGTCGTGAGGGTTAAAAATTATAAGGTATCCATGAATGGTTACAAGATTATGTAAGTAATGCCCTAAGATACCTCTATGATTATATTTATATTCTCTTATTTTTTTGGATCTTGTGTAAATATCATGTTACACAATGTAAGTATATATGGGAGACAAGCATGTCTTCTGTAAATGCTTTCATACGTTATGATTATTCATGGAATATTGTGATCATTCTTTCATTTCCATCCCTTACTGATATTTTGTGCTCATCCCATGTTTTTAAATTATTTTCATAGGTTATTGGATGTGTAAGACAAAGAAGGAAGCCATCTTAAATTTAAAATAATTGTCAAGGAGTCTGGTTTAAGTTTTAATGTTTTATATTTTGAAAAAATGGAAATTGTTTTCATGGTATCCACTATGTGATATTGTGTTAAATTATAAATGTATTGTCCCAATTCTCTAAAGCTATAAACATGAAAATATACTTAAAGTAAAAGGAAGTGTTTTCTTGACTAAACTCAAGATAATGTATGTAATAAGGTCGGGTCCTTATTGTTGGTATCAGAGGATGGTTTAGATAACTTTATGGGTTAGGGTGTTGTTAATAGAATACCATAAATGATTTTCACTCTATGTTTAATTTGATTTGAATTATCCTTTAATGATGGCCATGTTTCTTTATCTAATATATGTTTATTCAGAATGGTTGTACGCAGAAGGAACATGGATGCTAAAGAGGAGGGGCACCAACATAATGACATCCTTCTGGAACTACAGCCCGGAATTGTAGGGATTGGAACTGAGAATATTGTGACAATAATGGCTCAGCTAACACTGTAAAAAAATTTTGGTTGCATCCATGTAAGAGAACCAATAGAGGCACCACAACAGATCATGATAGTAGTGGAACAATTTATGAGACAACATCCTCTTACATTTAGTGGATCTTCTGACCTAGTTTCAACTGAAGGATGGATCAAAGCCCTTGAAAAGTTATATGATGTTATTTGATGTTCAGATAATCAATAGGTATGTCTTTCCATTTATCATTTTGAATTGTAATTTCATCAGTGGAGGTCAATGGTATGGAATATCAGGGCTAGAGATGATTTTTATGACTTATAGTGGGATGAATTTAAAAGTATTTTCCTTGAAAAATAATTTTCTAAGGTGGAGAGACTTTGAATGGATAATAAATTCATTGAATTGAACCAGAAGGAGGAAGATTTTGTGGATGTGTATGAATATAACTTCACCCGACTAGCGAGGTATGCTCTAAATCTAATTTTGGATGTTGAGGTCAAAATCAACTACTTTTACTCATGACTGATGCCAAGGAATCGAGGGGTGTTGGCATCCCGTGAATTCAAAAGTTATGATAAACTTGTCTGATGTGCTGAGAGGGTAGAGATAGAGTTTTCTGATGATCACGTGAATTTTGGAAACAAAGAGAAGAAGAGTTCCATATGGCAATAAATGGGTAAGAATCATCCAAAGAAATATGATGGTAAGAAAATCCAATTTCTAGTTTGTGAAAACTATGGAAAGAAACACCCTCGAGATTACAATGAAAATGATCCTAATACTAATCCTGATAAGCAGACTATAAAGTGATTTAAATGTGGTTAAATGGGTCATTATGCAAATTCCTGCCCAAAGAGAGATCCAAATGACGCATATAATCTAGACTACAAGCGGAAAGGTGTAGTAAGATCCTTTGCGACTACTTCATCAGATATCAGACCATCCAATGAAGTTGTATCCGGTACTTTGTTTGTTCACTCATATTTTCCTAATTTTTTTTATACGGTGTCTACACATTCCTTCATCTCTGGGAAATTTTTAGGTAAATTTGAAATATCACCTCAACAAATGAGACACATACATGTTGTTAAAACACCAGGGGGGAATGTCATAGCAAAGAGGAATTATAAGAATCTTTCGATTGCAATATGTGGAAAGTATTTACATATAAACCGTGTTGTTTTACCCATAGTTGAGTTTGATGTTATTCTGGGAATGGATTGGATTTCTGATTATCATGCTAAGATTGACTTTAGAGATAAAGAAGTTTTTTTAGATAGATATTTAGTTTGTATACAAGAATGATCAAATACAATTGATAATTTATCAAGAATATGAGAAAATATTGGAAGATGGAAATGAATGTTATCTTGATCATATTGTTGAAAACTAGGGAATTATTCAAATTAATGATGTTATAGTGTTAAATGAACACCTGATGTTTTTTCTGATGAGTTACTTGGTTTCATAACTGATTGAGAAGTTGAATTCTTAATTGACTTAGTTCCTGATGTTAAGAAAATTTCAAAAACCCCATATCGTATGGCTCCTATATAACTTCTTGAACTGAAAAATCAGTTTAAGGATTTTCTTTACAAAGATTTCATTCACCCTATCACTACATCATGGAGGGATCCTATTTTTTTTGTTAAAAATAATGATGGTTCCATGAGACATTGCATTGATTATAGAGCTTTGAAAAAAACAATATTAAATGCAAGTATCCTTTGTCCCCATATCGATGACTTGTTTGATTAGCTACATGGAGCTCAGTACTTTTCCAAGATTGACTTGAGATATAGATACCATCAGCAGAAGGTGAAAGAGGATGGAATTTTGAAAATATCCTTTTATACTAGATTTGGGCATTATTAATTTGTTGTTATTCCATTTTGATTAACTAATTCACCTCCAATATTCATGAATCTTATGAATAGAGTATTTCATGAGTTCTTGGATAAGTTTGTGGTTGTATTTATTGATGACATTATTGTTTTTTCTAAAAATAAATACGCTCATGAAAAATATCTAAGGGTTTTTTTACAAACATTAAAAGAAAATAAACTGTATGGAAAATTCAGAAAGTGTGATTTTTGGTTGCAACAAATTTATTTTCATGGGAACATTACAAGTAAGGGTGGAATAACAATTGATCCTGCCAAAACAAATGTAGTTGATGACTGGACAAGACCCACAAATGTTACTGTGAATCATAACATTCTTAGGTTAGTAGGTAATTAATTAGGGTTTGTTAAGCACTTTTCACGGTTATCTATCAGGATAACTAAGTTCACACCAAAAGAGGATAAATTTGTTTTCCTAGAGGAATGTGATGTTTGTTTTCTGGACCACAAGAAGAGATTGGTGAATGCTCCAGTTTTGGCCTTACCTTCCCGGAGTGGCATGTTTTTCATCTACAGTGATGCTTCTTCAAAGGGACATGGTTGTGTTTTGATGCAGAATGATCAGTTAATTACCTATCCTTCGAGACAACATAAACCTCATGAGCTAAATTATCCCACACATGATTTGGAATTGGTAGCGGTGGTTTTTGCTTTGAAAATGTGGAGAAATTATTTATACGGAACAAAATGTCAAATATATATATACCATTAAAGTAGGAAGTATATATTCACTCAGAAGGAATTAATCATGAGGTAGAGAAGATGGATAGAACTGATAATTGATTATGACTGCATGATCAGTTACCATCCTGGAAAAGAAAATAATATGGTCGATGACTTATGATGGAAACATCATGTATAATTAACCATTCTACGTTTCGAACATGATCCCTTGATTAATGATTTCATGAATTTTGTCTTAGATGTTGTTGGTGTAGGGAATACCTTTATTTTGATTCTTGTTTTAGTGCAGTCTTCATTGTCTGATTAAATTATGATAGTGAAGAAAAAAGTCTTTGAACTACAGAAAAAGGTAGAATTTGTTAAAATGGGTATGTTTCCTGAATTTAATCTTGATAAAGATTGTGTTTTATGATTTGGTAAAAGGTTGTGGGTGCCTTATGATTCCTAGTTATAAAATGAATTGATATGTGAATCTCATAGTTCCCCATTTTCGGTTCATCCAGGTAGTACTATGATGTATAGAGACCATCGGGGGTATTATTGTTGGGATAGAATGAAAAGAGATATTTCTGATTTTACCATGAAATGTTTGACATGTCAACAGGTTAAAGCAGAGCAACGGTTATCAAAGGGGATGCTTCAACCTTTTCCAGTTCCAGAGTGGAAATGGGGGAATGTATCCATGGACTTTGTGCTGGGATTACCAAAAAATTCTCGAGGTAACAATGCGATTTGGGTTATTGTTGATCAGCTGACAAAAAATTCACATTTTATTTATTTTAGAGATACAATGAATTTGGATCAGCTTTCTTGATTATACCTCAAAGAGATTGTCAGGTTATATGGTGTTCCTCTTTCCATTGTATCTGACCGAGATCCCAGGTTTACTACTATCTTTTGAAGGGACATTAGATGTTGTTGGGAATAGAGTTCAACTTCATTACATCTTTTCATCCTCAATCAGATGGACAGTCAGAACGAACAACTCAAACTTTGGAGGAGATTATTCAAGATTGTTCAATGGACTATCAGGGAAGTTGGGATCGGCATCATTCTTTAGTTGAGTTTTCTTATAATAATAGTTTTCATTCTTGTATTCATATTTCACCTTTTGAGGCCTTGTATGGGAAGTGGTGTCACACTCCAAAATTTTGGGATTAATTCGGTTAAAGAAAGATGATGTGGATAGAATTAGTTGATGAAGTGGATGAGAAAGTGAAGATGATCCAATAGCCCTTGAGGACAGCTCAGAGCAGGCAGAAAAGTTATGTAGATAATTGAAGGAAAGTCGTCTCTTTCGAGGTAGGTGACCATGTTTTCATTAAAATAATTCCTTGGAAATGTGTGATGTGTTTTGGTAAGAAAGGGAAGCTAATTCCATGATTCATCAGTCCTTTTGAAATCATGGTGAATGTTGGAATAGTTTCATACCGCGTATCTTTGACACACATTTTTTTTCAGGTACCCAATGTTTTTTATGTTTTGGTGTTGAAAAATTATGTGCCAGATTCATCAGATGTCTTGTCACGACCCGACCCTACCAGAGATCGAGCTGTAACTACCCCAAGCTCGCCTCCATAGGCCAGGGGCTAGAGACAAGTGCCGAAGGCACAACAACTCGGGGAGGCCATTTCCAAAGAACCTATACACACACACACACAGCACACTAAATGAAAAAGTGCATAGAAAATGAAAAGGCAAGAAAAGAAAAGGGAAACTGCTATATATATACACCACAAATGTGCATCGACCTATAAATAGTACAAAGTAAAATATGAAAGGAAAAAATGGGTAAAAACATGCATCCAACCAGAAAAGGTGCCACAACCTATAAATAGGTAAACAAAAAGAAATAGCTGATGGGTCTCCCACCTAGAACCCGGCTAAGACCACCGCACACTGTCCAAGCTCCCAAGTTCTTATGCTCTACTGAAGTCACCCTCCACCTGTCCGTCGTCTGCAAGGGAACACCATGTGCGGGCAAAGCCCAAGCAGGGGTGAGTATAAAAATACTCAGTAGGATACCCAGAAGGCTCGAGGGAGCAACAAATGAGGTACCGAAGGGTGAGAAGTAGAGTGAACAGGGAAATGTAAAGGAGTGCAACCGAAAGTGATGTAAATAGTACAGTGAAGAGTCCAGCTCAACCAAACAAGGGTAAAGAAGGTAGACTCATCCAGCCACAAGGAGCTGGAAATGGTGAAAAGATGAACTTCCCATCAAGTATTTTCTACCTACAGCAGGATAGTAGACTCGTCCAACCACGAGAAGCTAGACACAGAAATCACGTGGCATATCCCGCGCGTCTTCGCCTCTCCTGGAAGGAGAGTAACCAAACCCAAGAAGTGGGTACTAGAACAAGGTATATATATATATCCTTATGCTCAGCAAGAAGCCTGAACAACGTCATAAGGGGATCTCCATCCCGTAGCTCTGCCCAAGAAAAGTGAGTCTCCAACAGTCCCAGAAGTAACACCATCGATGCCTAGCATCCCGCACGTCTATCCCGAACTACAAGTCAAGGTCTCAATCACAGCACCTCGACACTATCCGCTTTGGGCGGCACTGACTCGCCCGCACGGTTTTGGGTCGCGTCCCAAGGACGCGTCTCGGTGGGGAAAGCGCTCCTCATACTTGAGAGTTCTGGGGGAACGTCAGACCACAACTCGTCACTACCCCGCAGTCGAGAGGTCTCCTCAAAGTCAATATCGTTCCATCACTGACCCGTACAACCAAGGGTCCCACTCTGATAATCACGGAGTAATGCCACAGACTATCCTAGTAGAAAGGACTAAGTCTGGAATGTCAAAGGGTGACCCACTGCCCAGCCCTGCTGGAGGGTAATTCATAATAAGATATCGGGTGACCCACTGCCCAACCCTGTTGGAGGGTAAACCATAATACATCATCAGGCGACCCATTGCCCAGCCCTCCTGGAGGGTAAACATGGAATAAGTCATCAGGCGACCCACTGCCTAGCCTTGTTGGAGGGTAGACCTGGAATAAGTCTTCAGGTGACCCACTGACCATCCTTGCTGGAGGTTTGACCAGGAAGAAGTTGATGGGTGACCCACTTCCTAGCCTTGCTGGAGGGTAAACCCGGAACAAGACGATGGGCGACCAAATGCCCAGCCCTTCTGGAGGGTAGACCCTCAAGAGTCTTCGGGTGACCCACTGCCTAGTCTCTACTAAAGGGTAAACCCTGAACAAGTCGACAGGCGACCCACTGCCCAGCCCTGCTGGAGTGTAGACCTGAAACAAGATGATGGTCAACCCACTGCCCTGCCCTGCTAGAGGGTAGACCCTCATGAATCATTGAGTGACCCGGTGCCTAATCTCTACTAGAGGGTAAACCCTGAGAAGTCGATGAGTAACCCACTGCCCATCCCCACTGGAGGGTAAACCCAGAACTGCTTGGGTAGTCTCTCATGGATGATACAACACTGTCCAACCAAACGCGGAGTGGGTATCACGCAACCATCAAACTCCGGAACAAGACCAGGGGAAACCACTCAACCCTGCTGATCTAAACAATCGAATAAAGAGCCGGGGGAAAAACTCAACCCTGCTGGTCAACAAATGAGAACTGAGGTACCCTCTATGTCACGAGAGGTCAACGGTACGCAAAGCAGAACGTGGAACACACATGGGTCCCACACGACGTGTGGCCCCAAGTCATCCCCAACCAAGCGCACAAATGTTCCTAGGTACCAACATCCACATGTACCTCCCAGCATTCCCGTATACTCCCATTGTATACCACGTTCTATCCGAAAGGCAATCGTGCACACTGCACCCAACGTCAACGCGAAGGCGTGACATAACAACTCCAACCTGCCACCTCAACGGCTGAGGCACAATCAACCACATCTCTTTAAAAACCAACCTCACTCTCCAAGGAGTGCATGCGATTACACACCAAAGGTTCGATACAAAGATGGTAGAACGACGGCCACCGGGGCACCATTCATATTTCTACACTTAATAAGACCGTGATTGAGGCCCCGCAAAACCAAACGGATCACACTATTGTAATCCTCGTCAAAAAACACGCGATATAGACTACTTACTCACCTCAAACAGATTTCCGATGGAAAGGTCTCCAACACCGCCTCACACCCGAACGATGTCCCGTGATCTAGTACCTCGGCCCCGAAAACAGTCGGGTGCATCGCACCATTGTGATCCCCTAGGGAAAACACGTCAAAAGCACTACTCACATGAGTGCAAAAGATATCCAGAGAAAAAAAGTCCATTTTTGCGCACCGCACACGAGCGGTGCTACGTGGGACCCGCTTACCTATCCCAAAACACAACGAACGGATCGCACCATTGCGATCCTCTCGAAAAAGCACACAAGATGGACTATTCACTTGTCAAATACGGTCGCCCTGGGATTGAGATGGAAAAATCACGGTCAATGCCCAAATGTTCCTCGTGGGGACTGCAACATCGTTCCGAATTAGTGCGGGTGGATTGTGCCATTGCAATGCGTTCGGGAAAACACCCAAAAACTGCTACTCATATGCCCTGAACGGACATCTGGTGAAAAGCCGTAAAAACGCTGTACGCAGCTCAAAGAAGGCCCATGGGGACCATGTCTCAATTCCTTATTCAATGCCCAAAACCACCCTAGTAATCTTCGCCCCAGTGCCAGGGTCCCAACTCCGCTGACGGCGCTCAAAACGGACGTCAGACTCGTCCGCGCCGCCCAAAACAAGATCCCCGGAAAAACGTCAATTCACTTAAAGACGTGTCTCGCCTCCGAGGCCCCATGTTTTGGGAATTAAAAATTCCCAAAGCCATCTCAAAAATACCGTCATTCTGTTAGGTCCGTACTGCCACAGACGACACTCAAAACGGACGCCCGTAGCGGAAAATACCGGCGTCCGAAAACTGAGGGGCAAAGCTCCTTGGGCCGGACCGGCCTGGACCGGCCGGTCCGCCCGGCCTAGGCTGGCCCGCGCTGTCCGGCCTGGCTCGGATAGCCTAGCCCGCGGCTTGGCCACGCGTGCCGGAAGTGGACTCGGTCCCCCGCTTGGCCGACCAGCTGAGGCCGGTCCCCGCGTGACGACCCGCACGATGCAGGTGGTGTCCCCTCCACGGGGTCGCGCGCCGTGACCCCGGTTCTCCGTCGCGCTCCGGTGAGCGCCGCCTCACGCCGACGCCCAGCAAACCCGCCAGCACCACACGCCCCGGACTTGCCTGGCCGCTCCACCTCATCCCGAAGCCAGCCTCACCGCCCTGCTGAAGCCCTCGACGCCACGCACCCCGCTGCCGCGCCATCAGCCTTAGTCGCGCCGCCGCTCGAACCCGCCGAAAACCGAAAACCTGCAAACTTTGGCGGATGATTGCGGACGACACGGAGCTCGGAATTCATATCTGAAAGATGCATTGGAAAGGGAATAAACTATTCACGCATTAATAAACTTTGTTCAAAAGTCCAACAGTAATTAAACAGGATTAAACGGGCTCAACGTAGGTGCGGGGAGAATAAAACGAAAATGATAATGCTACCACGTGGGCGTTGCCCGGAGCTTCGCCGCCGAACCGCTGACTTGCCGGAGCTGCCTCACCGGAGCCGCCTCACCGGAGTGGAGGAGGAGAGGATGGAGGAGGAGCTCCTGCCCGTAGATGAAGAAAGGGGGAAGAGAGAGGGGGGGTTAAGTGTTTAAATAGAAACACACTTAACCACTCGCCCGCCGGCCCGTACCCGAACCTCCGGTGGGGTTGAGGTCAAGCATCCCCTAGGACAAACACCACCTTCCAAGCACAAAAGAGGTATTGGAATTTTAATCCGAGGCCCCGTTCAAATGTTATTAAACTGAACGCCCGAGGCCTCCAAATTACGAAAACGCCCCTGGGGCCATTTTTCATAGACGTGTCGCGCCTGCAAAACCTACACCCCTTCTAGGGTAAATGGCACATTCTGAACTCAACGGTGCCCTCGGTTTTCCAATCCGAGCCATAGTTTAAGAGATACTTGAGCTTCACCCTTAAACGGATAATTTAATTATTTAATTTATCTGTTTCTCATTCCGGAAGCGAGCGAGGGGTTCCAGCGTCCCGCGCCGACATACCTGATGTCATTCCTACGGTAAACACCCCATTACGGACTCATCGGTAGACTCAGATATCTGATCCAGATCACCGTTTAGGAGTTAACCCATTTATTTGGCGTTTACAGTGTGAACACACTGAAAATTTAATTCTAGCCACTCCGGGGCTTGGAATCGCACGACGTCTGAAGGCGCTGCTCTGAAATAATATCAAGAATATTCCAAATACTTTTTCAGAAAAACTGGTTTCTTAAATCATTCCCTCCATCAAGATTTTTGTCCCTGAAAAGAAAAACTCGCGAATAATCTCAGGGTACGAAGCCCGCACCTGGATCCTCCATACCCAAAAGAACTTATGCACAGCTCTGCACCACCGCACAAATACCAAAGGATTTGATCCATTCACATGTGGTCTTCCCTCACCGATGTCGTGCATAAGAGCACACACACCTCTTCTCAGGTGAGCCACATGGGAGACATCGTGCACCTACTCTAGACTATGGGGTTAGGACAAGGTGGTAGGGAACCTCACCATCCCTAGCACAGTCTCAAACGGACCGAAAACTCTCGGGGGTATATCACCACCACGAACGAACCTCTACATCGCATGCTGTGACTGGATTCACCGCCGCACCTGGAACAAGGCCCGATGATTCCCTCCTTCAGAATATCCATATGGTGAAACACCCAAGGATATCTGGTCACACAAGGTTCCACAGTCGATGTCCCACAACCAAGGCTCTCTTACATGCTCGAAAAGCGAAAGAGTCGACACCATCCACTAGAGAAAAAGGTCCCATGCTTTTTACCTTTCCAACACAGGGTTACACCGATGCCCCGTGCCACCCTGGTAATAACTCAAACAAGGAGCCGGGAGAAAATAATTCCACACACAGAATCTACCAATTCTACTGCAAAAAGTAGAAGAGCTGTAGAGCGTTCCTCTTACCACCACATTCCCCGTAGGATCGTAGACATCCAAAGCTCGTGGTTATCCGCGGGCCCAACGGTAAACTCCCAGATCCGGTCGTGGACCACCTAGTGGTGATGAGAAGACCTCGTAAATTCATCCCCCACTTGCAGCTCCTCCCGCTCCCCTGCTAGAACCACCTCTCTGGGTACTACTCCGATCACGGCGCTGCCTCTGTTGTAGTTGTGTGCCTGATGCCTACCTGAAGCTCTCAGCAACTATGGTCGGGCAGTCTCGTGCCAGGTGATCTCGCCCATCATAAGCATATCATTGTCGCTCCCTGAGCTGTCCTGGTGCCCTCCGGCGCCACTGTGGTGTATGAACACGGCCCGGAGCCCACTCATAGAAGGGAACCCTCAGCTGAGGCCCTGCACTTTTCTGCCATAGTGGTATATGACCACGTCTCCGAAAACGGCAGTGGAAAGGCCACCTACGTCGTGGTCCTGTCCTCCAGCGCCTGCTAGCTATGACAGAAGTCTCGGCTCCGTCATGCCCACTGCCACTACCAACCGCAAAACATGACAGAAAGCTCTCTGTCACCAACGCCTGCTCTGGAACCCCGAAATATGTGGAAATCCCCAAGGGTACTATGACAACACGAATCTCTTGGCAGATACCCTACTTAAACTTCCACGCTCTGATTTTGTCACCATTGAACAGGTTGGGGTAAATGCCTGCACAGTCTGCAAAACTAGCCATGTACTCAGCCACTATCATCCCTCCCTACTGAAACTGCAGGAGCTCCTGAATCCAAACGGAGTGTAAGCATGAGGGGAAAACTCATCATGAAACAACAACTGGAAGTCACCCCACTAAAGTGATTACTCGTCAAGAAACTGAGTCACTAGATTCCACCAACGCCGATCTGCTCCATGAAAAAGGTTGGCTGCCAAATCCACTCTCCGATCTGCTGGCGTCTGCACAAGCCTAAAAAGGCGAACCAATGTCTCTAGCCAAACCTCTACTGCCTGAGGGTTTGGCTCACCACTGAACCTCAATGGTCTCTGCCGCTGAAACTCACGGAGTGCGCTCAACCTACGCTCACACTCAGCCTACTCTACTGAAGCTGTCTGCTGCTCAACAGGTGGGGGTGCTACTACCAGCCCACCCAGAGAAAGGGCTCGCATGATGGGTCCTAGACTAAGGCATCATAGATCACTAGGTCGTCTTCACGAACCAAAGCTGGTATCCTGGCTGGCTGTCTTTTCGAAGACATCCTGAATATTATCAAGGAGTGCCGCAGTCAGATGAGAATATATGTATATACCAATAACAACAACGATGGGGAGCTGACTCAAGAAGGAAAGTCAAGACTCCGTCCTATGTGATGTACAAACCAATTTCCCTGCAACAAGTGTCTCAGCATGCCGAGTCGACAAGCGGGTTATCAGGGTCCTGGTGAATGGATATGCCGGCCGCCGCACCATCACTGGACTCCTTGGCTTGAGAGCCGCTCTTGAGACACGTTGACATTGTTTCCCTAAATCCCAACTAGTTCCTTTTATTTTAGGGAAGTCCGATCAACATCCCAAGGAACGAACCTACCTTTGATACCATTTTTTCATGACCTGACCCTACCCGGGCTCGAGCCGCAACTACCCAAAGCCCGCCACCATAGGCCAGGGGCAGGCGACCAGCACCGAAGGCACAATAACTCGGGGAGGCCTTTACCTAAGAACCTGTACACACACGTGCAACACACTCAATGCCAAAGTGCATAGTAAAAGAAAAACAAGTAAAGAAAAGGGCAACTGTTATATATATATACCACAAATGTGAATCGACCCCTAAATAGTACAAAGTAAAAGATGAAAGGAAAATGAGAATAACACGTGTGCCACCAGAAAGGGGCCACAACCCGGAAAATGGTAAACAAAAAGAAATATCTAACATGTCTCCCACCTGGAACCTGGCTATGACCACCACACGCGGTCCAAGCTACCGAGCTCCTATGCTCCACTGAAGT
Source organism: Viscum album (assembly GCA_963277665.1). Classification (NCBI taxonomy): domain Eukaryota; kingdom Viridiplantae; phylum Streptophyta; class Magnoliopsida; order Santalales; family Viscaceae; genus Viscum; species Viscum album. Next base: position 1,435,377,562 of record OY728163.1, read on the forward strand.
CACACTCCAAATGTCTGTCGTCTATAAGGGCAAACCAAGTGTAGGAAAATCCCAAGCAGGGGTGAGTATAAAAATACTCAGTAGGATACCTCGAAGGCTCGAGGGAGTATCAAAGGGGGTACCGAAGGGTGAGCAGTAGAGGGAACAGGGAAAAGTAAAGGAGTACAACCGAAAGTGATGTAAAGAGTACAGTGAAGAGTCTAGTTAAACCCAACAAGAGAAAAGAAGGTAGACTCGTCCAGACACAAGGAGCTAGAAACGGTGAGAAGATGAACTTACCGTCAAGTCTTCTCTACCTATAGTATGAGAGTAGACTCGTACAACCACGAGAAGATAGACACAGAAAGCACGTGGCATACCCCGTGCATCTTCGCCACTCCTTGAAGGAGAGTAACCAAACCCAAGATGTGTGTACTAGAAAAAGTTATATACATATCTTATGCTCAGCAAGAAGCCCAAACAACGTCGTAAGGGGATCTCCATCCCGTAGCTCAGCCCACGAAAAGTGAGCCGCCAACACTCCCAGAAGTAACACCATCGATTCCCAGCATCCCGCACGTCTGCCCCAAACTACAAGTCAAGGGCTCAATCACTGCACCTCCACAATATCCGCTTTGGGCAGCACTGACTTTCCCGCACGGTTTTGGGTCACGTCACAAGGATGCATCTCGGTGGGGAAGTGCTCATCGTACTTGAGATTTCTAGGGGAACGTCATACCACAACTCGTCACCGCCCCACAGCCAAGAGGTCTCCTCGAAGTCAAGATCGTTCCTTCACTGACACGTACAACCAAGGGTCCCGCTCCGATAATCACGAAGGAAAGCCACAGACTAGCCTAACAGAAAGGTCTGAGTTTGGAATGTCAACGGGTGACCCACTGCCCAGCCCTACTAAAGGGTAATTCATAATAAGATATCGGGTGACCCACTGCCCATCCATGCTGGATGGTAATCCATAATACATCATCATGAGACCCACTGTCCAGCCCTACTGGAGGGTAAACCTGGAATAAGTCATCAGGCGATCCACTGCCCAGCCTTACTCGAGGGTAGACCTGGAATAAGTCGCCAGCCGACCCACTGCCCAACCTTATTAGAGGGTAGACCTGGAAGAAGTCGACGGGTGGCCCACTGCCCAGCCCTGCTGGAGGGTAAACCCGGAACAAGACGACGTGCAAACCATTTCCCAGCCCTGCTGGAGGGTAGACCCTAAAGAGTCGTCGGGTGACCCACTTCATAGTATCTGCTAGAAGGTAAACCCTGAACAAGTCGACATGTGACCCACTACCCATCCCTGCTGGAGTGTAGACCTGAAACAACACGACGGGCGACCCACTGACCATCCCTGCTGGTGGGTAGACCATCAAGAGTCATCGGGTGACCCACTGCCTACTCTCTACTAGAGGGTAAACCCTGAGAAGTCGATGAGTAACCCACTGCCCAGCCCCGCTAGAGGGTAAACCAAGAACTGCTCTGGCCATCTCTACTGGATGATACAACAATGGACAGCCGAACGCGGAGTGTGTATCGCTCAACCATATGACTCCGGAACAAGACAATGGGAAACCACTCAACCCTACTGATCTAAACCATCGAGCACAGAGATGAGGGAAAACTCAACCCCGCTGGACAACAAATGAGAACCGAGGGACCCTTTACGTCGCGAGAGGTCAAAGGTACACAAATAAGAATATGGAACACACATGGGGCCCACACGACGTGTGGCCCCAAGTCAACCCCAACCAAGCGCACAAACGTTACCAGGTACCAACATCCACATTTACCTCCTAGAATTCCCGTATACTCCCAGAGTATACCACGTTCCAGCCCAAAGGCTATCGTGCACATGGCACCCAACGTCAATGCAAAGGCGTGACATAACAACTCCAACCTGACACCTCAATGGCTGAGATATAGTTAACCACATCTCTTTAAATACCAAATTCACTCTACCAGGAGTTCCCGAGATCACACAGAAAAGGTCCGCTACAAACATGGTAGAAGGAACACCACCGAGGCACCTTTCATATTTCCATAATTAATAAGACTACGTACGAGGCCCCTCACATCCAAACAGATTGTACCGTTGTAATCCTCGCGAAAAAGCACGCAGGATAGACTATATATAGGCCTCAAACGGATATCCGACGGAAAGGTCGCCAACACCGCCTCACGCCCGAATGACGTCTCGTGATCCCGAGCCTCGGCCCCGAAAACAGTCGGGCGCATCGCACCATTACGATCCCCTCGGGAAAACAAGTCAAAAGCACTACTCACACGAGTGCAACGGATATCCGGAGAAAAAAGTTCATTTTGGAACACCGCAAACGAGCGGTGATACGTGGGACCCGCTTACCAGTACTGAAACACAACGAATGGATCACAACATTGCGATCCTCTCAAAAAAGCACACAAGATTGACTATTCACTTGTCCAATATAGTCGCCCGGTGATAGAGATGGAAATACCACTATCAACACCCAAACGACCCTCGTGGGGCCTGCACCATCGTGCTGAATTAGAGAGTGCTGATTGCGCCATTGCAATTCCCTCGTCAAAAAACCCAAAAATGACTACTCATATGCCCTGAACGGACATCTGGTGAAAAACCCGCAAAAACGCTGCACGCAGCTCAAAGACGGCCCCTGGGGCCCATGTCTCAATTCGAACATCAATGCCTGAAACCACCCTGGAAAGCTTCGCCCTAGAGCCAGGGTCCCAAGTACGCTAACGGCGCTCAAAATGGACGTTAGACGCGTCTGCACCGTCCAAAGCAAGATCCTCGGAAAAACATCAATTCAGTTAAAGACGTGTCTCACATCTGAGTCCACTCGTTTTGGGAATTAAAAATTCCCAAAACCATCTCAAAAAGGCCGCCTTGCTGTTAGGTCCGCACTTCCGCAAATGGAACTCAAAACGGATGCCCGTAGCGGAAAATACGGGTGTCCAAAAACTGAGGGGCTAAGCCCGTTGGGCTGGACCGGCCTTGACCGGCCGGTTCGCCCGGCAGGGGCCGGCCCGCGCTGGCAAGCCTGGCTCACATGGCCTGGCCTGCCGCTTGGCCTCGCAGGCCGGCGGTGGACCCAGTCCCCCGCTCGGCCGACCGGGTGAGGCCAGTCTCCGCGTGACGACCCGCACGACGCAGGTCGTGTCTCCTCCGCGGGGTTACGCGCCGCGACCCCGGTTCTCCGTCGCGCTTCGGTGAGCGTCGCCTTGCGCCGACGCCCAGCAAACCCACCAGCGCCACATGCCCCCGGCCTCGCCTGGCCGCTCCACCTCGGCCTGAAGCCAGCCTCGCCGCCCTGCTAAAGCCCTCGACGCCCATGGAGCTCAGAATTCGAATCTGAAAGATGTGATGGAAAGGGAATAAACTCTACTACGCTTTAATTAGATTTTTTTCAAAAACCCAACATCAATTAGAAATGATTAAATGGGCTCAAATTAGCTGCCGGGAGAATAAAACGAAAATGATAATCCTACCGCGTGGGCATTGCCCGGAGCTTTTCCATTGAACCGCTACCTTGCCGGAGCTGCCTTGCTGGAGCCGTCTTACCAGAGTGGAGGAGGATAGGATGGATGAGGAGCTCCTTCCATTAGATGATGAAAGGGGGAAGAGAGGGGGGGGGGTTAAATGTTTAAATAGGAACACACTTAACCACCCGCCCGCCGGCCCGAACCCGAACCTCCGGCGGGGTCAAGGTCAAGCATCCACTAGGAAAAACACCACCTCCCGAGCACAACCGCAGTCTCGTAATTTTAATCCGAGGCCTCGTTCAAATGATATTAAACTAAACGCCTGAGGCCACCAAATTATGAAAACGCCCCTGGGGCCATTTTTCACAGACGGGCTACGCCCACAAAACATACACCCCTCCTAGGGTAAACGACACATTCTGAACTCAACGGTGCCCTCAGTTTTCCAATCCGAGCCACCTTTTAAGAGATACTTGATCTTCACCCTTAAACGAAAAATTTAATCATTTAATTTATCTGTTTCTCATTCTGGAAGCGAGCGAGGGGTTCCAACGTCCCACACCGACATACCTAATGTCGTTCCTAGGGTAAACACCCCATTTCAGACTCATCCGTACAATCGGATCTTTGATCCGGATCACCGTTTAGGAGTTAACCCATTTGTTTGGCGTTTCAAGTGTGAACACACTGAAAATTTAATTCTGACCACTCCGGGGATCAGAATCGCACGACTTCTGAAGGTGCTGCTCTGGATTAATATAAAAAATATTCCAAAGTCATTCGCAGAAAAAACTTGGTTCTTACATGTCTTGAACCCAGATGCATTTTCTCTAGAAGCGAACCATTCTTATGAAGATAAAAAAGTTTAGATTCTTTATCTATGGGAACATGTATTGAGGAATAAGGTAATCCACTAGGTAAAGGTTTTGTGGAAAAACCACATGGTTGATGAAGCAACATGGGAGTCTAAGAATTATATGAGGGAAATGTACCATCAGTTTTTTAATATGTAAATAAAATTGTATGGACGAATTTTTTAGAATGTGGGGAAAACGTAACACACCAATTATTTATAAAAAACAATTGAAATGCATGAAACTTTTTTAAAATTTAGATATTTGTAACTATGATTTAAAATATAACTTTTCAACTTTATGTTTTGATTTTCAAGAAACTATCATCTACAATTGTGTTTAGTATGTTATTTTCAGTCTATTTGAACCAAAATGTTTTTTAGTGAATAGTAACATACCCTTTTTGTAACACCCCAATCTCCCACGGTACATTTCTCTTTGAATAATATAGTAGCGTGTGTTGTACAAAACTTCGAGTTCCAACAAACACCACAACAAATCAAACTAATAGTTATGAATAGTAATATCCACATTTTGACATTTTATAAATTTTATATTTCAAAATGGACTTTATTTTTGGATTCGGAATATCGAAATTAGATTAGGGTGAATTTTTGGTATTTTTCTGAAAACATTCAATTTTTGATGAATAGTGAAAAAACACTGAGTTATAGTTTAAAACCATAATTTTATTTAAATAATTATTTATTTTATATAAATTTAAATAAGGTCAAAATAGATACATACTACCTATATAGTTCAATGTAATTCATTGGAGTTAGTTTATAATAATTTTTGATATTTAAAAAATTTATTGAACTTTTCACCGTCTTTTACCCATCTCCAAGGAGAATTTGAAAAATTCACATGAAGCATAATTTTACCACTTCTGTGAGTGGAATTTCGAAAATATGAGAGACACAGTTAATATCAAGGATTAAAATGTGGTTCAATAAGATAAAAATAATTTTTGGTGAATAGTAACTTTTTACTTATATTTACCACGTTTAAAAGTAAATAGGGAAAATAAGGGTAAAATTGATATTAATATTACCCTAAAACATGTTCTAATACTATTGGACAAGTCTATCTCTACCAAAAACAACCTTAGGAATAAAATATTATCATTTAGTTCAACTTGCATTAGATAAGGACATTTATTATTATTTAATTCAAAGAAAAGTTAAAAGAGTTAAAATCAAAGTTTAATAACTAAAAAACTTTTAATATAGGGTTATACAGAATATAAATTAGATTATAAATATTCATTAGAAATTTAAAAAGATTTCATACATAATGGTGTTTTATTTATAATATTTAGACATTAAATAAATTAATTTATTTTTGACACAATGATGATGCAGTAATTACCGTATTAATGGAAGATTAAGATAAATGATATTATAAATACCCTATTAAATGTAATTTGGGATTTTTTATGAATTAGAATAATATTATAGGTTAATAAGACATATTTTTATTGGTTATATGAATGTTTTTTGAAGTAATAATGCTTTTATGAATTTATCAGAAACAACATACCCAATAGGGTCAAAATGACATAAAAGATTTTTTTAAAAAATATTTTATTATTAACTGATATTCTATTTCTAAAAATCTATGGTTCAACCAAAGGAAATATATCATGATAGGTGTATCATTAATGGACCACTTGGGGGGTCTATTGGAAGATTAGAGTAAGTTTATTAACCATATAATATAAAAATACAAAGAGACATGGTAAATGTCAAAATAATTAACTAGGAGTTAAAACTAAAAGATAAGGTTAAAAAAGTTACCCAAACCGGTCTAAAACCTATTGGTTGAGTTTATTTGGACCCATCCCCTCATTAGACTCGAAATATATCAATTTTGATCCATTATAAACCAAATATGAATTTATAAAAAATAATAGTTTAACTTTTTCCTAAGGTGCCCATCACCCCTCTTATAAAAGGGAACTCCCCATTCACTCCAATTCACACATTCTAAGACATTTGGATTGGCCAACCCCTGCCCAAAATACCCTCTAAACTATCCTCCCCTCAACCAAGAGGCCTTATTTTGATCATAAAGCCAACTTACGGATCATTTTGATTAAATAAAAAGGAAGAACCTGCAGAAGAGGTAATGATTTCACCACCCTCTTTCAAGTTCCTTTCTTCTTCCACTTCCTTTTTAATTGTTGTTTAAATTATAAAATAATAACTCCAATATATTATATAAACTTTGATGTTATAATAATTGTGGTACAACCAAATTAATTATTCTATCCACCCTTTGAATGACTTGTCAACATACATGTGTACGTACGGCTTACCGTCTCCACGTCGTGGTGTAATTGTTATTCAATACATCATTATTTGGATGGGTATAATAATGATGTGTATTTGATGTAAATAATAAAAATAAAATTATAATGGTTATGTATATATGATATACCATCCAATTATATATTATTTTAATATTAAAAGAATGATATATTTGCTCGTGCGTACGTAGGGATTACCGTCTCCACGACGCGATGAGATTCATTTCCACATTCACCATTCATCAACGATTATAAAAAAACATATATTACTAATAAGTATGTCATATAAGACATAATAATGCAACTAGAGATATATATCTATATATATACTTACATATATCTTATTCACTTAGTTTCATTCAACACGATGTGAAAACGGAAACAACATTTATACGTACGTACGGACTACCGTCTCCATAAACGGTTTTTTTCAATTTCATATATATCTCTATAATACATATTTATATTCTAAATATATATGATATTTTCATCATTTTTTATATTCGTTAAGTATTTAAATCATGATCTAAGTGATATAATCAAGAGTAACATGTTAAAACACGTACGATAAAGAAAGCGATTATTACCCGAAATGTTAATTTAACATGGAAATTATTATTAAATGGGTAGTATAAAGGCCTAAATGAATAATGTATGATATCATAAATATTAATATTGTTCTGGTATAATTTATTATCATACTATGATCTTCATACATGAGGTTAAACGTACCCATGACTAAAGGAATGTTCCAGGTAAGGATTAATTCATCAATATCATTATTATTTGAGATTGTTTATGTGTAAGTATATACTGGTATATTTTTATCATCCAAGTCCATTTTCATAAAAATGATTTCAAAATGAATATTTTAATGATTTTTGAAATGTAATCTTTATCAAGTTCATAATTTTAAATCTTTTAAAGATTTATCTTTCTAATCATTTTTAAATAATGTCAATTTTTTCAAAATAAATTTATGGATTTATTTATATGGACATGTTTGTTTTGAAATGATAATTATTTTCAAAAGATTCAATGTGGTATGGGACACTTTGATTCAAAAATCTCTTTTCAATTACATCCTTTATAAATGTGTGACTTATAAATGATTTTACAAAAATGATATTCCTCTCAAAAAGTTTTACTCATCATTTTCAACTATGTCTGCATCCTTTACTAGATATTATTTTTGATTTAGGATGTTTTATTATAATACAATATTCCATGTTGTATGGAATGAGTTATGATATTTTTGATTGTGGATGTTCTATTTTATACCATTCATGGTTTATGGTTAATGTATTGACATTTCATATGCTAGTTTTAATACGAATGTTTATATTATGTTTAAACTTTTTCAAATGAGGAATGTAGTGGGCTTAGTAAGTGATGGGTGGAGCCTGCCTTAGCTCCTCAATGCATTGGTAGGTCTCATGAGACTAACTAGTTTCTTGGAACAAGGCCATGACAAAAGGTTTATTTATATTTTTGGCACGAGGCCTTGATAATGTGGTAATGATGTCCGGTATTAGGCATTCCCTCATTGTGAAATTAGTTATTACATGTGATTATTTATCTTGTAGAATATCAATGTGCTAGTTTATATGGTAATGTTTCATTTATATTTACCATATTATGTTCAAGTTTATTTTTAAAAGGCTGTTGTTTTTATTACACATCTTGCCTTAAAAGATTATAGCTTCCACTAAATTATTTACCCTTACCGAGAATCTGAGCTCACCCCTTTCTTATGTTTTATTTTCCTAGGATTACAAGAAGTGTATTATGATTGATATGAAGGGTTAAGATAAAGGAAAAAAATGGAATTCTCAAAGAAAAATCTATGCTATGTTTTATGCTTCAAATTTTAATGTAACTTTAATGTATGTAATCTATTTTCCATGACTGCTAAACTGATCAGTCCTTCGGTACTTGATTCCTTGTAATCGTGCCACTGTATTAAAATAATGCACCCGCTCTGGGTAACAGGGGTCGGGGCGTTACAGTTGGAATCATAGGATGTTTATAAATAACCTTGGAAGCTAGATTTAGATAAACTCTAATTAGAGGACATAGAACTAAGATAGAATTTGAGGATTAGTATAGTATAAATTCCTAAACTTTTGTTAATGTAGAGATTTTGTGAGTTTTCCAAGAAAATACATCTCACTCTGGATACGAGCAGGTAGAGGCAGATCTGGCACAAATGTACCTATGGGTAAAACCCTATAACACCGCTTTGAGATAGAATTGAATGGGAACTAGTGCATGACAACAGGCCTTGCTACACTCTTGGTTACGACACTCCCTGGGGATATGATTAGGACTATTCTCATATTCATTAAAAAACTATGAATGGTTTATGCGTATATATCTCCTCAAAGAAAACCATTCTGTGATTATCGATTATATCCATAAATAGTTCAATTTATGTTAGGTATTTGACATGTTTGGAATTATGAATTGTGATTCATAAACTGACCTAGTGTATGCCATTGTTTAGAAATGGTGCCCAGTAGAAGGAATGATAACTCTAGCAATACGTATGATCGAAAGAGTAAGAAGGGTCATATCAATCATGGTATTATCCAACATTTATAAGGAAAATAGTCTCCCATGTATTCTCAACATCTGAAGAAATAATATCATATGTTAGTAAAATAAGTAAAGAATTATTTGAGTCCTATGGGTTGAAAGGGAAGCAAGAGAAGAAAATGATGGTTGAGAGAATGATGGATAAAGGGAACAGGGGAAAGAAGGATTTTCCCATATGTGATCAATGTGGAAATAATCCCCTTGGTAAATGCTTGATGGAAATGGGTGTTTATTAAAAGTGTAGTGAAAAAGGAAACCAAGTACGTGATTGCAAGGGTAAGAAAAAGTTTTCAAATGTAAAATGCTTCATCTACAAGGTGTTGAGACACTACGCGAATCAAGGTCCTAGTCATAAGAGTATACAACAAATGATGTTATAGGATAATAATCGTGTTATGATACTACCTCGGATGAAGATGAATGACTAGTGTTCTTATGTTGTTATTATAGAGTTATTTCATTTGATTGCCGTATCAAAAATATACTGGTTATATGAATTATGGAGATAAATAAGGATTGTATTGCAATACTATTTTATTGAGGATTTGAGATTATAGTGAGCGACACTTTTGGTAAAATACATGCTTGAAGGAAAGGTAATCCTTAATATGGTCCCAATATTGAGGTAGTGATTTTGAAATAAGATATTGTTGATTTTAATAAATTATATTAGATATTCTTGACAACCTTGAAACTGATTAATGATTTTTCATTATTGGTGTTTACATCATTTTTGGATAGAATGAGTATATCCAGTATTCTATAAAGAACAAGGGAGCATGAATGTAATTAAGAAGGTTTTATGGTAATTCACGATGATACCATGTTTTGAAATAATACATGATGAAGGTGTTCACATGTTATTACGTGGAAAAAAGGATCCTCATTGTGTTTAACTTCCTTATAAATTTTGGACTGTGAGTTTGGAAAGATTTATTTTGGATAAGTCAAAAGGTTGGAATGGATTAAGATACTATTTTTATTGTTATTTTCTGATTTTTATAAAAAGGACAACACGCAGAACGTGTGACAACCTGTCGCGTTGGAAAAAGCTGCGGGAATCGAACCCACAACCACAGTGCGATTGGGATTTATCACCTACCATTGGACTACGTGATGTTCCTAGATGGTATAATGTTGTTGCTTTTTAATGGTTATGATATGTGATTTATAAATTCATTATATTGGGAACCCTATATGATTAGGATAAATAGAGTATTTTTAAGTTTTGGAGTGAAAGATGAGTTTGTGGTAGAAAATTATTAATAGATAAAACTCTAAGTATAAGGTAATTATATCTCCTTATGATCTTATCTAATCTCATAAATAAATTTCTCAACATTAAGAAAAGGAACATAGAACAAAAACGTTGTCTTAGATGGTACCTTTGATCATCACAAATTTATAGCTTTGTGATTGTTGGTCTTTTCATAGCCATATTCTCTACCACTCTCCATCAGATATTGATTGTTATATTTCTCTTCCTTACATGATTTCCTACATATAACCCTAGTATGTGTTATTTTCAGTAACCTTCATACTTACCACTCTTTATTTTAAATAGAGGCCTCATTAATCCATTTTTCCATGTGGGATTCCAGCTTTGATATTTTGAAATATCAAACCCAAGATTCCAATACCGAGCAAAAATTATGAGGATGCAATTTATTGAATATGGGGATAATGTATCACCCCAATCTCCCATGGTACACTTCTCTTTGAATAATACAGTAGCGTGTGTTGTACGCAAATTCGAGTTCTAACAAACACCATAACCAATCAAACTAGCCGTTATGAATAGTTATACCCACTTTTTGAATTTTTTTAAATATTATATTTCATAATGGACTTCATTTTTGGATTTGGAATATCGAAATTATCTTAGGGTGAGTTTTTGGTATTTTTCTGAAAACATTCAATTTTTTATGAATAGTGAAAAACACTGAGTTATAGTTTAAAACCAGATTTATATTTAAATAAATATTTATTTATTTAAATTTAAATAAGGTAAAAATAGATACATAATACCTATATAAGTTCAATGTAATTCATTAAATTTAGTTTAGAATAATTTTAGATAAATAAAAATTTTATTGAACTTTTCACCATCTTTTACCCATCTCCTAGGAGAATTTTCAAATTCACTTAAAACTTAATCTTACCGCTTCAATGAGTGGAATTTCGAAAATCCAAGAGACATGGTTAATATCGTAGAGTAAAATGTGGTTCAATAGGATTAAAATAATTTTTGGTGAATAGTAACTTTTTACTTTTATTTACCACGGTTAAAAGTAAATAGGGCAATTAAGGGTAAAAATGATATTAATATTACACTAACACATGTTCAAATTCTATTGGACAAGTGTATCTCAACCAAAAAAAATCTTAGGAATAAAATATTATCATTTAGGTTTAGTTGGATTAGATTAGGACATTTATTATTATTTAATTCAAAGAAGAGTTAAAAGAGTAAAAATCAAAAATTAATAACTAAAACAATTTTAATATAGGGTTATACAGAAAATAAATTAGATTATAAATATTCATTAGAAATTTAAAAATATTTCCTACATAATGGTATTTTATTTATAATTTTTAGACATTAAATAAATTAATTTTTTTTTGACACAATGATGATGCAGTAATTACAGTATTAATGAAAGATTAAGATAATTGATATTATAATTACACAATTAAATGTAATTTGACTATTTTTATGAATTACAATAATATTATAGGATAATATGACATATAATTATTGGTTATATGAATTTTTTTCGATGTAATAATGATTTTATGAATTTATCAAAAACCAAATACCCAATAGTGTAAAAATTGACATAAAAGAGTTTATTAAAAACATATTATATTATTAAATGATATTCTATTCCTTAAAATCTACTTTTCAGCCAAAGGAAATATATTGTGATACGTGTATCAATAATGGAACACTTGGGGGTCTATTGGAAGGTTATTGTATGATTATCAACCATATAATATAAAAATACAAAGAGACATGGTAAATGTCAAAATAATTAACTAAGAGTTTAAACTAAAATATAAGGTTAAAAATGTGACCAAAACATTTATAAATCCTATTGGTAGAGTGGATTTCGTCCCATACCCACCTTTTCCTAGAAATAAATCAATTTGGATCCATTATAAACTGAATATGAATTTATTATAAAATAATAGTTTAACTTTTTCTGAAGGTGACCCTCACCCCTCTTATAAAATGGAACTCCCCTTCACTCTAATTCACACCTTCTAAGAAATTTGGTTCGGCCAACCCCAGACCATATACACTCTCAAATATACTCCCTTCATCCTAGAGGCCTTACATTGATCATAAAGCCAACCTAAGGAGCCATTTTGGATAAATAAAAAGGAAGAACCTGAAGAAGAGGTAATGATTTCACCACCCTCTTTCATGTGCCTTTCTTCTTCCACTTCCCTTTTCTTTGTTGTTTCCATTATAAAATAATAACTGTAGTATCTTATATATACTTTGATAATATTATAATTGTTTTATTACCAACTTCATTATTCAATCCACCATTTGAATGACTTTTCACCATACATGCTTATGTACGTCTAACCGTCTCCACATCGTGGTGTAATTGTTATTCAATACATTATTATTTGGATGGGTATAATAATGATGTTTATTTGATGTAAATAACAAATATAAAATGATAAGGGTTGTGTATATATGATATACCATCCTATTATATATTATTTTAATATCAAAAGAATTATATTTTCACTTGTGCGTACGTAGGGATTACAGTCTCCACGACATGATGAGATTCATTTCCACGTTCACCATTCATCAACGACTATAAAAAATTATATTACTAATAAGTATGTAATATATGAAATAATAATTCTAATTGAGATATATATATATATATATACTTACATATATATATTTCACTTAGTTTCATTCAATACGATATGAAAACGAAAACATCATTTATGCGTACGTCCGGACTACCGTCTCCATAAATGTTGTTTTTCAATTTAATATATATGTCTATTATACATATTTATATTCTAAATATATATGATATATAAATCATGTTTTATATTCTGGAATTTTTTAAATCTTGATCTAAGTGATACAATCAAGAGAAACAATTTAAAACACGTACGGTAAAAAAGAGATTATTACCCGAAATGTTAATTTAACATGGAAATTATTATTAAATGGGTAGTATAATGGCAAAAATTAATAATGTATGATATCATAAAAATTAATATGGTTCTGGTATAATTTAATAACATACTACGATCTTCATACATGAGGTTAAATGTACCCTCGACTAAAGGAATGTTCAAGGTAAGGGTTAATCATCAATCTCATTATAATCTGAGATTGTTTATGTGTAAGTATTTATAGGGATATTTTTATCATCCATGTCCAATTTCATAAAAATGATTTCAAAATGAATATTTTAATGATTTTTTAAAATTAATCTTTATCAATATCTGAATTTTAAAGTTTTTAATGATTTATCTTTCTAAAGATTTTTAATTAATGTCTATGTTTTCAAAATGAATTTAACGATTTATTTATATGGACATGAATGTTTTGAAATGATAATTCTTTTCAAAAGTTTAAAACAAGTATGGGAAACTTTTATTCAAAAATATTTTTTCAATTACATCTTTTATAAATGTGTGAGTTTTAAATGATTTTACAAAAATGCTATTTCTCTCAAAAAATTTTACTCATCATTTTCAATTATGTCAGCATGCTTTTCTGGATATTATTTTTGATTGAGGTTGATTTATTATAATACAATCGTCCATGTTTTTTTGAATGAGTTATGATATGTTTGACATTGGATGTTCTATTTTTATACCATTCATGGCTTATGGTTAATGTATTTACATTTTGTATGCTCGTTTTAATACGAATGTTTATGTTATGTTTCAACTTTTTCATGTGAGGAATAAAGTGGTATTAGTAAGTTATCGGTGGAGCCCTCCATAGCTCCTCGATGAATCAGTATGTATCATGAGACAAACTAGTGTCTTAGAACCAGGCTTTGACAAAACCTTTATTTGTAGTCTTGGCACGAGGCCTTGACTATATTGTAATGATGTTCAGTATTTAGCATTCCATCATTGTGAAATTAGTTATTACATGTTATTATTTTAATATCAGAATATCAATGTTCATGTTTATATGGTACTGTTTCATTTATATTTACCATATTATGTTCAATTTTATGTTTAAAAAGCTGTTTTTTATTACACATACTGCCTTAAAAGATTATAGCTTCCGCTAAATTATTTACCCTTACTGAACATCTGAGCTCACCCCTTTCTTATGTTTTATTTTCACAGGATTAGAAGAAGTGTTTTATGATTGATATGTAGGGTTAAGCTAAAGAAAAAAATGGAATTCTAAAAGAACTATTATGTTGTGTTTTATGCCTCAAATTATAATTTAATGTTAATGTATGTAATCTATTTTTCAAGACTGCTAAACTGATCAGTCCTTCGGGACATGATTCCTTGTAATCGTGCCAATGTATTAAAATAATGCACTGACTCTGGGTAACTTGGCTCAGGGCATTAAACTTTTGAATAGTAATATCACCCTAATGAATAGTAAATTGTATTATTATTTTATATTCATAATTCTTTAAGATAATGACATCTTGATTAATTTTTCAATGTGATATAAAAGCAGATATAGTTTTTAAATAATCAATTTTTGAATTAGGTTTGATTTTATTTCAAAATTAAATTAGATACCCTTATATAATTAATTTCAAAATATGGACATAATTTTTGAAATATACACATTGATAAATAGTTTGGTTGAATTTTGGGAATTTTTCTGAAACAATAGATTTTTCAGTGAATAGTATAAAATAAGGTTGTTAGTTTTGGTGTGTTAATGACATCATTAATGATGTAATAATGATGTCATAAATTTGGTTGACTTTTGTACAGTAAAATAAGATATTAGGTGTCCCAAGGGGATTATACCCTGGTAAAATACCATGGGAAAGCCCATGGTTTTTCAAATACCACGCGTGAGGTGTCCCTTGGAAATTATTAAAATATTCCCTTACGTTTCCTATAAATACCAACACATTCCGTCATTAACATCATTCCAAATTCCACATCAATGAATATCTGGCCTCCTTACATTACTTATATTCCTCTCAAGGTTTCCTGAAGCCTTTATGGTCCCATATTTCATGTTCTAATGGTTATTGTAGAAGGTAAAAAATATCTCAGTTTCTTTATTTTTCCATTCAAGTTCTCTTTTATGTGGTATAACTTTCAATATTCAATACCATGTTCTTTTTTCATTCTTATTGTAAATATTATATACATTATGATTCATTTCTGTATGGGTTACCCTTTTCCCATCACTTTTTAATATTTTCTTAAACTATTTTGCGTACTCGTTAGGCTGCCGAATGTTTGTAAGGGATTTCTCAAATTATTATTTCAATTTGAGTTCCATTATTTTTTTAATAATTCTTCATCTCTTCTTACAAAAGATTCATTAAATATCCATAATTAATTTATAATATTTATGTTCTCATGTTCATGGAAAATTCATCATCATTATTTTTCTCCTCTCCCACTTATTCAAGGAATAAAAACATTGTTCGTGATGTGTCGAACTACCGACATCGTCGATGATGTGATTTCAATTTTCATTAAATCTTTCAATTCTGGTTATGAAACCATTTTAATGGTTGAACCAAGTTATAGTATATTTATTATTTCTCATACATGGTTCTTGAATTATTTTTTAATCTTGGTTTTAATTTATAAAACGAAATGAGGTCGTTATTATCAAAGAACCACTAAAATGATCTAAACAAACATCAATAATGTTCTAACTTATGAATCAGCTTCATGTAAGAATTCAAAATGATAAATGATATAATTCAGGTTAATGGATATATGTAAATATTACTCAATTCCAATTCTATAGTTTCACTTCCTATCGACAAGAACGCCCACCATGAACCAATCATTGAAATCATGTGAAGAACTCACCCAAAAACAGTGCTAGGTGCAGGATACTAACAATTAAAGGGTAAAATTATGTAATTAAATGATAATATAAGATTTTTTAAACATGAAAATGTTTCTATAAAATAATAATAACACTATTTTAACCATTATAAAATATGTTTAAACATGTTTTAAGTAAGAAAAACATGAGCTAAGGGATTCTTAACCCGATTTCCATTCTTTGGGTTAACCTTGTAATTCATTATTTATGTAATATTTAAATTGTTTGTGTGATGGGTTATGTTTATATTATGTTTCATAATTTGTATTTACATTATATATAAATACTCCATCGATTATATTATCTCTCTTTTCAATTATATGATATTTATAAGGGTAGCTTCATTAGAAATCCTCTTTTTAAATTCTGTTTTAAAATATTATAAATTAATGTCTTAATGCTATTATTCATGTTGTATGGTTATGATTTTTTTCATGGGAATTATTTATGATTAATGGTGGGACCTAAATTTCCCTCCAATGCATTGGGTATGTGTATGTTGGAGGTCGTCGGTATGGTTACTCCAAGTGTAACTTTGATGGTTACACAAATTAATATAGCCGCGAGGGTTGCAAATTATAAGGTATCCAAGAATGGTTACAAGATTATTTAAGTAATTACCCAAGATACCTATTTGATTATATTTATGTTCTCATGTTTTGTGTGGATAATGTGTAAATCTCATGTTACACAAAGTAAGTATAGATGGGTCAAAATCATGTCATTTGTAAGTGATTTCATACATTATGAGTATTCATGGACTATTGTGATCGTTCTTTCATTTTCATCCCTTACTAAGATTTTTTGCTCATACTATGTTTCTAAATGATTATCACTGGTTAATGGATGTGTAAGACAAAGAATGAATCCATGTTAAATTTTGATGAAAGTTCAAGGAGTCATGTTTAAGATTTAATGTTTTATCTTTTGAAAAAAATTGAAACTATTTTTATGGTATCCAATCTGTAATAATGTGCTACGTTATGAATGTATCACCCCAATTCTCTAATGCCCTAAACATGAAAATATCCTCAATATAAAATGATGTGTTTTCTTGACTAAATTCAAGATTATGTATTTAAAAAGGTCGATTCCTTATTGTAAATGTATTTTTTAAAGAAAAAATTGTATTTTTATTTAATATTTAAATTTATTTGAGAAATCTATTTTTATTAATTAATTTATTATTGAATTATATAATATTTTAATAAAATATTGTTACTAAATTAATTTTTATTAAATATATATTATTTCATTATTTTTATGAATACAACTGTAATTTTTATTATGGTTTGAAAACTATTTTCCCTAAAACCCATGAATTTTCAAAAAATTCTAGTTTTTATTTTAAAAGTGAAAATTCACATATTTTAAAAATTATGTAGATAAAATGAATACTATTTTTGGAATTACGATGTCTTAATTATCCAATGTGGAATTTTTCATAATTTTTTGATGCAGATAAATTTTTTGGGTAATACATAAATACCGATTCAATATATAATGGGTTTATAACATCATAATGACCCTATATTGATTTAATGAAATACTGAAAAACGTCTATTTAGAAAATATTTATTTTAACTTTCTAAAAATGTGATTTTAGTTTTTTATTCAATTAACTTTATTATTCCTTAGTGGACACTACAAGACTTACAAAACATTTTGACATTTTAATATTATTTCCTTACGAGTGGGACTCACCTCCACATAAGAAATCCTAATATTTTAATAATTTAGGACACTGGAATTATAAAATAATTGTGTCCACTCCAATTTGGAAAAAATCATGGGAAAAACCATTTTATGGTTTTTGGTTTTCATTAGATTAATGTGTAGATTCCAAAATCTAAATAATAAGGATTTCCTTCTCCTTTCCTATAAAAACCTAGTCAATCTCCTATTCCTCTTATCTATAACAATTTTTAACATGACCAAAATTATCAATCATATCTCTATAATCATTATGAGGTACCCCAATCTCCCAAGTTTCCTATCTCAAGCCTCTCCCAAGCCTTTTGGCATCACAATTCAATGTAAGGGATCCTTACTTTATTTCCTTCCTTATTTATGTCCATGTTTTCTTATATTTTTATTCCATTTTATTTTAAATTAAAAATAATGGAGAATTATTTATGACCTCCTCTATACATCATTTACTTTTTTATGATATTCCCCTTTCTCTCTCTTTAATTCCATCCATGTACACCCATTTACATGACGAAATTCTGTAACAGATTTCCCTCTCCTAATTTAATTTTAAGAAATTATTTTATATTATACATATAAAATCTGTTACATATGTTGGGATATTATATTCAAACACTCCATTACAGTAAATTTAATTTAAAATGATAAGAGACCCCTCTCTCTCTCATCATCACATTCTACTATTTCTATTTTATGTCATTATACTGCCGAAGTAACGCCAAAATTTCTCATTCCGAAATCATTGTGTACGTGAGTACCATAACTATTTATCTATCAATGGTATGCAACTTTATAAACATGTAAATGTTGATTATGAACATACATGTATGTTTTCCAAATCTCTTATTCATGGAATAAATTGTGATTTTTAATGAGTCCCTGTTGTATGATCCATGTGGCACAATTATGCTTCAAATAAAATGTTTATAAATGTTGCACCCGGATAGATTTCCAATGCAATGGGTAAAGATTGGTACCATGATACATCATGTGAATTGAGGGTTTACACATTATAATTTATGTTTAATGAGGGTTTAATAATTCCCCATGATCAATGAGCCTTGACTCATGTTAATATCATATTAAATGTTGTTCCACATTACCTTGTTATGATAATCCTCTTATATCATTATTTTATGTTCATGTTTCTCTTATACTCCATTGATATGCCTATTGCCTAACATATATTGTATTATTCACGTTATGCCAATTTTACTCTCTTAATGAGATATATAGTTCACCCTTTTTTTTATTTATCTCCATAGGTTACCCTATGCAATGCTATGTATGATAGAATTTTGTGGCCATGTAAAAATGTTTTTCGAAAAGATGATGTATTTTATATTATAAGTTATTATTTAATAATTATAATTTCTAAAGACACAATACCTCTTGATCCTCATATTTTTATTATGTGAAAATTTATGTAATAAATCATGTTTAAGTTTGTAATAATGGGTAGGGTTGTTATAGTTAGTATCATAGGATATGTTTAGTTATTTTTGGGATTAGGATTAGAAAACCCAATTGAGAGTCTTAGAGATATGACTATGAATAAAAAACATCCTTAAATTATATTGAGTAAGGATTGAGTTTTTTATCAATAAAATACATCCATATCTGGATATGAACAAGTAGAAGTGGCTCTGGCATAAATGTATCATGGGGTAAAACACGAAAACACTTCTTTGAGCAAGACTCAAATGTGAACTGGTGCACAACAATGGGTCTTTCTTCAATCATGGTTGTGACACTCCACAAGTATATGCTTCGGTAAATTCATATGGTTTGTGTGAACCATTATTATTTGAATAAAAAAATCCCTCTAAGGATCTATGATTGCTATTAGATCGGGTATAACATATATTGAAGCCTATAAATTCATAACTTATAGAAATAATTGTAATTTATAACTTTTCCATTTATTCATTTGGATCACCCTTTATGTGTTACCCATTACATTTTTTTTATTCCATCGAATGGCTGGTGATATGAGGAATCATACTAACAACAAATGCAAAGATCAATGTGACGACTGCTCTAATGAGAAGCCTAATCCTATAAGAGCATAAATAAAAAACATTGTCATGATAATATATCAGTTAAATAAGTTTGTAATTGAAACATGGGTCAACAAGGAATCCCCCCATGAAATAACAAGAGGCAATCGAGAGCTTCATTGTACAAAAAAAATCCAACTTTAATTGAATCATGTGATTCTCAAATCACCAAAAAATGGATAAACTCAATTCAAAAGATCATATCTATCGTTCAACGTTCTAAACAAGAGTACGTTATTCTGGATTATTATCTTTTGCATGGTGAAGCTGATCAGTGGTGGACATCGATCAACAATATGATTTATAAAGAATATATTGAGCCATTGGAATAGAAAGATTTTCAAAAAATGAATTTTGATAAATATTTTCGGCACACCCTTTGACTTAATGTAGAACGGTTCTTCCATTCCTCAAGAAGAAAGTCAAAAAATCCATCAGAGTGTATAAGGAAAACGTATTGAGGATTTCTTGATACACCTATAGAATTATCGTTACCCCTAGAAACAAGGTTGAACTCTTCTTTGGTGTTCTAAAACCTAGATCATCGAAGGCCCTAGCGATCTGTGACTTTGATTGCTATGAGGAAATAGTCCGATGTACCATCAAAGTCAAAATGCATATTAGTAAAATCACATGGGTATCATGGGTATAAGAAGCAGACTATATCTTATACACTTAGTTTCGTTCAATACGATATGAAAACGAAAACATCATTTATACGTGCGTACGGACTACCGTCCCCATAAATGTTGTTTTTCACTTTTATATATATGTCTATTATACATATTTATATTCTAAATATATATGATATATAAATCATGTTTTATATTCTAGAATTATTTAAATCTGGATCTATGTGATACAATCAAGAGTAACAATGTAAAACACGTACGATAAAGAATGAGATTATTACCCGAAATGTTAATTTAACATGGAAATTATTATTAAATGGGTAGTATAATGTGAAAAATGAATATTGTATGATATCAAAAATATTAATATGGTTATGGTATAATTTAATAACATACTGAAATCTTCATATAGGAGGTTAAATGTACCCTCGACTAAAGGAATGTTCATGGTAAGGGTTAATCATCAATCTCATTATAATCTGAGACTCCTTAAGTGTAAGTATTTACTAGGTTATTTTTATCATCCATGTCCATTTTCATAAAAATTATTTCAAAATAAATATTTTAAAGATTTTTTAAAATTAATCTTTATCAAGATATGAATTTTAATAGTTTTAATGATTTATCTTTCTAAACATTTTTAATTAATGTCCATGTTTTAAAAATGAATTTAACGATTTATTTATATGGACATGAATGTAATGAACTGATAATTCTTTTAAAAAGTTTAAAACTAGTATGGGACACTTTGATTCAAAGATATCTTTTCAATTACTTATTTTATAAATGTGTGACTTTTAAATGATTTTACAAAAATTATATTTCTCTCAAAAAGTTTAACTCGTTATTTTCAATTACGTCAGCATCCTTTTCTAGATATTATTTTTATTTGAGGTTGAATTATTATAATACAATCATCCATGTTGTGTTGAATGAGTTATGATATGTTTTAAATCAGATGTTCTATATTTAAACCATTCATGGTTTATGGTTAATTTATTTACATTTCGTATGCTAGTTTTAATAGAAATGTTTATGTTATGTTTCAACTTTTTCATATGAGAAATACAGTGGAATTTGTAAGTGATGGGTGGAGCCTGCCATAGATCCTTGATGCATTGGTAAGTATCATGAGACAAACTAGTGTCTTGGAACCAGTCTTTGACAAAAAATTTATTTGTCGTCTTGGAACGAGGCCTTAACTATGTGGTAATGATGTTCGGTATTATGCATTCCATCATTTTGAAATTATTTATTACATGTTATTATTTGACTATTAGAATATCAATGATCATGTTCATATGGTAATGTTTCATTTATATTTACCATATTATGTTCAATTTTATGTTTAAAAGGATGTTGTTTTTATTACACATATTTCCTTAAAAGATTTTAGCTTCTGCTAAATTATTTACCCTTACTGAGCATCTAAGCTCACCCCTTTCTTTTGTTTTATTTTCCCAGGATTCCAAGAAGTGTATTATGATTGATATGAAGGTTTAAGATAAATGAAAAATTGAATTCTCAAAGAACTATCTATGTTGTGTTTTATGCTTCAAATTATAATTTAAAGTTAATGTATGTAATCTATTTTCCACGACTGCTAAACTGATCGGTCCTTCGGGACATGATTCCTTGTAATCGTGCCAATGTATTAAAATAATGCACGGGTTATGGGTAACATGGCTCGTGGCATTACACTTTTGAATCCTAATATCACCCTAATGAATAGTAAATTTTATTATTGTTTTATACTCTTAATTCTTTAAGATAATGACATCTTGATTAATTTATCAATGTGATATAAAAACAGATATATTTTTTAAATAATTAATTTTGAATTTGGTTTGATTTTATTTCAAAATTTAATTATAAACATTAATATAATTAATTTCAAAATAGGGAAATAATTTTTGAAATATAGAAATTGATAAATAGTTTGGGTGAATTTTGGGAATTTTTCTGAAATAATTGATTTTTCAGTGAATAGTATGAAATATAGTTGTTAGATTCGGTGTGTTAATGACATCATTAATTATGTAATAATGGTGTCATAAATTTGGTTGAATTTTGTATAGTTAAATAATATGTTAGGTTTCCCAAGGGGATTATAACCTGGGTAAATACCATGGGCAAGCCCATGGTTTTGCAAATACCACCCATGAGGTGTCCCTTGGAAATTATTAAAATATTCCATTACTTTTCCTATAAATACCAACACATTCTGTCATTAACATCATTCCCAATTCCCCATCAATAAAGATATGTCCTCCTTACATTCATTATAGTCCTTCCGAGGTATCCGAAAGCCTCTATGGTCCCATCTTTCATGTTCTAATGGTTACTATACAAGGTAAGAATATTCTCAATTTCTTTCTTTTTCCATTCAAGTTCTCTTTTATGTGGTATAAATTTCAATTTTCCATACCATGTTCTTATTTCCTTCTTATTGTTAATATTATATACAAAATGATTAATTTATGTATGGGTTACCCTTTTCTCCTCTCTTTTTAATATATTCTTAAACTATGTTGCGTAGTCGTTAGGTTGCCGAATGTTTGTAAGGGATTTCTAAAATTATTATTTTAATTTGAGTTCCATTATTTTCTTAATCATTCTTCATCTCATATTAACAAAGAGTCATTAAATCTCCATAAATAATGTATACTATTTATTATCCCATGTTCATGGAAAATTCATCATCATTAATTTTCTCCTCTCCAACTTATTCAAGGAATAAAAACATTGTTCGTGATGTGTCGAACTACCGACATCTTTGATGATTGGATTTCAATTTTCATTAACTCTTTCAATTATGGTTATGAAATCATTTTTATGGTTGAACCAAGTTATAATGTATTGATTATATCTCATACATGGTTCTTGAATTTGTTTTATCTTGGTTTTAATTTATAAAACGACATGAGGTCATTATTATAAATTAACCACTAAAATGATCTAAACGAACATCAATAATGTTCTATCTTATGAATCATCCTCATGTAAGAATTCAAAATGATAAATGATATAATTCAAGTTAATGGATATATGTAAATACTAATCCATTCCAATTCCAGAGTTTCACTTCCTATCGACAAGAACGCCCACCATGAACCTATCATAGAAATCATGTGATGAACTCACCCAAAAACAGTGCTAGGTGCATGATACTAAAAATTAAAGGGTAAAATTATGTAATTAAATGATAATATAAGATGTTATAAAACTGAAAATATTTCTATAAAATACTAATAACACTATTTTAACAATTATACAGGATGTTTAAACATTTTGGAAGTAAGAAAAACTTGAGGTAAGGGATTCTTAACAAGATTTCCATTCTTTGGGTTAACCTTGTACTTCATTATTTATGTGATATTTAAATTTTTTGTGTGATGGGTTCTGTTTATATTATTTTTCATAATTTGTATTTACAGTATATATACATAATCCATCCATTATATTATCTCTCTTTTCAATTATATGATATTTATAAGGGTATTTTCATTAGAAATCCTCTTTTTAAATTATGTTTTACAAAATTCTAATGTAATGTCTTAATGATATTATTCATGTTGTATGGTTATGATTTGTTTCAGGGGAATTATTTATGATTAAGGGCAGGACCTAAATTTCCCTCCAATGCATTGAGTATGTGTATGTTGGTGGTTTACTCTATGGTTACTCCAAGTGTAACTTCGATGGTTACACAAATTAATATAGCTGTGAAGGTTACAAATTATAAGGTAGTCAAGAATGGTTACAAGATTATTTACGTAGTTCCCCATGATACCTCTTTGATTATATTTATGTTCTCATGTTTTGTGTGGATCATGTGTAAATCTCATGTTACCCAAAGTAAGTATATATGTTTGAAAATAATGCCACTTGTAAGTGATTTCCTACATTATGAGTATTCATGGACTATTGTGATCTTTCTTTCATTTCCATCACTTACTAAGATTTTTTTCACATCCTATGTTTCTAAATGATTTTAACTGGTTAATTGATTTGTAAGACAAAGAATGAAGCCATGTTAAATTTTGAAGAATTTTCAAGGAGTCATGTTTTTGATTTAATGTTTTATCTTTTGAAAAAAATGGAAACTATTTTTATGGTATCCAATCTGTAATAATGTGGTACGTTATGAATGTATTGCCCCAATTCTCTAATGCTCTAAAAATGAAAATATCCTCAATATAAAATGATGTGTTTTCTTGACTAAATTAAAGATTATGTATGTAATAATGTCGATTCCTTATTGTAAGTGTATTTTTTAAAGCAAAAATAGAATTTTTATTTAATATTTAAATTTATTTGATAAATATATTTTTATTAATTAATTGATTTTTTAATTATATAATATTGTAATAAAATATTGTTACTAAATTATTTTTTATTAAATATATATTATTCCATTATTTTTATGAATACAGCTGTAATTGTTATTATGGTTTGAAAAATATTTTCCCCAAAACCTATGAATTTTCAATAAATTTTAGTTTTTATATTAAAAGTGAAAATTCACATATTTTAAAATTTATTTAGATAAAATGAATACTATTTTTGGAATTAGGATGTCTTAATTTTCCAATGTGGAATTTTTCATAATTTTTTGATGCAGACATATTTTTGGGTAAAAAATAAATACGGATTAAATATATAATGGGTTTTATGAAATCATAATGACCCTATACTGAATTAATGAAATACTGAAAACGTGTATTCAGCTAATATTTATTTTGACTTTCGAACAATGTGATTTTAGTTTTTTATTCAATTCACTTTATTATGCCTTAGTGGACCCTCCAAGACTTACAAAACATTTTATCATTTTAATATTATTTCCTTACAAGTGTTAATCAACTCCACATAAGAAATCGAAAGATATTTATAATTTAGGACACTAAAATTATAAAATAATTTTTTCCACTCCACTTTGGAAAAAACCATTTGATGGTTTTTGGTTTTCATTAGATTATTGTGTAGATTCCAAAAGCAAAATAATAAGAATTTACTTCTCCTTTCCTAAAAAACCCAGTCAATCTCCTATTCCTATTATCTATAACAGTTTTTAACAAGACCAAACTCATCCATCATATCTCTATAATCCTTATGAGGTACCCCAATCTCCCAAGATTCTCCTCTCAAGCCTCTCCCAGGCCTTTTGGGATCACACATCCATGTAAGGGATCCGTACTTTCCGTCCTTCCTTATTTATGTCCATGTTTTCTTATATTTTTATTCCCTTTTATTTTCAGTTAAAAATGATGGAGAATGATTTCCCACCTCATATATACATCACATTTTTTTATGATATACCCCTTTATCTCTCATTAATTCCATCCATGTACACCCATTAACATGACGAAATTCCATAACAGATTTCCCTCTCCTAATTTAATTTAAAGAAATTATTTTATATTATGCATATAAACTCTGTTGCATATGTTGGGATATTATATTCAAATACTCCCTTACAGTAAATTTATTTTAAAATTATTAAAGACCCCTCTCTCTCTCATCATCACATTCTATTATTTCTATTTTATGTCGCTATACTACCAAAGTAACACCAAAATATCTCATTCCAAAATCATTGTGTATGTGAATACCATAACTATTTATCAATAAATGGTATGCACCTTTAAACACATTTACATGTTGATTATGAACTATCATTTATGTTTTCCAAATCTCTTATTCAAGGAATAATTTGTAATATTTAATGAGTCCAAGTTGTATGATCCATGTGGCACAATTATGCTAGAAATAAAAATTTTAAAAATGTTGCACCCTGAAAGATTTCAAATGCAATGGGTAAAGATTGGTACCATGATACATCATGTGAAATGATGGTTTACTCATTATATTATATGTTTAATGAGGGTTTAATAATGCTCCACATGCAATGATCCTTGACTCATGTAAATATCATATTAAATTGTTCTTCCACATTTCCTTGTTATGATAATCCTACTATGTCATTCTTTTATGTTCATGATTCTCTTATGCTCCATTGATATTCCTATTGCCTAACATATATTGTATTATTCACATTATGCAAGTTTTACCCCCTTAATGAGATATATAGTTCACCCTTTTTTTATTTATGTCCATGGGTTACCCTATGCAATGTTATGTACGATAGAATTTTGTGGCCATGTACAAAATTTTTTCGAAAAGAAGATATATTTTATATTATAAGTTATTATTTAATAATTATAATTTCTAAATACACAATACCTCTTGATCCTCATATTTGTATTATGTGAAAATTTAGGTAATAAATCTTGTATAATTTTTTAATACGGGTTAGGGTTGTTATAGTTGGTATCATAGGATATGATTAGTTATTTTTGGGATTAGGATTAGAAAACCCAAATAAGAGCCCTAGGGATATGACTATGAATAAAAAACACATACATAAATTCTAGTGAGTGTGGATTGAGTTGGTTATCAATAAAATACATCCATATCTGGATACAAACAAGTAGAAGTGGCTATGGCATAAATGTATCATCGTGTAAAACACGAAAACACATCTTTAAGCAAGACTCGAATGTGAACTGGTGCTCAATAATGGGCATTGCTTCACTCATGGTTGTGACACTCCCAGAGGATATGCTTCGTTAAATTCCTATGTTTAGTGTGAACCATTATTATGTGAATAAAAAAATCCCTCTAAGGATATATGAGTGGTAGTAGATCGTGTTTAACATAGATTGAAGTCTATAAATTAATAAGTTAAAGAAATAAATGTAATTTATAAATTTTCCATTTTTTCATTTGGATAACCCTTTATGTGTTACCCATTACATTGTTTTTTTCCATCGAATGGTCGGTGATATAAGGAATCATGCTAACAACAGATGCAGAGATCAATGTGATGACAACTCTAATGAGATTCCTAATCCTATGAGAACATATACCAAAAACATTTTCATGATACTATATCAGTTAAATAAGTTTGTAATTGAAACATGGGTCAACAAGAAATCCCCCCCATGAAAGAACAATAAGAAATCGAGAGCATCATGGTACAAAAATATTCCATATTTTAATGAATCATGTGATCCTAAAATCACCAAAAAACGGATAAAATCCATTAAAAAGATCATATCTATCATTCAATGTTCTAAACAAGAGTACGTTATTCTGGATTATTATCATATGGATGGTGAAGCTAATCAGTGGCGGACAGTGATCAAAAATACGATTCATAAAGAATATATCGAGCCATTGGAATGGAATGATTTTCAAAAAATGAATTTTGATAAATATTTTCAGTACACCCTTTGACATAATTTGGAACAGGACTTCCATTCCCTCAAGAAGAAAGTCAACTAATCCATTATAGTGTATAAGGAATACGTCTCGAGGATTTCATGATACACCTCCGGTATTGTCGTTACCCCCAAAACAAGGATGAATGCTTCTTTGGTGGGCTAAAACCTAGACCACCGAAGGCCCTAGTGATCTGTGACTTTGATTTCTATGAGGAAATTGTCTTATGTGCCATCATAGTCAAAATGAATATTAGTAAAATCACAAGGGTATCATTTGTATAAGAAGCAGACTATAGAATTTAATTCTGGATGTCTAATGGATAAATCCAATGCTGTAATTCTACTGGAGATGTATATCTATATATATATATATACTTACATATATCTTATTCACTTAGTTTCGTTCAATATGATATGACAACGAAAACCTCATTTATGCGTAAGTACGGACTACCGTCTCCATAAATGGTGTTTTTCAATTTCATATATATGTCAATTATACATATTTATATTCTAAACATATATGATATAAAAATCATGTGTTATATTCTGGAAGTATTTAAATCATGATCTAAGGGATACAATCAAGAGTAACAATTTAAAACACGTACGATAAAGAAAGTGATTATTACCCGAAATGTTAATTTAACATGGAAATTATTATTAAATGGGTATTATAATGTCAAAAATGAATAATTTATGATATCATAAATATTAATATGGTTCTGGTATAATTTAAAAACATACTACGATATTCATACAAGAGGTTAAATGTATCCTCGACTAAAGGAATGCTCAAGGTAAGGGTTAATCATCAATCTAATTATAATCTGAGATTGTTTATGTGTAAGTATTTACTAGGATATTTTTATCATCCATTTACATTTTCATAAAAATGATTTCAAAATGAATATTTTAAGGATTTTATAAAATTAATCTTTATCAATATCTGAATTTTCAATGTTTTAAAGATTTGTCTTTCTAAACCTTTTTAATTAATGTCCATGTTTTCAAAATGAATTTAAAGATTTATTTATATGGACCTGAATGTTTTGAAATGATAATTCATTTCAAAATATTAAAACTAGTATGGGACACTTTGATTCAAAAATATCTTTTCAATTACTTATTTTTGAAATGTGTGACTTTTAAATGAATTTACAAAAATGATATTTCTCTCAAAAAGTTTTACTCATTATTTTCAATTATGTCAGCATCCTTTTAAAGATATTATTTTTGATTGATGTAGATTTATTATAATAAAATATTCCATGTAGTATTGAATGAGTTATGATATGTTTGACATTGGATGTTCTATTTTTATAACATTCATGGTTTATGGTTAATGTATTTACATTTCGTAGGCTAGTTTTAATACGAATGTTAATGTTATGTTTCTAATTTTTCATATGAGGAATACAGTGGAAATTGTAAGTGATTGGTGGAGACTGCCATAGATCCTCGATGCATCGGTAGGTATCATGAGACAAACTAGTGTCTTGGAACAAGTATTTGATAAAAAAATTTATTTGTAGTCTTGGAACGAGTCCTTGATTATGTGGTAATGATGTTCGGTATTATGCATTCTATCATTGTGAAATTAGTTATTACATGTTATTATTTGACTATTAGAAAATCATTTTTCATGTTTATATGGTAATGTTTCATTTTATTCACCATATTATGTTAAATTTTATGTTTAAAAGGCTGTTGTTTTTATTACACATATTGCCTTCAAAGATTATAGCTTCCGCTAAATTATTTACCCTTACTGAGCATCTGAGCTCACCCCTTTCTTATGTTTTATTTTCCCAGGATTCCAAGAAATGTATTATGATTGATATGCATGGTTATGATAATGGAAAAAATGGAATTCTCAAAGAACTATTTATGTTGTGTTTATGCTTCAAATTGTAATTTAATGTTAATGTATGTAATCTATTTTCCAAGACTGTAAACTGATTGTTCCTTCTGGACTTGATTCCTTGTAATCATGACAATGTATTAAAATAATGCACCGGCTTTGGGTAACATGGATCGGGGCATTACAATTTTGAATAGTAATATCACCCTAATGAATAGTAAATTGTATTATTATTTTATATTCTTAATTCTTTAAGATAATGACATCATGATTAATTTTTCAATGTGATATAAAAGTAGATATAGTTTTTAAATAATTAATTTTTAAATTAGGTTTGATTTTATTTCAAAATTAAATTAGAAACATTTATATAATTAATTTCAAAATAAGGACATAAGTTTTGAAAAATACACATTGGTAAATAGTTTGGGTGAATTTTGCTAATTTTTCTGAAACAATTGATTTTTTCAGTGAATAGTATAAAATAAGGTTGTTAGTTTCGGTGTGTTAATGACATCATTAATGATGTAATAATGATTTCATAAATTTTGTTGACTATTTTATAGTCAAATAAGATGTGAGGTGTCCCAAGGGGCTTATACCCTGGGCAATCCCATGGTTTTGCAAATACAACCCATGAGGTGTCCCTTGGAAATTATTAAAATATTCCCTTAATTTTCCAATAAATACCAACCCATTCCATCATTAACATCATTCCCAATTCCCCATAAATGATGATCTGGCCTCCTTACATTCCTTATAGTTCTCCCAAGGTTTCCTGAAGCCTCTATGGTCCCATCTTTCATGTTCTAATGGTTACTCTACAAGGTAAGAAAATTCTCAATTTCATCTTTTTCCGTTCAAGTTCTCTTTTATATGGTATAACTTTCAATTTTCCATACCATGTTATTATTTCATTATTATTGTTAATATTATATATATTATGATTCATTTCTATATGGGTTACCCTTTTACCCTCTCTTTTTAATATTTTCTTAAAGTATGTTGCGTAGTCGTTAGGCTGTCGAATGTTTGTAATGGATTTCTCAAATTATTATTTTAATTTGAGTTCCATTATTTTCTTAATCATTATTCATTTATTCTTACCAAATAGTCATTAAATCTACATAAATAATATATACTATTTATTTTCTAATGTTCATGGAAAATTCATCATCATTATTTTTCTCCTCTCCCACTTATTCAAGGATTAAAAACATTTCCCGTTATGTGTCGAACAACCGACATCATCGATGATGTGATTTCAATTTTCATTAACTCCTTAAATTCTAGTTATGAAACCATTTTTATTATTGAACCAAGTTATAATATATTTATTATTTCTCATACATGTTTCTTAAATTTTTTTGTAATCTTTGTTTTAATTTTTAAAACGAAATGAGGTCGTTATTATCAAAGAACCACTAAAATGGTCTAAACAAACATCAATAATGTTATAACTTATGAATCATCCTCATGTTAGAATTAAAAATGATAAATTATATAATTCAGGATAATGTATATATGTAAATACTACTCCATTCCATTTCTATAGTTTCACTTCTCATCGACAAGAATGCCCACCATGAACCAATCATAGAAATCATGTGAAAAACTCACCCAAAAACAGTGCTAGGTGCAGGATACTAACAAATAAATTGTAAAATTATGTAATGAAATGATAATATAAGATGTTATAAACATGAAAATACTTCTATAAAATAATAATGACACTATTTTAACCATTATACAGGATGTTTAAACATGTTTGAAGTAAGAAAAACCCGAGGTAAGGGATTCTTATCCCGATTTCCATTCGTTGGGTTAACCATGTACTTCATTATTTATGTGATATTTAAATTGTATGTTTGATGGGTTCTATTTATATTATGTTTCATAAATTGTATTTATTGTATATATACATACTCCATCCATTATATTATATCTCTTTTCAATTATATGATATTTGTAGGGGTTTTTTCATTAGAAATCCTATTTTTAAATTCTGGTTTACAAAATTCTAAAGTAATGTATTAATGATATTATTCATGTTGTATGGTTATGATTTGTTTCATGGACATTTTTTATGATTAATGGAAGGACCTAAATTTCCCTCCAATGCATTAGGTATGTGTATGTTGGAGGTTGGCCGTATGGTTACTCCAAGTGTAACTTCGATGGTTATACAAATTAATATAGCCGTGAGGGTTAAAAATTATAAGGTAGCCATGAATGGTTACAAGATTATTTAATTAATACACCAAGATACCTCTTTGATTATATTTATGTTCTCATGTTTTGTGTGGATTAGGTGTCAATCTCATGTTACACAATGTAAGTATATATGGGTGAAAATCATGTCATTTGTAAGTTATTTCATATGTTACAAGTATTCGTGGACTATTGTGATCTTTCTTTCATTTCCATGCCTTACTAATATTTTTTTCTCATCCTATGTTTCTAAATGATTTTTACTGGTTAATGGATGTGTATGACAAAGACTGAAGCCTTGTTAAATTTTGAAGAATTTTCAAGGAGTCATGTTTAAGATTTAATGTTTTATCTTTTGAAAAAAATGGAAACGATTTTTATGGTATCCAATCTGTAAAAATGTGCTACGTTGTGAATGTATCGCCCCAATTCTCTAATGATATAAACATGAAAATATCCTCAATATAAAATGATGTGTTTTATTGAATAAATTCAAGATTATGTATGTAATAAGGTCGAGTCCTTATTGTAAATGTATTTTTTAAAGAAAAAAATAGTATTTTCATTTAATATTTAAATTTATTTGAGAAATATATTTTTATTAATTAATTGATTTTTTAATTATATAATATTTTAATAAAATATTGATACTAAATTAATTTTTATTAAATATATATTATTGCATTATTTTTATGAATACAGCTGTAATTTTTATTATGGTTTGAAAACTATTTTCCCTAAAACCCATGAATTTTCAATAAATTTTAGTTTTTCAATTAAATGTGAAAATTCACATATTTTAAAAATTATTTAGATAAAACGAATACTATTTTTGGAATTAGGATGTCTTAATTATCCAATGTGGAATTTTTCATAATTTATTTATGGAGAAAAATTTTTGGGTAAAAAATAAATACCGATTAAATATATAATGGGTTTAATGAAATCATAATGACCCTATACTAATTTAATAAAATACTGAAAACGTGAAATCAGATAACATTTATTTTAACTTTCTAACAATGTGATTTTATATTTTTATTCAATTAAGTTTATTATGACTTAGTGGACCCTGCAAGACTTACAAAACATTTTGACATTTTAATATTATTTCCTTACGAGTGTGACTCAACTCCACATATAAAATCCTAATATTTTAATAATTTAGGACACTGGAATTATAAAATAATATTTTCCACTCCACTTTGCAAAAAATCATGTGAAAAGACCATTTGATGGTTTTTGGTTTTCATTAGATTAATGTGTAGATTCCAAAATCTAAATAATTAGGATTTCCCTCTCCTTTCCTAAAAAACCTAGTCAATCTCCTATTCCTATTATCTATAAAAAAAATTAACAAGACCAAACTCATCCATCATATCTCTATAATTCTTCTGAGGTTCCCCATTCTCCCAAGATTCCTCTCTCAAGCCTCTCCCAAGCCTTTTGGGATCACACTTCCATGTAAGGGATCCTTACTTTCCTTCCTTCCTTATTTATGTCCATGTTTTCTTATATTTTTATTCCCTTCTATTTTCAATTAAAAATTATGGATAATTATTTACCACCTCCTCTATATATAACTTATTTTTTTTATGATATACCCCTTCCTCTCTCTTTAATTCCATCCATGTACACCCGTTAACATGATGGAATTCCGTAATAGATTTCCCTCTTTTAATTTAATATTAAAAAATTATTTTATATTATGCATATAAACTCGGTTACATATGTTGGGATATTATATTCAAAGAATCACTTATACTGAATTTAATTTAAAATTATTAGAGACCCCTCTGTCTCTCATCACCACATTCTAGGATTTCTATTTTATGTCGTTATACTACCGAAGTAACCCCAAAATTTCTGATTCCAAAATCATTGTGTATGTGAATACCATAACTATTTATCTATCAATGGTATGAACCTTTATACACATGTACATGTTTATTATGAACTTACATTTATGTTTTCCAAATCTCTTATTCATGGAATAAATTGTGATGTTTAATGAGTCCATGTTGTGTGATCCATGTGGCATAATTATGCTTGAAATAAAATATTTATAAGTGTTGTGCCCTGATAGATTTCCAATGCAATGGGTAAAGAATGGTACCATGATACATCATGTGAAATGAGGGTTTACTCATTATAATTTATGTTTAATGAGGGTTTAATAATGCTCCATGAGCAATGAGCCTTGACTCAAGTTAATATCATATTAAATGTTGCTTCCACATTTCCTTATTATGATGATCCTCCTATATTATTCATTTATGTTCATGTTTCACTTATGCTCCATTGATATTCCTATTTCCTAAAATATATTGTATTATTCATGTTATTACAATTTTACTCCCTTAATGAGAAATATAGTTCACCCTTTTTTTATCTATGTCCATATGTTACCCTATGCAATGCTATGTACGATAGAATATTGTGTCCATGTAAAAAGGTTTTTCGAAAAGATGGAGAATTTTATATTATAAGTTATTATTTAATAATTATAATTTCTAAAGAAACAATACCTCTTGATCCCCATATTTGTATTATGTGAAAATTTATGTAATAAATCATGTTTAAGTTTTTAATAAGGGGTAGGGTTGTTATAGTTGGTATCATAGGATAGGTTTAGTTATTTTTGGGATTAGGATTAGAAAACCCAACTGAGAGCCTTAGGGATATGAATATGAATAAAAAAACATCCTTAAATTATAGTGAGTACGGATTGAGTTGTTTATCAATAAAATATATCCTTATCTAGATACGAACATGTAGAAGTGGCTTTGGTATAAATTTATCATGAGGTAAAACATGAAAACACCTCTTTGAGCTGGACTCAAATATGAACTAGTGCACAACAATGGGCCTTGCTTCACTCATGGTTGTGACACTCCCGGAGGATATTCTTCGGTAAATTCATATGTTTAGTGTGAACCATTATTATGTGAATAAAAAATTCCCTCTAAGGATATATGAGTGGTATTATATCGTTTATAACGTATATTGAAGCCTATAAATTCATAAGTTAAATAAATAAATTTATTTTATAACTTTTCCATTTATTCATTTTGATCAGCCTTTATGTGTTACCCATTACATCATTTTTTTCATCGAATGGTCGGGGATATGATGACTCATGATAACAATGGATGCAAAGATCAATGTGACAACTGCTCTAATGATATGTAGAATCCTATGAGAGAATAAATAAAAACCATTTTCATGATACTATATGAGTTAAATAAGATTGTAATTGAAACATGGGTCAACAAGAAATCCCCCCCCCATGAAAGAACAAGAGTCAATCGAGAGCTTCCTGGTACAAAAAATACAACTTTTAATGAATCATGTGATCCTTAAATCACCAAAAACGGATAAACTCCATTCGAAAGATCATATCTATCGTTCAATGTTCTAAACAAGAGTACGTTATTCTGGATTATTATCTTAGGGATGGTGAAGCTGATCAGTGGTGGAAATTGATCAAAAATACGACTCATAATGAATATATCGAGCCATTGGAATGGAAAGATTTTCAAAAAATGAATTTTGATAAATATTTTCAGCATACTCTTTGATTTAATGTGGAACAGGACTTCCATTCCCTCAAGAAGAAAGTCAACGAATCCATCAGAGTGTATAAGGAAAACTTCTCGAGTATTTCATGATACACCTCTGGCATTGTCGTTACCCCCAAAAAAAAGGATGGACGCTTCTTTGGTAGGCTAAAACCTAGACCACCGAAGGCCCTAGCGATCTGTGACTTTGTTTACTATGAGGAAATTGTCGGATGTGCCATCAAAGTCAAAATGAATATTAGTAAAATCACATGGGTATCATGTGTATAAGAAGAAGACTATAGAATTTTATTATGGATGTCTAATGGATAAATCCAATGGTGTAATGTAAATCCAACACCCCAATTACCAATGGTTTGGAAGATAACACCCTAGAAATGACCTGAAGGGGAGGAGAAAATTTTTTAGTTATGGAAGAAAAGGGCACTTGACCATTAACTATCAGAAAAAACCCACTACTATGAAAGAGGAGAGGAGCACTCCGTTTGAACCTTAATGCATTGTTCATTTCCACTTTTACAATGAACCAGGGCACTTGGAAAACTAGTTCCCTAAGATAATGATTTTAGAAGGACACCAACAACCTCTATGACACCAAGGGGAATCTTTTTCAATCACTACAACCTAAGAGAACCTCGAAAACGAATTGATGATAAGTATGCTAGTTATTCAGTCAAAAATATAAAATGTAATTTTTGATTCTATTCCTATGAATTTCTTTATATCTATGAATTTTAGTAGAACAATCCCAACACCAACACAAATCATTGAAGTAGAGATGCCAGTGAGAATCGAAAGTCAGGAAATTGTGACATCCTTTGAATATAACTTATCCCCTATCAAATTTTGTATATTTAACTTCTTGGTGTACCACATCATACAAACTATAGTAGAATTTGATGTAATTCTTTTCATGGACTGTCTTTCCCTATAGAGATCCCATATAAATTTCATGGAGAAATAAATCACACTCCATATGATGAATCAACCCTTGATTATGTATAAGTGCAAGGACATGGAAGAATATTCTTTATCACCATCATATCAAGTGTTAATATTACTACCCTATGACCATGCATATCTTTCTCATATGATGGATTCTATGGAAGAAACCATCCTTAATGACATGACTATAGTGAGGGAATTCATTGAAGTGTGTCTTGAGAAACTGTTTGGACTTCCTCCTAGAAGAGATTTTAAATTCTAGATTTATCTTATACCTAGTACATTATCAATATCCAGGACTCTATATAGAATATATGGTTTGCAGCCTGCGGAGCTAATGGAAAAACTATAGGAAAATCTTGATAAAGGTTTTATATGCATAACTGATTCACCCTGGGGTGCATGAGTCCACTTAGTTAAGAAGAAGGAAGGGTCAATGGACATTTTAATAGATTATTGTGAGCTCAAAAATGTTGTGATATATAATATGTATCATCTTCCACAAATTGATGGCTTGTTCAATCAGCTATGTGGAGAACAATAATTCTTCAATGTGGATATGTGGTCAGGATATTACCAAGTAAGGGTGAAGAGGGAGGATATCCCCACAAGTAATTTTTGTACATGGTATGAGTACCATGAATTATTATTAATTCCTTACAGACTCACTAATCCTCCAGAAATCATCATGGAAATAATTAATAGAGTCTTTAGATATTACCTCAACAAATTTGTTCTAGTATTCATTGACAATATTCTAATATACTCCAAAACCAAGGAGTATGAGGAGGATCTAAGCATTGTACTTGATACGTTGATAAAGGAGATGTTCTATGAAATGAATAAAAAAATTGCGTTCTACGTGAAATAATTGTCATTCATGGGTCATATCATTACATGAAATTTGATATTTGTGGATACCTCCAAAAAAGCTACAATATAGAGATGGAATAGGCCAACATTGATGAAAAATATCCATATAATCATGTGGTTAACGGGATATTATCTTATATTTGTGAGAAATTTATCATGATTGTCAAACCATCTTACCAAGCTAACTCATAAGAGAGTCTTGTTAGCTTGGAGTGATGTATGAAAATATATATTCAATGAGTTGAAAAGGAGGCTGATTATTGTTCTTTTCTCACACTACCCAGAAGTGGAATACTTTTTTATGTATTTATTGATTCTTAAAAGAAGTTCCTAATAAGTTTGTTGATGTAAAATGATAAATTTGTTACCTAGGCTTCATGGAAATTGAATGTTCATGAGAAAAAATATACAACACATGATGTGTAGTTGGCTACAGTAGTCGTCAATTTAAAAAATTTGGTGACATTACATATTTGGGGAGAAGTGTGAAATATATACGGATCACATAAGCATAACTTATATAATAACATATAAATAGAGGAATATGTTCCAAAGAAGATGGTTATAGATGATCAAATACTATAACTGATCAATCCATTACCACCCATGGAAAGTGAACAAGGTAGAATATGCTCTAAGTAGAAAAGAAAAAATGATTATATCATAGTTGATAATTGAAAATGATCCAATATTGTTGGATTATATAATATATAAATTTGAATCATAAATAAGGGGACATAATCAATCCCTTCAAAAATTATTTCTCAGCCGTCTCTTTTAGAAATGATAATGGTTGCTAAATAGGATTGTGTGCGAATTCAGAAGAGAGTGGAAACAATAATAAAAGGGAAATCCTCAGTGTTCAATGTTAATGAAGAATGAATTGTGAGATTTGTGTCAATACTATGTGTTCCATCAAACTCAGGGTTAAAGAAAAAACTTGTGGATGATTCACACAGTATAAATTTATCTATTCAAACGGGAAACACAATGATGTATCAAGATATACAAGAGCGTTATTGGTGGGATAACATGAAGGAGGATATCATTGAGGATAAATAAGTGTTTTTGCTGTGTCATATTTAGAAGGCTAAGAGGCATAAGTCTAAGGGGATGATGAATTCATTACCCATACCAACATGGAAATGGGAGAACATCACCATGGACTTTGTCACAAGACTACCGAAGATATCCAATTGAATAAATTCCATAATTTTTTGGATCAACTTACAATGAATTCACACATCATTGAAATTAAATTGGATTTCTCATCGGATAAAATATAATGGATATACATATGAGAAGTAGTGAGGCATCCTCTTGTACCATTGTCTATTGTATCTGATCAAGAACCAAGAATCACCTCTACATTCCAGAAGAGTTTCAAAAAAACTCTAAATACTGATCTAAACATCAGTACAGATTATCATCCTCAATTTTATGGCCAATATGATCTAACTATCCAAATAATTGGAGACTTTTAGATAGAATTATCAATGGACTATAATGGATGATGGGATCAACATATTCTTCTTCATGAGTTCTCTTACAAAAAATATTTCCACACAGGCACCCAAATGGCTCCTTATGAAGCCCTTTATGGTAAAATGTGCATGAAACTTGCATTTTGGGATGATGTTGGGGAGTGAACACTCCTAGGTCCAAAAATGGTGGAAGAAATGGTGGATACATTTAAGACCATCCAGTAGCACATAAAATCTACACAGAGTCAACAAATGAAATATGATAATAATCATTGATGGGACATAGATATTAATGATGGA
Organism: Viscum album; assembly: GCA_963277665.1. Lineage (NCBI taxonomy): Eukaryota > Viridiplantae > Streptophyta > Magnoliopsida > Santalales > Viscaceae > Viscum > Viscum album. The sequence continues at coordinate 1,435,416,805 of OY728163.1, forward strand.
GACATGGTATACTTCCTCATATCACTATGGAAGAGAGTTATGAGATTTTTGAAGAATAGAAAGAATATTCCAAGGTACATCGACCCTTTTGAGATCCCTGACCACATTGGAGTATTGAACTATTGACTATAACTCCCCTCGATCATATCTCATGTACATGATGAATTCCACGTATTTCTATTGAGGAAATTCTTACATGACCGACCACTTGTACTCAATCCAGAGGTGGTACCATTGGAGTATTTCCTCTTCTGTGAAGAGAATCTGATAAAAATCTATGAACATAGGGAAAACATTCTATGAAATAAGACAATGTCCCACATCAAGGTGTTGTGGAAAAACCAAAAGTTTAAATAATCAATGAGGAAATCATAGGAAGTGAGGATGCATAGTTACCCTTATCTAGTTTATTGTGGGAATATGAAATTTCGAGTGTAAAATCTCATTAAGGGTTAAGTTAGTAACAACCACAACTTTTATTAATGAAAATCCTACTTGATTTAATTAATTATCCTATTATGTAAAATGGTTATATAAAACAAATAGACTTCATTGGTTTTATGTTTTTTATTATAAAATATCATTAATAATTTTTACCATTGATAATATAGTTGTCGAAGAGTGATCACCTAATTAGTATAAATATAGGGCTTTAACAAATCCAATTTACTTTGAAAAAGGAAGTGATGACCTCAACCAATTGAATTGCTCCATAAGAATCCCATTTGTTGAAGCTCAGTAAGGAGGTAGAATCACTGTGTTTATCTCTAGACCAAGCCAAATCAATTCTTCAACACATTAAGCTTTAATATAATTGTCTACCAGGGAAGTGGAAGTTGATAATGATTACCACCCAAGGGTTAATATCCAAGATGCCACATGATTCTCTCACCATCGCACACCGTACCCTTAGGTCATATGCACGTGTTATAATGGGTTATGTAATAAGAACCTATACCTATGATTATGTGCATTATTGATGTATATAATAATGAATATATATTGATTTTATTTAATTTACTTTGTAAATGTTTTTTTGAGCACAAATAGTTTTAATTTAATATTTAAATTAAATTAAGAAATATATTTTGATTAATTAATCGATTTTTTAATTAAATAAATTTTAATAAAATATTATTACTAAATTACTTTTTATTAAATATAAATTATCAATTATTTTTCTGAATAAAATTTTCATTTTTATTAATGTTTGAAAACTGATTTTTCCAAAACCCATTATTTTTTAATAAATGTAGGCTTTAATTTTAAATGAAAAAAATGAAAATATTTATAAAATTATTTACATAAAATGAATATTGTTTTTTGAATTATGATGTTAAAATTATCAAATGGTAAATATTTCATAATTTTCTAAGACAGTCATATTTTTGGTAAAAATTAAATTACAATTAAACAAAAATGTGATTTATAACAAAATAATGAAGCCATAGTGATGTAATAAATTAATATAAAATGGTTATTCGACCGATATATGCTTTACCATTAAAATAATGTGATTTTATATTTTTTTGATTAATTTTATGATGCCTTGGTGAACCCTTCAAGAATTATAAAACATTTGAACATTTTCAAATGATTACCTTGAGTGTGTGACAGACCAACACATAGGAAAGAATAATATTCAATGAATTTTGGCTGATGACCAAATAAAATATAGTTTTTCACTCTACTTTTGAAGAAACCATTGGAGAAACCCATTGTATGGTCTGTGGTTTTTATTAGTTTTATGTATAGTGTTCAAAACCAAAATAATAAGCAATTCCCTATCTTTTCCTGTATAAACCTAATCAATATCGCATTCCTATTTTCTCAAGACATTTTGTGATTTACCAAACTCTTCCCTACTCTCTCAAGAATCCTCAAAAGGTGCTCCATTCTCCCAATAAGCCTCTCTTATGCCTCTACCAATTATTTGGGATCACACTTCCAAGTAAGGTATCGTTACTTTCATTCCTTCCACATTTATGTCCATGTTTCATTATATTTTTATGCCTTTTTATTTTTAATTAAAAATTGTCGGGTATTATTTAGAACCTCCCATATACATACATAATTTTGTTAAATAATGAGATACCCCTTTCTCTTTAATTAATTCCTTCCATGTATAGCTGTTATCGTGCCGAAATTCTGTAAGGGATATCTCTCTCCTCATTTACTTTGGAGCACTTATTTTATATTATGAATCATAACTCAATTAAACATGTTTGGATATTAGGTTCCATTACCCCTTTACTATTGATTTCATTTATAAATGACGAGAGACCCCCCCCCACTCTTATCAACCCATTTTATGATTTCATTTTTGCATCATTATACTATAAAAGTTACACAAAAATTTCCCATGCCAAAATAATCCAATTAGTGAATACCATACCCATTTATCTATCAATGGTATTTACCATTATTCAGTTGTACATGTTGATTAAGGAGTTAAATTTATGTATTCCACATCTATTATACTTTTAATAAATTATGATATTTAATGAATCCATGTTGTTTTATCCTTACGGAACACTAATGTATGAAATTAAATGTTTATAAAGGTTGGGCCATGATAGTGCTCCAATGCATTGGGTAAAGATTAATATCTTCATGTGTAAAGTAAAATGATGGTTTAGTCTTGATAATTTAAGTTATTTGAGGGTTTACTCACACTTCATGTGCAATGACCCTTGGATCATGATAATACCTTGTTAAATGTTGTTGCAACATTTCCATGTTATGATAACCATGATATACAATGACTTTATATTAATTTTATGTTATTATCCATTGATATTCATATTTCCTATCATGTATTGAATTCTTAATGTTGTGCATTTTTTAATCACTTACTCAACATTATATCTTACCCGTTTCTTATGTATGTCCTCAGGTTTCCCTATACAATGCTATGAATGAACGAATGTTGTGGTCATGTAAATGAAGTTATCAATAAATATATTGTTTTTATGTTATAATTATATTGAAATATTCTTAATTTCCCATGACACTAGACCTATAAAACCTCATAGATGCCTTAATTACATGTTTATGTAATAAATCAAGTTTAAGTGTCTAATAAAGAAGTGGGTTGTTATATAAATATAGGCATATGGTCAATATTTTTTTGGGATGGTTTAGATGGATAACAACACCCCATGAAGAAAAATATTAGATTATGGATCAGAATAACTATGGAGGTGAATCCATGTGGTCCATCCCATGGAGGGAATATGTCACACCTAGATAATTTATCAATAGATAACAAAACGGCATGGACGAAGATCTGGGATTCGGGATCAGAACACCCTGTGGAGGTAAATTTGGGAGGTGTCTCCCTAATAGGGACGATGTCACACCTTGGAAGATGTATAATATTTAACCTTGAGGTGGATATAAAATATTGATGAGAATTCCCCATTAGATGGATCTATAGGGTGCATCCCTATGAAAGAAGATGTCACACATGAGTGTATAGATTAGAACACCCCATGATAAAAATCCCAAAGGATGATAAAAATACCATTCGAGGTGGATTAAGGAATTGTGTTCCTAACTGGGATATATTTACATCTATTGGAAGGATCATAATTCCCCTTGATTTTGATACACATTTTTTATTAGAACACCCCTTGATATGGATGTCTAAGGTATCCCCTAGGAGGTAACACTTATGTTTACTATTTTGGCGATTGATCCTCTGGGAGGTGTCCTAAATACCATATTTAGATGTCTTGGATCAAAACACACACAATTTGATATCATATTTTAAGGTCATGTGATAGTAACAATCCATAATGTTTATCAACATGTGGAAAATATTCTCATGTCATGAAATGGGCATCGCCGATTGATGTAGAGGTGATTAAGCATCGAAGCTTCCCTTCACAAAAGTGTTTCCCTTGGTTGGAGTGGTATAGGGGTTATGCGTTGATATTACTAGGTGATTCTAAGTGCAATGAAAATGTGCATATGGCTTATAAATGGATTATTTCTGTAGTTTCTCATCCCATGTTAGTTGTGTATGGGGGATCACATTTTTAGATGGTGTGGGGGTCATCCCATGTCAGTCATACCTGGGTAATCGTGTTCTAATTACACTGGGTAAGACTATAGTTTTATGATAGGTGTTAAAGGTTCTTTCATCCAGATTAACAACTTATTACTTGGACATGGAGATATAATGTCTTATGTCATGTAGTTCGGATGTAGGGGGACTCATTCTTCCCCCATACGGCTTACGTGGCCAATTACAATAATATTTTTGGAGGGGGATGGATTCGAACTACCAGGGATGAGTGGTTAATCATGGGGTCCAAAATATGGTCCCTATGATAAGAAGAAATAAGTGTAACAAAACATATTCTTATAAGAAAGTGGAAGGGTAATGTGTACACTATAAACATATGGAATTTCAAGTAGGGGGCTAAGAATTTTTTTGTAAATGATTGGATTTTTGTGAACAATATAATCATGAATATTGTGCTCAAACATAAGGGAATAAAATGAATTCAATCATTGTAGGTGTGATCAAGTTTTAGATCCGCATTCTAGAATGTTCATTAATTGTAATCGAATGATGTTAAGAGGGGTTTCGTGAGGATTAATCAACAATTGTCCATATTAATTCATTTCCTATAGTATCTCTATCATGTATGATTCTACAAATTTGGTGGTATATTTTGCACACTATCACATAAGGGTAGTAATTTCTTGCATAAGAGTGAAATTTTATCTTCTGAAGGCACACTAATAGGGAGGGGTAGTGCCCTTAAATTTAGATCTGTAATCCTCGACAGTGGGTGCGCGTGTCCTTGGTTGTGGAAGGGGCACTGTTCTTTAACTCTTCCTTTTCCACATGATCTCTACTGTAAAAAATGACTAGTTTGAATTCTCCTTTTCACTAAAAAGGTGGGTGTGGAACATTTTGTTCATTTAATGCTTCAAACACATCTAGCATATATGTTATTTTCTTGGAAATATTATTTTCCATGGTTTATGCAATGAAAAACTACATCACATTTGGTGAGGAAGGACTTTGCGTGTAAAATGAGATTCTTCAGTACCGTAGGAGAGACATTCACGCACCACACCCCATAGACCCTAGAATGGTCCTATATGGTCATTTTCAATCTAAGATCATCCTAATTATTCTATTTGAGGCTTCATAACAAATTTTTTCACAACAAAATCCCCATATAGAATCTGAGCTGATAGGGGACCAGATGGTTAGAATCTATGGGACACACAAAAATGGGTGATCATTTCCCATCTGTGAAAACAACATTTTTGGTCGGTCATGGAAGAGTATTTCTAAAATTATTTATCCCATAATACAATCCTATAAATAGATATAGGGGACCCCAATATGGTACCTTGACCTCTGGTATAATAATATTTCTTAACCTCATGTGAGTAAGCCAATCTCTTTCATGACAACCCAAGCATCCACATCGTATTTCACACAAATATTCTTTCAAACATCTTTTCCCAAGAACATGGGTCCTTTTTTGTTAAAAATCTATCAAAATTGAATTCCAAATATCATTTTAATCTATAAAAATGTTCTCTTATAAGAACGCTCCTTGAATATTTTAAAATCATCATAAATGTTCCATCAATAGATCCAAACTATGATCAAATAATCCCTCACCACCTGGAGAGTAGAAAAGGAGGGAAAACCTAGGATACCTCAAGAAATTTGGGGTTTTTCAAATAACCAATCAGTAATGGGAATGATGAATGAAGGATATAAGAGATTTTTGTTGATTAATCTCTTTCTATTATGGAATTTTGGTAAGACATATCAAGTAAACATCAAAGGAATCAGGGTCCACATAATGTGATATTTGTTTACATAAAAGGATAATCTCAACCATTTGATAATCACTGTTCATTAACCCCCTCATCTAGGGCATAAGGCCATGGCCATCTAGACAATAAATGGGATTACAAAGATGGTCAAGTGAGAGGGACCAGAGGCTGAATAAATATCTACCCACTACGTTATCATTATTCAGAGAATCCTGATAGACAACAACAGGGGATATCACAATGGTTTGTATCTATAGTCGAGAAATTATTGCATTTGTTAATGGGATTTTGTGTATATGTTATTCTAGTCATAATTATTGTATTAATATGGTCTACAATATGTTGGACTAGACGAGTTAGTGTGGATGTCGTTGTTTAATTTGTATCGTTAGTAGAATCGACTTTTGGATCTCATCAACTGGTGGTAGCCCAATACCAAAACTTCTATATCCATCACGGGGAGTTGATAATATCTTATGGTATGTTCAATGAACTAGTGGAATCCCACATGAAGTGTTTTAGTAAAACAATTTTCTACCATTATAGAATACATCAGTTTATAGGTAGTGGAAACCCCTCCTAATGCAACACCTTCTGGAAGAATCAATAGAAAATATGTGTCATGCTACCATATTTCATAGGGACATCCTATTCAACATGTAATTTTATATGATTTTGAATAATGATCCGACCATGTTCATGATGGATCAGGGAAAATAATGCCTAAATGTTCAATAAATTAAGAGAGCAGGATCGTATTTATTGGTCTTAAAGGGATGGCGGTATGATATTTGAGGGATATAGTATGACGGAAGGATGGGTCCCAATAGTACACAATATCATGTTACGTAAATCATTAAATCATATATGTATGATTATACTTAGAGAAACTACTATGGAATTTCTCACATTGACATCGTAAATGGAGGTAATCTTAGAGGCCATCAAAATAGTGGACATGTGGGAACCTCTTCTAGCTCTTCTCTATAGCCATCCGAGCCAAATAGAAAGGGGAGGCACACCAAGGATGATATGTGTCCCGTTCATGTACTTTCATTGATAGATCACGACAAACATTAGGGGTTTTGGGTTCTCAAATGCTATTAGCCCACAGAATACTAGTATGAGTCCATTTCTGATTATCAATGTTGTGGTCAGACTAGTGACACCCGATGAGACAATGGTGCTGATTTTCGATCATAACAAATGATAACTTCAACATCCACCCATTCATTACCCCATTTTCCCCGATAGTGGAAAACCAATAGGGGACATTGAAATTGATGGAATACCTACAGAGAATTTGGGGCAGAGTGATGGTGTCCAGGATTGAATTCCATGTCTACTATGATCCTTATACACCATCTGCATTTTCATTAAAGTTATGGTGAATCAAATAGCCTAATAAGATAGTATACATCAGATTTTATGTGGAATGATGAACTTGTTTATTTCATCATCAGTGGTGGATGCTGATAGGAACGTTCTCACTAGAGATTATCAAGTTGTAACCATTCAATGTACTTTTTGTGATAATGGTAAAAAATTATAGAAACATTGTGGTAGCATTACCAATAACGATATCACATCAACACATACAAGTCAACATGATACAAAGTGAGTCATCAGAGCAAATAGCTGGAAGGTAGGCTTCTCTACGTGGATCGATCTAGACGAATTGAGCACCTCAAGAGGGAGATGTTAAAAGGTAAGGTAAAAGGATTATTTGGACCCCCACCACTAAAAAATATAGGTCTCATATGATATATTTGGCAAAAGTTGTGGTTTTATAAGGGAGGATATGAAGGTCCAAAGAGGCTCACGAGTAGAAGGTAAAACACTTTTTGGAGCCATCTATTAATGTTTCACACACCATTACTTGGATGGATTTGAGAAAGTCGGGTGTATCAATGTTGATAGAGGACCTTTGGAACAAGATAATCTAGGATTCAGTTGATAATATGTAGATTGGGCATGTTCAAATAAGAGGCAGGGTATGGTTCCAATAAAGGAATACATACCTAATGGGAATGGATAAACGTGCATCCCAATGAGGGGAATCCAACCTCCCATACACCCTATTGTGGGCGATGAATGGCATAGAGCCTTGAAATGAGGAGACACCACACATCGATGATTCAATTAAGGTGTCATCAACTGATGGGGGCAAGTGGGTCTCTGGCAAGGAGGAATCTAGGGGTCAGCTACCATGAAGAATATTTCATGGGAGAGTGCTGATATTGCATCCCCATATGATAAAATGTTCATTATTCTCAATGTAATCCTATTAACTTATCTTCCTCTTCTAATAATTCCCTTTTTGGTTGTCCAGGAAATTTAGCTTGAGATTTTCTTATTTGGGAGTAACTCAAAAATGGGAACGGGGCTCCAACTGGAGGGGTTGACGGTGCACCTCATGTTTCTAGAGAGCGTGATCTAGGTCTTTTGCAAATTTATAAAGTATCTATTTTTCCATCCAAGTAATTCAATAGGATTAAATCACAATATTTTCTCCCTTATGAAATCTATTGGAAAACAAACCCTATTATTATATTAGAAGACTTCAATGTTGAAGAATTTGTGCCCCCGATGCAACTCATCATCAAATATGTCCTATATAAAGGTAAGAGAAAATATAATTTCACTTTATCACCATTAAAATAATCAATGATATTTGCATCAATGTGTTTGTTTTTCCCCATGAATGTCCTAACAAAACCCTTAGTAGACCAACATAAGGAGGTCATTTGAGATCTGTTGATGTGAAAACTAGAGTTTAGGGATCTCATGTAGTGCAACTCCATGTTGATAGTTAGGGGAAACATTTTCAGATTCATAGACTCCGAATTTTTCATTCAATTTTGTATACTCAAATGGTCATTTTGTATCAAATTAATAGATGTTTTTCCATTCCAAGTAGTTCTCAAATTGCAGTGTACCTTGCAAGAGGCTACAATTAGAGCATCTAGGGAACCCTCCCGAATAGATGTACTTATCCTTAAAGATCCATACCTCTAAAAATGTATATTTGGGTCCATGAGTAGTAAGATCCTTGTTAACCAGATAGATTGAGGTTTGTACGTGTGGTTGAATTTGATAGAAGTCCCCTCAATCATAATAGGATTAGCTGGTTTTATATTAAATTTGGATGTCCTTTATTTGAACCCGTTATTATTTCTAGTATATTTTCATTAATTTGATTTTGGGAGTACACATGTATTCATTATTTCTTTTTAGTTTTTCAAGATTTATACATTGTATGGGATCATTGATATGTGCATGGGTATAGGTATATTTGGATAATTACCTAATTGTGTTTTATATTCTTACTCAAAGTAGGTCTCTAGACCATAGACTATTGGATGTGTGATTGGGGTAGTCATGGATCAGACCCCATCGGGCCAGGTCATGGTTGAAATGTTAAAAAAAACCCAATAGGTCAATGTTGTACGATTATTATTTGGTGCAACCCATCAATAGTGGTGGTTCTGATTCAGTACTGAAAAAAATTTCATAGAGATAATGGAGGATTGAGATCATATCAAGAATTTTTTTTAAATAGCTATTTAGTTCCACTGACATGTTGTCATAGGGATGATTCAAAATTATAATGGTGGCTGGGATTTGACCATGGATGTTGACCAAAGATGAATCAATATAGATTTAGGTTATATGGAGGGTTTCGTGAATGGAGCATGGGTAGTTATGGTTCATGTAGAAAGAGGTTAAATGTTCAACGATTCATGAAAAACCTTATATGCTTGATGCATAGTCTGAAGAAAACATTGTTGTAGTCTACTAGTTATAGTAACTATGTTATTTTTGAATATTAGAAATCACATTACACGTGGAGTTACCAAACACTGTGTGACTTGGTTATGGAGGTCCGGTATGAACCATATTGGTAAATGGTCATAGGCATGCCTAGGCATAAGGGAATAGACACAGACATAGTACATAAAAATGACATATACATGGGAACAACTAAATTACACAAGAATTAGTCATAGTACATTGGAGAGACCCGATATGCATGGTATTACACAATTTAGCCAAAATATGTTGTGTATACCATATACATTCAGTGTAGGTTTTTCAATGGTAGGATATGGACCTAATTTTATTAAATATAGAATAGTAACATTAGGGTACATTTCCATGGTCCATCCCTATAAGGGTATAGTCAGGTATCATGTCCAAAGTATATAGTGTGTTCCATTATATTCGATTTTTTTTGATAGATTTCAAGAACACATCAATGTGGCATGAGGTGTGATACTATATCATTTATTTCCCCCCTTCTTGGGATAGGAATCACATGACCTACATAATAGGGTGTTCAATAGCTTACATAGTAGGTAATCTAGTTTGTTTCTGGAGTCCGCCATTGGCCCTTGGTGAAATCCCCTCTAAGTGTATTTATATCTTCTAAGTTCTAGTATATATCATCTTCTTTGAGAAGCATGAAAATCACAACCTCTCATATGAATGGCCCCAAAGTTAGCAGACACAAGGATTAATTTCATCCCCAATGTGTGCTACCTTGAATCCTAGAGTAGAACTTATGACTGTAAGTATGATTGGGACCTTACACACATACATACTATATATCTTCAATATTATTGGGTAATTATTATTATTAATCATATTTTTAGTGAAATTTCATTGGGATGTTTCTCTAATAATACTATTATTAATTTTTCATTATTAATTTCAAGGAGTCCTGCTATTTATGTATATACTCGCCCCCATACAGTGTCTTCCTAAACCTTTAGTTTCTTATAAAAATTAGTGGCCTCTCGATGGAGTCTTATGTAGAGAATGAGGCAATAGATAACAGTAGTTATAGATAGAACATGGTTTATTCTAATTATTTCATTTGATATAATTCGCTATATTTCTATTACATTAGAATTTTTTTTACTTATTTTTTGGGATTATAATTGTCCCATTAAGATTTTAAATAAATATATTTTACTCTAGTGTGGAATATAATTATATTCAGGAATTTTTGTATTAGTTATATTTTACTAAACAATATTGTATTGGGATTATAGATATGTGACTTTGTATAGGAACTATAGTCTAAGGCCTCCCAAATGTGTGGTATACTTACATTGTGATATTCTATAGATATTGAACTATTAGAGGTGGGCTTAGGTTGTCACACTCATCTTACTACTAATGAATTGGCCCTAGTGAGTTCTTTCTAAAAATCTGGATTCATTTCATATCTCCAAATAGGTCTACCAACATCTTTTAGGGTGCATGGGATCCTAGATCATGCAACTATTTTTATCATCCTCCTACAGTTATAGATAGGTATCCTGCTGATTTTTTATATTTTTTCTCTGTTTCTACACCAATGGGAGGTGGATTTATCCAATTATTTTCCATTAAGGATAAGCCCAATCATTTTACCATTTACTAGATTGAACCAATCATATCTAAATGAGTAGGTTATTTACTTTAAGGATCATGATGCTAAGGGATATATTCCACTTTATTGGTCTCTGTGGGCATCCCAGATTCTACTTCCAATGAAGGATGACTATATCCACTACATTTTCCTTGATTTATGAAAAATAACATGTTTATCATAATGAATGGATACTTGTTTCATCATATTTATAAAATCTTAGATCATATTTGGGAAGCTCAATGGTTCTAGAAAATTAATTTGACTTTGAGATTCCAAAATTTTATTCTGTAGGAAGATAAAGATACATAAATCAATTTTTAGGAGAATGTATTGTCCCCTTGAGTATTTAGTTATGACCTTAAGACTTACTAAAAATCTAGGTTTATTCATATCCATGATGAACTTGATTTTATACCACTAACTTGACTCTTTCATGTTGATGTTTTCAAATTGTATCCCTTCATATAACTGACATGTAAACCAATAAATGTTTATCACTTTATAGAATAATATTTTAAATATTAGAACAAATAATACATTCCCATATGATTTTGATCCCTTTAATCTTTTATAATTATGTAGATAACATAGTAACATAAAAATATTGGACAACATAATTATCTAGGCACATTGAAACTATCCCTTATTAGTAAAAACCAGAGATTTTATGAGAATTATTCTTTTTAATTGATGTCTTGTGTCGTGCACTACACCAAGATTATCTTGCACTATATGCAACACCGTATTAGCTTGCCGTATATGTAACACTATTCTTGGCTCGTGTTACACACAATTTGATGTTCGTTTTGTAGAAATTATTCTACGCAACATTAAGTATAGACTTTGTTTAATGTATAAATGAAATATGGTTTTATTTTTTTATATGCAACAACAAACAAGTCTGGCACTACATGCCACCCTGACTTGGATTGCATTACACGCAATCGCGACCTTCCTCAATAGCGTGTAGAGTACGAAATACCGAGTTTCACTAAACCACGATATATTATTATAATATTATTATGGACTAGCCTTTATGAATAGTATCAACTACATTTTGAATTTTATAACATTATTATTCATCTTACAAATATTCTAGAACATTGTATGAGAACTAAATAAATTGTTTGGGTAAAATAAGTATTTAAAAAAATACAGTTTTGCCTCCTTTTGATGGCGCACCCTCTTTAAATCTAGTTTTTGACATGTTTATATGTTCAATTTGAAAAAATAAAATTCTTCCTTGGAATCAGGATATAAAATTTAAATTTGGATAAAATTTTCATATTATTCTGATTACTTTCATATTTTGAGGAATAGTAAAAACTTGCTATATATTAATTAAAAACAAATTTTTTTAACACAATAATTTATATGGTTAGATTATCTTTTTAATTTGTTTTAAAGTTTAATTAGAATATATTTTTACCATTTGATCCAATGTCTGTCATTGGAATTAATTTCACTTTGAATATGGACATAAACAAATGTCGATCTTTTGATAGTTATTATTTCTTAAAAACACGCTATTTGTTTTGATAATGAGAATTACTTTTAAAATTAATTAATGAGACTTATATGTTTTGAATTTGAAAAAATAGACACCATTTTTGAATTCGGAATATCAAATATATACTAGGCTGAATCTTTGGTATTTTTCTGAAAAACTTCAATTTTTGATGAATAGTGGAAACTCCGAGTTTTTGGTTAAAACCGACTTTTTATTTAAATAATGCTTTATTAGATTTAAATTTATTTTAGGTAAAAATAGATACATAATACTTATATATGTTAAATGAAATTCCTTGGAGTCATTTTATAATAATTTTAGATTTATAAAAATTTTATTGAACTTTTCACTGTCTTTTACCCACCTCCTGGGAGCTTTTGAAATTGTTCATAAAACATAATTTTACCACTTCTGTGAGTTGAAGTTCAAAATTCCGAAAGACATGGTTAATATAAAACTGTAAAATGTGGTTCAATTAGAATAAAATAATTTTTTTGAATAGTAACTTTTTACTTTTATTTACCACGGTTAAAGGTAAATAGTGTAATTCAAGGTCAAAAGAATAATATAATAATTCAAAATTATCTTAACACTTTTCCAAACCATATTTGATGATTAATGGGCGAACATGGTCATCCTTGGGTCGATTTTGGGACCCCATGGAGCTACTTCTGAAAGACAATGACACATTAGATTAATTAATTTAATGTAAAGATAAAATTGGCATTAACAAAAATCCTTTAGTAATTAATTTTTATAAGGGGCAATATAAATTATCATTTCGACTATAAATAGTCATTGGAAAGATAAAAATATTTCCTACATGTTGGTAGGTTTTTTATAATTTTTATACATCAAATAAATTAAATTATTTATGACACAATAATGATGTAGTATTTACCTCATTAATAAATGATTTAAATAAATACGATTATAAGAATTAAAATATTATCCAAAACCCATCCAATTCCTATTGGATAATTTTATTTATAATATTAGTCATCTTATATTTGAAATTAATGTATTTTGGACCTATTTAAAAGGAATATATATTTATAATAAAATAAATTTTTCACACTTTCCTAAAGAGCCCCTCCTCTCCCTTGTAAAAGGAGACCACTTCTATGCAATTTCTCACACCTCTCAAGCCTTTTGGCTCATCCAAAATCTGTCCAAATAAGCTCCCTACATCCATATACTCCCCCTAGAAGCCTTAAATTAGGAATAAGTCACTTAAATAAGTCCTTCTGGTTCAATCCAATGAAAGTTACCCAAATTAATGGTAATAGTTTCTCTTAAGTTGTTTTCTTTTATTCTACTTCTCCAACCCCTAAACACTTTTTAATCCTTTATTTTGTAACAACCCCAGTAACCTAAATATACTAGGATGTTGTTATGAGATGTATTCTAACAACACTCACCCACACCTACTACTAATGGATGATGAACATAATGTTTCCGTGATGGAAAACTAACGCCTCACGAAACGATGATTGTTCAATTTTCTCCTACCACCTCTCGTGGTGGCCATTATGATGTAACTGTATTTATATATGATATATATTATGTTTATGATTTTATTAGGCTTCTTTACTTCCAAATTATATCAATCCTTTATGTTTTCCATAGTGGGTAAATACGGTGATCTCATTTGAGGAAGTGCGGACTACCGCCCCAACAAAGTGATGTGATTCGTTAATACCTTATGTGGGATGTATATATGATGGAGTTAATGATAATATATATGATATTATACTGTAATTTTAATATACATATTTCATTAAAATAATAAATAGAAATGAAAGTATCGTTTATGCATACGTACGGCTTACCCTCTCTATGAGCGGTGCATTTCATTTCTTACCTCCATATGTTATGTACTATTCTAAATACATGTATATAAGGATATATAATGAATATATATGATATATAAATCATGATTTACATTCTCAAAGTAATTAAATCATGATATAACCCATAATAACATCATTAACAATAAGTCCAAACACGTACGATAAATAAGATGATTTTACCCAAAACGTTGCTTTAACATGGGATCTACAAAAGAACAGGTAATATAAAGTCCTAAGTGACCCATATATGATATCATAACAATTAATATGATTCCTTAATAAGTCAATGACATTATTTCACTCATTATACAGGAGTTTTGGATACGTAGAAAGCATATCGGACCTAAGGTAAGAGATAACCTTTCCAATCTCATTCTTATCCGAGATTGTTTATTCGTAAGTATTTGCTGGGGTTACTGTTATCATCCAATTCCATGTTTTCTAAAAGTTTTTTTTGTATGTTTGATGTCCTTTTTACCCATTTTGTCTTTTACTACATGGTATCTAAGGAATATTTCTTTTGTTTACGTTACTAGGTACTTTTTGACTTTTTCGACAAAAGTACTAGGAGAATGTTTTTTTATCTTATACGGCATGAAAGAATTTTTACGGTTTTATAAAGCCTTATTTTCATGAAGCTTCCTCAAATTGTTTTCATGAATATTATCAAAAAAATCACTTTCTTTTAAAATTGCATGACGTTTTGTGAAAAGTAATTGATTTTGAAGAATGAAGGATATTTTCCTCAAGAATTCATTTCAAATGTTTTATCAAAAAAAAATTCCATCTAAGATGACATTATTTCATATGTGTATGTTTCAAGTATAATGTCTCTATGATTTACATGGTTTCAATTTTCTTATGATGAAATGATATCCATTAGTTTTATATGGATTATGTTATGATGAGATAATGTTTATGAGACCCATTTTATTATTTGGGTTATGATGAATGATTTATGTTTATGTTGTGGAAAACTAAAGAATGATTTCATTATGTGATGGGTGGGACCTATATCTCCTTCCAATTTATTGGGTAAATATTTATATCACATGAGATAGACATGGTAGGAATGACATGTAAATCTAGTTCAGTAATACTGGGCTGGAAGGGCAAGTAAACCCGGTTCAGTAAGGGTCTTTGTCCACTAAGATAGTCTTGGAAGCAATTCCTTGGCTACTATGGAAATAATTAAATGTGCTTAATGGATGCAACAATTACATGTTTTATTCCCATTATTTTTTATCATGATTAACGTTCATTTATGATCTATGCCTTATGTACTTCCATGGTTTATGTCATTGCCCATGATTTTGATGTTTAAACATTATGATCATGTTTTCAAGTTCAAATGTGTATGATTTGTTTTATTTTATCCATTCTTACCCTTACCGAGCATTTGAGATCACCCTTTATATGTTTTCTTTTCCCCATGATATAAATAAAGGTTTTAGGCAAGAAAACAAAAGGGGAAGATCTTTTTGGGAGAAGTTGAAGATCTTTCACCACGATTACGAGACTATATTTTGAGTTTCCAAAGACACAAAACTATTATGGTCCTTATATGTCTTTTTTTGTTATGTATTAAGTATTTCGCAAAAGTAATGTAATTTCCATGTATGCCATGATTTGGGTCTCTACAGTTTGTATCAGAGGAAAGGTTTAGTTAACCTTTGGAAACTAGGATGTGAGAACATTAATGAGATACCTAGAGATATTTCTAAGGTATGTCTAGGGATGTCCCTAAGGTTTAGTATAACTATAGGTTACAGTCCTAGGGTTATGTTGATGATCATGAATAACCTAGGGTGAAACTAAGGTTTCATGGATTAATGAATGTGTGATAAGTTAGAAATCGCATTAGTGACTTTTAATGATTATGTGGTTCATCGTTATTTTAAATATTTCTTACACTATGGTTTCTGGTTTTAGTCAATGGAGGGAATGAGAAAGAATTCTGTTAACGTTGATTCTGATGGAAAAATTGGTGACTGTGATCAAAAAAATTGTGTAATGACTAGATATAAAGATATTGTGATTATGCTGAATCAGTCATCACGATATATGATTAACAAGGTGAACTTTGGTGGTATTCCTAAGTCATCAAATAAGAGGAAGACAGAATTTTATGCATGTTCGCATGCTGAGGAGCATAGACAAAGGAATATTGAGATTTATAAAGAAGGGAAGAAGAACCATGAGTAATACCTCAAATGGAGGGGAAGATGTTATCTATGTGGATAAAAGGGTCATAGAGTTAAAAACTGTTATGGAGTTCAATGTCTTATTTGTGGAGAACATGGGCATTATCCAACTCAATGCCCTGACCAAAGAGGTTACTTCCAAATCAAGAAAGGACTTATTCCATTACAATCATTAAAGAGGATGGATTGAAGTGTTTATGTATTGGTATTCAATAATAATGTTGTTGATGTAATTTTATGTAATATTGGAATATCTATGTATTGGTCCATTGTGGTTTTAAATAATTATATGTTACCAGTAACCATGAAAAGTGATTCAAATATTTTGGAAAGCTGATGATATGCAAATAAGGATGAGATAAGGAGAAAATGAAATGTTTGTTAGTATTCATGTGATCATGACTAATATAAGGAAAAAGTTATATCATGGTTTGAGTATATATAATTTTTGGATTTTGGTGTGTGGAAAGAGTTAACTTTTGACAGAATTCATGTTTTCACTAAGGTTCAAGGGGTATTCATTTTTCGAGAGAATACATTATTAAGGTATTCACATTATTGGAATGTGAACAACATGATATATGAGGGATAAATGATGGTATTCAAGGTCTTGTTATATGACCTTTTTATAAATATTTCTCATTATAATATGAGTTTGGAAAGAAGTATTTTGGATAATACTAAAGTTTGGAATGAATTATGTTGAGCATAAGTTAGTATTGTTTAAGGCTAGAATTTTTTTTCGATATTATTTATAGAATGTTATAATAGTGTAGTTTAAAAAAAGGAACAAGGGCGAAAACCCGTCACGTCAGACAAGGCTGTGGGAATCGAACCCACAACTGAAGTGAGACAGGCCTTTATTGCCTACCACTGGCCTACAAGAAGTCCCTGGTTAGTAGAAATTAGTTTTATTTTATTAAGTAGTATGAAAGTTGAAGTATAAGTCCATTTTTGGAATCATATATGATTAACCTCACCATAGATGAACTTATGTATATAACTTTTTCTAACCTTTTGTTTGAAATAAAAGGAATGACCCATCATTCTATCACAAGATCCGCTAACACTTCACGAATAACAAATTCAACTTCATTTCTTTAAGTGATGAAGTGGAAATTGTTCAACGCACGAACAACAGTGATATTGTACCAAAATAATGTAAGTATTTATTTAAATTCATCAACTTTAAGGAAATTAAATTGAAAACAAAAAAAATGTTTTCCTAGTGCCCTTATATCTGATGAATCAGATTGTACCTTAGATCATCACAAATCTATGGCTTTGTGATTATTGGCTTTTTCATAACCACGTTCTCTACCACTCTCCATCAGAACATGATGGTTATATTTCTCCTCCATATCCATATTTTCACCTATGATATCTTATACGGAAACCTAGTGATGAGTTAATTTGGGTAACAGTTATGTTTCATACATCACTTTTTAATATTATGTTTTAGCATTCCTTTTTACGATGTGGGTATCTATGAACGATATTCTCAAGTAACAAACCATTTATAACCCCGACGAATATCGTGGGAGAAATTCCTTTTAAGGGGGGTAGAATACAACAAGACATGATTGTATGAGAATTATTCATTTTAATTGATGTCTTGTGTTGTATGTTACACCAATATTATCTTGCGCTATAAGCAACACTGTATTAGCTTGCAGTATACGCAACACTATTCATGGCTCGTGTTACACACAATTTCAAGTTCGTTTTGTAGAAATTATTCTATGCAAAATTAAGTATAGACTTTGTTTAATTTCTAAATATAATATGGTTGTATTTTTTTATACACAACAACAAAGGAGTCTTGCACTACATGCCACCCTGACATGGCCAGTGTTACACTCAATCGCGACCTTCCTCGATAGCGTGTGCAGTACGCATTACCAGGTTTCACTAAACAACGATATATTGTTATAATATTATTATGGACTAGCCATTATGAATATTCTTAACTAAATTTTGAATTTTATAACATTATTATCTTTCATATATTATAGAACATGGAATGAGAAAAAAATAAATTTTTCGGGTAAAATAAGTATTTTTCACAAAATGCAGTTTTGCCGCCTTTTGATGGCACACACACTTTAAATCTAGTTTTTGACATGTTTATAAGTTCAATTTGAAAAAAATAAAATTCTTCCTTAGAATAAGGATATAAAAATTTAATTTGGATTAAACTTTAATATTATTATGATAACATTCATATTTTGATTAATAGTAAAAACACGCTAGATTTTAACAAAAAACAACTTTATTCATCGAAATAATTTCTATGGTTAGATTATCTTCTTAATTGGTTTTAAGTTTTAATTACAATATATTTTTACCATTTAATCCAATTTTTGTCATTTTAATTAATTTTTCTTTGAATTTGGACATAAACAAATGTCGATCATTTGATAGTTATTGTTTCTTAAAAACACGCTATTTGTTTTGATAACGGGAATTACTTTTAAAATTAATTAATGCCACTCAAATGTTTTGAATTTGTAAAAATATATATCATTTTTTAATTCTGAATATCAAATATATCTTATGCTGAATTTTTGGTATTTTTCTAAAAATATTCAATTTTTGATGAATAGTGAAAACAATGAGTTTTTGGTTAAAATCGAATTTTTATTTAAATAATCATTTATTTGATATAAATTTATTTTAGGTCAAAATAGATACATAATACTTATATATTTTCAATGAAATTAATTGGAGTCATTTTATAATAATTATAGATTTATAAAAATTGTATTGATCTTTTCACCTTCTTTTACCCACCTCCTAGGAGCTTTTGCAATTGTTCAAAAAACATAATTTTACTGCTTCTGTGAGTTGAATTTCAAAATTCCGAGAGACACAGTTATTATCAAGGAGTAAAATGTGGTTCAATTAGATGAAAATAATTTTTGGTGAATAGTAACTTTTTACTTTTATTTACCACAATTAAAGGTAAATAAGGTAATTCAAGGTTAAAAGAATTTTATAATAATTCAAAATTACCTTAACACATGTCCAAAACTTATTGGATGAGTAATTCCCGACCTTGGTCATCATTTGGTCGATTTTGGGACACCATTGAGCAACTTATGAAAGACAATGACACATTAGATTAATTAATATAATGTAAAGACAAAATCGGTATTAACAAAAATCCTTTTGTAATTAATTTTTATAAGGGGATATATAAATTATCTTTTAGACTATAAATATTCATTGGAAATATTAAAAGATTTCCTACATGTTAGTATTTTGTTTATAATTTTTAGACATCATATAAATTAAATTATTTATGACACAATAATGATGTAGTATTTACCTCATTAATAAATGATTTAAATAAATATGATTATAATGATTAAAATATTATCCAAAACCTGTCCAATTCCTATTGCATGATTTTATTTCTAATATGAGTAATCTTATCTTAGACATTAATGTTTTTTAGACCTCTTGAAACCGATGATGATTTTATAACAAAATAATGTTTTCACACTTTCCTAAAGAGCCCTTCCTCTCCCTTATAAAAGGAGACCACTTCTATTAAATTTCTCACACCTCTAAAGCCTTTTGGGTCGTCCAAAATCTGCCCAAATAAGATACATACATCCCTATCCTCCCCATATATTCTTTACATTAGACAGACAGCACTTCAAGATGTCCTTTTGGTTCAAACCAAAGGAAGTTACCCAAATTAAAGGTAATAGTTTCTCTTAAGTTTTTTTCTTTTATTCTACTTCTCCAACCCCTAAAATGTTTTTAATCATTTATTTTGTTACAATACCAATATCCTAAATATACTAGTATTTTGTTATGAAATTTTTTCGAACTACACTTACACACACCTCCATCTAATAGATGAATAACATAATGTTTCTGTGATAGAAAACTAACGCCTCATGAAACGATGATTGTTCGATTTTCTCCTACCGCCTCTCATGGTGGCCATTATGATTTCACTTTATTTATATATGATATATATTATGTTTATGATTTTATTATGATTTTTTACTTCCCATTTATATCAAGTCTTTATGTTTCCCAAAGTTGGTAAATACGATGATCTCATTTGAGAAAGTGTGGACTACCGCCCCTCAAAGTGATGTGATTCATTAATGCCTTATGTGGGATGTATAAAGTATGGAGTTAATGATATTATATATGATATTATACTGGAATTATAATATTTCTATTCCATTAAAATAATAAATAGAAATGAAATTAGCGTTCATGCGTACGTACAGCTTACCGTCTCCATGAACGGTGCATTTCATTTCTTATCTCCATATGTTATGTACTATTATAAATACATGTATATTCTGGATATATAATGAATATATATGATATATAAATCATGATTTACATTCTGTAAGTAAGTAAATAATGATATAAGTAATAATAACATCAAGAACAACAAGTCCAAACATGTACGATAAATAAGATGATTTTTATCAAAACGTTGCTTTAACATGGGATTTAAAAAAGAACGGGTAATATAAAGTCATAAATGAACAATATATGATATCATAAAAATGAATATGATTTTTTAATAAGTCAATGACATTATTTAAAAAATTATATAGGCGGTTCGGATATGTACGAACCATATCGGACCTAAGTTATGGGATAGCCTGTTCAATCTCGTTCTTATCGGACATTGTTTATTCGTAAGTATTTCCTGGGGTTATTGTTATCATCCAAGTCCATGTTTTCTTAAAGTGATTTTATGTATTTTTAATGTCCTTTTTACCCATTTTTTCTTTTACTACATGGTATGTAAGGAATCTTTCTTTTGATTATGTTACGACGTACATTTTGACTTTTCAGAAGAATTTTTTTAACTAATACGACATGAAATGATTTTTACGGTTCTATAAAGCCTTATTTTCATGATACTTACTCCAAATTATTTCATGAATATTTTCAAAAAATAAACTTCTTATAAAATTTCATGACGTTTTTTGAAAATAAATTGATTTTGAAGAATAAATGATATTTTCCTCAAGAATTCATTTCAAGTGCTTTATCAAAACCATTTTTTCATCTAAGATGACATTATTTCATATGTGTATGTTTCAAGTATAATGTCTCTATGATTTACATGGTTTCACTTTTCTTATGATAAAACGATATCCATTAGTTTATATGGATTATGTTATGATGGGATGATGTTTATGAGACCCATTTTATTCTTTGGGTTATGATGAATGATTTATGTTTATGTTGTAGCACATGAAAGAATGATTTCATTTTGAGATAGGTGTGACCTATATCTCCCTCAAATGAATTGGGTAAAGATTTATATCTAATGAGATATACATGGCTGGAATGGCAAGTAAATCTGGTTCAGCAATACAGGGCTGGAATGGCAAGTAAACCCGGTTCAGTAAGGGAATTTGTCCACTAAGATGGTCTTGGCAGCAATTCCTTGGATACTATGGAAATAATTACATGTGCTTAATGGATTCCACAATAACATGTTTTATTCCCATTCTAGTTTATCATGATTAATGTTACTTTATTATCTATGCCTTATGTACTGCCATGTTTTATGTCATTGCCCATGATTTTGATGTTTAAACATTATGTTCATGTTTTTAAGTTCAAATGTATATGATTTGTTTTATTTTATCCATGCTTACCCTTACTAAGCATTTGAGCTCACCCTTTATATGTTTTCTTTTCCCCAAAATATAATGAAAGGTTTTAGGTAAGAAAAAAAGGGAAGATCTTTATGGAAGATGTTGAAGATCTTTCACCACGATTAGAAGATTATATTCTGAGTTTCCAAAGACACTAAACTATTACGGTCCTTATGTGTCTGTTTTTGTTATGTATTAAGTATTCCGCAAAAGTAATGTAATGTCAATGTACGTCAATCTTTGAGTCCCTATATTTTATTCCCTGAATATTTTAAAACATCACGAGATAACAAGGGGACATACATATGAAATGGGTGACATATAAAGCCCATTAATTGTAAAATCAAAGAATAACCAAAAAAATGAACTCCATTTCAGTCAATATATCAAGGATAATAAAATCGGTGAGATTAATAAAAATGAATATAAAATATTAATATAAGATGATAATATGACAACAAAATTGGAATGTGAAAAAATAAAATGTGACATAAGAAATAGTTAAGGCTAAAATCCAAGAATAATCAAATGGTTGGAAGTGTCCCATTCAAGGTTAGGTTCAATTACTAATAAAATAAATAACATCTCAAGAGACAAATTTATTATAAAATGCATTGGGAGTTATGTAATTCTAGGTCTACCCATAATACTCATATAATGTACATTTATATGTTCACCACATTGATCATATAACATGTAGAAATTATTAATAACATTTAACCCAATTATTAATTATAATAAGTCATATATATGTATTTAATAAATAAATGAATTTATGGTGGTTCTAGGTGAATAACCATGAGTAAAAATCTATAAGGATATTCACAATTATATTATTTTTCATAGAAAAATATATCATGATTTTGACAGTATAACTAGTGAAAATATATTTTTATTGAAAGATTTAATGAGGGTATAAGGGGTATACCATAACATTGGTATCATAATTATAGATATAGGAATTTTTTAAAACAAATCCCAATGTGAAATAATGTAAAAAAAGGAATGACATAAAGAAGGTTCTTGAATAAAGAGGATAATGAGAGAATCCCTAACCTTGAGGGGGAACATCTATAAGCATGTTAGGAACTTCATGAGATATTGGGAGTACCATTTGATAGATATATTTATGTAAGGTAGAGGTGATATATTTATTGAATGGTTTTGAGTGAATTGGAATGGTTGGATGTATGGGTTTATATAGAAAAAGTAATGGTATTTTTTATTTATACCTATACATATGTTTTGGACACTATATGAAAAAAATTAATCAAAAACACAAACAATATCCCAATAATTTACTGTAGTATCCACCAAAGAAGAGTGTATTTCACTATTTTAAATTTATAAGAACCTAACTCATTAAAATAGTACCATTAGTTCTAGGGAATTGAATAATGTTTATAAATGATTGAGTTTTAAAACATAAAATATAATATAGTTTGGGGAGATTCATTAAGGGTTTATATAATTAATAAATCAGCACCAAGAACAAATTATTTTTAAGGGAAAACATAATTTTGGTCATGGATACTCTTTATATAATTTATTAAATAATTTTTGTGTTTTTATGATGACAAATTATTTACCACATATATAACCAAAATCTAATTTTGACCAAAAAAATTGACAATCTACAAAAAAAATAAAAAAAATTACCATTTTATATTTTTTATATACCAATATCATAAATAATATATATTTTATCCAAAAAATTCTATCAATTTTATTACTTACACAAATAAATCATGTCCATGTTTATTAAAAAACAATGGGTTTTTAATATAATAGTTTTATGACCCTAATATAAATTACATTCTACTGCATAAAATTAGGCTATCATTTATATTTTTGTTAATGTTTATTTATTAAATTGAATTATTATATTAAAATAGAATTAATTCAAAAAAATTAAGTCATCTAATTTAGTTCCTTGATTTGAACGATATTTTTCCAAAAATTAGAACTTTTCTTATTGTATAAAAATAGAAATTTAATCAAAATTAATTTTTTATCTTTATAAAAATAAAAATAAAAATGCATAAATATAATCCTTAATTTATAAAAAATATAAAAAAATTTACTATTAGGTTCTAGATAAACATATCCTTATCACACCACAGAATTTCCTCAGAATATGTAGTCTGATGGTAGGGCTTTTATGACATGGTTCACCGAACATGGCTTCAGTCGTTCTATGTATAAACTTAAAATTGTATCATTAGTGAAAATACACATGATTTAGTTTTTTAATATCATATAGGTATTAGTAAAGGAAAATTCTAGTGATACTAATTCACGTCGATATTTTTACAAACGGGCTTCATAGGGTATAATCTATCTGGTCAGGGGCATCACATCTTATTTCTCTATCAATTGAAATTTATCATATCCCATGACGTACTAATCATAATGGAAACTATAAAATGGATACATTATCCATATTTATAGTGATTTTATGTATTTTAAATAATATAGGGTATATAAAAATCCAATATAACCAAATTATATCATTACATTGTATTTTAAATATTCATTTAAAAAAAGAATATATTTTGAATGGTTTGGGTATTTACACTCATCACCCATTCAAAAAAATTCCATTTTTTCATTTCATACTCTAAAATATATGATGGTAATTTTCTTTCATCTCCTCTTCTAGTTCCCATGTCACATTCTCAACATTACTATTCCATCATTACTCTTTCACAAAATGATTTTACTTGTTTCCTTGACCCTTTCACTATAATATAAGATCTTTATTATAAAATACCCATAAAAATATCATTCTTTAATGGTAACACCTCTATATTATGAAAATAATATATTTCGTTTTTGTACTTCTTCTTGATGGATACACAGAACACATCATGTACATGAAATATGTCATGTGGGAGTTCTAGTTGATAGGTCATTGCTTTAATGTGATCAATGATCTAAATGGGGAATCTATATCTATTATTGGAAATTTTCATCATCCAAAAACTCATAAATTCATTCAATAATGATTAATTAGGGAACACATTATCTACAGACATAACCTCTATAAAATGTTGATGATTTTATATATATATTATAAATAAAATTTTTTATGATTTCATATGTAATTGAATATATTGAACTTTATTTTTCATATAAGGGATATGATAATTCCACATAAGCTTCCACCCCCTAAATTCATCCCATCATGTCGATATCTAATGCCTCATTCCACACAGAGCATCATAATGTTCCATTTGAGTGTAAGAATGTGAATTTTTCTTATATAATAAATACAATTGGTGAATGTTATGATCCTAAAAAAATTATAAATCCATCTAACATGACCTAATAATATCCTCATGTGTCTAAATGGTTTTCTAAAATATACCATCTATATAAGGGTGATATGGTGTACTAAATCACGACTCCATATCCATCACTTTCTAATGGATTTTCCAAAACCATGAGATAATCCTAAGATCATTTTTAGATTCATCATGTAGAGGAAATCCATTAAATATTACCAATTGTTTTATATTGATCACAGAGAGTTGTTAAAGATTAAAATCATCTTTAGTAGAAATTAAATGTTTTTAATTTGTATGAATATTGACTACCACCGGTAGATATTAATTCCCTATGTATCCTAGTTATTTCTATAGTGAAATGCATAGTTTGGGTGTCTCATTTTTATAATCATGTGAGAAGTGGTTTCATCATATCATTATATATATATATATATCATTCATCATAGAGTTTTTTTAATTCCATGAATCGAGATACCAAATATTTTATCTCTATCACCATGTTATGAAAACAATAGTTTTTAATTAAATATTCCAAAATCATGGTTGTTTAGGGATGAATAGATAAGATTTATCTTTTTAAATCAAACTTTAATTCAGCATTTATTTTTTTATTCTGTGGTAAAAATATCTATTTTCCAAATTTATAAGTATATATTTATCAATCTTGAACACTATAATATTCACAATCATTTTTATAGTACCTTGTTATCTATCTATAACTCCTTAATCCTATACTGAAGAGATGATTAGTTTGTATTTGTTAAATGTTGGATGAAAATACATTTATTAATCACATATTCATATGTATCATTTAAAACAATATTAGATACATTTTAAAACTATTAATGGATTATGTTGATGAATCCTCTCTATATAAAGCATTTACCACTTTTTTTGCCTACCGAGGCGGTAACGGATTGAAAAATCATAATTCTTTATCAGCTCTAACTGACTTCCATGGATCATAATAATCTCATTTTGTGAGATTATATAATTTAGGATTTTAAGATCTATAAACATTTCACACTTCTCTATATTGAGATAATATCACTACATCTTCATTGAAATGATCACTTTATCCAATTATTGGTCATGTGTTAAGTGTTTTTTCACAAGGATATTTAATTATGGGGAGGTGTAGTATGCCACTTTTTCTTATTGAATGATTACACAACCCAAAAAAATGACACATCAAAATAGATAAAAAATACTTCCACACTTGAGGGTAATGCATCCATAATTTTCGTGATTAGCATCTTCCTCAACTATTTAATGATCTCTCTACAGTCACCTGTCCTGAACACATTTACACCCTTTTGATTTATATTGGTTAGTGGGATTTAAAATCATGATATTTCCTCGTAAATTGATGATATTACCCATCAAATCCATTTAAAATACATATTTATATAATAGTTGTAGTAATTGGTCATCCTTAAATTTCATGAGTTTGTAAAGGAACCACATACATCACTTCACTAGTGAGAGTGTGCCATAGTTAGGTTATATTCTTCACCAAGAAATTCCATTAATAGTAATCTATAAATAAAATTATCTATTGAATGTTATTCACTATATAATTCATAGGATGCTTGGGTTCTTCATTGATTTTGTAGTATATAATAATTTCATCTATAAATACTATAATATTTTTTGGTAATACCTAAAGACATTATTAATCATGTACATAAGTATTACTAAAGATTTAATGTGGCCAAAGGATGAAATTTTAACTCATAGTTCCCATACGTGGAATGAAATGCAGTTTTGGTGTGACAATAATTCTCACCATTACATGGTATTTTCCTAATTAAAGATCTTCCATGGAGAGCTATTAGGCTATATGTTGCAGATCAAAGAGGAAAACAATGTGTGGCATAAAAGACTTTTCCTTCATCAAGATCTTATTGATCTTATGATAATCATTACAAAGGTGCATTAACCCAATATTATTCTTTAAAAAAAGTATGCATTAACCCCATGTTAAATCAAATTTGTATATAAATCCTTTAGTTGTATTGTACTATAGTTTTTTCTACTATTCTTAACTGCACCATGATTCATAGTTTCATTTCCACCATTACACCAATATTAAAAATGAATTTTGAACCGAAAATTATAAAAATAATATCAAAATTCAGTTTAAATAATTTTTTATCAATATTAAAAACAAAAATGTCACTTGTTTTGATAATTTCATTATAGGTGGTGGTGATTTGGAGGGACCATGATGAAGTTTAAGAAAAATAGTCCAAACAGCGCAGGATCTAAATAAACTTGTGGAATCAACCACACACATCTACTAAACCATAAATCATAATGTGATGATATGTTGTGCGATGGTCCAAAATTTAGTGGCATAAAACATTTATGAATGACTCCAATTCCAATTTGTCCATATGGTGGCCCTACTGGATGGATCTATCCCAAACACAGAACATGAAAGAAGACAAAAGTGGTGCGTTTTGTTTTCTCAGCCTATCAAGCAGTTGGTGTCAAAATGATTCAAAAAATTCATTGGATATATTAAAGATGTATGTAGATAACTTTTGAGTTTTCCCAAAGAGAGATAATTCTGTATGGATGTTGAAAACCTTGGGCTAAGTGGTTTTAAAAAATCTATGTGCCCAAAATCATCTTCCACTTTTCCTATAAAATGGAACCATGGGATCCCCATTTGAATTATTGAAATAGACAAAAATATGTTCCATAATTAAGTCCTAGAGGTTTTACCTCTCAATATTATATGATTTGGAGGCCCCTATCCTCATAGGGGGATCAATAATAAAGAATGAGTTCCACCCAAGCTTCCACCTCCTCTCGATGTCAGGCTAAACGGTGGGCATTCACTGTGAGGGTGTTAATAACATTTCAGAATAGTTTTGATGAATATATTAGATACTATTTTGGAGTAATTTGTGGGTTAAAAAATTTCATTCCATGTATAATACATTATTTCATTTTTTTAATACTTTTTAATACCTTTGAATGTTATGTTGTTAATTTCAAACTGATTCTTGTGATGTTTTGAGTGCATGACTTGTGTTGTTCCAATTGGAAAACACAAGTATCATTTTCATACCAAATTTATCTAGATTTCAATTTCATTTTGAATCTATAATTCCATGTATATGTTTTGAACCTTGTTAATACATTTTCTATGCCAATGTTTTGTTATTCAAGCAATGAAATAAAGGCTTAGGAATTAATTGGGATTCCAATTATTTTATAAAAAATAATCACTCAAACTTAAAGTAATATCTAAGAAAAATGAACTTGAAATGTGTGTAGTTAAATAAATTTTTTTTCATTTGTCCCAATTTTAAAATAAAATTCACATACTTTTTCAAATATTAACCCTTTTATGTTATGTTATTTTCTTAAAAATATTTTCAATATCACCCCCATTTTTAGAACATTTTATTAAAACTGTATATTTTAAACCTATAAGAACCCCTTGAAATATGACACAGGTTCTTTCGTATAATATAAATCAACAATAAAATTATATTAAATTTTACTTATCATGATAAAATAGTCAAATTTTGGTACTATTTCAATGGAGCACGTTTCTTTGTATTGTTCATTTTTTATAAAAGTAATGCGTATTTTTTAAATATTTGTTCATTTTTCTCTTAAATCAATTTTTAGTGGATTTATAAAATAATCCTATTGTAATACCAATGAATGATTCAATATACATCTGATGAAATAATACCATTAAAACACAAACCGTAGAGGATCTTATGTCAGTGACACATAGAAACACAAGAGAACCCTTTGAAGGAGGACAAAGAAAAAATAAACTTAATTTTTTTTCTTTCATTTCTTTTTGAAACCCACATAAATATGGAATTAAACATGTATAACATGGATAAAAACAAAAATTTAAAAAAAAACTTCTCCCGCTGATGCTATCCAACCCACTTATATTCAAATTCAAGGAATGAGACCCAATTTTGAACATTAATCCAATTTAATTCATTTATTACCATGATTCAAAGGTCTCATGGGAGAAGATCCACATAAGAATTTAAAAGAATTTCATATTTTTTGTTCAACATTAAAAAATTCTAATGTGGATTAAGATAATGTTAAGGTTATGGAATTACAAATTTCATTAGAGGACATTGGGAAAGATTGTTTGTATTGTATTAATTATCCAATTAGATTTTTGGCAGACATGTAATGACTTTTTTGTGAAAAATACTTCCCAACCACTAGAAATAAGAAAATAACGAATGACATTTGTGGTATTAGACCATATTAATGGGAAATTATTCACGGATACATTTAATGATTTTAATGTCATTGTTAATGTTTTCCACACCACCAAATAAGTGATCAACTTTTAATTCAGTACTTTTATAATGTTTTTATTCCTTTTAATATAAATATGATTGATAATGATTTAGGTGGTGAACTAGTTCATAATACCACAATTTATGTCTTAATAGTAACTGAGAGCATGGTGCAGAACAATGAACATTTTGGTTCAAGAAAAAATGTACCTATTCGAGGTGCCCATGAGGTGAAAAGTACTAAATTTGAGAAGGACATGGAAACAAAGATTGAATAGGTAATTAACCTTCATCAACAAATTACTCTTTCTCAATAGAAATTCCAATATCATCCTCCCATCCACTATATAATATGTTCCTCTAAAACCATTGTTTCCAACAATTCCCCTAACTAAGGGAAACTTCTATGAGTTCTGAGATAAATATTCTTGATAACCCCCATAATAAACCCATTAATAAAGAACTTTACTATCCACCAAACCCGGGGAGGAAAGAAGACAACAGTTATAAGTAAGGTTTATTCAATACAACCTAAAAAACAATGGAACCAACTAGGGTAGTGTATTCATCCACCACCACCACCAATAAATACAGAACCACCAAAAAGGTCCTTCCACACCCCCAACCTAATCCTAGCATAGAATATATGATGAAAAAATGGCTTCCAACAATATCCAATTCCAAGAGACCACCCTAGAAGCCATACAAGACCAAAAAGCCATGTTCTTCCAACTTTTAACTATTTGAGGAATACTCAAAGTAATGGGTTGGGTAATGTAATGTCTCATTTCTAGGTGACACCAAAAGGATCCACATATTCGGTTGGTCACATGGACACAAGTAAATTTACCTAAAGATAGTGGCAGTCAACTAGCATTGAGGGTCTTTGGTGTGATAGTGGGAAAACTATATCCTCATAGGTAGAGTAACACAGCAGAAAAAATAGTAAAAAGTTGCAAAAGTCGTATTACAATACAAAAAAGTAGACAATGGAAGACTTATAGTATAAAAAACTACAACATATATATAATAATGATAGCAATCACAAGTATCTCAGAAAGCATAAAAACAAGTTAAAATAATGGAAAATTAAATACTAATACAAAAGTACAGAAAATAGTAAATTCCAACCACATCGCAAGCCACATATTGGTCTTATGATCTTCAGCTCCAATATAACTCAAGTACATCAAGAAGAATTTCGCTTTACCTTACCTATACCTACAACCATATAATCTTTATGGATCTAGAATCATGACCCAAACTGTGTGGGAGATGAATCCTAGTAGGAAACTACAACATAATCAATGTCTAACTATCAGCGAATATACATAGAATTTAATATGTAAAAATGAATAAAAAATTAGGAATTTCTCAAAAGTAAACAATCCTATAGTGTTAATTACATTCATTTACATTTATTAAAGTATTCAAACCATTAAATAATGTATCGGCTTGATTTAGCCAAATCCATGTTTCCCCACGAATAATAATAACAAATAAACATCTTAAAAGACCATCCAATCAAACAAATAAGATCAAGTCCAGTGTTGTGCTTTTTCATGGAATACTTGTCAAAATCATTCAAACATTCAAAAGGAACCCTCTAGGAATTTTCACATAGTCTAATCCGCATGGTTCAACATATCATAAAATCAATAAATAATAATGACCCTTTGGAAAGATAACACAGTCTAACCCCTTTGTCCCCACAAAGTATAAATCAATTACAATTGACCACCTGGGAAGATCTCATGGTCAATACCCCTTCATCTAAATAGAAATATTATTAATTATACAATCCCTCTAGTAAATCTCATAGTCAGTTCCCTATGGTCCAATTTTTATTTAATAACGACCATTTGGGAAGCTCTAACGGTCTAACCCCTCTAGTATATAACCCATGGTAGCTCTCACAATCAATGCCTCTAGTCAAACCTAATAACAATACATAATTAAAAGACCCTACTTTGGGAATCACTCATAGATAATTCCCCTTGGTCATCCATTTATAATGTGAAACCCATGCATCTCATATAAACTGAAACTCCATATTAACAACACTATACCAGGAAAACCAAGAAACATAACATGATTTCTATAACAAACAACCATAACTAAAACAAACATGGGTAAGACCTCTCTAATAAATGTAATAAACATTATTCATAATCAATAACCTATTCTCAATAATCCACCATAGCAAGAATTAAACAGGTTTAAATTCCAAAAACTTGTAATACCCTAATCATGGGTATTCTGAACTTTAAGAATGTACAATTCAAATTCAATCGAGTATGTGAACAAATCACCTACATTATTGTTGTAAGATGAATACCATTTTACTAGTATCCTTGAATTGTCCAAGTATTTCATAGACATAGAGAAAGGTAAAAAAATTCCAACCTTGGATAACTCAATAGAGAGGAGAAATATAGAAAAAAGGCTCTAGGGAAATAGAGAACTCACTAGTGCTAATTCAATGCACTAGGCAGTGTCTCAATGAGGGCATGTACAGAGGAATGGGAGGAGATCAAGTATTTGTGGTTGTACATGGATCTCTTGTGCGAGAAACATGAAGAAGAAGAAAATTATTGATATTTTAAGTTACCCAGTCCAATTAATAAAATAAAATTATAAACACATAAGGTGTTGATTTGATGTACACATCTTGTACTAGCCTCAAAGTGACCCCACATTAGGTAGTCCACATATCCATGTACTCGGCCATTACACACCTAGTAAACGGCTACCTGCGGCAATAGGGTACACATATCATACATAGAAAGTTTCCAAAACATCATTTTCCCTAAAAAAACCCTAAATAAATATCCATACATGAAGTGAAAATCTCATTTCATACAAACTTCCCCCCTAAAAAATATTTTTCCCTAATATCCCTTCCAAGTGTGGTGAAGGAGAAGCTTCAAACAACTCTAGAAACTATGACCGTACATCGGCCTCCCTATGAAAGGCTCATACTATACTCACCCATGCTGGTATAGAGCCTATAATAGAGGAAATGATCGACCATGGAGAACCTTCAAGCTATGATCAAATATTCGAATAGGTTTCTCCTCAATGGATGCATCCACCTCCAACTCAAACTCCTTAGGTTGAAAAACATAAGATAGATCAGAAATGTAATATTGTATGTGAGAAACATGGAAGAGATTCTGCATATCCTATAACCCATATGGTAACATGCACTGATATGAAACCTGCCTGAGTCTATCCAAAACCACAAACAACTCGGTGTATCTGGTAAAAGCTTATCCCATCTCATAATCCTATTTTGTGACAACCTTAGTGTGACACATAATAAAACCAAATCTCCATCCTCGAACTCTGGAGCTCATCTCCATCTATCATCATATGATTTTTTACAAGACTGTTTTGTATCCATCATCTTCCGAATCAACTCCACCTGCTCAGTGGTCTCCAGGACAAGATGAGGTCCCAACATAGCTGCCTATCCTGCCTCCATCAAAAAATGGGGTGATCGGTACGTCCTACCCTACAAAGCCTAATACGGTTTCATCTGAATTGTCATCTGAAAACTACAATTGTATAAAAACACCAGTATGGGTTACTTTATCTCCTAAGAACCCTTGAAGTCTAGGACTCATGATCGAAGCATGTCCCCCAAAACCGCAATCATGCACTCAGAATGACCATCTGTCTGGGGATGATAAGCTATACTCAGACATACATGTGTACCCAAACCCCTTTGTAGTCCCTACCAGACATGATAAGTAAAATGCCCATCCCTATCTGAAATGATAGATTGTGGAAGCCGATGAAAACATATAATCCCTCGGATTTAGAACCTTCCAATATCATTAAAATTTAAGGTTTCACTGATCAGCAAGAAATGTGAATCCTTTGCTAGTCTATCATCAACAACCAAAAATACATCATTCCCTTGAGGTGATCTCAGAAAACCCATCACGAATTCCATCCTGACATCATTCCACTTCACTTGGTAACAGGTAACCGCTACAAAATCCCTGGTGACCACTGATACCCCCCTTCACCTGTAAATAGGTTGAATTGCTCATAACAATAACAGAAACATATCCCTTCCAATCTGGCCATCAATAATAATGGTGTATATCTACATACATCATGGGGGAAACCAGATGAACTTCCCAAACAGAGGAAGGAAAATCTTGTAACAAATCCTCACGTATGTCTAATGACACCCATACAGACCTATAAAATTGCAACATCTCATTGTCGCAAACATTCCACCCAGGAGTAGGGGCATATCCTACCACACTCTACCATATGAATAGGCCTTCAAAATACAATATCTCCATCATTCTCACATAATCCAGTAGAGTAGATGTTAAATATATTTAATAATGAAACGTCTATCCATGTCAATCATACACCTCAAAGAATAAGGCCATATTCTACCACTCACTGCTGGCCTCCTGAACTGCTAATATCTGAGCCCTCCTACTCAATGTATCATCCACTGCATTTCCTTTCCCATGAATGTTTTCATGATAAAATTCAAAAGACTATAGGTACTCAACCCACCTTCATTGTATCAAATTCGTATAACGAAGAGTAATGATATACATGAGACTTTTCAGTTCAATTATTAATAGAAAATGACCCCCCAAAAGAAAATTTATCCAAAAAATGTAAAGCATGCATAACATAGACCAAATCGAGATCGAGTGCTGAATAATTCCTCTCATGTGGCCTCAACTATTAGGACCCATACAAAATGACTCCTTCCACTCGCATGAGCACTACACCATGTCTGATACCTGATGAATCACAGTAAATGGTTTAAATATTTCATGGCTCTGTAAAAATCAGTATCAGTGCTGATGTCAACCTAATTGTTAGCTCTGGAAAGGCTAAATCACAGGTATATGTCCACTAGTACTTCGCACAATTCTAAGTCTTGCATGTCAGTGGATATTCTAAGCATAAAAATTCATGTATTAATCACTTGTAGTAACCAAACAACTCCAGAAAAATCTTTACCTGAATGAATTTCTATGGATACTCCCATGAAACTACAACTCTCACTATCTATGGGTCTACTGATACCCCAGTCTCTAATATAACATGACCCATGAAGTGAATTTGAAACATCAAAAAGTGGAATTTCGGGAGCATAAAATATAAGTGATGCTCTTTGAGTTGACTCAAAATGATCTGAAAATAGATGTCATGGTCTTGTCGAGTGTGAGAGTACACCAAGTTATCATCCACGACGAAAACCAAAAATGAATCCAACTAAGGATGCAACACTCGGTTCATAAGTTCCATGAAATCTGCTGCCATGTTCGTGAGACTGAATGTCATAACTATAGACTCGTATAGATCATACCTACTCTAATAGGATATAAAAGGTATATGTGATAGTCTAGCGTGCAACTGATGATCAAAGGATCTCAAGTCAATCATCAAGATCACTCAGGCTCCTCAAAGATGATCAAAGAGATCATTAATCCTGGGTAAGGGATGTCAATTCTTGATCATAAACTATTTCTGATTCCGATAATCCACACAATATCTAAGGATACCATCATCCTTCTTTGAAAATAGGACAGGTGAACCCAAAGAAGATGTACTAGGTCGATTAGAACCATTTTCCTGTAAGTCATCTAACTGCTTCTTGAGCTCCAATAACTAATGTTTAGCCATCCTATAAGGATGAATGGTCACTGGTGCTTCTCCTCACACAATATAAATAGGGACATCTACCTCTCACTTTGGAGGTAAATGTGAAAATTTTCTGAAAATACATCTCTGAAATAAACCATCACTAGAATAAAGTTTGTCTATAATGTCCTTGAGTCCTCTCGATATATATGATAAATAGGGGATGCCAAACCTCACATCCTAAGATTCTCATATCCCACTCTGCAAGCAAAGACATCCCATTTTCCCTTCTGTAGAAAATACCCGCCCTCAAGGGATGTAAAACACAACATACAAAGATAGAAGTAAACAAATGCTTGAATAGAGACTTACCAGTCAATTTGGAGAATGATATCATAACCTTTCATCTCTATGACATAGATATACCATAAGAATTGACAGCCTCCAACCACAATATGTCACTTTGTGAACTGACGTACAATAGCCATCAAAATCCCAATAGAATGTCTAGCATCATCATAACCTCAGAAGTAGGAATACAGAGACCATGGATCTCCACAATAGCAATTGATATTATTCTCTAGGAATAACCTCTATCAAAAAGGGAAAAGGATAAAACTGAGGCAACAAGAATCATACATCTAACTATAGAGGTTCTAGGAACCTACTCCTACCGGGTCTACTCAACTACAACTGTCTTACCTGTACGGTGGTCCTGTCACTCTACCACACTACCATGATCATATCCACCCAATTGTCATTGAAAACCTATATCCTGACTACCTCATCCTCGACCACGTCCTCAGCATTAATGGTTCAGAAAACTCTATTTACCTAACTAATAAGAAATATGTGTACCTTCTCCTAGAGGTGTAGTCATACCAGAACCACTATAACCATCTTTTGGTCAAAAAACAGGAAAAAATGATAAAGGTGACCCATCTTTATTCTTGGCCAGCACTCAACTGGGATTTATTGAGCAATGGGTTACAGTATTCCCACTCTTCCTGCACTAATATAATAACACATTGCTACTAGAGGAAATATTTCATGAAGTCTCCCAGTGGTGCATCTTGTAGTATTTCTAAGGAGTTTATCCCTAGATGCTGAACAACCCTTGCTAATAGATCCAAACTCCCTCAGAATGTGCCCAATAATCAGCACTTGATTCACTATAGTTTTTACTAATGTTAGCCTAAAGACATTAACCTTTTATCAGATTTCATACATTATACTATAATAAAATCTCTTATCCAATGATAACTCTTCACCTCCCAGAATAGGTGGGAAGTGATGCAGCTCTATAAAATAAAATAAAAATACCCCATCACTGAAAGAGAACCCGACTCTAGATGCTTTAACTATCGGGCTCAATCATCCCTCAACATCTCAGGAAAGAATTAATCACTAAATATCATCTAAAAACTTCCAAACCCATATACTGATGACATTATTCCTATGAGATAACATCCGACTGTCTCTTGGTGGAATCACATAAAATGTACATTGTGAGCTTCACCCTCCCCTCAGAAGGCATCACCAGGAGATCAATGGTAGAAAGAATAACCTAAAACCTCGACTATGAAACCTATGGTCCTCCATTCCCTAAGACCATAGTAGGATATTGCTTCTAGAACACTCGTGTTGCCTCTGACATAAATGGGGAAGGATGTGTTGCTCCTTGGAAATTATGTAACATCCTCAAAAATCCTTCACGGAAATATGCATCTGCTCCTGCGTCTAGTATAATAGTTGGTGTCAAGACAGGTACGACAGGAGGATCTACTAATAGTCTCTCTTTTATTCCTTCCTGTGTTTGGTCCTTTCCCTGCACCTGGTGTAAAATTTGAGGATGTCTTAGTGAAATTTCTTTGTAGGGTCAAGCTCACACATCAATTCAAGATTGAAAATGACTAAAACATATATGTTTATGAAAGTAACAGGAGAAGAATACATTAATTTTTTAAAAATAAGGTTAAACGGCATGCAAAAGACCTACATTGCATGTTACCTTAATCCTTTAACATGGCGGGTACCTCTGCTAAACATGGTCATGTAACACCTCTACACATGGTGTGTTCTTCCTGAGACTGGGCATGTAATTGAATTTCTCTTCCCACCCAAGTTCTTCTACACTGCTCGAACCACATTGTTATCCCTTGGGTAACACTTCATAGCGTGTTCACCCAAAACGCGACATGTACCACTTCTGTTCTAAAAACATTTCTTATTAGTCCCATGGTTGGATACACAGTAGATTCTACACAGCGTGTCTAGATGGGACACAATGTGTAAAACCTAGGTTTTATCCACCCACGTCTTTAGTCACACGGTCCAATACACGATCCATAAAGAACAACATGTACTCCCAGTACACGATGTGTTTAACAAAATTTTCCCAACCCTGTGCCTCTGATCACATAGTTTGTCACACAAATAAAGACTATAAGGAATGTACATACAGTACATGGCACGCACTTAAGAAATTGGCTTCTTCTAAAATTGAGGAAGACATGGACTGTTTTCAAAACACCACAGTCCGTGTTGTATGGGTTTTCCGATATTAAGCCTATAAAGAATCTTTGGAACACCAAAAAAATTTAGAATTTTTCCATAGAATGACAAATTTTGACCCGTGAGAGCCCATAATCATGGTAATCAATGTTTGGAGTCATTATTCATATCCCAACATGACAAAATTTAATTAAACTTCAAACATGATCCACCAAATTCCAATACATGTGTGCCCATAACACCATAGGGACCAAATTTCAGCATCCATAATAATGATAAATTACATATATCAATATGATATCAAAATATATAGTATTTTATCACGACATCTATCACAAAATCAAGCATAACATTCACGATATCAATAACGACATTATTCAATCGGTAATGCACCAAAAATGGCATGACACGAATGCATGAAAAGTGATATCAAGTAAGTAAATACATAATGAACGAGATGGAATACCCTCATCTCATCATGTTACCATAGAAATAGAACATCAATGATATTAATCATAACAAAAAAAATCATGTGAATCACCCAATGGTGAAATCGAATGAACTGTAAAACAATTTCAAAACTATGAAAGTAAAATATTTGATGTAACTTGGATATTCTATGTACATTGGTTAGAATCTCCCAGGAACGACTTCTTTCAACTAAATATTCATTAATTTACCACTCTATAGGCTCCAAACAGTAATATAAGGAAGAAATATCCTCCTCTGATAAAAAATTGTAATGTATCAGTTCCAGGTACCACCTAAAGGCACCCATACCTAGCTGGTCACATGGCCTCAAGTGATTTTCCCCAAAATTCAGAGGCTGCCAACTAGTAGTGAGAGACATTGTGTGGGAGTTGGGAAATAATGCTCTCATTGGTAGATTAACATTGTAGAAAAACATTTAAACACTATCGGAAGCAGTAATACCACACAACAAAGTAAATAGTAGAAGACTGATAGTATAAAAAACTACATCATATATATATATAATAATGATGCATGTCACAAATATCTAGGAAAGAAGCCAAACATGTCACAATGTTGTAAAATACAATACTAAAACCAAATTATAGAAAAATGTAAAATCCAACCACATCGCAAGCCCCAGCATGGTCCCATGGTCTCCATCTCCAATATCACTCAAGTACCAGATGAAGTAGTTTTCTTTCCCTTTTCTGTACCTGCATCTATATAATCTTTTTAGGACTAAAATCATCACCCAAATCAAAAGTAGATGAATCCTAGTAGTAAACCACCACAATATACGTACTTAAATGTAAATAAATATATATATCAGGCAATATGCAGAAACGAAGCTACAAACTAGAAAGTACTCAAAAGTAAACAATAGTACAGTTTTAGTTACATTCATTTACATTTATAAAATTATTCAAACCATTGAATAATGTATCCTAGGGATATATCATAAGCTTTATATCCCCTTGTATAATAATAACAAACAGACGTCTCAAAATATCATCCAAAAAATTAAAGAATGAGTCCAAGATTGTGCTTTGTCGTGGCAGACACATCACAATCATTCCAACATTCAAAATCAACCCTATGGGAATGTTCTCATAGTCTAACCCCTCTGGTTTAGCATACTATCAAATCAATAAATAAAAAAGACCCTTTGGGAAAACTCACACAGTCTAACCACTTTGGTCTAATATAGTAATAATCAATAGAAAACAACCATCAGGGTTGCTCTCATAGTCAATACACCATGGTCATCATAGAAATATTTTTGAATTATAATGGCCCTATGGAAGCTCTCATAGTCAATTCCCTATGGCGCAACGTTCATTTAATAATGACCCTCTGGGTAGCTCTCATGGTGTAACCCCTTTGTTCTATGACACATGGAAGATCTCATAGTCAATGCCTCTGGTTAAACATAATAAAAATACCTGATTAAAATAACCTCCTCTAGGATTCTCTCACATTCAATTCCCCTTCGTCATACATTCATAATTTGAAACCCATGCATCACATATAAACAAAAAATCCAACCCAACAACACTAGGCCTATAAAAAAAAGAACCCTAACATGCTTTCTAGACACAATGACCATAACCAAAAGAAACATGGGTAACCCCTCCAAAATCAAGGAAATAAGCCATATTCATTATCAATAAATCTATCTCAACAATCAACCATAGTAGGCATCACACAAGGTTAAATACCCAACAAACACAATACCATAAACAAGGGTATTATTCACTTTTAGCATATATAATTCAACGAAGAACGAAGAAAGGCCCAAACCAACACCCTTGTTTTTTGAAAAATGTTCACTCATGAAATTCAGACATTGAATCGGCCTAGAATGTCATAGATCTACAAAAAAAAGTAAAAAACGTTCAACTTAGGATAACTCAATAGAGAGGAGAAATCCAAAAGAGAGGCACTAAGGAAAGAGAGAACTAACTAGTGGGAATACAAAGCACTCGAAAATGTCTTAATTGGTGCTTTGATAGATTAAACGGAAGTGCTCGAAGATTTTAGGCCATACTTCACTCTCATGTATGATACATAAGAAGAAGAAGATGATTCTGGGGATTAGACGTGACCCCGATCTGATTATTCGAATAAAAAACATAACATGTTCATTTAATGTTCAAGCTATATACTATCCTTATATGGTCCCCACTTTATGTATTCCAAATGGCCATGTACTTGGCCATTAAACGAAAAGTATATGGAAACCCATAGAAACTAGGTACAATACATGTACTCAATATTAAAAGACGTGCACTTATAATGTTTCCAAAACATTCAATCTCCTAAAAAACATCCCAAAATAAAGATCAATACCTAAAATGAAAATATAGACTTTTATAGGTAAACTACCCACTAAAATTGTATTTAACACTATGGATAAATAAAATGTTTGTGAAATCACCCTTAGGTGTTGAAAAAGACTCAAAACATAAATCAATAATCCATTAGAGTTAACCTCTCCAGAGAAAATTGCCATCTCAACTTCAATAATTTCTACAACAGAATAAAATACTTCTTCTGAAAGAAGTCCATCAAAATGAAAGAGTGTGTCTTTTGATGAGTCACTTATCCCAATAATTACTCATCCATTTTCCCAATGGTCCACCCAGCCAAGAAAACAAAAGTAAACAAAAATTTATTATGAAATATTGGAAACATTCATAAAAAATTTAGGTTAACATCCCATTGATTGATATCTTGATGTAAATTACAATATATTTAATGTCTCTAAATGGGTTTTTTACACACTAAATGTAACAACTTGGTGATGAGAAGGTGAAATTTGGGGGAGGGGAATTCTCAACATTAAAAGAGACAACAAATCCCACCAAATGAAATGATCTTGGAACATTCTCGATTACTTTCACCATTGGAGAGTACTATTTTTACAACTATATTAATGATATGTGTGCCCCTATAAAAGTTATTCGTGAATCCAATTAATAAACATTTAATTTTATGGAACTAAAGACAACATGAATTGTTTTTCAACTTTAAAATCGATGTACCTTGCACCCCATTGGTGTGTTATAGGTGGTTCTTATGAGGTTGGAAATTTTAATTTTCCTTGATGATTTTTATGTGCTTAAGAAGGAATATGATATGATGAATGGACATGTGTAAGAAAATGGTTTTTTATGTGAAATACTTGGAAATATTCTTGATGATATTCCAGAGCAGCGCCTTCAGACGGCGTGTGATTCCGAGCCCCGGAGTGGCCAGAATTAAATTTTCAGTGCGTTCACACTAAGAATGCCAAATAAATGGGATAACTCCTAAACGGTGCGTCAAATCCTAAATATGAGTCTACGGATGGGTCTAGAATGGGGTATTTACCCTAGGAACATCATAAGGCTTGTCGACGTGGGATGTTTGGACCCCTCTCCCGCTTCTGGAACGTTAAACAGATTAATTAATTAATTAATTAATTCGTTTAGTGTTGAAACTCAAGTATCTCTTAAACGGTGGATCAGATTGGAAAACCGAGGGAACCGTTGAGTTTGGAGCATGCCGTTTACCCGAGGAGGGGTATAAGATTCACGGGCACGAGCCGTTTGTGAAAAATGGCCCCAGGGGTGTTTTCGTAATTTAGCGGCTTCAGACGTTAAATTTTATAACTTTTGAACGGAAGCATGGAATCAAATTCTGAGACCACCGTTGTGCTCTATAGGTGGTTTTTACCATAGGGGAGGCATAACCTCGACCCCGTCGGGCTTTTCGGGTGTGGGTCAAAATTGAGGAGTATATTAATTAAAATTTAATTAATTTAATTTTTCTTTTTAAACCCTAACCACACCCCTCTCCTTCCCCTTCCCCCTAGCGGCCGCTCCTCTCCCTCTCCTCCTCCACCTCTGGTGAGGCGGCTCCGGCGAGGCAGCTCAGGCAAGGAGAAGGATCACGGCGAAGCTTCGGGCAAAGCCCATCGAGGTAGGGTCTTGTTTCGTTTTTCCTTCCCGCACCTCCTTTGAACGTAAATCAAATGCTCGAATTGTTGTTGGATTTTCGAACGAACCACTTGAATGCGTAGTCGAGTTTTTTTCCCTATCCATCACTTGTTTCTGTTCGTAAAACAATGTTCCGAAGACCCCGTAGACGTTCGCCGAAGTTTGCGGGATTTTTAGGAGTTTGAGGGTTTTTCTGGCGGTCTAGCGAGGTCCAGGTGGCGGCAGGACGTTTTCGGGGCAGCGGTCAAGGCGGCGCGGGCTAGGGCGGCCGGTGGTCACGGTGGCGGGGGCCCTTGGCAGCGCAGGCTGGCGCGGCTTCAGACTGAGGCGGCGGCTGCGGACGGCGCGTCGGCGGACGGAGGCCAGGCGGGGTTCCGGGGGGCGGCTCCGGCGTAGGGCAGAGGGGGGGTCGCGGGGTGCGCGACCCCATGTGCGGCGACCGCGACCTGCGTAACGCGGGTCACTACAAAAAGGGAGGAGACCGACCATCAAGGCCAGTCCGTGGCGACAGGCCGCAGCCAGCTAGCCGCGGCAGAGCGAACCGGACCCGCGGCCGGGCCGCGGGCCGGCTGGGGGCGGACCGGCCGGACCGGGCAGGTCCGGCCCAAGGGGGTTTCCCCCTTCAGAATTTCCGACGCCCGTAGCTTTCGCTACGGGAGTCCGTTTTGCACGCCATCAGTGGCAGTGTGGACCTTGCTTCGAGGGGAACGTCTTGACATGGTTTTGGGAATTTTTAATTCCAGAAAAGAGGGGCCTCGGAGGCACGACGCTTCATTAAGTGGATGCTCATTTTTTTCTTGAGAATCTTGTTTTGGACGGCGCGGACGCGTCCGATGTCCGTTTTGAGTGCCGTCAGGGCCGTTGCGACCCTGGAACTGAGGCAGAGGTTTCCAGGGCATTTTCGGGTGTTCAGACAGGATTTGGGGCGTGGGGCCCATTGCTAGTCTTTTGTGCTGCGTGCAGCATTCAGTGACTTTTCCCAGGGATGTCCGTTCGGGGCGTGCGAGCAGTCGATGATGGGTGTTTTTCCAAGGGCATCGCATTGGCGCAGTCTGCCCGCTATAATTCTTCACGATGGTGTGGGCTCACAAGGGCCGTTTGGGCGTCGACGCTGATTTTCCATCTTAGTCATCGAGCGACCGTTTGGGACAAGTGAATAGTCCATCTTGTGTGCTTTTTCAAAAGGATCTCAACGGTACGATCCGTTCGTTGTGTTTCGGGACCGGGATGCGGGTCCCACAAAGCACCGCTCGTGTGTGGTGTGCCGGAATGCATCTTTTTCTCCCGATATCAATTGCACTCAAGTGAGCAGTCCTTCTGACGTGTTTTCCGAGAGCATCACGATGGTGTAGTTCGCCCGACCTTTTTCTGGATTGTGGTGTGGGCCCCACACGGTTTAGTTACGGTGAATAGTACATTTTTCACCGGTATACCTTTTCAGGCGAGTAAGTAGTCTATCTCGTGTGTTTTTCTGCGAGGATTACAACGGTGTAAACTGTTTCGGTGAGCAGAGCCTCCTGTGTGATCTTATTTAATGTGGAATTATGAACGGTGCCTCGACGGCGGTTCC
This sequence comes from Viscum album, assembly GCA_963277665.1. Lineage (NCBI taxonomy): Eukaryota > Viridiplantae > Streptophyta > Magnoliopsida > Santalales > Viscaceae > Viscum > Viscum album. Next base: position 1,435,461,025 of record OY728163.1, read on the forward strand.
TCTACCGTGTTTTTAGTGGGCCCTTGGCATGTGGTCGTGTGAACTCCTGGGAGAGTGATGTTGGTGGTTAAAGAGATGTGGTTGGCTGTGCCCCAGTCATTGAGGCTGCATGTTGGAAATGTTACGTCAAGAATTTGCGTTGACGTTGGGAGCCGTGTGCACGATAGCCTTTGGCATGGAACGTGGAATACTCTGGGAGTATACGAGAGTGCTTGGAGGTACGTGTGGTTTGTACCTGAGATGTTCGTGCGCTTGGTTGGGGATGACTTGGGGCCACGCGTTGTGTGGGCTCCATGAGCATGCCATGTTCTTCTTTGCGTACTTTGACCTCTCGCGACGTAGAGGGTCACTCTGTGTGTTTGTTTGACCAGCAGGGTGGAGTTTTTCCCCTGGCTCTGTGCTCGTTTGTTGACCAGCAGGGTTGAGTGGTATCCCCCTGGTTTCGTTCTCGATGGATAGGCCAGTAGCGGTGCTAGTGGCACCCTGTGATGGAACATGTGTTGAACCTCTTTTGGGATAGTTATTATGGAGTTGGGTGGTTGTGCGATACCCACTCCGTGTTCGGTTGATAGTATTGTATCCTCCAATAGAGATGGCCAGAGCAGTTATGAGTTTTACCCTCCAGCGGGGCTGGGCAGTGGGTTACTCATCGACTTCTTTTGTATTACCCTCTAGCAGGGCTAAGAAGTGGGTTGCTCAGTGACTTCCAGGGTTTACCCTCTAGTAGAGACTGGGCAGTGGGTCACCTGATGCTCATAGGGTCTACCCTCCAGCAGAGACTGGGCAGTGGGTCACCCGACACACTTAGGATTTACCCTCCAGTAGGGACTGGGCAATGGGTCACCCGACAACCTCTTAGGGTCTACCCTCCAGCGGGGTCGGGCAGTGGGTCGCCCGTCGTCTAGTTCCAGGTCTACCCTCCAGCAGGGCTGGGCAGTGGGTCGCCTATCGACTACTTCCAGGTCTACCATCCAGCGGGGCTGGGCAGTGTGTCGCCTGATGATGTGTTATGGTCTACCCTCCAGGGGGGCTGGGCAGTGGGTCGTCGGATAATGTATTATGGTTTACCCTCCAGCAGGGTTGGGCAGTGGGTCACCCAGTATCTTATTATGAATTACCCTCCAGCAGGGCTGGGCAGTGGGACACCGGTTGGCATTCCAGACTCAGTCCTTTCTACCAGGCTAGTCTATGGCTTTCCTTCATGATCACCGGAGCGGGACCCTTGGATGTATGGGTCGGTGATGGAACAACTTTGACTTTGAGGATACCTCTTGACTATAGGGTAGTGACGAGGTGTGGTTTGAATTTCCCTAGAACTCTCAATTACAAGGGGAACATTCCCCCAATGAGATGCATTCTTGTGACGCGATCTAAAACCGTTCGGGCGAGTCAGTGCGACCCAACGTGGATAGTGTCGAGGTGCGGTGATTGAGCCCCTTGTCTTGGGGTTCGGGGCAGATGTACGGGATGCTGGGCATCGATGGAGATTACATCTGGGACGATTGGCGACTCTTTTCATGGGCTGAGCTACGGGATGGAGATCCCCTTATGACCTTGTTCGGGCTTCTTCATGAGCATATGTATTTGTATACACCTTGTTCTGGTACCCACTAATTGGGATTGGTTACTGTCCTTCCAAGTGAGGCAAAGAAGCGCAGGGTATGACACGTGCTTTCCGTGTCTAGCTTCTTGTGGTTGGACGAGTCTACTCTCCTGCTATAGGTAGTAATGACTCGACAGAAAGTTCATCTTCTCACCGTTTCCAGATCCTTGTGTTTGGGCTAAGTTGGACTCTTTACTGTACTCCTTACTACCCTCTCTTTTGTGCTCCTTTACTTTTCCATGTTCTCTCTACTTCTCACCCTTCAGTACCTCCGTTGTTGCTCCTTCGAGCCTTCGGGGTATGCTACTGAGTATTTTTATACTCACCCCTGCTTGGGATTTTCCCAAACTTGGTGTACCCGTGGAGACGATGGACAGGTTGGTCGTGACGTCAGAGGAGCTTAGGAGATTGGGAGCTTGGACCACGTGTGGTGGTCGTTGTCGGGTTCCAGTTGGGAGACCCGTCAGCTGTTTATTTTTTTTACCTGTTCCCAGGTTGTGGCACTTTTTGTTTGGGAGCGTGTTTTGCCCCTTTTATTTTCAGTGTTCCTTCATCTTCCATTGTACTTGTAGAGGTCGATGCATTTTTGGTATATTTATAACAGTTTTCCTTTTTACTCTGTTTGCCATTTCTTTTAATCTGCACTTTTGCATTGAGTGTGTTCCGTGTGTGTGTGTACAGGTACTTAGGAAAGGCCTCCCCGTGTTATTGTGCCTTCGGCGCTGGTCTCCAACCCCTGGCCTATGGAGGCGGGCTTGGGGTAGTTGCAGCTCGAGACCGGGTAGGGTCCGGTCGTGACAAAGTGGTATCAGAGGTGGTTCATTCCTTGGGACGCTGTTCGGACATCCCTAAAATAAAATTAATTGGTTGGGATTTAGGGAAACAGTTTTAATGTGTCTCGAGAGAGGCTCTCTGGCCAGGGAGTCTAGGGATGGTGCGGCGGCCGACGTGACCATTCACCAGGACCTTGATAACCCACTTGTCGACTCGGCATACTGAGACACGTGTTGCAGGGAAATTTGTTTGTGCATCACATAGGACTGAGTCTTTGACTATCCTTCTTGAGTCAGCTCCCCATCATTGCTATTGGTATATACATGTATGCTCATTTGATCACAACATTCCTTGATAATATTCAGGATGTCTCCGCGAAGACCGCCAGCCAGGATACTAGCTTTGGTTTGTGACGATGACCCTGCGAGCTATGAGGCCATAGTCCAGGACCCACCATGCGAGCCCCTTTCTCGAGGTGGGCCGGTAGCAGAACCCCCCACCTGTTGAGAAACAGGCAGTTTCAGCAGAGCAGGCTGAGCTTGTGCGTAGTTTGAGCGTGATCTGTGAGATCCAGCGGCAGAGACAGCTGAGGTTCAGTGGTGAGCCAGACCCTCAGGCAGTAGAGGCTTGGCTCGAGGTAGTGGTTAGCCTTTTCAGGCTTGTGAAGACTTCGACATATCAGAGAGTGTCTTTGGCAGCCAGTATTTTTCATGGAACAGCTTGGCATTGGTGGTGTCTGGTGACTCGATTTCTTGACGAGTCGTCACTTTCGTTGGGTGATATTCAGTTGCTCTATTGTGAGGAATTTTTCCCCTCCTTCTTGTGCTTCGTATGGAATCAGGATTTCCTCCAGTTTCAGCAGGGAGGGATGACGGTGGCCGAGTACATGACTAGTTTTGTAGACCGTTCACTCTTTTATCTGGACTTGGTCCACGATGATAACAGATGAGCGCAGAAGTTTGATCAGGGTCTCCGCCGAGAGATTCGTGCTGTCATAGTACCCTAGGGAATTTCCACATCTTCCGGGGTGCCAGAGTAGGAATTGGTGATAGGGAGATTCCTGTCATGTTTTGTGGTTTGTAGTGGTAGTGAGCATGACAGAGCCGAGACCTCTGCCGTAGTTAGCAGGCACCGGAGGACAGGACCTTGACGCATGTGGCTTTCGGAAACCCGGACTCAGGGGTGTGGTTGTACACCATAGTGGCTCCAGAGGGCACCAGTGCACCCCAGAGAGAGTCGTTGCTATGCTTGTGATGGGCGAGGTCACTTGGCACGAGGCTGCCCACCACGAGTTACTGAGAGCTTCGGGCAGGCAGCAGGCGCACCACCACGGCAGAGGCAGCACCGTGATCGGAGTAGTGCCTAGAGAGGTGGTTCTAGCAGAGGAGCGGGGGGAGATGGAGGTGGGGGACGACTTTACGAGGTCTTCTCACCACCACGAGGCGGTCCACATCAGGCTTTGGGAGATGACAGTTGGGACCGCAGATAGCCGTGAGCTTGGATGTCTACGATCATGCAGAGAATGAGGTTATAAGAGGTACGCTCTACAGCTCTTCTACTTTTTGCAGAAGAATTGTTAGACTCTTCCTGTGAAATGTTTTCCTCCTTGATTTTTGCTTGAGGAGTTACCAGGGTGACTAGGGCGTCAGTGTAACCCTATGTTGGTAAGGTAAAAGGCGTAGGACCTTTTCTCTTTAGTCGATGGTGTTGACTCCTTCGCTCTCCGAGCGTGTAAGAGAGTCTTGGTTGCGAGACATCGACTGTGAAATCTTGAGTGATCAGATATCCTTGGGTGTTTCACCATATGGATATTCTGAAGGAGGGAATCACCAGTCCTTATCCCAGGTGTGGGCGGTGAATCCAGTCACGGAGTTTGATGTAGGGGTGCGGTCGGGGAGGTGAGCTAGCCCCGAGAGCCTTCGGGCCGTTTGAGACCGTGCGAAGGAATGGCGAGGTAACCTGCCACCTTGACCTAACCCCAAAGTCTGGAGTGGGTGCGCGACATTGGAAAGGGCCGAACTAGCGTGAACATATCAATCCTTTGGTCTGTGTGCGGTGACGCAGAGCTATGCGTGGGTTCTTCTGGGTATGCGGATGTCAGGTGTGGGCTTAGTACCTTGTGTTTCACCCTAGTTTTACTTTTCGGGGACAAAAATCATGAAGGAGGGAATGCTGTAAGAACCCGGTTTTTGCTGTGAAAGACTGTGGAATATTCTTGACGATATTACAGAGCAGCGCCTTCAGACGGCGTGTGATTCCGAGCCCCGGAGTGGCTGGAATTAAATTTTCAGTGCGTTCACACTGAGAACACCAAATAAATGGGATAACTCCTAAACGGTGCTTCAGATCCTAAATCTGAGTGTACGGATGGGTTCAGAATGGGGTGTTTACCCTAGGAAAATCATAAGGCTTTTCGGCGCGGGACGTTTGGACCCCTCGCCCGCTTCTGGAACGTTAAACGGATTAATTAATTAATTAATTAATTCGTTTAGTGTTGAAACTAGAGTATCTCTTAAACGGTGGCTCGGATTGGAAAACCAAGGGCACCATTGGGTTCAGAGCGTTCCTTTTACCGTAGGAGGGGTATAATTTTCACCGGCGTGGGCCGTTTGTGAAAAATGGCCCCAGGGGCGTTTTCGTAATTTAGCGGCTTCGGACTTTAAATTTTATAACATTTGAATGGAAGCTCAGAATCAAATTCTGAGACCACCGTTTTGCTCGGGAGGTGGTGTTTACTGTAGGGGAGGCATAACCTCGACCCCGTCGGGCGTTTCGGGTGCGAGTCAAAATTGAGGATTAATTTAATTAAAATTTAAATAATTTAATTTTTCTTTTTAAACCCTAACCCCACCCCTCTCCTTCCCCTTGCCCCCTGGCAGCCACCTCTCCCTATCCTCCTCCACCTCCAGAGAGGCGGCTCCGGTGAGGCAGCCCCGAAAAGGTGATGGATCGCGGCGAAGCTTCGGGCGAAGCCCATCGAGGTACGGTCTTGTTGCGTTTTTCCTCCCTGCACCTCCTTTGAACCTAAACCATATGCTCGAATTGTTGTTGGATTTTTGAACGAACCACATGAATGCGTAGTCGTGTTTTATCCCTATCCATCACTCGTTTAGGTTCGTAAAACCGAGTTCCGAGGACCCCGCCGATGTTCTCCGTAGTTTGCGGGACTTTTAGGAGTTTGAGGGTTTTTCCGGCGGTCCGGTGAGGTCTAGGCGGCGGCGAAGCGTTTCCGGGGCAGCAGTCACGGCAGCACGGGCTAGGGCAGTCGGAGGTCACAGCGGCGGGGGCCCTTGGCAGCGGAGGCTGGCATGGCTTCGGACCAAGGAGGTGGCTGCGGATGTAACACCCCAAGCTTCCACGGTACGTTTCCCTTCGAATAATGCGATAGCGTGTGTTGTACGCAACCTCGAGTTCTAACACACACCACAACTAATTAAACTAGCCGTTGTGAATAGTAATACCTAATTTTTGAAATCATATATATTTTATATTTTAAAATGGACTTCATTTTTGGATTCGGAATATCGAAATTAGCCTAGGGTGAAATTTTGGTACATTTCGGATAACTTTCATACTTTGATGAATAGTGAAAATTTCTAAATTTTAATTAAAAACAACTTTTTTAATCAAAATAATTAATAGTGATAAATTGTGAATTTGAGTGGTTTTAAAGTATATTTAGAATATATTTTTACCATTTAATATAATGTTGGTCATTGGACATAATTTTACAATTAAACCGAACATAAACAAGTGTCAATCTTTTGATAGTTATTATCTCTTAAAAAACACACTTTTTGTTTTGACAGCGGGAATTAATTTTAAATTAATTTCTGACACTTATGTGTTTTGAATTTAGAAAAATGGATTCCATATTTGGAATCAGGATGTTCAAATTGTGTAAATAGGTAACTTTTATTTTTAGACATTTTGAATAGTTACTGTGGTAAATATTTTATTTACCATGGGTAAAGGGTAAATCCGGTAAATAAGGGTTAAAAAAAATAATATTATAATAATACTAAATTACCCTAAAACGTGTCTTAACCCTATTGGTTGATACATGGTCGACCATGGGAATCTTTGGGTCTATTTTGGGACCCCATGGATCCACTTGTAAGTGATAATGACACATTATATTAATAAAGCTAAAATAAAAATATAAATGGCATAAGCTTACATCTTTTAGAAGAACAATTTTTACATAGGGTTATACATGTTAGATTTTCGATTATAAATATTCATTAGAAAGCAAAAACGATTTCCTACATAATGATATTTTATTTATAATTTTTAGACATTAAATAATTTATTTAATTTTTGACACAATGATGATGCAGTAATTACTATAATAGTGAAAAATTAAAATAATTGATATTATAAATACCCAAATAAATATAATATGAAACTTTTAATGAATTAAACTAATTTTATAGGATAATATGATATATTAGTATTGATTTAATTGACTTTTTTCGAAGTAATCAATCTGTTATGAGTTTCACAAAAATCAACTATTGAATAGTGTCAAAATTGACATAAAAGAGTTCTTAAAACAAATATTATATTATTAATTGATATTAAATTCCTAAAAATCTAAGGTTCGGCCAAGAGACTTATATTATGATAGGTTAATTATTAATTAACCACTTGGGGGTCGCTTGGATGTATATAGTAAGTTTATTAACCATATTATATAAAAATACAAAGAGACATTGTAAAAGTGAAACTAATTAACTTAGAGTTAATACTTAAAGATAAGGTTAATATAAGTACCCAAACCTGTCTAAATTCTATTGGATGAGTTGTTTTCGACCTATCCCCACCTCATCCTTTGAATAGTCAACTTTGGAGCCTTTGGAAACCGAATATGAATTTATTATAAATTAATATTTCTAGCTTTTCCAAAGGTTCCCCTCACCCCTCTTATAAAAGGGCACTCCTCCTTCTCATTTCTTCACACCTCTCAAGCCACTTGGCTCGTCCAAACTCTGACCAACTAAGCTCCCCACATCCCTCTCCTCCTCCTTGAAGCTTCCCCTTAGGCAGAAAGCATTTCAAGAAGTCCTTTGGTTCCAACCAAAGTGAGTTACCTAAATTAAAGGTAACGATTTCTCTTAAATTATTTTCATTTATTTTGCCTCTTCAACCCCCAAAATATTTTTATTTCCCTTCTTTTGTAACAACACCAGTATCCTAAATATACTAGTATGTTGTCATAAGAAGGATTCAAACTACACATACACACAACTCCATCTAATGGATGATGAACATAATGTTTCTGTGGATGGCAAACTAACGCCTCACGAAACAATGATTGTTCAAATACATCTTACCACCTCTCATGGTGGCCATTATGATGTAACTGTAATTAAATATGATATTAAGGATATATATTTTATATATAAGCTTCTGAAATTCCATTTTATTTCATACCATTATTCGTTTCATGTTGTATATACATACGATAATTTCATTTGAGGAAGTGCGGACTACCGCCCCCTTAAAATGATATGACTCGTTCGTACCACACATGGAACGTATAAAGGATGGTGTTAATGAAATTATGTAACATATATAAAATATTATATTATACTGGAATAGTAATATACCTATGTATCATTTGGATTCGATTCTTTTAAAATAAAAAAATTAAATGGAAGTAGCGTTCGTGCGTACGTACGGACTACCGTCTCCACGAACGCGATGAGATTCATTCTCCATCGTATCCATTCAAGTATAATTATCATTTTATGATTTAAAAATGATGTTTAAGGACTTTATATCATTCTGGATATGAATAATATACAACCTATCCTTTACAAACATGTCTTACGTAACAAAACATACAAAAGAAAACAAGAAAGTTCACACCCGAAACAACGATAATACTAAGATATTATTATCAAATCAATATTAAAAGATCATATATGATATCATATTGATGTATATGATTATTGTATAATTTAATAACAATGTTTTAATTATTATACAGGAGGTTAACATACCATCAACTAAGAGAAAGTTCAAGGTAAGGGTTATTTCACAATCTCTTCATTATCTGAGGTTGTATTATACGTAATAATCTACTGGGATCTCATTATCATCCACATCCATGTTTCTTAAAAATGTATTTCAAAACATTTTTACTATTTACAAGAATATGGGTTAAAGTCATTTATACCCTTGTTTGACTTTTTATTAGAGGTTTATAAAGGAATCTTTCCGTCATTTTCAAAACAAGGTCCTTTTTAACCTTTTCGACAGAATTGAGGTAAGAATGTTTTTTTTAACTTATACGGCGGGTGCGGTTATTTTCCGCCGTTATAAAATCGTCGAAGCTTTCCATACAAGATTATAGGAATATTTTCAAAGAAAATGTTTTATTTTATATGGATCTTAAATGATTTCAAAATAAAAGGAGATACTTCTTTAAAAAGAATTTTGATTTCATCTATGTCAACATCCTTTGATGGATTTTAAGATTATTTGAAGTTGATTTATTATGATACAAAACTTCCATATTGTATTGAAGGTTTTGTGATATGTTTGACTGTGGATGTGCTATTTTTATACCATTCATAGTTTATGGTGAAATTATTGACATTTCGTATGCTAGTTTTAATACGAATGTTTATGTTATGTTCAAACCTTTTCATATGGGAATGCATTGGACTTAATAAGTGACGGGTGGAGCCCGCTATAGCTCCTCGATGCATCGGTAGGTCTCATGAGACAAACTAGTGTCTTGGCACAAGACCTTGACAAAATCTTATTTGTAGTCTTGGCACGAGGCCTTGGCTATGTGGTTATGATAGTCTGGCATTATGCATTCCATAATTATGAAAGTGGTTATTGATATTGCATGTGATTATTCGATTAGTAGAATATCCATGTGAACAAGTAAATGGCATTATTTCATTTTACTTTTTCCATACTATGTTGAAGTTCAATTTTAAAAGGCTTTTGTTTTAGTAATTCATTGCCTTAAATGTTTATGCTTATTTTGAATGTTCCGCTATATTGTTATCCTTACTGGGCATTTGAGCTCACCCCTTTTCTATGTTTTATTTTCCCAGGTAGTGAAGAAGTAAATTATGAATGACTTGCAGGGATATTATGAGGGGTTAATAGTGTGGATATGAAGACTTTGTTGTTGTAGTGGTTTTTCACTTTGAAATGTAATGTAATACTTTATGATTATATCTAGTGTTTCCAAGGCTACTAAACCAATCGGTCTTTCGAGATTTGATCTTTCTTGTGATCATGCCAATGTTATGTAATTAATGCACCGACTCTGGGTAGCTGGGGTCGGGGCGTTACAGCGGACGGCGTGCCGGCGGATGGAGGCCAGGCGGGGTTCCGGGGGGCGGCTCCGGCGTAGGGCAGAGGGGGGGGGGGGTCGCGGGGTGAGCGACCCCATGTGCGGCGACCGCGACCCGTGTAATGAGGGTCGGTGCTGAAAGGGAGGAGACTGACCATCAAGTCCGGTAGGTGGCGACAGGTCGCGGAAGAGTGAACCGGAACCGCGGCCGGGCCGGTCCGGCCCAAGGAGGTTTCCCCCTTCGGAATTTCTGACGCCCGTAGCTTTCGCTACGGGCCTCCGTTTTGCGCGCCCCCAGCGGCAGCGCTGACCTTGCATCGAGGGGAACGTTTTGAGATGTTTTTGGGAATTTGTAATTCCCAAAACGAGGGGCCTCGGAGGCACGATGCGTTTTTAAGTGGACGAGCATTTTTTTTCCCGAGATTCTTGTTTTGGACGGCGCGGACGCGTCCGACGTTCGTTTAGAGCGCCGTCAGCGGCGTTGCGACCCTGGCATTGAGGCGGAGGTTTCCAGGGCGGTTTAGGGTGTTGAGACTGGATTTGAGGCGTGGGGCCCACAACCAGTCTTTTGAGCTGCGTGCAGCTTTTGGCGACTTTTCCCTCGGACGTCCGTTCGGGGCGTGCAAGCAGTCGATGTTGGGTGTTTTTCCGAGGGCATCGCGTTGGCGCAGTCTGCCCGCTATAATTCTGCACGATGGTGTGGGGCCCATGAGAGCCATTTTGGCGTCGATGGTGATTTTATATCTTAGTCACCGGGTGACCATTTCAGACCAGTGAATATTCCATCTTGTGTGCTATTTCGAGAGGATGACAACGATATGATCCGTTCGTTGTGTTTCGGCACTGGGATGCGGGTCCCACGAAGCACGGCTCGTGTGCGGTGTGCCGGAATGCATCTTTTTCTCCAGATATCCATTGTAATCAACTGAGATGTCCTTCTGACGTGTTTTCCGAGAGCATCATGATGATGCAGTTCGCCTGACCTTTTTCTGGATCGTGGTGTGGGCCCCACATGGGTTGGTTAAGGTGAATAGTACCTTGTTCACCGGTTGACCGTTTCGGGCGAGTAAGTAGTCTATCTCGCGTGTTTTTTCGCGAGGATTACAATGGTGTAAACTGTTTCGGCGAGTGAAGCCTCCTACATTTTCTTATTTAATGTGGAAGTATGAATAGTGCCTCGACGGCGGTTCCTCTACCGTGTTTGTAGTGGACCTGTGGCATGTGGTCGCGTGCACTCCGGGAGAGTGATGTTGGTGGTTAAAGATATGTGGTTGGATGTGCACCAATTGTTGAGGTGGAAAGTTGGAAATGTTACGTCACGCCTTCACGTTGACGTTGGGTGCCGTGTGCACGATAGCCTTTGGGCTAGAACGTGGTATACTCTGGGAGTATAAGAGAGTGCTTGGAGGTACGGGTGGTTTTTACCTGAGGCGTTTGTGAGCTTGGTTGGGGTTGACTTTGGGCCACACGTTTTGTGTGCCCCATGTGCGTGCCATGTTCTTCTCTGCGTACATTGACCTCTCAAGACGTAGAGGGTCCCTCTGTTTGTTTGTTTGACCAGTAGGGTGGAGTTTTTCCCCTGGCTCTGTGCTTGTTAGTTGACCAGAAAGGTTGAGTGGTCTCCCCTGGTTTTGTTCTTGATGGATCGGCCAGTAGCAGTGCTAGTGGCACCCTGTGATGGAACAGGCACTGAACCTCTTTTGGGAGAGTTGTTCTGGAGTTGGGTGGTTGCGTGATACCCACTCCGTGATCAGTTGGCCAGTGTTGTACCCTTCAGTAGAGATGGCCAGAACTGTTCTGAGTTTTACCCTCCAGCGGGGCTGGGCAGTGGGATACTTATCAAATTCTTCGGGTTTACCCTCCAGCAGGGCTGGGCAGTGGGTTGCTTGGTGACTTTTATTGTTTACCCTCCAGCAGAGAATGGGCAGTGGGTCACCCGATGCTCTTATGGTCTACCCTCCAGCAGAGACTGGGCAGTGGGTCACCAGACGCACTTAGGGTCTACCCTCCAGCATAGACTGGGCAGTGGGTCACCCGACGACCTCTTAGGGTCTACCCTCCAGCGGGGCTGGGTAGTGGGTCGCTCGTCGTCTAGTTCCAGGTCTACCCTCCAGCGGGGCTGGGCAGTGGGTTGCCTGTCGACTTATTCCAGGTCTACCCTCTAGCAGGGCTGGGCAGTGGGTCGCCTGATGATTTTTTATAGTCTACCATCCAGCAGGGCTGGGTAGGGGGTCGCAGGATGATGTATTATGGTTTACCCTCCAGCAGGGCTGGGCAGTGGGTCACCCAGTATCTTATTATTAATTGCCCCCCAACAAGGCTGGGAAGTGGGACACTAGTTGGCATTCCAGACTCAGTCCTTTCTACCAGGCTAGTCTATGGATTTCCTCCGTGATCACCAGAGCGGGTCCCTTGGTTGTTCGGGTCTGTGATGGAACAACTTTGACTTTGAAGAGACCTCTCGACTGCAGGGCAGTGACGAGGTGTGGTTTGACTTTCCCTATAACATTCAAGTACGACGGAAACATTCCCCATCGAGATGCGTTCTTGTGACGTGATCTAAAACCATGCGGGTGAGTCAGTGCCGCCCAAAGCGGATAGTGTCGAGGTGCGGTGATTGATCCCCTTGGCTTGGGGTTCGGGGCAGACGTACGGGATGCTGGGCGTCGATGGAGTTTACTTCTGGGAATATTGGCGACTCTTTTATTGTGCTGAGCTAAGGGATGGAGATCCCCTTAGGACCTTGTTCGGGCTTCTCCTTGAGCATATGTATTTTTATAAACCTTGTTCTGGTACCCACTACTTGGGTTTGGTTACTCTACTTCCAGGTGAGGCGAAGACGCGTGGGGTATTCCACGTGCCTTCCATGTCTAGCTTCTCGTGGTTGGACGAGTCTACTCTCCTGCTATAGGTAGCGAAGACTCGACTGGAAGTTCATGTTCTCACCGTTTCCAAATCCTTGTATTTGGACGAGTCTACCTTTTTTCCTCTTATTGGGTTGAGCTGGACTCTTTACTGTACTCCTTACTGCACTCTCTGTTCTGCTCCTTTACTTTTCCCTGTTCGCTCAATTTCTCACCCTTCGGTACCTCCTTTGTTGCTCCCTCGAGCCTTCGGGTTATCCTACTGAGTATTTTTATACTCACCCCTGCTTGGGCTTTGCCCGCAGTTGGTGTGCCCTAGCAGACGAACGACATGTTGGTCATGATGTCAGAGGAGCTTAGGAGCTTGGGATCTTGGACCGCGTGCGGTGGTCGTAGCTGGGTTCTAAGTGGGAGACCCATCAGCTGTTTCTTTTTATTTACCTGTTTCCATGTTGTGGCACTTTTTGGTTGGGTGCATGTTTTTCCCCTTTTATTTTTAGTGTTCCTTCATCTTCCTTTTTACTTGTATAGGTCGATGCATTTGTGGTATATTTATAGCAGTTGTTCTTTTTACTCTTCTTGTTCATTCTTTTAATCTATACTTTTGCATTGAGTGTGCTGTGTGTGTGTGTACAGGTACATAGGCAAAGGCGTCCCCAAGTTATTGAGCCTTTGGCGCTGGTCGCCAACCCCTGGCCTATGGAGGCGGGCTTGGGGTAGTTGCGGCTCGAGCCCGGGTAGGGTCGGGTCGTGACAACATGCCCCAATTAAATTGGGGGGAACTTTGTTGAAAAATAACAAAACAATAATTATTATTTACAATGGTACATTATCTATTTAGTTTGGGGGTGTCATAGTTCACATCAATGTCCTTGATTCCATGAAGCACCCCGCATAAGAACATTTGTATCACTCTATTAATTAAATTGATGTACTCCATTCCCCTGAAAAAAAATTGTCTTTCCCCTAATACCATTTACGAGTTCTCATAATTAATTAAAAATTTGGGAAAGTAATCATGCATATATTGTTTTATTGGTCTAGAAAAATGTTCAGCATGTTTGTTAATTGATTATTTCTAGAACACTGAGGATCACATGGAAATAAATGATTATAATACCCATATAAAAGATCATTCATCATCTAAGGATGATACCATTGGGAATTTAGATTTTATTAGTGACCTCTCACTTTCAAATAAAATATCATCTATTCAAAATCCTCATAAGTTATAACTAACACAACAACCTCAAGATTTTAAATATTCTTATCTTAAGAATGAAAAATGATGTCTAGCATCATTAATATGTCACTCCCTCATGAACATGAATTTCGACTACTTGATATTTTCAGGGTGTATAAACAATATTTTGGAAGGAGATTTGGGGACATTCTTGGTATTAGCCCACCAATTTTCACTCATAAAATATTATTATATAGTGAGGATAAACCAGTGAGGGAAGTAAAATGTTGACTGAACCCAAACCATCTAGTTGTAGTTAAAAATGAGTTAACATAAATAATGGTTGCTAGAATCATTTACCCCATATCTGATAGCCAATGTTTCATTCCAGTACGAGTGGTTCCTAAAAAAATAGTTTTGTAGTAATGAAAAATTAAACTAATGAACTGGTTCCAATTCATGTACAGAATTGTTGGCATGTCTTTATAGAGAATATCTTATTAAAGCATCATTGTAGGAAATAGCATTTTTTATTGTTATTCATTGATAAAATTATATAGAGTATATTAGGGAAGTCACGTTAATATTTTATTTATGGGTATTCTAGAAACATTAAGATCCATATTTCCCCCTAAGATTAGGAATGGGCAACCTTCACTTGTGACTTTGGAATAGTTCCTTATAGAAGAATGACATTGGTCTGTTCAATGCTCTGGGTACATTCTAGTGATCTATTGTTCTTATTGTTTTGAATTACATAGATAATTTCAGGGAATAATTCATGGATTAATTCAATGTTTATGTATCCTATTTTGATGAATGTTTTACTAGTCTAGGATTAGTCCTTTAACTCTGTATTGAAAAAAATATTGTATTAAATAATGAGAAATTCCATTTCATGATGTGATAAGGTATATTTTTGGGAAATTTCATTTCTAGGGATGTTATCCGAGTAGATAAATCAAAAGTAGATGTCATTTCCTCCCTACCATTTTCTAAAAATGTATAGGATAGTTGTCTTTCCTATGTCATGCTGGATTTTACCGTTGTTTCATTCATGAATTTTGTAAAATTTCAATTCTCCAATCTCAATTGCTCCCAAAAGAAAAGGAATTTCTTGGATAAATAATGTGTGTAGGATTTTAATATGATAAAATGGAATCTCATTTTACCCCTAGTAATCCTAACACATCATTGTGATTTAACATTTGAGATTATTTGTAACACCACTTACTTTTCAGTTTGGAAAGGCTTATCATAAACAGTTGTTTGAGATCCACATCTCATTGCCTATGACTCACATACACAAGACCCTATCCAATAAAACTACACCACAACTAAAAAATATTTTTTTTCTATTATGTTTTCATTGTATAAACTTAGTTCTTATCTTTTTTTGTCCAAATTCATTGCATTATCAGACCATGCATCCCTCTAGTTTGTCCTTATGAAACTAAAAATAAAACTATGTCGCATTCACTAGATAACCCTACATTAGGAATTCAATTTAGAAATTAGAGATAAAAATGTAGCATAGAATGTGGTGGATGACCATATAAGTTGGATCTAACCATCATGGTATATTGAATCATCTACATTTATTCACATAAATGACATATTTCTAGATTATAAATTGTAATGAGTGCAATATTTTATTCATTGGAATACAGAAATTGTTAATTATTTGATTGCATCTTTCATTCATTCTTATTTCAATATAAACCAGGTTGACCCTCTAAAACATGAGTCTCAATTGTAAATTTGATATGAGCCTTACCTTTGGAGCACATGTACTGAAAAAGTCCTTAGGTGTTGTGTACCTAATAGCGTGTTTCAGTTTTTCCTTACATTCTGTCAAACAATATCTTATGGGAGCCATTTTTGTCCCCAACAAATGTCTTTCAAGGACATTCATTCTAGTCTATTGTAGCCAAAAAAATTTCCGGATTCCCATGATTTCTTTAAATCTTGTCCTCACTATCAAATAAAGGGGAAGGTATCTAATAGAAATAAAATTTCACAATAAACATTTACCTTCCATTAAATTTTCATTGTATAAAGCATTGAATTTGTGAGACCATTCCCCAATTCATTTGTGAATATTTACATTCTTCTGGTAGTGGATTATGTTTCAAAATTGGTAAAGGCATGAGCTACAAGGACTGATGATTATAAGGATGTTGTGTAATTTTTTAAAACTAAAATCTTATATAGGATTGGATTACCTATGTTCATCATCAATGATCAGTTTTCTAATTTATGAAAAAAACAATGATATATCCTTTGCATCGGTGTGTGGTCGATCAAAGAGTGTCCACTGCATATCATCCTCAAACCAATGGATGGGTTGTGGTGTCAAATAGAGAGGTAAAATAAATTCCAATAAAACCATTAATCATAATAAAAAATATTTGAGTCTAATACTTGATGATTTATTATGGGATTACCATACATCATTTAAAACTCCAATTCGAAATTCACCCTATCAGCTTGTGTTTGGAAATCATTTTCACCGCCCTATAGAGATTGAGCACTACGCCTACTGGCACATCAAACAATTATAAACAAATATTTTTGGGGATGGATCTCAAAGGAAGTTATAGATTCAGGAGATGGAGGAAATGAGAAGAGATTCATATGATAACTCTAAGATTTATTAGAAGTGAACCAAGGATTCCCAATGACCATATAATTCTCCATCGTTAGATCCAAATTGGGACTCATTTTCTCCTCTACAATGAAATGATGAATTTTCATCCATGTAAGCTTCATTCCTGCATTTTTTGGCCATAAAATATTACTAATGTCTCTCGGTTTTGTGTTTTTCATGTTAAAAATGAAGAAACTGAAAAAACATTACTGTCAATGGGCATTGGCTGAATAACTTCCATAAATCCATTCCCAAAACGTGGATGGAGGAACTCCTTGTTCAAGAAGTAGTTTATGAATGGACCCCACCATGATTTTACCTTAATTTTCACGTTCTATTTTATTATAGTGATCATACTAAACACTTCAAGTGTGGGGGATGGGTATATTCCTGGTTTAGTTCAGAATATTCATTGCCATTCATTGATTTTCACTTTATCACTTCTTGTATAGTATTCTCACTTCCCCCATCCCTCGTTTCACCCATCAAATATGTGAAAAAATGTTAATTTATCTTAATTACACACTATCATGGAAAATTATGCATACTTATTCCTGGATGTTATTGAAAAATCATGAGGAATAGTTTTATTTCATGTTGTTTTAAAGTTAAATTTATTTGATTAAATGCGCATTTCAGTTAGAATTCAATACTGTGGTGTAAATTTATTTTTAAATTTGCTTCTTCATCGATGATATAAATGGTTGTATCATTTTAAATCCTTTTAGAAGAATGATACTCTTTGTGTGAGTAATTTAATGGAAAATTGTGTCACATAATTTCTCTACACTCCTTTTAACCCAACCATGAAGTGAAAAAATCTCTTACATTATAGCGGGTAAATATTAGTTTGGTTAATTTTTATATACATACCAAAATTATTTTTCCATACGTTCATTCTTTATCCCAGCTATTTCATTATAGAACCTAATAAAACTATGTGTGTATACCTGTTATCTGACTATTTTACACCTTTTAAAAGAAAAAAATAGTTGTATATGGGGATGATCAAAAACCACCCTTACTCATATTTTTATATTATTATAAAAGTTAGAATTTTTTACATGAGGAGATCAAACATGGTTTGATAGGAGAGCCTGAGATTTTTTCTAAGCAAATATTTAGTAAAATATAATAAATGAGGTTAGTGATAAAAATTACAACATATGGTGATGTATTGGTCGGGAGATTATAGTTTGATGTTTTGGAATTCGTAAGTGATTGGGTCTTGAAATTTATTGACATTTTTTTAGGGTATGTTTGGAGAAAATGATCATGTAAGTAGACAAATTTTTAATATAACATATAATTACATAATTGAAAGTGGAACGAATAGCATGAAATGGTTATCACACACACACATGGAGAATTAATGACCAGATTATCTTTTGAATTATTTATTCTGTTTCTATAATTCTTATCTTGGAATTTCATTTTGAAACAATTTTTTGAGACATCTTTTCCATGATCACTAAGAACAACACCTCGGTGTAATTTTTTTCATTTGATCACTTTTCAATCAGAAATTAAATTTTAATTTTAATTTAAATAGTTATGTTGTCGGAAATATACACATGAATAGTTTTTCGTTATATGACTGCCCATGAGTGGAAATGTTCATATGTGGTGGTGTGATCACAACCCGATTAACTGTTTGTTTTCACCCTTACACCACAATGAAAAACTACTTTTGTACGGAAAATTATAAAAATATTAACAAATTTCAATTCATATTTTTTCCATTATTTGGTTTTTATCACTATTAAAAAGTTAAATTCTACCTGATTTGATAATTGCATTGTTGGAGGAGGAGATTTGTAGGGCACTTCATGAAGTCCTAGAAAAATGGTCCAAACAGCACAGGATCCGAACACACCAAGGGACACAACCAAAAACTGATACTAAACTATGCATCTAGAGGGGATGATTTTTTGTGGCCCTGGATAAATGTAAGTTTGGTAAATCTGTAACGAATGAAAAAAATTCTAATTCATTCATCTAGTGGCCCTTCTAGAGTAATTTCTCCAAGACACTAAATCTGTGTGAAGTCAAAATTGGTGTGTTGTGTTCAATCAATATCTTGAGATGTAGGTGTCAAAAGCAAAACAAAAATTCGAAGGATACATTAATGTGGGGGGAAGGTCAAATTTTTATTATTTCCTAAAGTTATATATGTCATTTTTGGAGGACAAAAACCACAAGCTCTGTAGAAGTATGATATCTATGTGCCCAAAAGCACCATCTACATTGCATATAAAATGGTTCTTAGGGCTCTTCATTTTTATGTTTTAACTATGGAAATATTGTCTCATTTCAGAGTCCTAGATGAGTACTCTCCCTGTACTAGAATTTGTGTAGACCATTATCCTTATAGGGGGTTCAAGAATGATGAAGGAGTTTCTTCCGAGCTTCCACTTCCTCTCAATGTCAGCCTAAATGGTGCGTGTTCATTTTGAGGGAGCTACACACATTTCAAGGTACTTTCACTGAATATATTAGCAACTAGTTTCGATTAATTTTGTTATTAAAACGTTTTATTACATTTATCTTATGTGATTTATTTTTTTAAATCATTTTTATGCATGTGAATATTTTGGACATAATTTCTACCTGATCGGTGTGAGGTTTTGAGTTCGTGACATGTGTTGTTCTGATTAGACAAAAAATGAATAAATTTATTTCCCAAATTAATTATATTTCAATATAATTTGGTAGATCTTATTATATTCATATGTTCTATACCTTGGAAAAATGATTATTATGTCATGCTTTTGATCTTCTATCAATAAAATAATGTCTTAGTAATTAATTAGCATTCTAATCAATTTCAACCAATAAATTATCAAAAAGATGAATGAATCTCTATGAAAATTTAATTTTAAATGTGTGTATAGAAATCAAAATGACCCATTTCTCTCACATTTTTAAAATCCCCTTGGGTTTTCAACTATTGAACTCATTTTGTTATATTATTTTCGAATAATTATTTTTAAATTCACCATTTTAGTACTTTTATTAAAAATGCATACTCTAATCCTACCAATGCCCCTTTAGTGACAACCTATTATCTTCCATATACTATAAATCAAACTCAAACAAATAATAAATTTAAAATTTCACAACAAAACAGGCATTTAACAAATTTTAGTGGTGTCCATTCTATAAGGAGTCTTGGATATTGGTGAAACTCCGTGTATAAGTTCAATCTTATACTCTACCACTCACATATGAGGATGATAATGATGTTATTTAGGAAAAAATTCCAGTAATTCCATTAAAATACATATATATTAATTGATGATCTTCTCTTTAGTCCCAATAATTTTTTCTAGACATACTTACTCATAAGTTAATAGTATCAATGATTGGGAAGATGATATAAATGAGAGTCATCAGGCTGCTTTCTGTTATATAAAACCGGAGGTCTATTTTTTATATGAAGGTAGATTTAATTCTCATAGCAATTTATGATTCATATATACAATGAAAACCAATTCATTCCTAGAATAGTGTATAATTTGACTAGAGAGAGTATCACAAGTATTTCTAGGATATTCAGCCCAAAAATTTGGATATTGGATGTGTTATATGTTGGGAATGAAAAATTCATCCATTTTTCATTTTCACATATTACTCAACATCATTCTCATGATGAGGTTATTGAATAGTTCAACTAATTATTCACGATATGAAAGAATTCATAGAGCTACAACAAGATTTTGTGTTCACTATGATTGATTAAATAAAAGTATTACCAATTACCACTTTGTTATAGGTATGAACCTCAGTAGTTGTGATAGAATAAACTCCCAATTTATCTCTAGTACATAGTGGTTTAATTTTACAATTATCATTGACAACATATCACATAGTCAATTGATTGACATAGTTTGTTAGTTCAAATGAGTTTAATATTTTGAAAATAGAAGAGGATTGACTCTAGAATTCTATTCTTTAATCATATTAGTTGGTTTCTCTCATTAGTAATCGCTACTAGGTTCCCTTCATTCCTGAAAATAAATCACTTCTTTATCCCCTTAAGGTGATTTGTTTCTATTCTTATAAAGACCCTCACATTTCATATATTATCATTTCATAACATGGTATAAATACTTCTATAATTCCCCCAACATATTCCCAACAACCGTATAAATTATTGCATTTTCAAATATGGAAACATAAATAGTGGTACATGTGTGAGATACATTATCTCCCACAAGGTTTTACTAGACTACCACCCCTATTATATATATCATACAAGAAATAAATCTTCATAAACTGGGGACGGAAAGCTAAAATGGAGTTCACTAATATTATCAGTAATGGTAAATAAGGAAGGAATTTAAGCACAATGATGAGCATATGGGTATAAGAATGCTATCAAGAAAAACAAAGATCATTCCCTAAATATCAAATATCATAATCATAGAATAATGATTGTCATTTCATAAAACCAAAATCAAATGGGGGAACGAACATAATCAATGAAAGAATAATATTGGAATAATACATGTAATTATAGAAGGCACATAATCATATATAATTATTTTCATTGTCATCAAGGAATCGTTGTCAAGGACATCTTAGTTGACAATGTCCTTTACTAAACACCATTCACTCCCTATTACATATTTGTATTACCAAACCGAGTTCATACCTCATTCAAGCCCATTGATTATAAACTTATTTCATTTCTCATTCCATCCATTTCTATATCATTAGATATAAATCAATATCCAATGAATTGGATGGGGGTATAGGTCCCACCCATCTCATAAGTAAATCATACATACATGTGCCACAAATTCATAAACAATCATATCATAAACCATGAAATAAAATTATTTTCATACTATGTAATAATATCTTAACATGTTTAAATAATAGTATTCATAATAATTAAAAAATAAATTACATGGGAAATGATGTGGATTTAATAACCCTATAACCAATAAAAGATAAACCGGTTTCATAAACATATAACCTATAGAAGAGAAATGTGTTTCATAATCATATAAACTATAGAAGTGAAATTTATTTCATAAACATCATGAAATCAAAAAATAATTCATTTAGAGAAATAATATGAATGGATTAATTTAATTATTTCCAAAAAAATGCATGAGTAACACCAATGAAAGTTATCTTAGACAAGAAAAAGTTTTGAAATATCAATCATAAGCATTTCTGGAGGATAATATATATTATTCTTTAAAACATGATTTTTAAAACATCAACGATTTTTTAAAAAATTACATTAATAATCAATTAAAAAAATTGAAATAATTCTTGAAAATAATTTTTTAAATCCTTTTAAATTGAAAAAATATAAAAATAATCTTGAAAAAAAATTGAAAACCTTTTTTCATTAAAACATACAAATAAATATTCATAATAATTTAAAAATCATTTTCTATGAAAATACTTTTAAAACATATAATTAAATATTGAATAAATATTCAAATCAATTTAAGTGAAAATATATTGAAAACCTATAATTAAATATTGATTTTCTTTTAAAAAATTTATTTGAAAATAATTTGAAAACGTATTATGAAATCTTGAAAATGTTTTTAAAACCATTTTATTGAAAACACTTTGAAAGATTACAATGAATGTTTGAAAAACATTTGAAAAAAATTTCATCGAATGTAATTGAAAATCACATAAATAAAGTGATAAAACATTTTTAAACCAATTTATTTTATAATACTCAAAAATTTTAAATTTTTTTATGGAAAACCATTTGATTTTTTTTATAATTTATTATTTTGAATGATAATAGATTTCTGATTGAAGAGAGTGATAAATTCAGACTTTTATAAAAATAATTTCATAATAATATTATGTACCACTATGTGAGAATAATGGTACCAATATATGAATATATATTTAATAAAAATGATAATGTAATATATTGAGTGTTCTTGAGATATTGATCATAATATTACATTAATGGAAGAATAATCAGAAACAATACCGAAAATTGATGAGATTGTTTCAATAAAATCTAACCACATAGTAACATTGAACTATTCTACCCATATAATAAAATGAAATTAAATTACCCAATAAAATATATATTATCCTCCCACGGTCTAGCTCGTTTAGTATCATCTGTGTGGGGACATATCGAGGTCTCTAGTTCGAGTTTGCCGAGTTATTTCCTGTTATAGTAGAATAATATTTTCATTTTATATATCCCCTACATATAAATTTTGAAAAAATAAATTGAAATCAGTTAAATCAAAAATATCATAAAAATAATTTTATTCACTATAGAAAAATTTAAAAGTCATTATATTCAGTTAATGGGAAAATATAGGTGCATAGTATGTCGTGTGTCTCAATGAAGGAAAGTTGAGACAAAATTACATTTCCAATAAGGTATCTTTTGAAATATATACACCATGAAAGAAATATATTCAAATAGATATATAAATACAGATTTATATGTATTAGTATCATATAATTCATCCATTGTTAGTATAAACACCATATAAAATGTTTGTGTGGTGAATAAAACATATATCTAATGGAACAGTGAGATGAAATTCCATTACCTTTTGTCTTCACTCTCATCATACTCATTCAATGATTTGGTATATTAAATATATATGTAACACCCCGAGATTTTATGAAAAATATTCTTTCTAATGTCTTCTGTTGTACGCTACACAAAAAGTAGCTTGTGATATACGCATCATCGTATTTTCTTGGATTATACACAACACTATTCTTGGCTCGTGTTACACACAATTTCATGTTTGTTTTGTAGAAACTATTCTACGCAACATTATGTATAGATTTTGTTTAATGTTTAAATGAAATAAGTTTTGATTATGTTATACGCAACACCAAACAGAGCTTTCACTACACGCATCCCTTACTTGGCTTGCATTACATGCAATAAAGACCTTCCTCGATAGCATGTGTAGTACGCAATATCGAGTTTCACTAAACGAGATATTATTTTAATATTATTATGAACTAGCTGTTCTGAATAGTAATACCCAATTTTTGAAACTTTATAAATTTTATCTTTCAAAATGGAATTCATTTTTGGATTCGGAATATCGAAATTAGCTTAGGGTGAAATTTTGGTACTTTTCGGATAACTTTCATATTCTCATGAATAGTGAAAATTACTAAATTTTAATTAAAATCAACTTATTTAATCGAAATAAATAATAGTGATAAATTATTAATTTGAGTGATTTTAAAGTATATTTAGAATATATTTTTACCATTCAATACAATGTTGGTCATTGGATGTAATTTCACATTTAATCCAGACATAAACAAGTGTCAATCTTTTGATAGTTGTTATCTCTTAAAAACACGCTATTTGTTTTGACGACGGGAATTAATTTTTAAATTAATTAATTAAACTGATACGTTTTGAATTTGGTATAATATATATCATTTTTTAAATCATAATATCAAATATAGCTTAGGCATAATTTTTGGTATTTTTTTGGAATGTTTCATTTTTTGATGAATAGTGAAGTCACTAAGTGGTAGTTAAAAAATTGAATTTTTCATAAAACATAATTTTACCACTTCTGTGAGTTGAATTTCGAAAATCCGAGAGACACGGTTAATATAAAGCACTAAAATGTGGTTCAATGAGATAAAAATATTTTTTTGGTGAATAGTAACTTTTTACTTTTATTTACCACTGGTAAAAGTAAATAGGATAATTAAGGGTAAAAATGATATTATTATTACCATAACACATGTTCTAATTCTATTGGATAAAGGTAATTCGACCAAAAACAACCATAGAAATAAAATATGACCATTTAGGCCCACTTGGATCAGATTAGGACATTTAGTATTAATTTATTTAAAGAAGGGTTAAAATAGTTAAAATCAATGTTTAATAAGTAAATCATTTTTAATATAGGGTTATACATAAGATAAATTAGACTATAAATATTCATTAGAAATCTAACAACATTTACTACATAATGGTATTTTATATATAATTTTTATACATTAAATAACTTAATTTATGTATGACACAAAGTTGATTCAGTAATTATATTATTAATGAAATATTGACATAATTGATGTTATAAATACCCAAATAAATGTAATTTGAGACTTTTTATGAATTAAAATTATTTTCTAGGTTAATATGACATGTTAGTATTGATTTAGTTAACATTGTTCGAACTAATAATTCTGTTATGATTTTTACAAAAATCAATTACAAAATAGTGTCAAAATTGACATAAAATAGTTATTAAAACAAATATTATATTATTAATTGTTATTTTATTAATAAAAATCTACAGATCATCCAACTGACTCATATAAAGTTATAGATATTAATAATAAACAAATTGGGGTTCTTTTGGCTAGTTATAGTATGTTTATTAACCTTATAGTGTAAGAAAACAAGAAGACAAGGTAAATTAAAATTATTTAACTTAGGGTTAAATCTAAATGATATGGTTAAAATAGAAACCTAAACTTGTCTAAATTCTATTGGATGAGATAATTTTGAACCATACCCACCTTAGTCTATAAATAACTCAATTTGGAGCTATTAAAACCCGAATATGACTTTATAATAAAATAATATTTTTTGTTTTTCCAAAGGTGCCCCTCTCCTCCCTTATAAAAGGGCACCTGCTCCCTCTATTCCTCACACCACTTTGAGACTTCAAGATCTGCCAACCCCTACCAAATTCGTTTCTCCACTTCCATAGAAACATCTTAGAGGTTCTGGTCTTTTTCAAAGACCAATTTTATTTCCCTAAGAGGAGGTCTCAAAGAGGCGCTTCAAAGAAGTGGTAATGTCTGTTACCTATTCATTCAACTTTATTTCTTCTTCCACTTCTTCTTCTTTAGTTGTTTCATTATGAAGTAATAACATCAGTATAACTCATATAATTATATGTTATTATAAGTATGAAACAACCCTATTTCACCATCTATCCATCCTACGGAAAACGAAATCACCACGCGTGCGTACGTACGAAATACCGTCTCCACGCCATGGTGAAATCTGTTTTTCCACCAACACCTTACACGGATGGGTATAATGGTGTAAAGAAAAACTATATATGTTTATAATAACATCATACTGATTATGATATATTATACCATCCACCCCAATTATATTAAATAATTATGGGATCGATATCATCGCTCTTGCGTACGTACAGACTACCATCTCCACGACGCGATGAGATTCATTCTCCATGTTAACCATACATGAATGATCATAAAGTTTATATAATGAATAATAATGAAATATATGAAATAATAATTCTACTGGATTTATGTATATATGTATTTATGTCATCTATTTAGTTTAATTCAATTCAATAAGGAAACGAAAACAACGTTCAAGCGTACGTACGGCCTACCGTCTCCTTGAACGGTGTATTTCATTTATTTTATCGGTCTGTAATATATATATGTATATGATGAATATATATTATATATAAATAATTTTTTACATTCTGTAATTATTTAAATCAGGATATAAGTATTAATATGAAGAACGACAAGTCGAAACACATATGATAAATGAAATGATTTTACCCAAAACGCTGCTTTAGCATGGAATTTACAAAAGAACGGGTAATATAAAGTCATAAGTGAAACATATATGATATCATAACAATGAATATGATTCTTTAATAAGTCAATGACATTATTTAAATCATTATACAGGAGGTTCGGATACGTACGAAGCATATTGGACCTAATGTAAGGGATAATTTTGAAAATCTCATTTTTATCCGAGATTGCTTATTTGTAAGTATTACTTAGGTTATTGCTATCATCCATGTACATGTTTTTTAAAAGGTTATTCATGTATGTTTAAATTCCTTTTTAACCATTTTGACTTTTACCCCATGGTATGGAAGGATTCTTTCTTTTATTTACCCTACAAAGTACTTTTTGACTTTTCCGAGAAAATTACGAGAATAATATTTTTTAACATATACGGCATAAAAGGATTTTTACGGTTTTATAAAGCCATATTTTCATGAAGATTCCTCCAAAAGATTTCATGACTAATTTCAACAAAATTTATTTCTTTTAAAATTGCATGAGGTTTTGTGAAAAGAAATTGATTTTGAAGAAGAAAGAATATTTTTCTCAAGAATCCATTTCAAGTGTTTTATCAAAACCATTTTCCATCTAAGATGACATTACTTCATATGTGTATGTTTCAAGTATAATGTATCTATGATTTACATGGTTTCACTTTTCTTATGATGAAATGTCCATTTGTTTTATATTTATTTTGGAATGATGGGATGATGTTTATGAACCCCATTTTATTGTTTGGGTTATGATGAATGTTATAAGTTTATTTTGTGCCACAAGTAATAATGATTTCATTATGAGATGGGTGGGACATATATCTCCCTCCAATGAATTGGGTAAAGATTTATATATCATGAGATAGACATGGATGGAATGTCAAGTTAAATCGGTTCAGTAATACAGGACTGGAATGAGGAGTGAACTCGATTCAGAAAGGGACTTTGTCCACTAAGATGGTCTTCGCAGCAATGCCTTGGCTACTATGGAAATCATATCATGTTCTTAATGGTTTCCCCAATTAAATGTTTTATTCCCATTCTATTTTATCATGATTGATGTTACCTTTTGATATATGCCTTACGTACTTCCAAGATTCATGTCTTTGCTCAAGATTTTGATGTTTAGATTTTATGTTCAAGTTTTTGCATTAAAATGTTTATGGATTGTTTTATATTCTCTATGTTTACCCTTACTGGGAATTTGACCTCACCTCTTTTATGTTTTCTTTTCCCCAGGATATATAGAAAGGTTTTAGGTAAGAAAAAAAGGGGAAGATCTTTATTGGGAGATGTTGATGATCTTTCACCATGATTAGATGATTTTTTTCCGAGTTTCCAAAGACACTAAAATATTACGATCCATGTGTGTCTTTTTTTGTTATGTATTAAGTATTCCACAAAAGTAATGTATTTTACATGTACATCAAGATTCGGTCCTCTACAGTTGGTATCAGGGGAATGGTTTAGTCAACCTTTGGAAACATGTATGCGAGAACTTTAATGAGATCTCGAGAGATATTTCTAAGGTATGACTAGGGTTGTCTCTAAGGTTAAGTATAAGTATAGTTTATAGTCTTAGAATTATAGAAACGATATTATATTAAACCAAAGATGTTATATATTGAAGTTACTCCCCCTTTATTATGATTTTTTCTTCTCACACTATTCTTTTTGGGTTTTAGAAAATGGCTGGAAACAAGATGATTTGCGATAATGGAGGATATGATGTACAATGGAATGATATTTTTCATTAGAAACCAAATGAAATGGGATTTGGATGTCAAAACATCATTATTATTCCAAATCAAAAATCTCATTATATGATCAATAAACTCAAATTTGGTAAGTTTCCTGACTCGGTTAATAATAGAAAGATGACGTTTCATGATTATCATAGAGGAAAGAATGTTCAATTTCCCCTATGTAAATAATGTGGGAAGAGGCATCAAGGAGAATGTTTCAAAGGAACTAGAAGATGCTTTGGGTGTGGAAAAGAAGGACATAAAGCCAGTAAGTGCAAAGGAAAAGTTTCAGTTAACACCATGGACGAGGATAATGGTATTCCTATGACATCAACACTGGTTAAATGTTTTAAATGTGGAATGTACGAGAATTATGCAAACCAATTCCCTAAGGGAATGTCTCAAGAAGAGAATCAGTGTGGTCGTAGGGGTAGGATTTATGTTGATGATGATGACGATATGACAAATGATATGTGAGTTGAAAGAATTGTCGAAGCTCGATCAATGGTTTAAGAAGGAAGTTGAATGATTACATGTTTATCAAGTGTAATGATGTATACGTAATCTCATAGTACTATGGAATAAAGAGACATCTAAGGATTGTTACGCTGTTGTATTTCATTATGTTTTGAAAATGTATGATGAATGGTACCAGTAACCATGAAAGGATATTCAGATATTTTTGGAAAGTAGATGATATGCGCATAATGAAGGGATAAGGATAAAATTAAATGTTTGATAGTATTCATGAGCTCATGACTAATAGAAGGAGAAGGCTATATCATGGGTCGAGTATATAGAATTTTTGGATAATGATATGTGGAAAGAGTTAACATTTGACAGCAATCATGTTTTCACTAAGGTTTAATGGGTATTCATTTTTCAAGAGAATACATGATTAAGGTATTCACGTGATTGGAATGTTACCAACAAGATATATGGGGGATAAATGATGGTTGGTTGATGACATTTCAAGTAATTGTTTTCTTTATACTATGAGCCTGGAACGAAGTATTTTAGATAAATATTGAAATGGATTATGTTGGACATAAGTTAGTATTGTTTAAAGATAGAAAATTTTACGATATTGTTGATGGGATGTTATAGTAATGTAGTTTTAGAAAAAGGACAACCCGCAGGACGGGCGACATCCCATCGCTTCGGACAATGCTGTGGGAATCGAACCAACAACCGAAGTGTGATTGGCCTTTATTGAATACCACTGGCCTACATGAAGTCCCTATTTAGTAGAAACTAGTTTTATTATATTAAGCAGTATGATATATGAAGTATAAGTCCATTTTAGGAACCATATATGATTAATCTCACTATAGATCGACTTATGTATATTTAATAACTTTTGCTAACCTTTTGTTTGAGACAGATGGAATTACCCATTATTCTATCACATGATCTGCTAACACTTCACGAATAACAAATTCAACTTTATTTCTTTAAGAGATTAAGTGGAAATTGTTCAAGGCACGAACAACAGTGAGATTGTACCAAAATAAAGTAAGTATTTATTCTAAATAAAATCCATCAACTTTAGGGAAATGATCTTGAAAACCAGAAGTGTTGTACTACTACCCTTATATCCGATGAATCAGATGGTACCCTAGATTATCACAATTTTATGGCTTTGTGATTGATGGATTTTTCATAGCAATGTTCTCTACCACTCTCCATCAGAACATGATGGTTAGATTTCTACTCTATATCCATATTTTCACCTATGTTCTCCTATGTGGAAACCCAGTGATGAGTTATTTGGGTATCCGTTATGTTTCTAATGTTCCTTTTTTAAATCAAGTTTTAGTATTCCTTTTTACGATGTGGGTTTCTATGAAGGAAACTCTCGTGTAATAAACCATTGATAACCCCGATGAATTTCGAGGGCGAAATTCATTTTAAGGGGGGTAGAATGTAACACCCAGAGATTTTATGAAAAATATTGTTTTTAATGTCTTGTGTTGTACGCTACACCACAATTAGCTTGTGATATACGCAACACCGTATTTTCTAGCAGTATATGCAACACTATTCTTGGCTCGCGTTGCACACAATTTCGCGTTTGTTTTCTACAAAATATTCTACGCAACATTATGTCTAGATTTTTTTTAAAGTATAAATGAAATATGTTTTTATTATGTTATACGCAACACCAAACAGAGATTTCACTACACGCTGACCTGACTTGGCTTGCATTACATGCAATGAAGACCTTCTTCGATAGTGTGTGTAGTACGCAATACCGAGTTTCACTAAACGAGATATTATTATAATATTATTATGAACTAGCTGTTATGAATTGTAATACCCAGTTTTTGAAAGTTTATAAATTTTATCTTTCAAAATGGACTTCATTTTTGGATTTGGAATATCAAAATTATCTTAGGGTGAAATTTTGGTACTTTTCGGATAACTTTCATATTCTGATGAATAGTGAAAATTACTAAATTTTAATTAAAAAAACTTGTTTAATCGAAATAATTAATAGTGATAAATTATTAATTTGAGTGGTTTTAAAGTATATTTTGAATATATTTTTACCATTTAATACAATTTTTGTCATTGGATGTAATTTCACATTTAAACCAGACATAAACAAGTGTCAATCTTTTGATAGTTATTATCTCTTAAAAACAGGCTATTTGTTTTGACGACGGGAATTAATTTTAAATTAATTAATGCAACTGATATGTTTTGAATTTTGTAAAATAGACATAATTTTTGAATTCATAATATCAAATATAGCTTAGGCCTAATTTTTGGTATTTTTCTGGAAACATTCATTTTTTGATGAATAGTGAAACCACTAAGTGGTAGTTAAAAAACTGAATTTTTCAAAAAAAATAATTTTACCGCTTCTGTGAGTGGAATTTTGAAAATCCGAGAGATACGATTAATATAAAGTATTAAAATGTGGTCCAATGAGATGAAAATATTTTAGGGTGAATAGTAACTTTTTACTTTTATTTACCACGGTTAAAAGTAAATATGATAATTTAAGGTAAAAATGATATTATTATTACCCTAAAACATGTTATAATTTTATTGGATATGGGTAATTAGACCAAAAACAAACTTAGGAATAAAATATGACCATTTTGGCCCACTTGGATTAGTTTAGAACATTTAATATTAATTTATTTAAAGAAGGGCTAAAATAGTTAAAATCAAAGTTTAATAAGTAAATAATTTTTAATATAGGTTTATACATAAGTTAAATTAAACTATAAATATTCATTACAAAACTAAATATATTTCCTACATAATGGTATTTTATTTATAATTTTTAGACATTAAATATTTTAATTTATTTATGACAAAATGATGATGCAGTAATTATCTTATTAATGAAATATTCACATAATTGAAGTTATAAATACCCAAATAAATGTAATTTGAGACTTTTTATGAATTACACTAATTTTCTAGGTTAATATGACATGTTAGTATTTATTTAGTTAACTTTTTCGAACTAATAATTCTGTTATGAGTTTCAAAAAATCAATTACCAAATAGTGTCAAAATTGACATAAAATAGTTTTTAAAACAAATATTATATTATTAATTTTTATTTTATTCCTAAAAATCGATGGTTTAGCCAGATAACTTATATAAGGTTATATATATTAATAATAAACAACTTGGGGTTCGTTTTTCTTATTATAGTATGTTTATTATCCTTATAGTGTAAGAAAACAAGAAGACACGGTAAAAGTAAAATTATATAACTTAAGGTTAAATCTAAATGATAATGTTAAAATAGAAACCTAAACATGTCTAAATTATATTGGATGAGAGTATTTCTACCCATCCTCACTTTAGATTCTAAATAACTCAATTTTGAGCTATTAAAAACCGCATATGACTTTATAATAAAATAATATTTTTAATTTTTCCAAAGGTGCCCCTCTTCTCCCTTATAAAAGGGAACCTCCTCCCACTCTTCCTCACACCACATTGAGCCTTAAAGCTCGGCCAACCCCTGCAAAATTCTCTTCTAAAATTGCATAGAAACATCCTAGAGGTTCTGGTCTTCTTTAAAGGCCAATTTTAGTGCCTTAAGAGGAGGTCTTAAAGAGGCACTTCAAAGAAGAGGTAATGTCCGTTACCGATTTTTTCAATTTTATTTCTTCTTCCACGTCTTCTTATTTAGTTGTTTCATTATGAATTAATAACATCAGTATAACTCATATACTGATATTATATTATATGTATGAAACAACCCTATTTCACCATCTATCCATCCTACGAAAAACGAAATCACCATGCCTACGTACGTACGGAATACCGTCTCAACGCCGTGGTGAAATCTGTTTTTCCACCAACACCTGACATGGATGGGTATAATGGTGTAAATAAAAACTATATATGTTTATTATAACATCATAATGATTATGATATATTATATCATCCACTCCAATTCTATTCAATAATTATGGGAACAATATAATCGCTCGTGCGTACGTACAGACTACCATCTCCACGACGCGATGATATTCATTCTCCATGTTAACCATACATGAATGATCATAAAGTTTATATAATAAATAATAATGAAATATATAAAATAATAATTCTACTGGATTTATGTATATATATATATGTATTCCATCTATTTAGTTTCATTCAATTCAATAATTAAACGAAAACAACGTTCATGCGTACGTACGGCCTACCGTCTCTATGAACGATAGATTTCATTCCTTTTATCGATCTGTAATATATATATGTATATGATGAATATATATTATATATAAATCACGTTTTAAATTCTGGAATTATGTAAATCAGGATATAAGTATTAATATAAGGAACAACAAGTCGAACCACATACGATAAATGAAATGATTTTACCCAAAACGCTGATTTAACATGGAATTTACAGAAAAACGGGTAATATAAAGTCATAAGTGAAACATATATGATATCATAACAATGAATATGATTCTTTAATAAGTCAATGACATTATTTAAATCATTGTACATGTTGTTCGGATACGTACGAAGCACATCGGA
Organism: Viscum album; assembly: GCA_963277665.1. NCBI lineage: Eukaryota > Viridiplantae > Streptophyta > Magnoliopsida > Santalales > Viscaceae > Viscum > Viscum album. Next base: position 1,435,493,768 of record OY728163.1, read on the forward strand.
TCTAATGTAAGGGATAATTTTGCAAATCTCATTTTTATCCGAGATTGCTTATTCGTAAGTATTTACCAGGGTTATTGATATCAACCATGTCCATGTTTTATAAAAGTGTATTCATGTATGTTTAAATTCCATTTTACCCATTTTAACTTTTACCCCATGGAATGGAAGGAATCTTTCTTTTATTTACCCTACAAGGTACTTTTTGACTTTTCCGACAAAAGTATGAGATGAATGTTTTTTTAATGTATACGACATAAAAGGATTTTTACGGTTTTATAAAGCATTAATTTAATGAAGCTTCCTCAAAAATATTTCATGAATATTTTCAACAAAATATCTAGCTTCTAAAATTGCATGACGTTTTGTGAAAATAAATTGATTTTGACAAAGAAAAGATATTTTTCGCAAGAATTCATTTCAAGTGTTTTATCAGAACCATTTTCCATCTAAGATGACATTACTTCAGATGCATATGTTTCAAGTATAATGTCTCTATGATTTACATGGTTTCACTTTTCTTATGATGAAATGTCCATTTGTTTTATATGTATTATGAAATGATGGGATGATGTTTATGAAACCCATTTTATTCTTTGGGTTATAATTAATGTTATATGTTTATTTTGTGTCACAAGTAAGAATGATTTCATTATGAGAAGGGTGGGACCTATATCTCCCTACAATTAATTGGGTAAAGATTTATATCGCATGAGATAGACATGGCTGGAAGGGAAAGTTAAACCGGTTCAGTAATACCGGACTGGAACGAGGAGTGAACTCGACTCAAAAAGGGACTTTTTCAACTAAGATGGTCTTCGCTACTATGGAAATCATATCATGTGTGTAACACCCCAAGATTTCATAGTGTGTTATTTCTTCAAAATAATTCAATAACTTGCACTACACGCAACACTGAGTTCAATCACACCATGACTTACAAAAAAAGCCATTCAAATGAGGTTATGAATAGTATTATCTAAATTTTAAACTTTATATAATCCTTATAATTTTAGAATCCATATTATGAGTTTCTTAGATATAATTCAAGAACAAATTCATTTTCCGTATTGCACTTTTATCAACTTATAATAGTGAACCCTTTTTTAAATACAATATTTTAAACTTTTTGACTAAATGGGGACATCAAAAAAATTTAAAATGAAACATCCCAAGCTTCCACGGTATGCTTTCCTTTGAATAATATAGTAGCGTGTGTTGTACGCAACTTCGAGTTTTAACACACACCACAACCGATCAAACTAGCCGTTATGAATAGTAATACCTACTTTTTGAAATTATATATATTTTAAATTTCAAAATTGACTTCATTTTTGGATTCTTAGTGTCGAATTTACCCTAAGGTGAAATTTTTGTACTTTTCGGATAACATTCATATTTTGATGAATAGTGAAAATTACTAAATTTTAATTAAAAACAACTTTTTTAATCAAAATAATTAATAGTGATAAATTATGAATTTGAGTGGTTTTAAAGTATATTTAGAATATATTTTTACCATTTAATATAATGTTGGTCATTGGACATAATTTTACAATTAAACCGAACATAAACAAGTGTCAATCTTTTGATAGTTATTATCTCTTAAAAACACGCTTTTTGTTTTGACAGCGGGAATTAATTTTAAATTAATTTTTGGCACTTATGTGTTTTGAATTTAGGAAAATGGATTCCATATTTGGAATCAGGATGTTCAAATTGTTTAAATATGTAACTTTTATTTTTAGACATTTTGAATAATTACTGCGGTAAATATTTTATTTACCATGGTTAAGGGTAAATCCGGTAAATAAGGGTTAAAAAAATTATATTATAATAATACTAAATTACCCTAAAACATGTCTTATCCCTATTTGTTGATACATGGTCGACCATGGGCATCTTTGGGTCGATTTTGGGACCCCATGGATCCACTTGTAAGTGATAATGACACTTTATTTTAATTAAGTTAAAATGAATACAAAAATGACACAAGCATATATCTTTTAGAAAAACAATTGTTACATAGGGTTATATATGTTGGATTTTAGATTATAAATATTCATTATAAAGATAAAAAGATTTCCTACATAATGATAGTTTATTTATAATTTTTATACATTAAATAATTTATTTTATTTATGACACAATGATGATGCAGTAATTACTATAATAGTAAAAAATTAAAATAATTGATATTATAAATACCCAAATAAATATAATATGAAACATTTAATGAATTAAAATAATTTTCTAGGATAATATGATATATTAGGATTGATCTAATTGACTTTTTTCGAAGTAATCAATCTGTTATGAGTTTCACAAAAATCAACTATTGAATAGTGTCAAAATTGACATAAAAAAGTTTTTAAAACAAATATTATATTATTAATTGATATTAAATTCCTAAAAATCTAAGGTTCGGCCAAGAGACTTATATCATGATAGTTGTATCATTAATGGACCACTTGGGTGTCGATTGTATGTATATGGTATGTTTATTAACCATATAATATAAAAATACAAAGAGACATTGTAAAAGTGAAACTAATTAACTTAGAGTTAATACTTAAAGATAAGGTTAATATAAGTACCCAAACCTGTCTAAATTCTATTGGTTGAGTTTTTTTCGACCCATCCCCACCTTAACCTTTGAATATTAAACTTTGGAGCCATTGGAAACCGAATATGAATTTATTATAAACTAATATCTCTAGCTTTTCCAAAGGTTCCCCTCACCCCTCTTATAAAAGGGCACTCCTCCTTCTCATTTCTTCACACCTTCAAAGCCTTTTGGTTCAACCAAACCCTACCCAAATACTATCTCAACTTCACTCAATACAACTTAGAGGCCTTAGTTTGATCAGAAAGCTAACCTAAGGAGCCCTTTTGATCAAATCAAAAGGAAGAACCCGAAGAAGAGGTAATGATTTCACCACCCTTTTCAAGTTCCTTTCTTCTTCCACTTCTTCATTCTTTGTTCTTACCATTCTAAAATAATAACTCCAGTATCTTACATATACTGTGATGTTATTATAAATATGGTACAACCATATTCAGTATTCTATCCACCCATTGAATAACATTTCACCATACGTGCGTACGTACGGCTTACCGTCTCCACGTCGTGGTGTAATTGTTATTCAATATATTATTATTTGGATGGGTATAATAATGAAATGTAACTCATGTAAATAATAAATATAACATGTTAATGATTCTGTATATATGATATACCATCCATTTATATATTATTTTAATATCAAAATAATGATATTGTCGCTCGTGCATACGTACGGACTACCGTCTCCGTGAACGCGATGAGATTCATTCTCCATCATATCCATTCAAGTATAATTATAATTTGATGATTTAAAAATGATGTTTAAGGACTTGATATCATTATGGATATGAATAATATACAACCTATACATTACAAACATGACTTACGTAATAAAACATATTAAAGAAAACGAGTAAGTTAACACCCGAAACAACGATAATACTAAGACATTATTAACAAAGAAAAGTTAAAAGATCATATATGATATCATATAAATATATATGATTCTTGTATAATTTAATAACAATTATTTCACTATTATACAGGAGGTTAACCTACCCCAACCAAGTAAAAGTACAAGGTAAGGGATTTTCTTATCTCACATTCAATTCCGTGAGATTTCCATTATTCGCCACTAAATTATTGAATGTGGTCTATTGTGTACTGGCATTTGATATATATTATCATGATTATCTTTATATTCATGTTATTCTGTAAATAATTTGGTGGTTATTAACTTTTGTCCATACGACTCAGTTGATTAACGTGGAAAGGGGTTTTCATCTTACTCTTTATTTCCGTGAGATTCATGCCATATTTCCACTATTATATTTTGTGTGGTGTATATACTGCACATAATTGTATTCTTTGTGTAATAAAATTTACCTTATGTGTATTTACATTTTAATTGTATGATACCTCTTTCATGGGTTGTATGATTCATAAGTTACCAAATTGATAAGGGTTTACTTCACAATCTCTTTAATATCCGAGGTTGTCTTTACGTAGGTATCTACAGGGACATATTTACTATCCAAGTCCATATTTCATAAAATAGTTTTCAAAGGGATTATTTCTAAGGGAACTTTTACTAAAACATCATTTTAAATGTTTTAAATATTTATTCTTCTAAATCATCCTCATTTATGCCCACGTTTTCAAAATAGTTTGTAAGGATTTATTTATATGAAAATGAATGTTTTAAAAGTGTTAATTCCATTCAAAAGTTTCAAAGTGGTATGGGACACTTTGATTCAAAAATGTATTTAAATGCCATACTTTCTAAATTGTGTAACATTAAAATGTTTTCATGAAAAAGGGATATTTCTCTCAATAATTTTTTAAAAAAACATTTTCATCTATGTCAACATCCTTTGATGGATTTTAAGATTATTTGAAGTTGATTTATTATGATTTAAAACTTCCATATTGTAATTAAGTTTTGTGATATGTTTGACTGTAGATGTGTCATTTATATAGCATTCATGTTTTATGAGTAAATTATTGACATTTCATATACTAGTTCCAGTAAGAATGTTTATGTTATATTTCAACCTTTACTTCATATGAATGTGTTGGACAAGTATTTTCCAGGTTTGGGACTGGTTAAAGTAAGCCCTCCAGGTTGGGGACTGGTTAAAGTAAGCCCTCCAGGTTGGGGACTGGTAAAAGTAAGCCCTCCAGGTTAGGGACTGGTAAAATTAAGCCCTCCGGTTTGGTCTCCAGTTATTAGAGGCACTCTGGGTTGGTGTCCGGTTATTAGAGGCACTCCGGGTTGGTGTCCGGTTATTAGAGGCACTCCGGGTTGGGTTCCGGTTACAGTTAGCCCCAAGGTCTTGGGACGAGGCCTTGAAAAGAAATTAAAGTTTAGCATTATGCATTCCATCATTATGAAAGTGGTTATTGATTTTGCATGTGATTATTGGATTAGTAGAATATCCATGTGAATAAGTAAATGGCATTATTTCATTTTACTTTTGCCATACTATGTTGAAGTTCAAGTTTAAAAGGCTTTTGTTTTAGTAATGCATTGCCTTAAATGTTTATGCTTATTTTGAATGTTTCGCTATATTGTTATCCTTACTGGGCATTTGAGCTCACCCCTTTTCTATGTTTTATTTTCCCCAGGATGTGAAGAAGTAAGTTATGAATGACCTGCAGGGATATTATGAGGGGATAATAGTGTGGACTGTGGAGACATTATGTTGTTGTTGTAGTTTTTCATTTTATGATGTAATGTAAAACTTATGAATATATCTAGTGTTTCCAAGGCTACTAAACCAATCGGTCTTTCGAGATTTGATCTTTCTTGTGATCATGCCAATGTTATGTAATAATGCACCGACTCTAGGTAACTGGGGTCGGGGCGTTACAGTTGGTATCAGAGGAAGTTTAGTACAAACCTTTGAAGCTAGATTTAGATAAACTCTGATTAGAGCACGTAGACCTAAGATGAACATTGAGGATTAGTATAGAAGAACTTCCTAGAATTTTGGTATTGTAGAGATTTTTTGAGTTTTCCGAGCAATACATCCCTGTCTGGATATGAGCAGGTAGAGGCGGCTCTGGCACAGATGTACCTAGGGGTAAAACCCGAAAACACCGCTTTGAGCTAGACTCGAACGAGAACTGGTGCACGACAACGGGCCTTGCTGCACTCTTGGTTACGACACTCCTGGGGGATATGCTTAGGATAACTCTCATTTTCTTTACAAATCATTATGAAGGGTTTATGAGTATATTCTTCCTCAAAGAAAACATTTTTATGATTATGGATTATATCCATAAATAGTTCAATTTATGTTAAGTGTTTTATAAGTATGGGATTATGTATTTTGATTCATAAACTGATCTAGTGTATGTCATTGTTTAAAAATGGCGCCCAGTAGAAGGAATGAGAACTCCAGAAATGAACATGATTCAAAGAGAATGAAGGATCATAACTTTCATGGTCTTAAGCTAGAATTTATAAGAGAAATAGTCTCCCATGTATTATCATCATATGAATAAATAATATCATGTGTTGATAAGATAAGTAAAGAGTTTACTGAGTCATATGGCTTTGAAGGGAAGCAAGATAAGAAAAGGATGGAAGAGAGAAACATGGATAAAGGGAAGAGGGAAAAGAAGAATTTTCCCATATGTGATAACTGTGGAAAGAAACACCCTGGAACTTGTCTGAAAGGAATGGGAGTTTTTTATATGTGTAGAGGAAAAGGGCACAAAGTATGTGACTGCAAGGGTAAGAAAATGGTTTCAAATGTACAATGCTTCATTTGCAAGGAGTTTGGACACTACGTGAACCTATGTCCCAGTCATCAGACTATGCCGCAAATGATGCTATTGGATAATAATCAAGTTATGATACTACCACAGATGAAGAGGAATGATTAGAGTTCTTATGTTGATTATGTCATTTGAGTGTTGTATCAACATTGTACTTGTTATAATAATAATGGAGTATATAAGGATTGTACTGCAGTACCTTTTTATTAAGGACTTGAGATTGTGTGGAACAAAGAAAAGTGACTCAATAGCAGGTTAAATTTTTGGAAAATATATGGTTGAGAGAAAGATAAACGATAATATGGTTCTGATACCGAGGTAGTGTTTTTAGAATAATACATGATTGATTTGGATAAATTATATTGGATATTCTTGACTACCTTGAAGCTGATTAATGATTTGTATATTCCATCATTATTGGGGTTTAAATTTTTTTTGGATTGATGAAGTATATCCAGCATTCTATATGGAATAAGGGAGCATGAATGTAACCAATAAGTATTATGGTAATTTAGGATGTTTCAGTGTTTTAAAAGAATACATGATGAAGGTATTCATATGCTATTACGGGGTAAAAAGGATCTACATTAAGTTTACCTTCCTTATAAATATTGGACTGTTAGTTTGGACAGAAGTATTTTGGATAAATTCTAGTTTGACATTAATTTTTTATTACCATAAAAGGACAACCCAGAGGTCGGGCGGCAACCCGTCGCGACCGGCAAGGCCGCAAGACTTGAACCCGCAACCGAAGGGCGACAAGGGTGTATCACCTACCACTATCCCATGAGATGTCCTGGATTAAATAAAGTAGTTTTTTAAAAGATCTGGTATATGAATTATAAATTCGTTGATTTTGGAACCCTTTATGAATAGTATAAATAGAATTTTTTTTACGAGTGAATGATGAGTTTTTGGTAGAAATTTATTAATGGATAAAACTCTAATTATAAAGTAAGTATATCTCCTTATGATCTTAGCCAATATCATAAATAAATTCCTCATCATTAAGAAAAGGAACTTAGAATAAAAATGTTGTCCTAGATGGTACCTTAAATCATCACTAATTTATGGATTTGGGATTGTTGGCCTTTTCATAGCCATGTTCTCTACCACTCTCCATCAGATAATTGATGGTTAGATTTTTCTTCCATATCCATATTTTCCTACATGGAACCCTAGTATGTGTTATTTTTGGTAATCTTCATACTTTCCACTCTTTATATTAAATATAGGCCTCGTTAATTCATTTTTAGATGTGGGATTTCAACTAAGATATTTTGAAATGTCAAAAATGTGTTATCCTAATACCCTATGTTTTGTTGAACCGATGGTATTTTAAATCATCATAGACTGATGTGTTTAAGGACCTCAATTTCATACTTGTTTGTGATTGATGACCTCAATCACTACCTATAAATATTTACGTTTTTCCTCCAATTATATGTCTCTAATTGCCACCAATGTTCTTCAAATCGAGATCATAATTTGGTGGTGACCCTTTCATTTCTCTTTTCCTCATATTAAGACTAAATTTTAGTAACCCAAATTCCGATGTGGGTTTTCCCACAAATATATTTTCTATTTTCAATATTTTATTTTTGAAGAACAATTTCAAATTGCGAGGATGCAATTTATTGAAGGAGGGGAGAATGTAACACCCCAAGATTTCATAGTGTGTTATTTTTTCAAAATAATTCAATAACTCGCACTACACGCAACACTGAGTTCAATCACACCATTACATACAAAAAAAAAGCCATTCAAAAGAGGTTATGAATAGTATTATCTAAATTTTAAACTTTATATAATCCTTATAATTTTAGAATCCATATTATGAGTTTCTTAGATATAATGCAAGAAAAAATTCATTTTCAGTATTGCACTTTTATCAACTTATAATAGTGAACCCTTTTTTAAATACAATATTTTAAACTTTTTGACTAAATGGGGACATCAAAAAAATTTAAAATGAAACATCCCAAGCTTCCACGGTACGCTTTCCTTTGAATAATACAGTAGCGTGTGTTGTACGCAACTTCGAGTTTTAACACACACCACAACCGATCAAACTAGCCGTTATGAATAGTAATACCTACTTTTTGAAATTATATATATTTTAAATTTCAAAATTGACTTCATTTTTGGATTCGTAGTGTTGAATTTACCCTAAGGTGAAATTTTGGTACTTTTCGGATAACTTTCATATTTTGATGAATAGTGAAAATTACTAAATTTTAATTAAAAACAACTTTTTTAATAAAAATAATTAATAGTGATAAATTATGAATTTGAGTGGTTTTAAAGTATATTTAGAATATATTTTTACCATTTAATATAATGTTGGTCATTGGACATAATTTTACAATTAAACCGAACATAAACAAGTGTCAATCTTTTGATAGTTATTATCTCTTAAAAACTCGCTTTTTATTTTGACAACGAGAATTAATTTTAAATTAATTTATGCCACTTAGTGTTTTTAATTTAGGAAAATGGATTCCATATTTGGAATCAGTATGTTCAAATTGTGTAAATAGGTAACTTTTATTTTTAGACATTTTGAATAATTACTGCGGTAAACATTTTATTTACCATGGTTAAGGGTAAATCCGGTAAATAAAGGTTAACCAAATAATATTATAATAATACTAAATTACCCTAAAACGTGTCTTAACCCTATTGGTTGATACATGGTCGACCATGGGCATCTTTGGGTCGATTTTGGGACCCCATGGATCCACTTGTAAGTGATAATAACACTTTATTTTAATTAAGTTAAAATGAATACAAAAATGACACAAGCATATATCTTTTAGACAAACAATTGTTAGATAGGGTTATATATGTTGGATTTTAGATTATAAATATTCATTAGAAATATAAAAAGATTTCCTACAAAATGATATTTTATTTATAATTTTTAGACATTAAATAATTTATTTTATTTATGACACAATGATGATGCAGTAATTACTATAATAGTAAAAAATTAAAATAATTGATATTATAAATACCAAAATAAATATAATATGAAACTTTTAATGAATTAAACTAATTTTCTAGGATAATATTATATATTAGGATTTATTTAATTGACTTTTTTTGAAGTAATCAATCTGTTATGAGTTTCACAAAAATCAACTATTGAATAGTGTCAAAATTGACATAAAAGAGTTTTTAAAACAAATATTATATTATTAATTGATATTAAATTCCTAAAAATCTATTGTTCGGCCAAGAGACTTATATCATGATAGGTGTATCATTAATGGACCACTTGAGGGTCTCTTGTATGTATATGGTATGTTTATTAACCATATAATATAAAAATACGAAGAGACATTGTAAAAGTGAAACTAATTAACTTAGAGTTAATACTTAAAGATAAGGTTAATATAAGTACCCAAACCTATCTAAATTCTATTGGTTGAGTTGTTTTCGACCCATCCCCACCTTAAAATTTGAATATTCAACTTTGGAGCCATTGGAAACCGAATATGAATTTATTATAAACTAATATCTCTAGCTTTTCCAAAGGTTCCCCTCACCCCCTCTTATAAAAGGGCACTCCTCCTTCTCATTTCTTCACACCTTAAAAGACTTTTGGTTCGCCCAAACCCTGACCAAATACTATCTCAACTTCCCTCACTACAACCTAGAGGCCTTAGTATGATCAGAAAGCCAACCTAAGGAGCCCATTTGATCAAATCAAAAGGAAGAACCCGAAGAAGAGGTAATGATTTCACCACCCTTTTCAAGTTCCTTTCTTCTTCCACTTCTTCATTCATTGTTCTTACCATTCTAAAATAATAACTCTAGTATCTTCCATATACTGTGATGTTATTATAAATATGGTACAACCATATTCAGTATTCTATCCACCCTTTGAATAACATGTCACCATACGTGCGTACGTACGGCTTACCGTCTCCACGTCGTGGTGTAATTGTTATTCAATATATTATTATTTGGATGGGTATAATAATGATATGTAACTCATATAAATAATAAATATAACATGTTAATGATTCTGTATATATGATATAACATCCATTTATATATTATTTTAATATAAAAATAATGATATTGTCGCTCGTGCGTACGTACGGACTACCGTCTCCACGAACGCGATGAGATTCATTCTCCATCATATCCATTCAAGTATAATTATCATTTGATGATTTAAAAATGATGTTTAAGGACTTGATATCATTCTGAATATGAATAATATACAACCTATACATTACAAACATGACTTACGTAATAAAACATATTAATGAAAACGAGTAAGTTAACACCCGAAACAACGATAATACTAAGACATTATTCACAATGAAAAGTTAAAAGATCATATATGATGTCATATAAATATATATGATTCTTGTATAATTTAATAACAATTATTTCACTATTATACAGGAGTTTATCCTACCCCAACCAAGTAAAAGTACAAGGTAAGGGATTTTCTTATCTCACATTCAATTCCGTGAGATTTCCATTATTCACCACTAAATTATTGAACGTGGTGTATTGTGTACTGGAATTTGATATATATTATCATGATTATCTTTATATTCATGTTATTCTGTAAATAATTTGGTGGTTATTAACTTTTGGCCATACGACTCAGTTGATTAATGTGGTAAGGGGTTTTCATCTCACTCTTTATTTCCGTGAGATTCATGCCATATTTCCACTATTATCTTTTGTGTGGTATATGTAGTGCCCATAATTGTATTCTTTGTGTAATACAATTTACCTTATGTGTATTTACATTTTCATTGTATTATACCTCTTTCATGGGTTGTATGTTTCATAAGTTACCAAATTGATAAGGGTTTACTTCACAATCTCTTTAATATCCGAGGTTGTATTTACGTAAGTATTTACAGGGACATATTTACTATCCATGTCCATATTTCATAAAATAGTTTTCAAAGGGATTATTTCTAAGGTAACTTTTACTAAATCATCATTTTAAATGTTTTAAATATTTATTCTTCTAAATCATCCTCATTTATGCCCACGTTTTCAAAATAGTTTGTAAGGATTTATTTATATGAAAATGAATGTTTTAAAAGTGTTAATTCCATTCAAAAGTTTCAAAGTGGTATGGGACACTTTGATTCGAAAATGTATTTAAATGCCTTACTTTCTAAATTGTGTAACATTAAAATGTTTTCATGAAAAAGGGATATTTCTCTCAATAATTTTTTAAAAAAACATTTTCATCTATGTCAACATCCTTTGATGGATTTTAAGATTATTTGAAGTTGATTTATTATGATTTAAAACTTCCATATTGTAATGAAGTTTTGTGATATGTTTGACTGTAGATGTGTCATTTATATAGCATTCATGGTTTATGAGTAAATTATTGACATTTCGTATACTAGTTCCAATAAGAATGTTTATGTTATATTTCAACCTTTACTTCATATGAATGTGTTGGACAAGTATGTTCCAGGTTGGGGACTGGTTAAAGTAAGCCCTCCAGGTTGGGGACTGGTTAATGTAAGCCCTCCAGGTTGGGGACTGGAAAAATTAAGCCCTCCAGGTTAGGGACTGGTAAAAGTAAGCCCTCCGGTTTGGTCTCCGGTTATTAGAGGCACTCCGGGTTGGTGTCCGGTTATTAGAGGCACTCCGGGTTGGTGTCCGGTTATTAGAGGCACTCTGGGTTGGTGTCCGGTTATTAGAGGCACTCCGGGTTGGGTTCCGGTTATAGTTAGCCCCAAGGTCTCGGGATGAGGCCTTGAAAAGAAATTAAAGTTTAGCATTATGCATTCCATCATTATGAAAGTGGTTATTGATTTTTCATGTGATTATTCGATTAGTAGAATATCCATGTGAATAAGTAAATGGCATTATTTCATTTTACTTTTGCCATACTATGTTGAAGTTCATGTTTAAAAGGCTTTTGTTTTAGTAATGCATTGCCTTAAATGTTTATGCTTATTTTGAATGTTTCGCTATATTGTTATCCTTACTGGGCATTTGAGCTCACCCCTTTTCTATGTTTTATTTTCCCCAGGATGTGAAGAAGTAAGTTATGATTGACCTGTATGGATATTATGAGGGGATAATAGTGTGGACTGTGGAGACATTATGTTGTTGTAGTAGTTTTTCATTTTATGATGTAATGTAAAACTTATGAATATATCTAGTGTTTCCAAGGCTACTAAACCAATCTGTCTTTCGAGATTTGATCTTTCTTGTGATCATGCCAATGTTATGTAATAATGCACCGACTCTAGGTAACTGGGGTCAGGGCGTTACAATGTGTTTAATGGTTTCCACAATTAAATGTTTTATTCCCATGAAATTTTATCATTATTGATGTTCCCTTATGATATATTGCATACATACTTCCAAGATTCATCTCTTTGCTCAAGATTTTTATGTTTAGATTTTATGTTCAAGTATTTGAATTCAAATGTTTATGGATTGTTTTATGTTCTCTTTGTTTACCATTACTGGGAATTTGAGCTCACCCCTTTTATGTTTTCTTTTCCCCATGATATAAAGAATGGTTTTAGGTAAGAAAAAAAGGGGAAGATCTTTATTGGGAGATATTGAAGATCTTTCACCATGACTAGAAGATTTTATTCCAAGTTTCCAAAGACACTAAACTATTACGATCCTTGTGTGTCTGTTTTTGTTATGTATTAAGTATTCCTCAAAAGTAATGTATTGTCCATGTACGTCAAGATTCGGGCCTCTATAATATATTTGTTAAAAATATATAACATAATCATTTCATATATTTAATAGAATATATGGCTTGATTGTGATTTTATATTACCTTATTGGTATGAATTCCATTATAAGGTTACGCTTTGGGTAATTTTCACACTGTTTTTTTGCATGTGTCTAAATTTGTTGTATATATGGTCTTTATAATTATATAATGATTTACATAATTTAAAACATGATATAAATATAATTTATATTCATTATATTTTTATTATAATAATGAATATAATATAGAAATATGAAATGGATTACAACATTAATGTGGACGATAGGCCATGCATACGCAAGAATGATATTTCTTTATTAATTTCGTTTTGAAAGATACAGACATAATGAAATATATAAAAGTATATAAATATAACTAATTAATTAGAATTATTAAATCATATATATCATATATTCTCCCTAAACACATCTTTAATACTTCTTCTCTAGTGTGTGAACTAATTTCATCACTTTAAAGGGGAGTTATTCCACACTTCCTCAAATGAAATTATCATATTTTTACAAAATGTAATGTATAAATGTATTTTTCATTTAAAAATTAAATAATATTAAAGAAATAAAAAATATAATATATACATATATAAACATAGTTTCCATCATAATGTCCACAGTGAGAGGTGGTAAATGAAAAATGAACAATCTTCATTTCATGGGGTTGTAGTTCGTTGTTCACCTAAACTGAATGATTTATACCGATTAGATGGATGAATTTGTAAGTGTAGGTACAACAAATATCATAAAAATTACTATTAACTTTAGGATACATTTTTATAAAATCCTTTAATAATAATATTTTAGGGAGTATAGAAAGAAAATAAAAGAAAATAGTTTGAGGGAGGGTGTTACCTCTTAATCGGGTAAATTCTTTTGGTTTCCACTAAAGGGATTCCATGTAAGGCATTATCCCTAACAAGAGTATTCAAGTATTATGGGATGGTTGTGGGGAGGATATTTGATGAGAAATTTTCTGAACCCAAGTGTGAGAACATAGGTATTAAGAACGGGTCAAAATCACAATCTGGTTTGAATTTTTGACTTGTTTCTGAGAAAAATAGGAAAATATGGGAAGTTATATAAATTTATATGTTACACTCCATGTACTCAAAAGTACGTTATGTGTATCTGTAAGGCATTTAATGGTCATTTTCAGGCTGAATATATATTGTGTGGTGACAACATAATAATTTCCAACTACATGGCATGTAGTGTTACTTGACATGTTGTGTATCTTCCATCCACATACCACCTGAATGTTAAATATGTGTTGACCTATGTGGTGCATCGAATCTATGTGGATACCTCCTCTTATGTCAATGTATGGATGAGATACTAAATTTTAGGTAGTATTTCATTCACTCTATGTACTTTTATTTTTATTCACTTATATAGGAGAGCGGCACGTCTAATTTCCAGAACTATCTTCTTCACCCCAGGATGAAGACTGTGACGCTTCGGGATGCCTAAAACATTTCTTCTCCAAGATTCATCATCTAAAATCCATTCTTCAATCTTTCGATTACCATGGTATCACATCAGAATGGGTAAATATTCTCACCCTCTTTCATTATGGTTACTTTTCCACACACATCATAGTTTCTATTCGAGAGGAATTGCTGAGATTTAATGGGACCATGGATCTATAATTATCATTTTTGATTTGGAGATCATTATCATAAATTCCAACGTCTATGAGTATCAGGAAGGTGGTTCATACCTTCTTCAATGTTTTTGTGGTCATTTTGGGGGTATCGGAATTTTAGTGCGTCTTTGGGTATTGGGAGAGACCCTTGTTTAATTATATTTGATATGACTATATGCATTGTGGGATGTGGTTAGGTACTCCCATATCCTATTATGCTTAAGTAAGGATAGCTTAGAGGTTGCTTATCATTTGATGAATTTTGGTCGGGGGTTCCAAAATGGTTATAAATTAGTTGTTGTGAATTAAACTTCTGAGATTGAATTCTTAAACATGATTATGTTTGTAAGAAGATTTCAAGTCCTTGGTGATTGTATGGGAAAACACATTGTTAGTACAATTCAACTGTTTAATTTTTTTTTCC
Organism: Viscum album; assembly: GCA_963277665.1. Taxonomy (NCBI): domain Eukaryota; kingdom Viridiplantae; phylum Streptophyta; class Magnoliopsida; order Santalales; family Viscaceae; genus Viscum; species Viscum album. The sequence continues at coordinate 1,435,508,942 of OY728163.1, forward strand.
TATTTACAGTGTGTATGTTACTTATATATATGATGTGTTATATTCCATTTGTTCGATCCTTCAGGTTGTGTTGGGTGTTGCCTAGATATTCTTCCCTGATGTTGATAATAGGTTGGACAAGGCCTGCGATATGTGGGGTCATTTGACAATGGGATTGGGTGTTATGGATGTTTTATTGAGGAAGTGTGATAGTCAGGTTGTGCAGAGCCCAGGTTACATGGTTGGAGGGGACATCAGACATGAGCGACATGGTTACAGGGACATGATGTGTTAGATATGTTGTGGCTTGGGATCTTATTTTAGTGATTACCATTCTCCCAGAACATTGAGTAGTGTACACATAGGTAGAATTTGTGGTGAGGTAGTTTTGACCACTCATTGGTTAGAGGCCCCTAATAGATGTGGTTATGTACAATTGGTTTGAGATTACATACCATAGAAATCCATATTGAAGGTGAAGATCCTTTAATGGATAACTTTGAGGCTATCAGGTTGCGGTAAGAGGCTTATCATAATTTGTGGGTAGTCATCATTTTCTTGTCTGGTTACTGATTTGAGGGAAAACATTTTTTCCCCTCCAGTTAAAGATTTGAGTAAAAATATTTCCCTCCCTCTACTTATTATTTGAGGACATGTATCGCTGCTCCTCTTGATTTTGTGCCATGGGATGCCTTGGGCTTTCGATTTGGGTTAATATTGGTTGGGTTTGCATTTGGGGCATCAGTGCTTGAGTCACAAGGTTTCAGGAGGCACATGGTATAATGTCACATGATAGTGATTCTGGCGTTGGATAAAGCTAACGACACACCACGACGGCTGCTAAGCACCATTGATGTTTTTGTTTATTTATGCATCATTATATTCACTACATTCCTTATAAATGCATTCCTTCTTAAGCACTTATATTCGGTATGCACCATTACGTTTTATCCTACTCATATTTTTCAGACACCCTACACAGGCCCTTCATGATGCATGTAGATTTTTAAATTTCATGAATGAAAATGGTCATCCTCATGAGTTAGACCATAGTGATGCTTGTCTTGGAGACTGAAATGGTCCTTGAGGTCATGCCCAGCTGGATTTTACTTTTTTTAGCATCCATGTTCTATATTAGTATACTTACATATATAGGTAGAAACTGATGGTTATCATTTGCAACCATTTATTTAGATTGACATGTATGACCTTCTAAGAATTCATTCTAGTTGTTTAGTAGATGTTGAAATTGATTGAAGGAATGATCTTCTGGGTACCTTTTGGAGATTTTGTTTCTGCATTGCTTTATTTTTTATCTATTATTGATTTTTCATCCACTCTTTAGGTTAGGATCGAATCTGCTGAGTCATTTATTTTCACTACATGTTATATATTATTACTCAGTCCAGCACCATTATTATACTCCAAGATGGCATATCCACCCAACTATACCTATCTGACCCTCACATCTAGTCAGAAGCCTTTGAAATTTGGGGATATGTGGCAAAGGTAGTAACGCCTGACCAATTTTTCACTGTTGGGGTGGATCTTTGGGTCCAGGAGGATACAAAGTTGTAAAAAAGTAGTTCTTGAGATGGATTTAGTAACAGTGTTTTGTAGGCTACTAATGTGATTGAGGCTTCTCTTTTTATTTCTATATGTCTAATATTTTGGATATGGTAGACTGGGTTTTGGTTGTAATTGTAACTGGGTTTATATATTGTTATCCGGTGCCTACATCCCCAGGTATGAGGGATTGACCAAGTTTCCTTGGATGGAAATTCCTATTTGGATTTTGATCAGACTACATTTTATATGATTTCCACCATGGTGGCTCAATTGGTGTGTGATGTTATTGATTGTGGTAGGTGACCCCTGACCTAGTGCAGTAAGGGAGAATCATACCTTGGATCGGTATGGAAATGAGTGTTTTTTTGGAATTTGATAGGAACATTTTTAGGATATTTCATTTTCCTAACATCATGTATTCTTTGTGATGTGACAATACCATGTGAATAATATCAATTTCCATGTTGTATATTCTTTTGTAATGTGAAGGTTAAAATAAAATTATAATTTCTTGTTGACTGCAATGAAATATTCCACAATTCATATATATCATAGAACTACATGTGTTTGGGTATTTGGGTCTAGATCTTGTACGAGTAGGCCGGTACTATGGTTAATGTAATTTTTATCATCAGGATTGGAAGACTTGGTCATCATTTTGTGGAAACATGGGTTGTTAGGATGGAATAACCCGAGTTACTTTTGATACATCGATCTGTTGAGGGCGTGTAAGGAGGACATGAGGCCGGAATGGCATGGGCATGGGTTGCGATAAAAGAGTGCAAGTGTAGTTTTTATATACTGCCTCTTTAAATCTTTCCTTATTTTCATTGAATATATTGTATATATATATATGTTGGTTTTCTGACCATTTCATGTGTTTAGTGGGTTCTTTCTGGATGACTATTTTGGAACGTTAGGCCGGAGATGATATAGTACCACAGGAGTAGGATTAGGATTAGGATCTATTTCTTGCAGGAAAATAGTGGAGTTTGGCAGCATTTAGGCAGTGGCTCGACGAATTGCTCTAAAGTAGCTTGGTACATGTCTTATATGGTATAGACTGAGGTGCACAAGGTACTTAACCATCTATGGAATATCTGATGTTGTAGTTCCAGTCATAGCAGCTGCATATTTTTTATAGTGAGGGTGGTCCGTAGGTGGCTGAGAACTAGATAGTGAGCATGTAGATGATCTTAGACCAGTTCCAGATGCCTCCTAGGGCAGAGGGTTCAAGCTGGAGACATATATACTGAGAGGACTGGTGAAGCCTTGGTGGGATGTGCTGGTTGAAGATCACATACATGATGGACTGCCATAGAAGGAATTCAAGGATAGTTTCTTCGAGAACTTTTACCAAGAGAAACTATGCATAGAGAGTGCTCAAGTGTTCTTGAGGATTTAGTAGGGAGAAATTTCAATCTAGGGCTATCTATCCACTTTCACTATTCTCTATCGTGTTGCACATGGTATAATAAGCGATGACTCGACAAGGGTCAGGTGCTTCGAGGATGGCTTAGGACATTACATTCGGATCTAGGTTAACATTATCATGTTGGGTCAGTTCTTAGTGGTGTTGAATGAGGCACTCATAGAAGAGGGAAACAACAAAGAGTGGTCTCACATATGTTGGACGATGGCTTCAGGTGATGGTTTGAATCACAGAAAGCGAGGGCGGGATGAGTTTCAGTAGGGAATTCATGCCGAGGACTCCACTACACCACCTCATAGCAGTTCATCAGTGGATTGATTTAATTGTGGAAATATAGGTAATGTCTAGGATCAGTGCTATATGCCAATATATGAGTGACATGTATGTGGACATGTCGAACATCTTGAGAGGTTTTGTAGGTATCCTTCTTAGATTGATGGTAGGAAGGGACCAGGATAGACTCTGGAATCTTGATTTGGGTCATGTTTTGTACCAGAAGAGTGTAGACAAGATTCATCTGCTTGAGGAGAACATGACAAAGACAGTGGGACCCAGCTGAGGGGTCAGTGGCTGGTGACCGGGGCAGGACCACAGGGAGGATAGGCTTCAGGAAGAAATGTGTCAGGTCAGATGCACATCATGGAGCTGTCAAGGGTTGAGGAGGTTGGTGAGCCAAAGATTGTCAGAGGTAAACCCCAACTTCTATAGTGACATGTTTTATTTTAGGATGGATTTTTTAGTCATGTCTGTTTTGAGTGAACGATGTGAAAATGATATATGTTTACTTACTAGATGCTGGTCAGTGGGATTGACCCCATTTTAGGTGTGTGATATAACTATAACTATATATATATATATATATATATTTGTGTGTGTGAGAGAGATAGAGAGAGTGAGTGATTCTTTGTATCAAGAGCATCGAGTATGAATGTTACTTGGGGTGTCATGGGCATCCGGGCATTGGAGAGTCATGTTACTTAAGGTGCATTTCACTAGGTTTTATTTTGAGCATCCATGTGATTCAGGACCTCGTGGAGATGGAAAGCGATGTGGTGTGGGATATGTTTAGGTGTCAGAAATCACACAGGAACACCGATGAGGTGCATGGGTGGTGATGCGTCATGGGAGGACCATGGGTCTATGAAACAGGGAATTGAATCATTCCTTCATTTGTGTTTTTTTATTATAGCGAATTAAGAAATTTCTATGGTGGGTATCCCCTTGAGAATTTATCCATAACCTTTAGGACCGGAGTAGCCTGGGTTTCTTTAACGAGGATGGCTATGTTCGGTTCCATCTCCGGGATTCACATGACATCTCAGGGAAGATCTATGATAAGGTGAGGAGATTATGAGAAACCATGTTTTTAGAAAGAATAAAAATCCAAACCCTATTTGAATTTTTTTACTTGTTTCAAATAAAATTGGGAAAATTTTGGAAGTTCTTGAAATTTCTAGATTACGCACTATGTACACAAAAGTACATAACATGTGTCTGTTATGCATGTACTGGCGACATTCTCTACTTGTACATGTCGTGTGGTGACTACGTAAGAATTTCCTACTACATGGTGTGTTGTGTTACTTGACACAACTTCTATCTTCCTTCCACGTACCTGATGAATCTTAGTCGTGTGTTCTTCTTTATGGTGCGTCCAAGACATTTCTCTACCACTACTTATGTCAGTGTAAGAATAAAGATACTACATGGATTTTATTCCTTCATACATGTTGCGTAATTTTATCATTATTCACTTATATGGGAGAGTGTCACGTCTAATTTCCGGAACTATCTTCTACATCCCTTGTTTCATAATGTGATGGTCTGGGAGGCCTAGAATGTTTATTATCCTAGATTCCTTATTCGACAACTCTTCATAAATCAGTCGGTGGTTGTGGGACGACATCCAGAAGGCTAAAACCATTCACCCTATTTCATTCTATTTTCATTGCCTCAAACAACGTAGTTTCCATCTGAGCAGAATTGTCAGGATTTGATAGAAACATAGATCTGTGAATATCGTCCTCTATTTGGAGCTCAATAGCGGATGTGCCTACATCGACGAGTCTTAGGTAGGTGGTGGATACCTTCTCCCATGTCTCCATGGTCAATTTTTTGGGTTGTTTATTTTTAGCGCGACGTCAGTAATTGAATGAGACCATTTTTTAATTATATATAAATGACTGTATGCATTTTGGGATGTCATTGGTTACTCCCATATCCTATTATTCTTGAGCGAGGCTGGGTTAAAGGCCGCTACTCGTTTGGGGAATTTCGGTTGGGGGTTCCAATATGGTTATAATGTAATTGTTGTGAATTAAACTGTTATGTTTTAATTTTTTAAGCATCATTATTTTTGATAGAGTATTTCAGGACCTTAGAGCTGGTATGGGAAAACACATTACTATTGAATTTAAGCGGTCTAATTATTTTTCCTGTTTACAGTGTTTCTAGTACTTATATATATGTGATGCCAGATATTTCATACGCTGGAACATTTATGTTTTGTTGGGTGTGACCTATATATTATTTAGTGATTTTGATCACATGGTGGGCTTGGACCGGGTTACATTGGGTGGTTCAACCATGGGATTGGGCGTCATGGACAATGGATTGAGGTAGTGTGACTGTGAGGTTGGGCATGGCCTTGGTTACATGGATAGGGAATCCATCAGAATGGAGAAAAATGGTAGCAAAGACATGAGGTTAAAGAGATATTGTTTCTTGGGAACCTATTTTGGTGATTACCACTCTCCCAAAAACATTTCTAGTCTTTACGGAGGTAGACTCTGTGATGAGGTTGTTTTGACCACTCATCCCGTAGATTCCCCGAATGTATATGGTTAGGTATAATTGGTTTGAGGGGGATTTCCAGAAGAAAAAATATGGATGGTGAGGATTCTTCGGAGGATAGCCTCAAGGATATCGGGTTGAGGGTATATTCTCACCATGATTTGAGGGAAGTAATCATTGTCCCTCATGTTACTGATTTGATAGAAGACATCGATGTCCCTCTAGATCCAATTGTAGGAAATGCATCGTTGATCCTCTGGTTGGGGTGCCATGGGTCAGCATGGGCTTTTTAGTGGGTTTAATGTTGTATGTGTGTGTCTTCCAGATGCCAGTAAATGAGACACAAGGTGTCAGGAGGCACATGGCTCTGGGTTACATGACATAGATTCCATTGTTGGCCGAAGCAGGTTACACTTCATGGTGGCAGCTGAGCACGATTGAATTTTATGTATATTTGTACATTGTACTATTATCTACATTACTTATAAATTCATGCCTGGTTAAACACATATATTTGGTATGCACCATTAGGTATTATCCTACTAATATTCATCTGACACTCTACACAGTCCCTTTGTGATGCGTGTTGACATTATGAATTTCAGTGCAGGAAATGGATCAGCCTCAGAAACAGGATTGTTGTGATGTATGGAATGGAGACTAGTATGGACCTTGCAGTAATTCCCAACTAATGTTTACATTATTTAACATCCATGTACTACATCATCATGCTGACATTAATAATTTAAAACTGTTGGTTATCCAGTGGCGCTATTTATATAGATAGACATGTATGACCAGCTAAAGATGCATGCTTGTTTTTTAGTATATGTTGAAATTGATTGACTGCATGACACTCTGTTTACCTTATGATACTGTTGTTTCTAGTTTTCTTCTATTATTTATCTGATATTGATTGTGCTTCTGCTCTTTGGATCTGGTTCGAATCTACTAAGTCGTTTATTTCTGCAGCATGTTATATATTAGTCCTCAGACCAGAACCACTATTATCCAACGAGAGGGTATAACCTCCCCATTATACTTATCAAACCCTCGCTTTATATCAGTAGCCTTTGTTATTAAAGGAGGTTTTCCAAATGTAGTATCACCTGACCAATTTATCACTGTTTGGGTCGCTCTTCAGGTCCCAGATGTCACACCATGTTGTTTGAGAGGAGTGGAGAAGGGGTAGTGTTCTTTCTTTTTTATAGTGGAGGGGGATTGTCACTCTAGTAAATACAAAAAGGTATTCAATAATGAGAGATATCATTTACCTAATATTCTAGAAAAATGGAAAAATAATTGAATAATGTGAATATATGGTTGAAAATAATCTACACCACAATGAAATATTTAAATTTTAATAACTTTTTTCCATAACATGTATGATTCCCCAATTTTATTATTTGGGTTTTCTTAAATCATCTAGTTTTATAACATAATTAATTTAACCCTTAAAAATAAACTAAATTGAGATTTATTATCAAATATAGTTACACTAGTTTATAAATATCAAAACAAATTTACAAAATAAAAAAATATTGTATTTGGGAAATTAATTTTTAAAACCAGTGCATGTGATGCACACAAGATCACCTAAACCAAGACCATGATAACAATATTTTTCAATTTTATCAGTCAATATATTAATTATAAAAGACCAATTGGTCTATTAATAGACCATATTTAATATTCTATCCCATAAAATAAATTGTAATTATGTATTATTTTTATGAATTTGTAATAATTTAATAAAATATCATTTGTTCTAAAATAAAAATAATGTCAATTTTGACATTATTTATTTAATTTTTATTTTAAAATATTAGATTAATATTTTATTTCAAAAAAAGGTTTAAATATTTTTATAATGATATTTTAATCTTAAAAAATAATTAAAAACAACAATTCAATCGATTCACCTCGTGATTAACATTTATAGTATAATTTATTTTAGTAAATTATTTACAAAATAATCACTATGTTTGAATTTATTAAGACTTTTATATAACTGAATCATCTATAATAATTATTAAAAATTATTATGATAAAAACAACCAATTTATATTTCAAAAATATATTTCTAAAAAAAGATGTTTTTTACATATCTCAATGTTTTATATATGGTAGTGGTAAAGAACATTCACATTTTTTCATTTTCATTACATAATTTTTTATACATAAAAAATACATTTAATATATCCAAATAACTCATATAATTTGAACCAAGGTGTTATATGGTCAAATTAGATGCACCCAATGGATTTTTTAAAACTATTGATGTCATTTGGGTCCTTATGATTAATTTTTAGTCCTTAATTGTGCTTAATCATACCTTAATCATTGTGATTAATTTTAATCATTTTCTCTAATATTATTGGTCAAAAATAATGTTTACTTTGTTACACTTAAAAAATTGTTTGGATTACATCTATTTGTGTATGATTTTCCAAAGTCAAATCACAGAATTGGAAATATTATGGTTAACTATAATCCCACTGGTGTGGCCAGAAAGATGGTTTCTAATGTAAAAAAATGTTCCAAAGATCAATAATTATTTATATCTAATTTAAATATAAAAGCAATTCCAATTATCTAAATTTAATTAATATATTAATAATATAATTATTTTGAATTTAAAATAGAATTAAAAATATAATTTAACAATAATGATTATTTAAACGAAAATGTAGTTTTTAAATAAATTATAGTAATTTTTTCTAATCATTCAAATTCAACGCTTCTCATAAATATCCAAAAAATACACCCTAACCAAATTTCAACATTATTAATTCAAAAAATAAAATTATTTTAACAAATTAGTTATCTATGTTTATCTAATGTATTGTATTATTGGTCAAAAAGGTACATAAATAAAGTTTTTTCTACCATTAATATTATAAACAAATAATTTATTTTCCAAAAAGTCTATATATTATTATAATTTTTTTATTTAAATGAATCCATTATAGAAAATATTTGAAAAGTAGTTTTTATTATTAATATTAATATGTTTAAAGGCATTGTTATAATTATCTAATTTAAATAACAATAAAAATAAAATTATGTATTGAACAAACACATTGTCGTGTATATCACACGATAAGTCAGTGTTGTGTGTAGAACAATACCAGTTTGATCCAAATGAAAGGAATATTTGACATAATTTAACTAAATACATCAATTTAAATTTATTGATTCAAAAAAGGGCCATAAAAACAATTATACCCCCCAAAAAATAATTTTCTCCCTCAAAAGTTTTCTAGGTTATCAACGTATTTCTACTTTTAAATTCCATTAATAGAAAGCTAAATTGTTGAAATGAAGACTAAAACAACCTTTTTAAAAATTTGGAACCCTATAGGTTACCTTGAGAAACAAATAGTCGGGCTTCCCCATAGGAGTACATAGGTGGAATATGAATAAATGGACAAGGAAGAGAAATATAACTTTCATGTTCTTAATAAGAGTGATAAATAACATCGTGAAGAGAATGTTAACAATGAAAAATCGATAAACCTATGATATTCCCTCCCATTTGTTATCATCAACCCAATGTAGTTAGAATAGGCTATCAAATATACATAAATCATCATATAGAGAGAAAACACATTTATATTTCTAACTTCATCAGATGATTAACATAAATGTTCATAAATAGTTAACCTTATTTCCCATATAATGGTTGAAAAATCAATGATTTAGAAAGACAGACATGAAATTGGCTTAACCGTGGTCCTCAAACACTAAAATGTTCCACTTGGATGTCACATTCCAAACATGTGAATACCCTCATCTTATTTTAGTTTAATTACCATCATTACATTTGAAAAAAATACATGCTGAATTATTCCAATGATTACAATATATATTTTTTAGATCCAATATATAGTAAAAATTGTCCTTGATGACATATATCACATTGATAATAATCAGTTCTAGGGTAATCTGTACAATCCAATTTAGATATTCATATGCAATATATCGTTATAGAAACATCATTATCTTAACATCAAGATTTAATTCGGGGTCACCTTCCCCCAATCAAAATATTTCATTTCCATAAAACCAATTCTCTATATATTAATAACCATTCAATATGTCTTTTCAATAATTAATAAATTTTATATTGAGATTAATTATATATATTTTGATTCAAATAAAATAATCTTTTAATTCAAAAATATAATTACTTAATTCATCTAAAGTTATTATAAAAAATTAATTAGGCTTCATCAACATTTTTATTAATACATCTTTCCTATAATATTTAATATTATTGAATTCATAAGATTCCTCACCTCAGTGTAATAATGATTTTTTTGTTTAATGTAAACAATAATTTAAGAACATCACAAACCTTCCACAATTCGTTTAAGGTCTCTATATCTTTATATGTATAAACAATAATCGTACCAAATTCCGGATTCTCTTTATATGTTTTTCACATGGGAAATCGATTCTCATAATACCCATAATTTCCATTACTAAAGAATCAAATGTTAACCATGTTCCTTCTAGTTATTTCCATTGATAAAACCTAAATCCACAATAATAAAAACATTTATCATCCTAGGATTCCATATAATCCTTAAAATTGCACATAGGATTCATAAATTAGTGAATATACTTCATTAATCTATGAAACCATACGGTTATAATTGTATATTCATAGTCATCATATAATTAAATACTTCATTATGGTTTGTAATGTGTTTGTGAATTACCAAATACTATCCCCCGATAGTGTCAATCTAGGTTTCCAATAAGGCCCATGACATATTTTTATAATTTTATCCATATTAACATATTTTCTGAGAAATATCCAACTATAATATCCAAATAGGGATGTAGTCATGTGAAACCACTCACTCCATCCTTTAACATAATCCCATGATGCTTTACTAAACATTGACACATCCTTATACATATCCTTAGAGACATCCATATAAATATTCAAAAAAATATATCTATGGTTCTCAATTAAGTTTTCTCATCTAATATTTAAAAGGATAACTAAACATATTCTCTGATACCAACTATAGAAACCCTAATTTTTCTTGAATCAACCTAACATATCTTTTTTTGAAAACATAAAACTCTACACATATAGAATCCCAAGGACCGTATTTTTTTAGAGAATTTGGAAATTTGGAAACGTAAAAATTAGTACATTGGTTTTCCATATTATCTCCCTAAATGATATCCATGTCAATAAGCCCTCTAAGAAATATCATACAAGAAATATATCCTCATAACCTGATGAAAGAAATATAAAAAGGGGTGATCTCAGATTCTTAGTAATGGTAAATACCGAATACATGGGAAAATAAACATGATCGTTGTGGTTTGTGAATATGAACATAAAAATATAACATCCAATGATTTATATCAATGATCATATACAAGAATCATGTAATAATGATTGGTAGTTCAAAATATATGAATCATAACGAAATAAAGAACATAAGAAAAATAATCCTAAAATAGGAATAATAAAAAGAATTTTAGAAGACACATTTTAATATAAAATGATTCCCTTAGTATTCAGGAAATCAACAAAAATTATATATTAGTGGAAAAAGTATTTTACAAAACCAGGATCTCATCCCGTTAAAACTATATGTTTCTTTGTAATGACCTAGTCATATATTAATGAAAATTCCTCTTGATATAATTTAATGTCTAATTTTGTAAAATGATTTCTTTGGTTTTATGTTGATGGATTTCAATATACAATTAAAAATTATTATCTTTGCTAATATAATCATTGAATATTGATCACATTATTAGTATAAATATAGGACTTTAACAAATCAAATTTACTCGGACAAAGGTAGTGATGACCTCATCCAATAGAATTGGTCCATGTGAAGACCATTTTTCAGAGCTCAAAAAAGAGGTGTTGTCACCAAGCTTCGCCTTTGTCCTTGTGAAAGCCTAGATTTAACACTTTTTGAAACACCTAAATATTTTATAGTAAGTTATTTTCTTTAATGTAATTCAATAGCTTGCGCTACACGCAACACCGAGTTCGAGTGCACCATGACTTACCAACAAACCTTTCAAAAGAAGTTAGGAATATTATTAATTGAATTTTGAATTTTATATACTCCATATAATTATAGAATCTATATTATGTGTTTATTAGACATAATATAAGAAAAAATTCATTTTCTCAGATAAAAGAAATAATTTTCAAAAATTGCAATTTTACCACCATTTAATGGAAAACCATTTTTAAAACCAATATTTGACACATTTAACATTAAATTTAATAAAATTAAATTTTGATTTAGAATCCGGTCATAAAATGTTTTTTTGGATAATGTTTTGGTAGTTTTCAAATAACTATCTTATTTTGAAGAATACTGAAAAATACAAAATTTTAATTGAAAATAGCTTTTTTAAATCGAGATAATTTATATTGTTAAATTTCTCATTTTAATGGTTTTGAAGTATAACTAGATAAATTTTTTATCATTTAATACAATTTATTTCATTGTATGTAATTTAACATTTAAACTAGATATAAAAAAGTGTTAATCTTTTGATACTTATTATATCTTAAAAACACGCCTTTTGTTTTGACAACGGGAAATAATTTTAAATTAATTTCTACCACTTCTTTGTTATGAATTTTTAAAAATTGATTAAATATTTAGAATCCGGTTGTCCAATTTTTTAAATAGTTATCTTTTATTTTAAGACATTTTGAATAATTTCATAGGTAAATATTTTTATTTACCATGTTTAAAACCTAAATTCAGTAAATAAAGGTAAAAAATAATATTATAATAAATTTAAATTACAATTACATGTGTCATATTCTTATAGTTGGATACATGTCAGACCATGCTCATCCTTGGGTCTATTTTGGGACCGAATCGAACCACTCGAGAGTGATAATGACACTTTATATTAATTAATTTAAAGTGATGACATAAATGACAAAAAACAAATATATTTTAGTAAACCAATTTTAAATGGGGTTATATAAGCTATCATTTCTACTATAAATATGCATTAGAAAGATAAAAATATTTTATACATAATTTTATTTTATTTATAATTTTTAGATATTAAATCATTAAATTTATTTACGAAACTATGATAATGAAGTAATTACCTTGTTAATGAATTATTAAAATATTTTATATTATAAATATTAAAATAAATATAATTTAAAAGTCTTTTTGCCATAATTAAAATTTAAAGGTTAATATAACATTTAAGTGTTGATTAGGTAAATTTATTTTGAACAAAAAAGGTTTTTATGACTTTCACAGAAACAAAATATCAAATAGTGTCAAAATTGGCATAAATTAGTTTTTTTAAAACAATACTATATTATTGGTTGTTATAATATTCTTAAAAATATATGTCTTTTCAAAATGGAATAAATAATATTATATATTTCATTAATTAACCAATTTAGGTTATATTGGATGTTTATAGTAATTTTATTATCCATATAATGTAATAATACCAAAAGACACGACAAAAGTTAAACTATTTAACTAAGAGTTAAATCTAAAAGATAAGGTTGAAATGGTAACCTAAACTTTTCTAAAACATATTTGTTGAATGGATTTAGACCCATACCCACCTTAAATTCGAAATAAATCATTTTTATTGATTAGGAATCATAAATGATTTTAATATAAAATAATATTTCAAGCCTTTCTTAAAGAGATCGTCACCTCACTTATAAAAGTGTACATCCCCTTATGTTAATTTCACACCTCCAAAGTCATTGTTCTAAGCCAAACCCTACCCAAATATCTTCCCAATATACCTCAATTCATCCTATAGGCCGTAATTTTATTATAAAGCCATCCTATTAACCCATTTTGATCAACTCAAAAGGAAACACACGAAGAAGAAGAAATAGTTTCACCACCCTATTTCAAGATTATTTATTCTTCAACTTACACATTATTTTTTGTTTCCATACAAAAATTGTATAAAAAGTACCTTCTACATAATGTGATGTTATTATAAATATGGTACAACCATATTCATTATTCTTTCCGTCCTATAAATGAAAAAGTCTCCAAACATGCGTACATACGGCTTACTTTCTCTACGTCGTGGTGTAGTCGGATATTAGAAAACATCATTTTTGGATGGGTATAATAATGATTATAACATATGTAAAGAAAAAATATAAATTTTTTTAAAAATATTATAATGATAAACCATCCAATTACATACTATGTCATCATCAATACATTGATATTGTCGCTCGTGCGTTCGTACCGCTTACCATCTCCACAAACACGATGAGATTCAATCACCATAATAATCATTCAAGAATAATTTTCATTTTATGATTAAAAATAATGTTTAAGAACATAATATAATTTGGTATATGAATCAAATACAACCTATACATAACAAACATGACTCACGTATGAAATCATATAAAGGAAAATAAACCAGTTAACAACCAAAAAAATGATACTGTTGAAATATAATTAAGAATGAAATATTATAAGATCATATATGATATCATATTTATCTATTTGTTAATTTCATAATTTAATAACAATGATTTCACCCATATAAAATATTATAAAAATACCCTCAATCAAAGGAATGAGCAAGGTAAGTGTTAAATCCATAATTTATTTATTATCTAAGGTTTTTTTTACGTTAGTATCTACTAGGAAATATTTATTAACCACACCCATGTTTAATAAAGGAGTTTTAAAAGGTATTATTTTTTAAGTTACATTTTACTATAACATCATTTTAAGTGTTTTAAATATTTATTCTTCTAAACCTTTCCTATTAATATACATATTTTGAAAATGGTTTTAAGGATTTATTTATATTGAAATGAATGTCTTAAAATGATATTTACTTTGACAAGTTTCAAAGTTGAATGAGAAACATTTATTCCAAGATATCTTTCAAATTAATTCATTTATAAATTATGGTACATCTAAATGATTTCAGGAAAAAGGGTTATTTCTCTCAAATATTTTTACTCATCATTTTCAGCTATGTCTACATTCATTATAGGATATTATTCTTGACCAAGGTTTATTTATTATGATGAAAATCATCCATATTGTATTGAAGGTTTTGTGATTTGTTTAATTGTGGATGTGTTATTTTAATAACATTCATGGTTTATAGATAATCTATTATCATTTTGTATGATAATTATAATATAAATGTTTATGTTATGTTTAAACCTTTTCATATTATTAATTAATTGTACTTAGTCTGTGATGGGAGGAGCCCACTATTTCTCCTCGATGCACCAGTAGGTCTCACGCGACAAACTAGTTTCTTGGCACAAGGCTTTGGGAAAATTTTATTTGTATTTATGGAACACATCCTTGACGATGTGGTTATGAATTCTGTCATTATGCATTCCATCATTTGGAAATTTGCTATTAATATTACATGTGATTATTTTACTAGTATAATATCCATGTGAAAAATTAAACGACATTATTTGATTTATCTTTTCCATATTATGTAGTAGTTTAAGTTCAAAATTCTTATTTTCTAATTTTATACATTGCCTTAAATGTTTGTTCTTATTTATGATAGTTTCCACTCTATATTTATCCTTACTGAGAATCGGAGCTCACCCCTTCCATATGTTTTACTTTTCCCAATATGCAAAGAAGTATATTATGATTAACCTACAGGAATATGCTAAGGGATATAAGAGTGTTCAAAGGGTACACAATGTTGTTTTTTATTTCATGATGTAATGTAAAACTAATGAATGTATCTAGTACTTCCATGAATAATAAACATATACGTCTTTCAGGACATGATTACTTGTATTATTCAAATGTTATATAATAATTCACCGATTCTGGGAATCTGGGGTTGGGGCATTATAGTTGGTATTAGAAGAAGTTTAGTAAAAACCCTGGAAGCTAGATTTAAAAAAAACACTGATTAGGAAACACTACCCTAACATAGACCTTGAGGATTAATATATAATAACATTCAAAAAATTTGGTACTGTAAATATTATTGTTTTTCTATGCATTACATCCTTGTATGGATATGAGTAGGTCGAGGTGACTCAGACACAGATGTACCTAGGAGTTCAAATTCCAACAAGGAGTTTCAGGCTAGACCCAGGGTATCCTGGTACATGACAATGGGCCTTGCTACACTCTTGGTTACGGCACTCCTAGGGGATATTCTTAGGATAATTCACATTTTCATTACAAACCGATTTGACGGATTTTAATATATGATTATAATAAATAACCTTGGTTAATCTTAATGTGTTTTAGATTGGAAATAAGGTGATAAGATATTCTATAAATGATTTATTAGTCACATTGTGCTTTCTTCTGTTAGTAAATAGATGGATTCCAAAGAAGTCATAGTGACATTAAACATGATGTAAAAGGTGGTGATGGTTGTGGGAATGACAAAAAATATGGAATTTTGATAGGTGTGAAATATATTTTGTTCATGATGAATCAGTTTTCCAATAATATGATCAACAACATATATATTAACAAACTCTTGGACTCAAAAAATAAGAGAAATGTGGTGAATGATAAGAGCTCCAGAAGTGGAGACCAGAGAGAAAATAAAGCTCAATTTCCATCATGTAGGAAATGTGGCAGGAGAAATATAGAAAAGTGTCTCAGTAGAAAAAATAAAAACATTATGTGTGGGAAAGAAAGACCTAAAGTAAAGAATTGCCGAAGAAAAATGAACAGTACTATGGATGAACGTAAAAATGATCCAAAGAATCTATTTATAGTAATTTTCTGTAAATTTAGGGGACCTGGGCATTAACCGAGTGAATTCCCTATTCTGTAGGATAACCTCATAGTTTAGGAATAACTTATGTAGAAATAATTGGATGGTGAAATTTTTAAAAGGATTAGTGCACTTTGTTGATGAGATTACATTAGAATACATTTCTGTTGTATATTTAACCATATAGTTTTTTATGTGAAAAATTCTATTTTAGGAATAATTATCTTTTCTATTTTTGATATAATTATAAATAACTATTTGGGTTTATATGATCCTTGAATATGAGGCAATTAATAGTTATTAAATTTTGGGATTCAAATGTGAGGTATGAGATAACATTTGTGGTGAAATTATGTTATGGTTATTTTTGAGGAATTTAAAATATAGTTTTTGAATAAGGACAACATGCATACCATCTGACTACCTGTTATGTCGGACAAAGCTATAGGAATCATACCCACAACCAGAGAGTGATTGGGATTTATCACCTACCACTGGACTATGTTAAGATCATGGTTCATGTGACTAATTCTTTTTAGTTAAATGATTTTGTTGATCAATAATATGTTTATTTGGGATCTTATATATTATCAAATGGATATCCTTAGTATAGGAAAATTATTTGGGGATTAAGTGATAAATGTTTTTTTGGAAGACGCCTGCCTTGTTAGGAACACTATAGGCCTAAGTGAAATAGAATACTGTGGGATTTCATTTAAGGAGTAATGGTGGATTTTTATCTATGTTTCTATAGTGTATTTATAGCAATATGGGTTATTTAGGGAAATTATTAACATATCATAGTAAATATGTGATTAGGTTAATTACTTTTATATATGTGAAGTTAAGATTAGTCGATGTTATTTGGAGATACAATTTATCGCAGAATACCACGTAATCCAATTCTTCTTAGTTTTGTGATTCAATATTTTTATGGATTATATTTAAGGATTTTAAGGACAATTGTTTAATGAATGGTATATATTGAACATCAGGTATTTTTTGTTTAATTATTGAAATTATGATTAGTAACTTTCTCTAAAAGAATATCATTTTTGGAGATCAACTGATCTTGTACTAACCATTTTGGTTTTGGTTAATCTATAAAGAAAATGTAAATATATAGTGTATTCTTTGTGGATTATGGGATTATCTAGAAGTTGATTCTTACGCTTCATGTGTGGCCAAGTCATCTTGAATACTCATCATTTGAAAAAAAATATGATTTAGTGGTAGAAATTTATTAATGGATTAAACTCTAATTAAAAAGTAACTATATATCATTATGTTCTCAGTCATTCTCAAAAATAGATTCCTCAATTTTATGAAATGGAACCTAAAACAAAAATCATTGTCTGTTTACATTTCCTTTTGGGAAACTAATGATCATGTACCCCATCACAAGTTTGTGGTTTTCTTGTTGTTAACATTCTCCTGATCATGTTTTCGATCACTCCCCATCAGAACATGAAACTTAGCTTATCTTTGCATATCAATGTTTTCTTACATGGAATCCTAGTGTGGGTTATCTTGGGTGACCTTTGTACTTCACTTTATTTCTTTTAAAGTGATAGTTTTATTGACCCATTTTCTGATGTGAGACATTCAATGAAGTTCCTTTTTTTGATATTAAAAATGCGAGGATGAAGTTTCCAAATGGGTGGAAGAATTTAAAAACCCAATATTTCATATTATGTTATTTTCTTTAATTTCATTCAATAGATTCTGCTACACGCAACACCGAGTTTGAGCGCACCACGACTTACCGAACTACCTGTTCAAAAAAGAGGTTATGAATATTATTAACTGAAATTTTAATTTCACATACTCCATATAATTTTAGATTCCATATTATGTTATTCTAAACATAATATAAGAACAAATTAATTTTTTAAGATACAAGAAGTATTTTTAAAATAATGCAATTTTACCACCTATTAATAAAATAACCATTTTAAAAACAATATTTGACACTTTTAGAAATTTAATTTAATATAATTAGTCATTGGAATAGGGAGTGGATTTTTTTTGGATAACTTTTTTGTACTTTTCTGATAACTATCATATTTTGATGAATACTGAAAAAAGCGAAATTTTAATTGAGAACAACATTTTTAATAGAAATAATTTTTAGTTTTAAATTATGAGTTTAAATGGTATGTAAGTATAATTAGATTATATTTTTATCATTTAATAAAATTGAGGTCATTTTTTGTAATTTCACATTTAAAATGGACATAAACAACTCTTAATATTTTGATAGTTATTATTTCTTAAAAAAAATCCTTTTGTTTTGACAATGATATTTAATTTTAAATTAATTTATAACAATTTATGATATGAATTTGAAAAAATGGAGTCCATATTTGGAATCATGAGGTCTAAATTTTAAAAAAATGGGACTTTTATTTTTAGACATTATAAATAATTGCTTTGGTAAATATTTTATATACCATTTTAAAAATGTAAATCTGATAAATAAGGGTTACAAATATTATTATAATAATATTAAATTACCATGAAATGGGTCCTATTACTATTTTTGGATAGATTTCTGACCATTGGATTTCTTGGGTCATTTTTGGGACCCCGTGGAGCCACTGGAGAGTGATAATGACATTTTATATTAATTAATTTAATGTAAATACAAAAATGACATAAACATATATCTTTTAGTAAAACAATTTTTACACGGGGTTATATAAATAATATTTAAGACTATTAATATTAATTATAATTATAAATCTATTAACTACATAATGGTATTTTATTTATAATTTTTAGATATTATGTAAATAAATTTCTGTTTGACACAATGATGATGAAATAATTACATTCTTAATGAAATATTAAAATATTTTATATTATAAATATTTGAATAAATATAATTGATAATATTTTATGCCATAAACCAATTTTCTAGGCCAATATAACATGTTAGAGTTGATTAGATAATTTTTTTCCAAGTGATAATGTTTTTATGACTTTAACAATACCAAAATAACCAATACTGTCAAAATTGACATAAACTCGTCTTAAAAAAATAATATATTATTGGTTGATTTAGTACTCCTAAAAATCAAAAGGTCATCCAAATGGCTTAAATAATATTATATATTTCATTAATGAACCACTTTATGTTCTCTTGGAAGTTAAGAGTTTATTTTTTAACCTTATAGTGTAATAACACAAGAAGACATGGAGAAGTTAAACTATTTAACTAAGAGTTAAATCTAAAAGAAAAGGTTAAAATGGTAACCAAACATGTCTAAAACCTATTGGTTGTAATGATTTCTACCCACACACACCTTATATTTTATGTAAGTTATTTTTGAACCATTAAAACCGAAAATTATTTAATTATAAAATAATATTTCATGATTTTCCAAAAGTGTCCCTCACCTCTCTTATAAAAGGTTCTTCCCCTTTCCATAATTTCACACCTCCAAAGCAATTTTTCTATGCCATCCCCTGCAAAGATATCTTTCCAACATACCTCAACAAAACCTATAGGCCATACTTTGATCAGAAAGCCAACCTATATCGCCATTTTGATCAACTCAAAGGGAAACACCCGAAGAAGAGGTAATAATTTCACCACTATCTTTCAAGTTCTTTTCTTCCTCCACATCCTCTTTCCTTTTTTCCCATAACAAAATAATAAATCCATCACCTTCTACATACTATTATTTTTTAAAAAATATGGTACAACCATATTCGTTATTTTATCCATCCTATAAATGACAAAGTCACCATACGTGCGTGCGTACGACTTACCGTCTCCACGTCATGGTGTAGATTTTTATTCAAACACTTAAATTTTTTGGATGGGTATAGTAATGATTATAACTGATGTAAATAATAAATATAACTTGTTAATGATTATTTATATATGATATAAAATCCAATTACATATGATTTCACCTTCAATATAATGATATTGTCGCTCATGTGTATGAACGACTTACTGTCACCATGAAGGCAATGAGATTCATTCCCCGTCATAATTATTCAATAATAATTTTCATTTTATGATTAAATATAATTTTTAAGAACTTAATATCATTCTGTATATTAATCAAATACATCCTATACATAACAAACATGACTTACGTAACAAAACATATAAAGGAAAATGAATCAGTTAGGAGCCAAAATAATGATACTACTGAAATATCTTTAAAAAAAAGTATTAAAAGATCATATATGATATCATATTTATGTATTTGGTTCTTGTATAATTTAATAATGATGATTTCACCATTATAAAGAATCTTAAACATACCCTCAATCAAAGGAATATGCAACGTATGGGTTAAATCCAAAATCTCATTATTATTTGGGGTTGTTTTTACATAAGTGTCAACTAGGACATATTTATTATCCATGTCCATGTTTAATAAAAGAGTTTTCCAAGGGATTATTTTTAAGTGAATTTTTACTAAAACATCATTTTAAGTGTTTTAAAGATTTATTCTTTGAAACCATTCTAATTAATGTCATGATTTAAAAATGGTTTTAATTATTCATATATATGGACATTAATGTTTTAAAATGTTAATTAAATTGAAAATTTTCAAAGTGGTATGGGACACATTGATTCAAAAATATCTTTTAAAAAGACTTGATATATAAATTATTGGACTTTTAAATGAGTACATTTAAAATGGTTATTTCTATCAAATATTTTTACTGATCATTTTCAACTATGCAAACATCTTTTATAAGGTATTATTCTTGATCAAGGTTGATTTATTATGATACAAATCTTCCATATTGTATTGAATGTTTTGTGATATTTTTCACTATGGATGTGTTATTTTAATTTCATTAAATGTTTATGGATAAATTATTGACATTTTTATGCTAGTTTTAATATGAATGTTTATGTTATATTTAATCCTTTTCATACGAGGAATGAAATGGTCTTAGTAAGTGACGGGTGCAGCCCGCTATAGCTACATGATTCATTGGTAGGGCTTATGAGACAAACTGGTGTCTTGGCACCAGGCCTTGACAAAATTTTATTTTTTGCCTTGGAACAAGGCCTTGACTATGTTGTTATGAATTCTATAATTATGTATTCTATCATTATGAAATTGGCTATTGATATTACATGTGATTATTATACTAGTAGAATATCCATGTGAATAAGTAAATTCAATTATTTAATATATCTTTTAAATATTAAGATGATATTTAGGTTTAAAAGGACTGTGTTCTAGTATTAAACATTGTATTAAATGTTTGATCATATTTATGATAGTTTTCTCTATATTTTTATTGATACTAAGAATATTTTTTCACCCATTTATTATGTTTTATTTTTTCCCAGATACAATGAAGTATATTGCGATTAACCTGTAGGAATAGGCTAAGGGATATAAGAGTGTTCAAATGGGACACAATCTTGTTTTTTTCTTTCAGGATGTAATGTAAATCTTATGTATGAATATAGTACTTTCAAGGCTACTAAACTCATCAGTTTTTCAAGGCATGATTCATTGTATAATGCCAATGTTATGTAATAATGTACCGATTCTGGGTAACTAGGGTCGAAGCATTACATGTTTAGCATGAATAGAACCACCTATGAGATAAGTGGAAGTTAATAGGGATTACTACCTAATAGATGTTATTTGATCCACCCAAGAGTCTGTCACCATTACCAACCTTACCCCTATATATTATATAGGTGTTATAAGGGGTTATGTAAAAATACCATAGAACTTTGATTATATGCATTATATTTTTATAGTATAATGAATATACATTGATAATTTGTAAATAGTTTTTAACTCACAAACATTATTTTTAGTTAATAATCAATTAAGAAATATATTTTGATGAGTTAATGTATTTTTGAATTAAATAGTATTTTAATAATATATTATTACTAAATTACTTTTTTTTTATATTTAAATGATCATATAATTTTTCTAATTCAATTGAAATTTTTATTATGGTTTTAATGATATTTTTATCAAAACCCATGAATATTCTATTTATGTTAGTTTATATTTGAAAAGTATAAAATTCACATATTTATAAATAATTTAGATAAAATATATATTATTTTTAGAATTTGGTCGTCGAAATTAGCCAATCGTAAATTTTGTATAATTTTCCAAGATAGTCAATTTTTTGTGTAAAAATAAAATATCATTGGAATATATAATATGTTTTGTGATATCATAATGACCAAATGGTGATGTAATAAAATAATCTATATTTGTTTTTCAGAAAATATATCTTTTCGCATTAAAATAAGTTTATTTTAGGTTAGTTTTATTTATTTTACAAAGCCTTATTGGACCCTCTGTGACTTGAAAAACATTTTAACATTTTGATAGGAATTTTGAGAGTGTGACTCACTTCCATATAAGAATGCATAATACTTTAATAATTTAATCCATTTTCTTTATTAAATAATGTTTTTAACTCCCCTTAATAAAAAACAATGGTAAAAAACAATTGCTTCATATTTTTTTGATTTTTTTATTCGATGGAGTCCGAAACCTAAATAACAATGAATTCCAACTCATTCCCTATATAAACCCACCCAAGATCCCACTTCTAATCACTCCAAACCATTAGAGAACGTCCCTAATATACCTTACTCTATATATAATCCTCCCAAGGAATCAGATGATCCCATGAAGCCTCTCTCAATCCCTCCCAATCCTTTGGGATCACACTTCCATGTAAGGGATTTATGCCTCTCTCATTTATTCAATGTTTCATTATTTTTCAATACCATTTTATTTCAATTAGAAATGATACAGTATGATTTATCACCTCCCCTATACTTTCAAAGTTATATTTTAATGATGAGAGACCCCTTTATCTCTAATTAATTCCTCCCATGTACACCTATTACCAAGACAAAATTCTGTAAGGGATTTCTCCCTCCTCATTTACATTCACGCAATTATTATATATTGTGAATCTAAATTACACTACATATATTTGAAAATATTTCTATATGACCCCATTACACTCCATTAAATGTACATATGATAATATACCTCTTTATCTCTCATCAACCATCTTTATGATCTCATATGTCACACTGTTATGCTGCCTAAATTGAACCAATATTTTCCAACCCAAAGTCATTATGTAGTGAATACCACGCCAATTTGCAAACCAAGGGTAATTACCTTTATGAAAATTTAATTTTTTATTATACAGTTTCATTTATAAATTCCACATTCCTTTATCATGTAAAAAATTATGATGTTTAATAAATCCATGTTTTGTGATCTATTTGTCACACTTATGCATTAAATGGAATCATTAAGAAGGGTGCACCCTCATAGTGCTTCATTGCATTGGGTAAAGATTAGTATCATGATAATTCAAGTGAATCTAGGGTTCATTCATTCTAATTCCTTTGAAATGAGGGTTTACTCATGATCCATGTGGAATGATCCTTAGATCATGCTAGTATCATGGTAAATGGTTTGCCACATCTCCCTGTGATTATAATTATTCTATATCATACCTTTAGGTTCATGTTTTTCCTATGCTACATTGATATACCTATTGCATATAAATTTCTATATTCATCAGGTTAATATTTGTTGACTCCATTATTGGGATTTATAGATGACCCTTTTATTATGAATGTCTTCAGGTTTTCCCATAAAATGCAATGTACAAATGTATGTTGTGGTCATGAAAATTATGTTTTCCATAAAAATGTAATAGTTTATGTTCTAATTTTTTATGTAATGTTTGTAATCTTGTAACGCCCCGACCCCAGCTGCCCAGAGTCGGTGCATTAATTACATAACATTGGCATGATCACAAGAAAGATCAAATCTCGAAAGATCGATTGGTTTAGTAGCCTTGGAAACACTAGATATAATCATAAAGTTTTACATTACATTTCAAAGTGAAAAACTACTACAAAAACAAAGTCTTCATATCCACACTATTAACCCCTCATAATATCCCTGCAAGCCATTCATAATTTACTTCTTCACTACCTGGGAAAAATAAAACATAGAAAAGGGGTGAGCTCAAATGCCCAGTAAGGATAACAATATAGCGGAACATTCATAATAAGCATAAACATTTAAGGCAATGAATTACTAAAACAATAGCCTTTTAAAATTTAACTTCAACATAGTATGGCAAAAATAAAAATGAAATAATGCCATTTACTTATTCACATGGATATTCTACTAATCGAATAATCACATGCAATATCAATAACCACTTTCATAATGTTGGAATGCATAATGCCAGACTATCATAACCACATAGCCAAGGCCTCGTGCCAAGACTACAAATAAGATTTTGTCAAGGCCTTGTGCCAAGACACTAGTTTGTCTCATGAGACCTACCGATGCATCGAGGAGCTATAGCGGGCTCCACCCGTCACTTATTAAGTCCAATGCATTCCCATATGAAAAGGTTTAAACACAACATAAACATTCGTATTAAAACTAGCATACGAAATGTCAATAATTTCACCATAAACTATGAATGGTATAAAAATAGCACATCCACAGTCAAACATATCACAAAACCTTCAATACAATATAGAAGTTTTGTATCATAATAAATCAACTTCAAATAATCTTAAAATCCATCAAAGGATGTTGACATAGATGAAATCAAAATTCTTTTTAAAGAAGTATCTCCTTTTATTTTGAAATCATTTAAGATCCATATAAAATAAAACATTTTCTTTGAAAATATTCTTATAAGCTTGTATGGAAATCTTCGACAATTTTATAACGGCGGAAAATAACCGCACCCGCCGTATAAGTTAAAAAAAACATTCTTACCTCAATTCCGTCGAAAAGGTTAAAAAGGACCTTGTTTTGAAAACGACGGAAAGATTCCTTTATAAAACTCTTATAAAAAGTCAAACAAGGGTATAAATGACTTTAACCCATATTCTTGTAAATAGTAAAAATGTTTTGAAATACATTTCGAAGAAACATGGATGTTGATGATAAAGAGATCCCAGTAGATTATTACGTATAATACAACCTCAGATAATGAAGAGATTGTGAAATAACCCTTACCTTGTACTTTTCCTTGGTTGTGGTAGGTTAACCTCCTGTATAATGGTGAAATAATTGTTATTAAATTATACAAGAATCATATATATTAATATGATATCATATATGACCTTTTAACATTGATTTATTAATAATATCTTAGAATTATCATCGTTTCGGGTGTTAACTTACTCATTTTCTTTTATATGTTTTGTTACATAAGCCATGTTTGTTGTATCTTATTCATATCCAGAATGATATCAAGTCCTTAAACATCATTTTTAAATCATAAAATGATAATTATACTTGAATGGATACGATGGAGAATGAATCTCATCGCGTTCGTGGAGACGGTAGTCCGTACGTACGCACGAGCGACAATATCATTCTTTTGATATTAAAATAATATATAAATGAATGGTATATCATATATACAGAATCATTAACATGTTATATTTATTATTTACATGAGTTACAAATCATTATTATACCCATCCAAATAATATTATATTGAATAACAATTACACCACGACGTGGAGACGGTAAGCCGTACGTACGCACGTATGGTGACATGTTATTCAAAGGGTGGATAGAATACTGAATATGGTTGTACCATACTTATAATAACATCACAGTATATGTGAGATACTGGAGTTATTATTTTAGAATGGTAAGAACAAAGGAAGAAGAAGTGGAAGAAGAAATGAACTTAGAAAAGGGTGGTGAAATCATTACCTCTTCTTCGGGTTCTTCCTTTTGATTTGATCAAAAGGGCTCCGTAGGTTGGCTTTCTGATCCAACTAAGGCCTCTAGGTTGTAGTGAGGGATGTTGGGAGATTATTTGGGCAGAGTTTGGCCGAACCAAAAGGCTTTGAAGGTGTGAAGAAATGAGAAGGAGGAGTGCCCTTTTATAAGAGGGGTGAGGGGCACCTTTGGAAAAGCTAGAAATATTAATTTATAATAAATTCATATTCGGTTTCTAATGGCTCCAAAGCTTATTATTCAAAGGTTAAGGTGGGGATAGGTCGAAAACCACTCAACCAATAGAGTTTAGACAGGTTTGGGTACTTATATTAACCTTATCTTTAAGTATTAACTCTAAGTTAATTAGTTTCACTTTTACAATGTCTCTTTGTATTTTTATATAATATGGTTAATAAACTTACTATATACATCCAAGCGACCACCAAGTGGTCCATTAATGATTAACCTATCATAAGATAAGTCTCTTGGCCGAACCTTAGATTTTTAGGAATTTAATATCAATTAATAATATAATATTTGTTTTAAGAACTCTTTTATGTCAATTTTGACACTATTCAATAGTTGATTTTTGTGAAACTCATAACAGATTGATTACTTCGAACAAAGTCCATTAAATCAATCCTAATATATCATATTAGCCTAGAAAATTAGTTTAATTCATTAAAAGTTTCATATTATATTTATTTGGGTATTTATAATATCAATTATTTTAATTTTTCACTATTATAGTAATTACTGCATCATCATTGTGTCATAAATAAAATAAATTATTTAATGTCTAAAAATTATAAATAAAATATCATTATTTAGGAAATCTTTTTAGATTTCTAATGAATATTTATAATCTAAAATCCAACATATATAACCCTATGTAAAAATTGTTGTTCTAAAAGATATATGCTTGTGTCATTTTTGTATTCATTTTAACTAAATTAAAATAAAGTGTCATTATCACTTACAAGTGGATCCATGGGGCCCCAAAATTGACACAAAGATGTCCATGGTCGACCATCTATCAACCAATAGGGTTAAGACACGTTTTTAGGGTAATTTAGTATTATTATAATATTATTTTTTTAACCCTTATTTACCGGATTTACCCTTAACCATGGTAAATAAAATATTTACCGCAGTAATTATTCAAAATGTCTAAAAATAAAAGTTACCTATTTACACAATTTGAACATCCTGATTCCAAATATGAAATCCATTTTCCTAAATTCAAAACACAGAATTGGCAGAAATTAATTTAAAATTAATTCCCGCTGTCAAAACAAAAAGCGTGTTTTAAGAGATAATAACTATCAAAAGATTGACACTTGTTTATGTTCGGTTTAATTGTAAAATTATGTCCAATGACCAACATTATATTAAATGGTAAAAATATATTCTAAATATACTTTAAAACTACTAAAATTCATAATTTATCACTATTAATTATTTTGATTAAAAAAGTTGTTTTTAATTAAAATTTCGTAATTTTCACTATTCATCAAAATATGAAAGTTATCCGAAAAGTACCAAAATTTCACCTTAGGCTAAATTCGATATTCCGAGTCCAAAAATGAAGTCCATTTTCAAATATAAAATATATATAATTTCAAAAATTAGGTATTACTATTCACAATGGCTAGTTTAATTAGTTGTGGTGTGTGTTAGAACTCGAGGTTGCGTACAACACACGCTATCGCATTATTCAAAGGGAAACGTACCGTAGAAGCTTGGGGTGTTACATTCTCCCCTCCTTCAAATAATTGCGTCCTCGCAATTTCTAGGGTATTACTGCATAAAAAGACTCGGGTGGTTCTTCATCATAAGTTCCTCGGGTTCCCACGTTGCCTCTTCCATCTTATGATTCCTCCACAAAACTTTTACCAGACGCGTCGTCCGGTTTCTCAGCACTTGTTCTCTCGTATCAAGAATCTTGATGGGCTCTTCGCAATAAGACAGATCGGGTTCCAGTTCTAAATCATCATAGGTGAGTACATGCGTTGGGTCAGGCATGTATTTCCTCAACAGAGATACGTGGAACACATCGTGAACTTTGGAGAGACTTGGCGGCATTGCCAATCGGTAAGCTACAGCCCCAATTCGTTCTAGAATTTCGAAAGGTCCGATGTACCTGGGACTCAATTTACCTTTCTTACCAAAACGTATGACTCCCTTCCACGGAGATACCTTCAGGAAAACATGATCACCGACTTGAAATTCCAAATCCTTCCTTCGATTATCGGCATAGCTCTTCTGCCTACTTTGAGCTGCTTTAATGTGATTTTGGATTACCTTCACCTTTTCCACCGTTTCCTCCACCAGTTCTGGGCCTACAAGTTTTCTTTCACCAACGTCATCCCAACAGGTTGGTGTACGACATCTCTTTCCGTATAACGCTTCATATGGTGCCATCTGAATACTTGAATGGAAGCTATTGTTATAGGAAAATTCTACTAGTGGTAAATATTGATCCCACATACCCTGAAAATCAAGTGAGCAAGATCTCAACATGTCTTCAAAGGTCTGAATAGTCCGTTCTGATTGTCCGTCTGTCTGAGGGTGGTAAGCAGTGCTCAAATGAAGTTCAGTATCCAGGGATTTCTGAAGACTTTTCCAAAATCTTGAAGTAAAACGGGGATCACGATCAGAAACAATCGATAGGGGTACTCCATGAAGTCTCACAACTTCATTAATGTATAGTCTTGCTAGACGTTCCAGGGGTAGATCTTCTCTTATAGCAAGAAAATGTGCGGACTTGGTAAGACGATCAACAATAACCCATATTGCATCGTTCCTTCTAGGAGTCTTTGGTAGCCCTATGACAAAGTCCATCGTAATATTGTCCCATTTCCACTCCGGTATGGGAAGAGGTTGCATGACTCCTCCAGGATGTTGCCTTCCAGCTTTCACTTGTTGACAAACCATACATCTTGACACAAAATCAGCAATCTCCCTCTTCATGTTGTCCCACCAAAAATGTTCCTTCAAATCTCTATACATTTTGGTGCTCCCAGGGTGTATAGAGAAATTGGAACTATGAGCGTCATCCAGCAATTCCCTTTTTAGATCAGGTATATTGGGAACACAAAGTCTCTTCCCGAATTTCAAAATTCCATCTTCATACACAATGTCTCTCAATCTCCCATCATTCACAGCTTTAATCTTCTTCTGAAATTCTTCATCATCGGTCTGGGAACTCTTAATCCTTTCTAGTAAAGATGGTTTGGCAACCATTTGAAAAAGCATTGATGTTTCACCTTCCCTGGTTATTCCCATGTCCATCTTCACTAGCTCCATGAAAATTGGATCCCTTTCAATTCTCATATTGTTCAAAACTCCATGGTCTTTTCTACTCAAATCATCTGCCACCTTGTTTGCCTTCCCTGGGTGGTAGTGTATCGTGCAATCATAATCCTTGAGTAATTCAATCCATCTCCTTTGCCTCATGTTGAGTTCTTTTTGTGAGAAAATATACTTCAAACTCTTGTGATCAGTATAAATCTCACATTTTTCACCATAGAGGTAGTGCCTCCATATCTTCAAAGCAAAGATCACAGCTGCTAACTCAAGATCATGAGTAGGATAGTTTTGTTCATGAATTTTCAACTGTCGTGATGCATAGGCAATAACTCTATCATTCTGCATAAGGACACAGCCAAGTCCTTTCTTTGATGCATCACTATAAATAACGAACCCATCATTCCCCGATGGTAGAGTCAATATAGGAGCATTGACTAATCTTCTCTTCAGTTCTTCGAAACATTCTTCACACTCTTTTGTCCAAACAAATTTAACCCCTTTACGTGTGAGCTTCGTTAATGGGTTAGCCAATCGGGCAAAATTCTGGACGAAACGTCGATAATAACCTGCCAAACCAATAAAACTACGTACCTCAGTTATACTCGTAGGTGCTGGCCATTCTTGGATTGCCTTGGTCTTAGAAGGATCAACAGAGATTCCATCTTTAGAGACAATATGGCCAAGAAAAGAAATCTCCTGAAGCCAGAATTCACACTTGCTAAACTTTCCATATAATTCATGCCTCCTCAGAGTCTTCAAGATAATGCACAAGTGATTTTCATGATCTTCATAGGTTTTGGAGTATACCAAGATATCATCAATAAATACCACCAAAAATTCATCCAGATACTCATTGAAAACTCTATTCATTAGATCCATGAATACAGAGGGTGCATTAGTCAATCCAAACGGCATTACAGTAAACTCGTAATGCCCGTACCTGGTTCGAAATGCTGTCTTCGGAATGTCTTCCTTCATTACACACAACTGATGGTATCCAGATCGAAGGTCAATCTTTGAAAAGTATTGAGCTCCATGCAGTTGGTCAAATAAATCATCAATACGAGGTAGGGGATACTTGTTCTTTATCGTTATAGCATTGATCTCCCTGTAATCGATACATAACCTCATAGATCCATCTTTCTTTTTAACAAAAAGAACAGGGGCTCCCCATGGAGAAACACTAGGGCGAATAAATCCCTTATTACTCAATTCCTCTAGTTGTTTCTTTAGTTCGACTAGCTCTACAGTGGCCATTCTATAAGGGGTCTTTGATATAGGCCTTGATCCAGGAATCAAATCAATAGAAAACTCAACTTCTCGTTCTGGAGGATGTCCAGGTAAATCTTCCGGAAATACATCTACAAATTCTTTCACAACAGGTACATCCTCTATTTGAACATTCCTTTCCTCACCGACAGTTATTTCATTCTCTTCCTCCCCGATAATTGAATTAAGTTGAGCTACAGGGGGTGGATCTAAATAAGAATTAGGTGGTGACGATTCTGCTCTAAAAATAAGGTGCTCCTTATCATTATCATCAAGAAACGTAACCTCGTTCTTCTTACAATAAATCTTCGCATCATAGTCCAAAAGCCAGTCCATACCGAGGATTATATCAAACTCAATCATAGGTATGACGATGAAATCAGCAGATAAAGAAAATTTATGTGCTCTAATGGGGACTGATTCACAAAACATTTTTGCAACGATACTTCCCTTAGGAGTTTTAACTGACAACTCCCTTATTAAATCAAATTGGAAATATCTAATTTTCTTAGCAAACTGGGAAGATATGAAACAATGCGATGATCCAGAATCAAATAATGCATTTGCTAAACTTGAGGAAACCATTAAATTACCTGCCACCACGTCTTTCGGAGCTTCTACCTCAGCAGTAGTGATAGCATAAGCCTGGCCTTGATCCCTTGGCCTTTTCTGAGGTAAGTTCTCCTGACGCTTAGGAAATGCATTTGCATAATGCCCCATCTCCCTGCAATTGTAGCACTGAACGTTGGTAGCTTCCTTCTTCCCCTTGCAATCATGAGCTTGGTGGCCTTTTTCACCACACTTGTAACAGACTCCCATTCCCTTCAAGCAAGTACCAGGATGTTTCTTCCCGCATTTACCACAAGATGGATATTCAACCTTTCCCTTCTTCCCCTTATTTCCATTCCCAGATTGATCAGCAGGTCTCTTCTTCTCTTGCTTTGCTTTAAAGTCATAAGACTTAGAGAATTCCTTTTCGGTCTTTATAGCACATGAGACAATGTCTTCGTACGATGAAAAGGATTGTGAGACTAATGCTCGACGGAGAAATGGTTTTAACCCATCAAAGAAACGATCAATCTTACTTCTTGGGTTGCGAATATAATCTCCAGCATACCTCGCTAACCTTGTAAAGTTAGCCTCATACTTGTGACATTCTCATCCTCCTTTTATCTCATACTCAGAAATTGTCTTTCCATATCTGCTCGATGGTCGCGAGGAAAGTATTTTTCTAAAAACAGATCTTTGAATTCCCTCCATTACATATTTGATACTTCATCATCTTCCTTCGTATTTTGAATCAATGACCACCATTGATCATCATCTCCAGTGAGGCGGTAAACTGCCATGGTAACTTTTTCCCTTTCACTACTCCCCAAAGCCTGAAATATTTTCTCTAGGGAAAATATCCATTGCTCAGCTACTAAGGGATTTGTACTCCCATTGAACGTTGGTGGTTGTTGTCTCATGAATCGATCTAACATTGATCCTCCACGCTGCGGATCAGGGTGCTCCATACGGGTAAGGTTATTATTCATAACCTGAGTAAGTTGTCCCAGTATGGTGATTAGCTGATCAGCACCAGTTGCATCACCAGCCCCACTATAATTATCTTGAGCAGGAGGGAAATCCCTACATGGAGTGCGTGCATTGATACGGTTTCCATTTCTTCCACTAGGCGCCATTTCTAAAAAATGGCATAAACTAGATCAGTTTATGCATAAAAATACATAATCCCATACTTATAAAACACTAAACATAAATTGAACTATCTATGGATATAATCCATAATAATAAATATGTTTTCTTTGAGGAAGTATATACTCATAAACCCTTCATAATGATTTGTAAAGAAAGTGAGAGTTATCCTAAGCATATCCCCCGGGAGTGTCGTAACCAAGAGTGCAGCAAGGCCCGTTGTCGTGCACCAGTTCCCGTTCGAGTCTAGCTCAAAGTGGTGTTTTCGGGTTTTACCCCTAGGTACATCTGTGCCAGAGCCGCCTCTACCTGCTCGTATCCAGACAGGGATGTATTGCTCGGAAAACTCACAAAGTCTATACAATACCAAAATTCTAGGAAGTTCTTCTATACTAATCCTCAAAGTTCATCTTAGGTCTACGTGCTCTAATCAGAGTTTATCTAAATCTAGCTTCCAAGGTTTGTACTAAACTTCCTCTGATACCAACTGTAACGCCCCGACCCCAGCTGCCCAGAGTCGGTGCATTAATTACATAACATTGGCATGATCACAAGAAAGATCAAATCTCGAAAGACCGATTGGTTTAGTAGCCTTGGAAACACTAGATATAATCATAAAGTTTTACATTACATTTCAAAGTGAAAAACTACTACAACAACAAAGTCTTCATATCCACACTATTAACCCCTCATAATATCCCTGCAAGTCATTCATAATTTACTTCTTCACTACCTGGGAAAAATAAAACATAGAAAAGGGGTGAGCTCAAATGCCCAGTAAGGATAACAATATAGCGGAACATTCATAATAAGCATAAACATTTAAGGCAATGAATTACTAAAACAAAAGCCTTTTAAAATTGAACTTCAACATAGTATGGCAAAAATAAAAATGAAATAATGCCATTTACTTATTCACATGGATATTCTACTAATCGAATAATCACATGCAATATCAATAACCACTTTCATAATGTTGGAATGCATAATGCCAGACTATCATAACCACATAGCCAAGGCCTCGTGCCAAGACTACAAATAAGATTCTGTCAAGGCCTTGTGCCAAGACACTAGTTTGTCTCATGAGACCTACCGATGCATCGAGGAGCTATAGCGGGCTCCACCCGTCACTTATTAAGTCCAATGCATTCCCATATGAAAAGGTTTAAACATAACATAAACATTCGTATTAAAACTAGCATACGAAATGTCAATAATTTCACCATAAACTATGAATGGTATAAAAATAGCACATCCACAGTCAAACATATCACAAAACCTTCAATACAATATAGAAGTTTTGTATCATAATAAATCAACTTCAAATAATCTTAAAATCCATCAAAGGATGTTGACATAGATGAAATCAAAATTCTTTTTAAAGAAGTATCTCCTTTTATTTTGAAATCATTTAAGATCCATATAAAATAAAACATTTTCTTTGAAAATATTTTTATAAGCTTGTATGGAAAGCTTCGACAATTTTATAACGGCGGAAAATAACCGCACCCGCCGTATAATTTAAAAAAAACATTCTTACCTCAATTCCGTCGAAAAGGTTAAAAAGGACCTTGTTTTGAAAACGACAGAAAGATTCCTTTATAAAACTCTTATAAAAAGTCAAACAAGGGTATAAATGACTTTAACCCATATTCTTGTAAATAGTAAAAATGTTTTGAAATACATTTCGAAGAAACATGGATGTTGATGATAAAGAGATCCCAGTAGATTATTACGTATAATACAACCTCAGATAATGAAGAGATTGTGAAATAAACCTTACCTTGTACTTTTCCTTGGTTGTGGTAGGTTAACCTCCTGTATAATGGTGAAATAATTGTTATTAAATTATACAAGAATCATATATATTAATATGATATCATATATGACCTTTTAACATTGATTTATTAATAATATCTTAAAATTATCATCGTTTCGGGTGTTAACTTACTCATTTTCTTTTATATGTTTTGTTACATAAGCCATGTTTGTTGTATATTATTCATATCCAGAATGATATCAAGTCCTTAAACATCATTTTTAAATCATAAAATGATAATTATACTTGAATGGATACGATGTAGAATGAATCTCATCGCGTTCGTGGAGACGGTAGTCCGTACGTACGCACGAGCGACAATATCATTCTTTTGATATTAAAATAATATATAAATGAATGGTATATCATATATACAGAATCATTAACATGTTATATTTATTATTTACATGAGTTACAAATCATTATTATACCCATCCAAATAATATTATATTGAATAACAATTACACCACGACGTGGAGACGGTAAGCCGTACGTACGCACGTATGGTGACATGTTATTCAAAGGGTGGATAGAATACTGAATATGGTTGTACCATACTTATAATAACATCACAGTATATGTGAGATACTGGAGTTATTATTTTAGAATGGTAAGAACAAAGGAAGAAGAAGTGGAAGAAGAAATGAACTTAGAAAAGGGTGGTGAAATCATTACCTCTTCTTCGGGTTCTTCCTTTTGATTTGATCAAAAGGGCTCCTTAGGTTGGATTTCTGATCCAACTAAGGCCTCTAGGTTGTAGTGAGGGATGTTGGGAGATTATTTGGGCAGAGTTTGGCCGAACCAAAATGCTTAGAAGGTGTGAAGAAATGAGAATGAGGAGTGCCCTTTTATAAGAGGGGTGAGGGGCACCTTTGGAAAAGCTAGAAATATTAATTTATAATAAATTCATATTCGGTTTATAATGGCTCCAAAGCTTATTATTAAAAGGTTAAGGTGGGGATAGGTCGAAAACCACTCAACCAATAGAATTTAGACAGGTTTGGGTACTTATATTAACCTTATCTTTAAGTATTAACTCTAAGTTAATTAGTTTCACTTTTACAATTTCTCTTTGTATTTTTATATAATATGGTTAATAAACTTACTATATACATCCATGCGACCCCCAAGTGGTCCATTAATGATTAACCTATCATAATATAAGTCTCTTGGCCGAACCTTAGATTTTTAGGAATTTAATATCAATTAATAATATAATATTTGTTTTAAGAACTCTTTTATGTCAATTTTGACACTATTCAATAGTTGATTTTTGTGAAACTCATAACAGATTTATTACTTCGAACAAAGTCCATTAAATCAATCCTAATATATCATATTAGCCTAGAAAATTAGTTTAATTCATTAAAAGATTCATATTATATTTATTTGGGTATTTATAATATCAATTATTTTAATTTTTCACTATTATAGTAATTACTGCATCATCATTGTCTCATAAATAAAATAAATTATTTAATGTCTAAAAATTATAAATAAAATATCATTATTTAGGAAATCTTTTTAGCTTTCTAATGAATATTTATAATCTAAAATCCAACATATATAACCCTATGTAAAAATTGTTGTTCTAAAGGATATATGCTTGTGTCATTTTTGTATTCATTTTAACTAAATTAAAATAAAGTGTCATTATCACTTACAAGTGGATCCATGGGGTCCCAAAATTGACACAAAGATGTCCATGGTCGACCATCTATCAACCAATAGGGTTAAGACACGTTTTTAGGGTAATTTAGTATTATTATAATATTATTTTTTTAACCCTTATTTACCGGATTTACCCTTAACCATGGTAAATAAAATATTTACCGCAGTAATTATTCAAAATGTCTAAAAATAAAAGTTACCTATTTACACAATTTGAACATCCTGATTCCAAATATGGAATCCATTTTCCTAAATTCAAAACACATAATTGGCAGAAATTAATTTAAAATTAATTCCCGCTGTCAAAACAAAAAGCGTGTTTTTAAGAGATAATAACTATCAAAAGATTGACACTTGTTTATGTTCGGTTTAATTGTAAAATTATGTCCAATGACCAACATTATATTAAATGGTAAAAATATATTCTAAATATACTTTAAAACTACTAAAATTCATAATTTATCACTATTAATTATTTTGATTAAAAAAGTTGTTTTTAATTAAAATTTAGTAATTTTCACTATTCATCAAAATATGAAAGTTATCCGAAAAGTACCAAAATTTCACCTTAGGCTAAATTCGATATTCCTAGTCCAAAAATGAAGTCCATTTTCAAATATAAAATATATATAATTTCAAAAATTAGGTATTACTATTCACAACGGCTAGATTAATTAGTTGTGGTGTGTGTTAGAACTCGAGGTTGCGTACAACACACGCTATCGCATTATTCAAAGGGAAACGTACCGTAGAAGCTTGGGGTGTTACAAATCTCCAAAGACATTAAACCTCTCAATCTCTTATGTTGTTACGACTGAAATGTTATTGTAATAAATTATTTTTTATTGTGAAAAATAAGAAGAGGGGTTGTTATAATTGAAATCAGAGGATATGTTTAGTTATTTTTTGGATTTGGATTAGATATCCCTAGTAAAATACATAGGGATAAGACTAATTATAATAAAAACATCCCCAAAATATGGTGATTATTGAGTAAGTTGTTTATTAATAAATTATATCTCTGTTAAGATACAAGCTGGTAGAGGTGTCTATAGAATAAATATATATAGTGTTAAAACCCAAAAACATTTATTTGAGCTAGACTCGAACGGGAACTGGTGCATGATAGCGGCCTTGATGCACTATTGGTTATGTCACTCTGGTAGGATATGTTATGGTAAATTCAAAATCATTGTATGAACCATTATTAATGGAATTAAAAAAATACCCAATGAATATATTTTGGGATGTATATCATGGATGAAATAGATAAGTAATAAAAATAATTATAATTTTTATGTTATCCCGTTTTTCATTGGATTCCCCTTTATGTGTTACCCCTAACATTCCTTTTATTCCCGTCAATATCCGGTAATTAGAGGATTGAGGATGAAAATAGATGTGAATATCAATGTGACGATTATTCTAGTGAGATTTCCAATCCGATGGGAGTTGGAATCACAATATTTTTTATGATAATCTCCCAGTTAACTCATTTTTTGAATAGAAAAAAGGGTCAAGAGAAACGTTCACCCCCCTATGAAAGTACAAGATGCAATAAAGAGTATCATGAGACAAATTCATCCACCTTATAATGGATCATGTGATCCCTCAATCACTGAACAATGGATCTACTCCATTGAGATGATATTTTCCATCCATCAATGTTCTGAACAAGAGAATGTACATATGATTTCTTATCATATGTAGGGGTAAGCTGATCAATGGTGGAATTTGATCAAAAATACAAACCTAAGGTGGATAACGCGGTGTTCTAATTGAAGTATTTCCACATAAAAATATTGATAAATATTTTTCTCCCACCCTCCGACATAAGATTGAAGGGGAATTCCTTTTCCACAAGTAATAAGACAAAGAATCTTTCAGGTCATATGAGGAAAAATTCACAAGGATGTCATGAAATGCCTATGGCTTTGACATTAACCCCGAATTCATGGATAATCACTTCTTTGTTGGGATAAAAACTAGCCTACGGAAATCCCTAGAAATCTGTTACTTCGAGAGATATAAAAATATTTTATGATGTGCCCTCAATATAGAAATGCAGATCAGAGAATCTCATAGGTATACTATGGATACAAAGAAGAAATCAGCCATTAATTCTGGTTGGTTGATGGATACATCTAACAGTTCTAAGAAATTACATCACCCACTTGCCAAAGGTGCACAAATAATCCCCCAAGAAATTTCTTGATGGGGACACGAAAATGATTTTGGTTTGTAAGATAAGGGAAACGGTCCATTAACTATTGGATTGAAAAACATGCTACTGTGATAGAGTAGAATACTCCATTAGATCCTCAATGCATTGTTCATTACTTCAGCCGAAATTAACCAGGGCGCATTTCAAACCTGTACCTTAACCTATGGGTTTTCAAATGCAACCAACAACCTCCAAGGAATCAAGGGAGATATTTTTCCATCACTACTACTGAAGCGAACCCTGATAACCAAGTGGAAACAGGTACTCTTGTTATAAATTCAATAATAGATAACATAATTTTTTATTCCTGTTCTACGCATTCTATTATATTCAAAATGTTTAGTAGAACAATCCAAAAATCAGAAAAAATGAATGAATTATAGTTTTTGATGATAAAAAAGAATGGTGAAATCATTATAACCCATGAAAATATATCCTCCCCTATCACAATTTGTGGATTGATCTTCCCAGAAAACCCCATCATACTCCCCATTGTGGAATTTTATGTCATCAATGGAATGGATTTTCTATCTCAATATAGATCCAACATAAGTTTTCATGAGAGGGAAATCTATATCCATATGGATAATTGACCCCTGATTATGTTCAAGTGCATGGAGGTGGAAAATCATCTCTAGAAACATAATCTGAACCATGTATTTTATATCCCTATTAGCATGTATATCTTGCTCTGTTGATTGAGTCTAAGGATGAAACCACCCTTAAAGACATGCCTATTTTTAGAAAAAAATTCAAAGTGTTTCCCATGGAATTTCCAGGTATTCCTCCCAGAAGAGATGTTGAATTCTCAATTGATATTAAACCATGGGTGTTGCCAATATCCATGACTCCCTATATAATTGATATTGTGGAGCTTGGGGAGATGAAGAAACAACTACAATAGAATCTAGATAAAGGGTTTATATTCCCAAGTGCTTCACCATGGGGTGCAAAAATACTCTTCGTCATGGAGAAGGATGGGTCGTTGTGCATTTTAATTAATTATCGTGATCTCATCAAAATCAAAATAAAGAACATGTATCCTCTTCCACGAATTGAGGAATTGTTTGATCAGCTACATGGAGAACAATACTTATCCAAGGTGGATCTGGGGTAGGTATATTACCATGTAAGGGTGAAGAAGTATGATATCCCCAAAAAAACGTTTCTTACAGGGTACATGCACTATTAATTCATAGTAATGCCTTTCATACTCACTAATTCTCCTACAATATAAATGGAATTGATGAATATAGTCTTTAATGATTAACAGGGAAAAAATATAGTAGTATTTATTGATGATATTATAATATACTTTAAAATTCATTAGAAGCATTAGAAGCATCTAATAACTATAATAGAGACCTTGGAAAAGGATAATCTCTATGAAAAGAATAGAATGTGTGACTTCTGGTTGAAGGAGGTATCATTATTGGGTCATAACATCCCAATAAATGTGATATTTTTGGATCCCCCAAGGCAGCTATAATTGATGTATGGTTGAGGACAACATCGGTGATAGATGTCTGTAGCTTCCAGGGGTAAGCTGGATATTATTGACAATTTCTGAGAAATATATCACAATTTTCCGAACCACATAGTAAGCTAACTCGTATGGGAGTAAAGTTTTCATGGAGTGATGAATGCGAATATATCTTAACAGACATGAAAATGAGTCTTATCACAATTCCTATTATCACACTACCCACAAGAGGATAACTATTTGTGGTATTTAGTGATTCTTAGAAGAATCAAATGGTCTATCTATTGATGAAAAATGAAAAATTAATTTCCACTGCTTCAAGTGAATTGAATGTTCATGAGAAAAGATATCCATTACTTGATCTGGAGTTCTTTAGAGTAATATTTTCATTAAAAGTTTCACTAAATTACCTCTTTGGCGTGAAGTGTGAAATATATCTAGACCAAAAAATCCTCATGAATATTTCACAGAGACAGAGTAGAACATGAACCAATGATGATGGTAAGATATGATCAATCAATTACCACCATGGGAAAGTGAAAAAGGTTGTAGATTCTCTATGTATAAAGGACCCAACAATTCCACTGTTGATGAGAATTGAAAATGATCCAATCTTCTTAGATTTTATGACGACGGACATGCGAATCATAAAGAAGGAAGCATAATAAATTCATTCAAAAATGATTACTCAACCGTATCTTTAGGAAATGTGAATGGATTCTCAAAAAGAAGGTGTGTGAATTCAAAAGAAAGTGGAAACTATTAGAAAATGGAAATCCTAAGAGATCAATGATAATGAAGAAGGAATTTTGAGATTTCAGTCAAGACATTGTGTTCCATGAAATCTAGATATAAAGGATGATCATCTGGATGATGCACATAGTTAAAATTTTTCCATTCACCTAGGAAACACAAATATGTATCAAGATCCCTAAGAGTTTTATTGGTGGGATAACATGAAGAAAGATATCATTGAGTATAGATAAATGTGCCTAGCATGTCAGCAAATGAACGATGAGTGGCATATGTTTATGGGGATGGGGCAACCACTACCCATACCAATATGAAAATGTGAAAATATCTCAGTGGGCATTGTCATTGGACATTCTAGGATGTCTAAAGGATAATTTTTATCTCCGATGTTGTGGATCATTTTAAAAATACTATACAATTAATTTAATTTTTAGAGGATTTCTCATTGGATCAACTGGCACATATATATTTCTGGGAAGTGAGAAGGCTTCATGGAGTACCACTAACTATTGTATCTGATCGAGATCCGATAATCACCTATATGTTTTGGAAGTGTCTTCAATATGCTTTGAATACTATGCTAAACATCAGTATAGCTTATTATCATCAAATTGGTGGCCATTTTGAGCATACTATCAAAACACACGAGTAAATTTTGAGAGCATGATCAATAAATTTTAAAGGATGATGCTATTAACATCTTCCTATGGTTGTGTTCTCTTACAATAATAATTTCCACTCTAGCATCCAAATGGAGCCTTATGATTCCATTTATGGGAAGATGTTCAAAAAACCGGCATTTTGGGATGAAGATGGGGAATGAAAACTCTTATGTCTAGAAATGGTTTATGAAATGGTGTGGATGGTTAAGACGATCCAATATCACATTAATGCTACTAAAAGTTGACAATAGATATTTTCTGATAATCATCGATGAGACCTATAGTTTTATGTTGGAGACATGGTATACCACCATATATTGTCGTGGAAGAGATTTAGTAGATTTTGGAATAATAGAATGATTTGTCCAATGTACATCAGGCCTTCTGAGATATGGGATTGCATTAGAGAAGTGGAATTTTTAATTGAACTCCCACAGAACCTATCTAAAGTACACAATGTCTTCCACGTATCACTCTTGAGGAAGTAAATATCAGACCAATTGCATGTACTCAATCCAGAGGCGGTACCATTGGATAATTCCCTCTCCTATGAAGATAATCTAGTGAAAATCTTAAACCGTAGAGAAAAGGTTCTTAGAAATAAGACAATGCCTCTCGTCAAGTTGTGGTGGTAAGAACACAAGTTTGAAGAAACAATGTGGGAATTAGAGGAAGTGATGACGTAAAGTTAACCTCATCTGTTTTAGTGTGGTATAATTAAATTTCAAGGGAGAAAGTTCTTAAGGGATGAATATTGTAATAACCAAAACATTTATTAATGAAAATTACTCTTGATAAAATTGTATGTCTTATTTTGAAAAATAGTTATATAAAATATATTCACTTCCTTGGTTTTATGTTTTTGTTTTTCAAAATACCATTATGATTTGTTATCATTTCGAATATAACTGTTGAAAATTGATCACCTGATTAGTATAAATATAGGGATTTATAAAATCCAGTTTACTCAGAAAAAGGAAGAATTGACCTCATCCAATATAATTGCTCTATATAAATCCCATTTTTTGGAGCTCAGAAAGGAGGTGGTGTCACTAGTCTAGTCTCTTGACCAAGCCCAAGTTGAGCTTCAACACATTAAGCATGAATGGAATCGCCTATGGGAGAATTGAATGTTACTAGAGATTAACACCCATGCAATGTTATCCAAGCCACCCCATGAGTATATCATCATTTCAAACCTTAACCTTAGGTATTATGTGGGTGTTATAAGGGGTTATGAAACATTACCCTAGAATTATGGTTATGTGCATTAGTTTTTTATATAATAAATAATATACAATGTTACTTTATAAATAGTTTATAAAGCACAAATATTATTTATGATTAATATTCAATTAAGAAATCTATTCTGATGAATTAATGGATTTTTTAATTAATTGTTATTTCTATAAAATATTATTACTAAATTAACTTTTATTATATATAAATGATCATATAATTTTAATGAACATCATTTTAATTTTTAGTAATGTTTGAAAGATATTTCTATCAAAACCCATGAATTTTAGATAAACGACAGCTTTTATTTTAAAACTAATCATTAAAATATTTAGAAAATTATTTAGATAAAATGACTATTATTTTTGTAATCAACATGTTGAAATTATCCAATGTTTAATTCATTATCATTTTCTGAGACATTCGAATTTTTGGGTAAAAATGAAATATCATTTAAATATATAATGTATTTTATAACATCCTAATAACACATTAATGATGTAATAAAATACTATAAATGTGATGTAAGTTGACTATATGATTTATATTTAAAATAATGTGATATTATGTTTGTATGAGTTATTTTTCAAATCCTTAGTGGACCCTCTACGACATATGAAACATTTTAACATTTTAAAATGATTTCCTCGAGAGCATGCCTCACCTCTATACAAGAAAACCTAATATTTTAATATGTTCGGAAAATGGCCTTATAAAATAATTTTTTTAATCCCATTTGGAAAAAACCAATGTAAACAAACAATGGGTTGGTTTGTAATTTTGATTAGTTTAATGTGTACTGTCCAAAACCAAAATAAAAAATAAGACCCTCTCTTTAACTATATAAAACCACACAACCTCTCACTTATCATAACCCAAAACCCTTGGATAATCCCCCTAATCTACTTTCGTCTCTCTAGAATCCTCCGAAAGTGCCCTTAAATCCCATGAATCTACTCTAAAGACCACCCAAACCTTTTGAATCACACTTCCAAGTAAGGGATTTCATCCTCTCTCATTTTTTACCATGATTATTTTGGTTTATATACAACTTCCTTTCAATTATTTATTTTGGGATATGATTTAGTTCATCCCCTATACATAATTCCTTTTGATTGAATGATGCGAGTTCCCTTTCTATCTCATTAATGCATCAAATGTACACCTGTTACCATGCCAAAATTTTGTAAGTGATTTCTCCATTCTCATTTCCATTATTAAAATTATTTTATATTATGAACATAAATTCCATTACATATTTTGGGACACGAATTTATATGACCCCCGTAAATTCCATTTCATGTACATATGATGATATACCCTTTTCTCTCTCATGAACCATTTGTATGTACTCTTATGTACGCTGTTATGCTGCCGAAAATGCAGCTTGATTTTCTAAGCCAAAGTCATTTTGTAGTGAATACCATGACTATTTCTCTATCAAAGTTATTAAACATCATGAACATTTAAATACTGATTATAGAGTTTCATTTATTAATTCCAAATTCCCTTATCCTGAAATAAATGATGATTTTTAATGAATCCATGTTATATGATCTATGTGGAACACATATTCGTAAAATGTAATGACTAAGATGGGTGTGACTTGATAGTGCCTAAATGCATTGGGTAAATATTAGTATTATGATACATCAAGTGAAATGGGGGTTTAATCATGATAATTCACGTGCAACGAGGATTTACTCATGCTCCATGTTCAATGAGCCTTGTCTCATGATAATATAATGTTAAATATTTTTTCCACATTTCCTTGTTATGATAATCATCATGTATCATGCCTTTATGTTCATGTTTCTCTTATGGTTTCTTAATATGACTATTCCCTAACTTGAAATATATTTTCTTGTTAGTCATCATTTAATCC
This sequence comes from Viscum album, assembly GCA_963277665.1. Taxonomy (NCBI): domain Eukaryota; kingdom Viridiplantae; phylum Streptophyta; class Magnoliopsida; order Santalales; family Viscaceae; genus Viscum; species Viscum album. The sequence continues at coordinate 1,435,553,252 of OY728163.1, forward strand.
TTTAATGGGATTTATTTCTCACCCTTTTCTTATGAATTTCCTCATGTTATCCCATGAAAAGCTATGTTTGAAGGAATGTTGAGGTATTGAAAAAGACATTTTCAATAAAGATGTGGTGTTTTATGTTATAAGTTCTTGGGTAATGTTCCTAATACCCAAAGACACTATAATTATATATCATATATGCTTTATCAAGTGAATATTTTATTTAATTAATTATTTTTATGTGTGTAATAAAGAGTAGGGTTGTTATATTAATAATCCAAGCTCAATCCCCTTTAGATCTCTATAATGTTGAATTGAGATCATTTATCATTCAATACATATCTATCTCATGAGATATAAATATTTACACAATTAAATAGAGGTAGATATAATCCCCATAAATCTCAAAATTAAATCTTACATAAATGTTCCACAAAATTCATAACAATAATATCATAACCCAGGAAATGAAATTGGTCTCATAAACATGTAACCATATCTTATCCAATGATAAAATGCAGTTGTCATAATCATTTCATAAAATAATAACCTATGAATGGTTCATGTTTCATAAGAATACAACCCATGAAATATAAAACAGTTTCATAAATATATAACCCATGGATGATAATTTGGTTACATTGATATATAAGATGCATAAGAGTAACGAGTTTCATAAAAATAATGTCATCAAAACATAAACCATTCAGAGAAAGAATATGATTTTATAAGTTATGTAATTTAACCAGAAATTAATGAAAAACACCATATGATTTCAAATTATTTGGGAAATAATTTTCAAATATCTTTTAGAACAATTTCATGAGGAAAAGATATTCTCTTCATGAAAAGAAGATTTCTTGAACATGAAATATTTTGAAAATATTTTTCATTAATGATCCTTTGAAAACATTGAAAGAAGTATTGAAAATTATTTTGAAAACCTTTTACCTTGAAAAATTAAAAAAGTATTCATGAAAAATCTCTAGAAACCATTTTCCTTTAAAACATATAAAATTAGATTTAAATAAGATTCGATACATTATTCATTAGAAACATTTTTAAATCATATAATTAAATATATAAAACATTTTAGAAGAAGAAAATTCATTGAAAAAATATAAAAAATTATTGAAATTTTTTTGAAAACCATTTCTTTGAAATAAAAATTTTAAAACAAGAGCATGTGACGTGAAATAAAAATCTCATTTATTTTTCCAATTAAATTTTAAAACAAGTGCATGTGACATGAAAAACACTCCTTAAACTCGAATCATGCTAACATTGTTTTTACAATATATGGTCAATATATTACTAATATAGACCAATTGGTCCTTTAATACACCATATATAATATTTTTTAACCCCTAAAAATCAATATGTAGATTTCGTTATTTTCATTAATTTTAAATCATTTAATAAAATATCATTAGTTATAAAATAACAATAATTTTAATTTTGAAATTATTTATTTAATTTTAATTATAAAATATAAAACTAATATTATAATTTAAATAAATTATTTTAACATATAATTAAAATTTTATATTATTCATTAAAAATGACTTAGGACAATAAATCAAATAATTCACTTCACCTTGAACATTTATAGTATCTATTAGTTTAGATAATTATTAACTAAATAATACATACATTGGGGTTTCGAAAGCATTTTATGTATCTAAATCATATCATAAAATTATTCAGAAATTGTTATTACAAATAAACACACATTTATCTTTTAAAAGGATATGTATAAGCAAAAATATTATTTTTTGTACATATCTCAATGTTTTAATTGTAAAAGTTATAGAATGTTACCTTTTTGTCTTTTTCCTAACATATTCATTTATATAAAAAAATAGATAAATGATATCCCAATAAACCAAAATATTATAACCTAGAGAGGATATGGTTGAATTATTGGATGAAAATGGATTTTAGAGTAGTCTCTAGGTCATTTGGGCCCATATCATTATGATTTAGTCTATAATTAGGCTTAATTTTACCATAATCATTGTAAATATTTGTATTCACATTATCTAACAATTTTAGTGAAAAATTTTCTGGATTGTAATGTCCCAAAATTTATGTATATTTTTTTTAATTATACGAAATTACTTCGAGACCCCGAAATCTGACGACGTGTGATCCTAAGTCCTAGAGTAACTGGAATTATCCGTCAAAGGTTTTTTAATCTTTAAATACTGGGTGTAAGAAATTTTCATGAAAAAGTGGAATAACTCTTAAATGGTTTCTCAGATAAGAAATCTGAGGGCACCGTTAAACTGAGGATGGAGGATTTCCCATAGGCGCGCCTTAAGATTAGTCGGTGCATGCCTCCTATGGGAAAATTTGAAAATGGTATAACCGTAAAAAGAATAATTAAATAAAGTTATTTTATTTTTCAAATGATTATATCTCATTAACGGCTACATACATTAAAAAACTTGAGACCACTGTTGAGCTCATGAGGGTATACTCTTTTTAGGCAGAAACTAACATTTGCTGGCATAGGCCACTAGTGAAAGTTAGTTTTTGGCCGTAAATAAAATAATTAAGTGAAAATTAATATATTGTTAAATTCTATATCTTCTAAATGGAAACTCATATTTAAAATCTGAAAGTACCATTGGGTTCGTTGGGGCATGTTGTCCTTAGGTAGAGACTAACACCGACCAGCGTGGGTCGAGGGTGAACATTAATAATTTATTAAAAAATTTCAAGGTACATTCATTAAACACATGAGCGACATTTTATAAATTTTGAACAAGTGATCGGATTAAAAATCTAAAGGAACCATTGAACTCGTAGTGTCAGGATTCGCATAAGGGGGGTTTATCCTCGACCGCAGTCGGTCGAGAGAAGAATTTTGTTTTTGTGTTTTTTCGTGGAGGATTAAATAAAATAAATATATTTTTTTAAAATATCCCCCCACATATCCTTTTAATATTTGGTGGTGGGGACCGCAAAGGGTGGTCGAAAATTTAAATGATGGGCATTAAACGCCTGATTACACAAAATGTGTACCCACAAATACCTATAATTAACAGGATTCATTAGTTCGATATTAATGAATCTCCGCTTAAACTTACAATTATATTAACTATTCCATAGGGTTGGGTGTTTTTTTCCATTATCGAAAGAATTGAAGGATCTTGAGGCTCTTAACGAAGAACAAATCTCACAATTGAGATCCAAATCATGTCATTCCAACAACGTCATTGGATTCTTGTTCCGAGAATGATGAAAAACGACCCACCTTCAATCATTAAAGTTCTCCAATAGATTTACGAGGTAGGGGGTTTAATTTTAAGTATGATAAATATATATTTTTAGTTACTCTTGTTCGTGATTCTCAATGAAGATGTCCAAAAAAACATGGCCATCGATATGAACATAGACCGTGATCCTTTATATTTTGTTCTACACGCATTCGTAGTCAAAAAAACATTATGTGCGCTAAAAACTTAATGTTTTGTTGAGTGCGGAATAAGAACCAAGAGATCTCGTACTGAAGATCGCAAATATGCAATCGTCAAATTTTTCAGGGAAAAAAAGAAGATGTGGTGGCCCACGGAAGGGGTGACATGGAATTGTGATTTCTGGCATATGTTTAGGGTATGGCTCTAGGTGAGGTAAACAGTGTGACTTACTGTAGTGGTATTTGTAGAGAGTTGAGGCGGCTTACGATGGTGGAAGTCGAAACTGTGATCCGTGGTAGAGCAGCAGAGCCGGATCGGTCAATGATGTGGGTGAGCGGACCAGGGGGCTAGGTGGTGCGACCAGCTTGAGGCAACGGGGTGTGGCAGGCTAGAGGAATGGCAGAGCGGCTAGCCTGATGTGGTGGTAGTGGTTCTGGACGTGCGGAGGAAGCCAGTGGTTAGGGTTGCAGGGAGAACTCACGGGCTTGAATGCTGGAAAGGTGCGTTAGAATTGTGGGGATGAAGTGTTAATTGGATAGAAAAATATTTGAAAATGAATAAATTAAAAATTTTACGAAATTAAAGAGGAAATCATTGATTAAGGGTGATGCGCCACACTTGCGCATGAATCTCAAATGAGATGAGTTATAAGGGAAAAAATAAAATAAGTTAATAATATAAATAATGTTATTATTAGTTTTGGTTGTAGAATAATAGTTCATCCGCAACTTATCCGTACGACCTTGGTTTCAAGAACCGTCAGCCGCAATACGACTCCAACATTGAGACGAAAATTATGAGTCCAATATCAGATGTCTTTTTCAGGTTTTTGGATCCGGTACCCAAAACGATTGTGAAGTAATTTATTTATTATTATTATTTAATCTTCGACCCCCATAACTCATGTGTGGGATGCCTGATTAACTTGATGCCAGTGGCGATGTGATCCTATCATTAATACTTTCGATTCAAGTATAATTTTGGATAATAAATTCTGGTTTGTTGTTTGGGTTCACAAAAAACCGAATAATAATAATAATAATTATTATTATTATTATTATAATATGGGATATTGTATCTGACATATCTCCCTCATACAGCGTCATAATGTCGAACCGACTGTGGTGTCGCAACCCTGAAATTTTGACGGTTTTTTTCAAGACAAGTTATGGTTATTTATGTTGAGTTCAAGGCATGGGCCCCATGAGGCCCAGTTCAGACGTGATACAGTGAAGTGCAAATTTTTCACCATGTATTCATTTTTGGACAAATGTGTAGTCCATCTCGTGTGTTTTCCGTAAGAATCACAAGAGTGTGACCCATTTTATTAGCTTGTTCCATTCGAATAATGACTTGGTTGGATCAAACCCAAATCCAACTGGGCCCTCAGCACTAAGATGCAGATAGCTTACAGACCAGATGCCCATTTGATGAACCGTCTGTGGAGTGGGGACCCTTGGAGCGAGACAATACTTTTGACATACTCCATTATTGTTTCAGAGAATCTTAGAGTTCAGACATGTTGGATTGCACCCAAATCCAACTGGGACCTTGGTACTAAAATGCCAATAACATACAAAGATGGTGTCCAATTGACACACTTTCTGTTGCGTTGGAACCCTTGCGATATTGAGGTTTTTTTGGATACTACATTGTAGAGATGAGTGGGGGTTGTATTATTAACGGTATATTGAGGTGTAGTTTCTAACGAGCATGAGCACACCGAGTGCGAGGAATCATGTGGGTGGCTGTAACTTTAAGAACAAACATCGATCTTGTGTGGGTCATCTATCAGTGATCCTATGTGGGTTAGCACATACCGATCCTGTGTGGGTTAGATCCTGTGTGGGTCAGCACTCAGTGGCCCTATGTGGGCAGAACATACTGATCCTATATGGTTTAGATCCTATGTGGGTCAGCAATCAGCAATCCTATGTGGGTTAGCGCATATCGATCCAGTGTGAGTCAGAAAGGGTCAATTATCTATCGATCCCATGTGGGTTAGAAGAAGTGTTAAAAATAAAAATAAGATGATCTATCCTTACAACTAATCATTTGTACTTACGTTCTTTAGTTATACTTGATTGTGAGATGAGTCTTTTACTTGTGTAGTATATCAATCTCTATGGTGTTAACTATGTGGTACTTTAATCTTTGTGGTGTTTCATGTGTGGTACTTCTATCTTCATGGAGTTACCTGTGTGGTACTTCTATCTTCATGGTTTTACCGGTGTGGTACTTCTATCTTTGTGGTGTTACCTATATGGTACTTCTGCCTTCATGGAGTTACCTTTGTGGTGTTATTTTGTGGTGTTACCCGTGTGGTACTTCTACCTACGTGTTGTTACCTATGTTGTGTCCTTCCATCTTGCATGAGATGGATATATCGTGATATCATATGTACATGTATGGGAATATACCTACGTAGAGTAATGTCATGATTTGTCGGTTTTCCATTGTGGAACTCTTGGAGATCTACAGGGGTCGTGGGGTCCCTAATGAGAATTGTTATACTCACCCCTGCACGGGCTTTGCCCACACCCTGTTATGTTTGGGGTAGAAGACATGTAGCGTTAATCGAGGATGAGGGTGCTCGGACTGGATGGGGCACAAGGGTGGTCCATCCGACATGACGTGATGCATACGAGACACATGGATGTGCAGTGTTGAGGAGGTTATTTGTACCTACCCTTCATGTAGAAACCTCAGAGGACAACCCAATAGCTGTTTTCCTTTTACTTTCAATTGTAATTTTCTTCCAGTCGTACTTTCACTTTTACAGTTCGGCTTTGATTTTTCCCCTTTTTACATTCAACACACTTTTACTATAGTTGTTTACCTTGTGGTTTCATCTTATTGTGTTCTAGTATTTGTGGTTCCTTCTTGTTGTGTTCTTGGATTGTGTTTCTTTACAGGTTAAAATAGAAATACCTACCCATTTAAGTTATACCCCTTTATGGTGCAACTCTCCATCCCCTGGCCTATGAAAGGTGGGCTTGGGGTCATCAAGGTATGGGCCTCAAGGGACAGGTCATGACCTAGTGGTATCAAATGAGTCGGTTATACTAAAGAACTAGGACTCTGATATTTTCTGTGTGGAGAAATAGTGTTATGTTTTTTTGAGTGTGGTTTTCAGTTCAGAGAGTTTAGTGTTGGTGTGGCGGCTAACGTATCCACACACCGGGTCCCTAAATTCTGATTTCTGACTCGGAGCACGAAAACCCTGATGGCGTGTGTTTTGAAAATTCTTTTCCTTGTTTTCTTTTGAGTCAACTCACTAGGTATAACATAATGATCATGGTGCACCTATTATTTATCAGGATGCTACCACATAGGCAGCCATCTAGAATTCATGAGAGCGTACATGATGATGTCCCACCATGGGAAGATGCTTCGGTGCGGGGCCCTCTTAATGTATTGGCACCTTTGGGTGGTGCACCAGTAACACCACCACCCATTGGGCAGCAGTTAGCAATTGATTCTACTAGTGGACGATGCACGCTAACTGAGCACGTTGCACGAGTTATCAGGAAATGATAGATCCTCAGGCAGCTGAGGACTGGATGGAGTCTGTGGCTAGAGGTTTCCTCCTAGATGAGATACCAGTAGAGTAGCAGTTGATCCTTGCTGCTAGTATTTTCCAGTGAATGAAAATGATGATGGTCTGCATAGTGATGAGGCTTCAGTATGTGGACTATAGCCTATGATAGTTCCTTCGGGTAGTGTGTTAGCTATTTCAATTCCCTATGGTATGTAGTTACAACTAATTTTACCAGTAGAGGAAAAATGTAGGCTTAGTACCTTACACATGTTTCAACATCAGATACCCCTCGGGTTATAAGGAGAGCTCGACCCACAGGTGTCTATGGCCTAACATGAGGAGGTGGTCGAGATTCCATCTTTTCAGAGAACCATTTTAATAAAATGGTGGTCCAGGTAGAGATCCTTCTATGTGGCTCAGCAGGATGATGATAGGGTTCAGATTACCCTAATCTTGTGAAGAGGTGACTTTTTCTGTTTAAAATCATGATAACCTTTCTCAATGAACGGGGTCTGTTTCCATAAATAGCTATGGGATGTGAGTTCCCTATAGCTTCTACAACTTTGAGAGGACCACATTTCGGTAGCTGAGTATTCATTAAGGCATACCGAACATCCAATGTACTTGATAAATACAATACGGCCAGTTCTTCAGGGCTCGGACCTCCAAGCGGGGTGTGTTTAGGGACATCTGATCAATCACTATTTCTCTATGAATTCCTATTTACATTAAGGTGTTAGAGATAACCTATGTGGTTGAATGTTCATTGGATGAGCGAGTGAAGCTAATAAAAGTTAATAGTGGGAAATCTGGAAACTGACACCAGTCTCAGAGACCTTGGCGTGTAAAATGTTTCGGGAAGAGGATGTGTTAAAGACAGATGAATATACAGGGATGTAGATGTGAAAGAAAAGCTAGGAGAGTGACATGAGGTGGTGTAAATTTCGATATGTTACAACCAACACCCTAATGTGGTCCCTACCATGCTCCTGGTGCCGGAGGACAGGAAATGGGAGTAGATACTTTCAGTCAAGGAGTGTGACACAAGGGCTCTAGGAATGATTCGATGTACGGTATGTGTCTACTACTCACCGGAGTATCAATAGACATAGGTACCAATCATTCCTACCTTCCATGAATCTTGTTCAAGACCTAGAGTTACCAGATAAACAATTTACTTAACACTTACATCTAGAAAAACCTTTTGGAGGAGACTCGATAATCACACTTATGCCGATGGAGTGATCTGACCATTGAGGCAAGAGTTTTGGTTGGAATCTTTTGGTGGCAACATTTATGCCTTATGAAATTAGTTTGTGTGTGAACTAGACATCAACAGTTCAAACTCGGGTTGACTTTATAAGGGAAAAAACATTTTAGTTTATCTACAATGTTGAAATGAGGTTTTCCTTGGTTGGCGAAAAAGGAAACCTAGGCAGCACAGGATAAACCCATGCATATGAGACTGCAGCCGATCACCCTTGAGTCAGCCAACCTTACCCTTATGGTAGAAGGAGTTCTGAGTCTATTGTTCCCAATAGTAGTGGCAGAGTGTTGGGGAATTTTTTCAAAAGACATTTATAGGATTACCTCCCTGAAGGGAGATAGACTTCTTGTTAGGCTGGGTACTACCAGAGTTTTGAACCAGACTTCTTTAGGGAAGTGGCACTCTTTTTAGATTTGACGAAGAATGGTTAGCTATTTTATGGATGTAGAAGTGTCAATAGAGAATTTAGATGTTGATACCCTGATGATGGCTAGAGTTCCTCCATGACTATGACTTTGATAAAGTCTATACTCCCCAGTAGGGGAACATGGTAGAAGACACATTCAACAGGAAATCTAGCCTACAGCTACTGAGTGAGCCATCAAATCACCAAGTCGTGCATCTGATATCCTTCATGGATAAATATTGAAAAACATACCTTTAGTCTATGACTGTCACTCTTCCAATTCCTCAACAAATTAGAGGGGCACAACTTTGATGTTGACTGCGAGGCCCAATGTGCTCAGATATCCTCATGACGGTCGCCTAAATGATTTTAAGGTGGGGGCACATGTCATTATCTTCAGAGGTCACACCAAGGTTACAATGAAACTTCGGGAGGAGATGTTGAGGGAGATCATGTCCTCATATGGTCTCATCCCAATGCGGATTGTGGATGTTTGGCCAGGTAGAAAGAAATCTCTAAATTTAAGCATAACATTCTTTATTCCCAGTAGATTAGACAAGGTGGCATATCGTCTATCTCATTCACCACAGATGAAACGGGTGCATAATGATTTCCATCTTTCACAGCTGAGGAGATGCGTGAATGATCCATCACACATTGTCGACTAGGGAGAGTGGAACTTTTTCAATGGTGTGACTTTTACAGAGTTTCTGGTGGAGATAGAGGACCGACAGAAGTGAGTCTTTCGTGGGCGATTGATACATCTGCTGCGCATTCGTGGAAAACATGAGAACTTTGAAAAGGTCACATGGGAGTGGGAGGCTCAAATTCAGGTTTAGTATCCCCCATTAGTTTCTTTAGTCTGTGCTTTTGATTTTGGGAATGAAAATCCACTAGTGGGGAGAATGTAATGTCCCATAATTTCTGTATAATTTTTTTTCATTATATGGAATTATTTTGAGATTTCCAAATCTGACAGCTTGTGATTCTGAGGCCCAGAGTGTCTTGAATGATCTATCAATGTTTTTTAAACTATAAATAGCTCGTATAAGAAATTTTCATGAAAAATCCTAGTAACTCTTAAACTGTTTCCTAGATCAAAAATTTGAGGGCACGTTGCACTCAGGATTGGGGGTTTACCCTTTGCATGACTTAAGTTTAGTCGTTGTGGGCCTCCGTGTGAAAGCCCAAAATGGCATAACCGTAAATACAGTAATTAAATAATGTTATTTTATTTTTCAAAAGCTTATAACTCACGAAGGGTTAATCAGATTAAGAATCTGAGACTATCAATGAGATCTTGAGGGTATGCTCTCTTTAGGCAGATTCATACATTGGCTAACGTGGTCCACCAGTGAAAGTTTGTTTTTGGCCTTAAATAAAAGAATTATGTGACAATTATTTTTTTTGTTAAAATACATTACATCTAAACGGAAACTCGGATTAAAAATCCTAGAATACCACTGGGTTCATTGGGGCATGTTCTCCTTATCCAGATCCTAAACTCGACCGATGCGGGTTGAGGGTGAACGTTATTAATTTTTTAAAACATTTTTATGGTACATTCAGTGAACCCGCGAGCGGAATTTTCAAACATTTGAACTGTTGCTCAGATTAAAAATCTGAAGGCACCATTGAACTCTCAGTGTTGGGATCCGCTTTAGGTGGGTTTAACCTCGACCGTAGTTGGTTAAGATAAGAAGTTTGTTTTTTTATTTTTTCAAGGATGAATAAATAAAATAAATATATTTTATATTAAATATATTCCAACCACACTTTCTAATTTTTGGTTATCGGGACCACAAGAAGGTGGTCGGGCGTTTAAATGATGGTCATTAAATGCCTGGTTACACAAAATGTGTAACCACCAATCCCATTAATTAACAAGATTCATTATTTATAAATAAATGAATCACCACCTAAACTAAGAGTTATATTAAATAATCCTTGAGAATGGGTGTTTGTTTCCATTGGAGAAAGGAGGAGAAAGAAATTGAGGCTCTTGAAGAAGAATGAATGTCAAAATAAAGAACTAAATATTGTCATTCGAGTGGCATCGATGAAAGCTTGTTGTGGGAACGATGAACACTGACCCACCATCAATCAAAAAGGTTCTCTAACAGATTTAGGGGAAGGGGGTTTAATTTTAAATATGATAAATATCTACATGTTAACTTCTCTTGGTCTTGATTATTAATGACGATGGCCAAACAAACATGGCTATCATTCCGCACATAGACCATGATCCTTTTTATTTCTTTCTTCATGCATTCTACATTTCCAAATAAATAAGCATGAAAAAAACAAAATGTTTCATTGAGTGTGACATATGGATGTGGAGATCTGGACCTGAGGATCAGGAATCTGTGGTAGTTACATTTTGGGCATGAAACAAAGATGTGGCGGCCCATGGAAGGGGCGACGTGGCGGTGTGATACGGCATGCATTCAGGGCGCAACTCCTAGCATGGTAGATGGTGCGATGTACTGTGGCAGTTTGTGTGGAGAGTCGAGGTGGATTATAGTTGTGGAAGGTGGAATAGCAGCTTGTAGTAGAGCGGTAGAGTCGGCTTGGTCGGTGACGTGGGCGAGGGGACCAGAGGGCTAGGTGGTGAGACTAGCTTGAGGCGCAGCGGCGTGGAATGCTGGAGGAACGACAACATGGCTAGATGGAGGTGGTGGGGGTGGTTCTGGATGTGCGGTGGAAGCCTATAATTAGGTTTGCAGAGAGAATCCGTGGGCTTGATTGCTGGAAAGGTGCGCTAGAATTGTGGGAAAGAAGAGATAGTTGGAGAGAGGAATAGTTCAAAAGGAATAAATAAGAATTGTAATGAAATTAATTTGGAAATTGTTCAATAAGGAAGAGGCACCACCCTTATGTGTGAATCACAAATGAAATGAGTTATAAGAAAAAATAATAATAAATAATTATATAAATGATGTTATTATTATTTTTATTTGTAAAATCATAATTTGTCTGTAACTTATTCGTATGACCTCAGTTTCATGAACTATCACCAGAAATATGAACCTGACTTCAAGATGGAAATTATGAGTGAAATAATGGATTCTTTATGAGGTTTTTGGATCAGTTACCCAAACTAATTGTGAATTAATAAATTTAACAATATTATTAAATCTTTGAACCTCCATAACTCCTATGTGAAAAGTCTGATTGACTTGCTGCCAGTGGAGATGTGATCCTGTCATTAATATAGTCGATTCAAGTGTAATGTGGGATACTAAATTCGGGTTCATGGCTTGTGTCCATGAAACCCCCAATAATAATAATAATAATAATAATAATAATAATAATAGTAGTAGTAATAATAATAATAATAATAATAATAATAATACGAGATTTTGAATCTGACATATCTCTATTGTACGTTGTCAGAATAATGAATTGTCTATGACATTGCGACCCTGAAATTAAGACAGATGATTCAAGACCAATTTTTGATATTTAAGTAGAGGCGGAGGTGTGGGCCCCACGAGGCCCGGTTTGCGCGTGATGCATTGAAATGCATCTTTTTCACTGGGTATCAATTTTGGACAAATGGATAGTCCATCTCATGTGTTTTTTCATGTGAATTGTAATGGTGTGGACCGTTCAGTTATCCTTTGCCGTTTGAAGTACGAGCGGGTGGGATCGAACCAAAATCCAACCGGGCCCTCGACACCAAAATGCATATAGCATACAGACCAGAAGCACGTTTGACAAAACGGCTACCGTGTTGGGGCCCTTAAAGAGAGACAATCCTTTTGACTAACTCCATTAAAGTTTCAGAGAGACATGGAGTTCGGCCTGGTTGGATCACACCTGAATCCAATCGGGCCCTTGGTACTAAAATGCCTATAACAAATAGATCAAACATCCAATTGATGTGCCTTCAATTGCGTTGGAACCCCTACGACATTAAAGTCCTATGGTTTACTCTTTTATAGAGATTAGTGGCGGTCGTTGTACGACTAGTATCTCGAGGGGTAGATTATTCGATGCTCGAGAACACGGAGTGTGGGGAATCCTGTGGCTAGCTATAATGTGAAGAAATAACATCAATCCTGTGTGGGTCAGTGCTCATCAATATTGTGTGGGTTAGCACATATGGATCTTGTGTGGGTTAGATCCTATGTGGGTCATCATTCAACAATCTTTTGTGGGATAGTGCATACTGATACTTTGTGGGTCAGATCCTGTGTGGGTTAGCGCTCAACTATCTTGTGTGGGTCAGCACATACCAATCATGTGTGGGTAAGAGGGGGTTAGTTACCTATCAATAATTTGGTGGTCAAAAGAACTACTACTTAACAGAATAAGATGATCTAGCCTTATGACTAATCATCTGTGCTTCTGTACTTATGTTATTCCTAATTGTGATATGATTCTTTTTCCAGTGTGGTACTTCAATCATTGTGGTGTTACATGTGTGGTACTTCAATAATTGTGGTGTTACCTTTGTAATACATGAATGATTATAGTGTTACCTGTGTGGTATTTCTATATTCACGGTTTATACTTTGTGGTACTTCTATCTTCATGGTGTTACCAGTGTGGTAATTCTATCTTTGTGGTGTTACCTATGTGGTAGTTATACCTTTATGGAGTTAACTTCGTGGTGTTACCTATGTGGTACATCTACCTTTTCTGGGTTACAAATGTTGTGTCCTTCCCTCATTTACAAGATGAGTATATCTTGACAACATAGGTATATGTTTGGGAATAATCCTAATTAGAGTTGATGACATGCTTTGTGATTTTTCCATTGTGGAACTCTATGTGACCTATGGGGGTCTTGGGGTCCCAAAAAAGTATTATTATAATCACCCCTACATGGGTTTCTCTCTCACCTTGTTGTTTCTGGTGCAGATGACATACATCATTGATCGAGGCTGATGGAGCCAGGACTGGATGGTGCACAGAGGTGGACCATTCGACATGATGTGATGTGGAGGAGATTGAAGGACGTGGAGTGATGAAGATGTGATATGTAACTACCCTTCTGGTACGAACCTCGGAGGATGACCCAATATCTGTTTTCCTTTTTCTTTTAGTTGTATTGGGATTCTAGTCATACTTGTACTTTTTCTATTGGTTTTTTATTCTGGACCCTTTTTATTTTCAGCACTCTTTTATTACAACAGTTTACCTTGTGGTTGCATCATATTGTGTTATATTCTTTGTGGTTGCTTCTTGTTGTGTTCTTGGAATATGTGTCTGTACAGGTTTAAAAGGAAATTCCTTCCCGTTTAAGGGATATGCCTTTCTGGTGCATGTCGCCAGCCCCTGGCCTATGGAAGGTGGGATTGGGATAATCCCGACATGGGTCCCATGGGACAGGTCGGGACATTGATATTAATTGAAGATATTAAATTGATTAAAACCCTGTATTTTGTTTCAAAAATATAATAACATATTTTGGAAAAAAAATCCATGATAATCCTACAGATGTGGTGAGATAGCATCTTTTTAAAACAGAAGCTTTCAAAAGATCAATAAGTTTTTACATCTAATTTCAACATAAAAATAATTCCAATGACCTAAATTGTATTAATATATGTATAATTGTTATATTTTGACATTGATATCCAATCTAAAATATAGTTTTAAAATAATCATTATTTATATTAAAAGGTTGTTATTAAATAAATTCTAGTAATTTTTATTATAAAAAAAATTTAAGGATTCTCATAAATATCCCAAAAATTGACCACATGATAATTTTTACATTATGAAATGACAAATGATGTTTATTTTATTAATTAAAATTTCAATTAATTTATAAATTTAATTTTATTATTGTTCAAAAAATGAAAAAACTAATATCATTAAGAAAATATTATTTTTAAACATATTGTTAGGACCAATAGGGGCCTATATACTTTGAGGGGGGTGTGAATCAGGGTATGGATATTCTTTTTCAAAAATCATCCCGCCCTACTGGATCTTAGCATCTTTATTACAAGGGTCACTTTGTTTTCACTTGTGTATTTATTATGATCACTTACTTTCTTCTTTATCTGACGATGAGACATTAAATGCATTGTAGGGAAGTAAGAAGGCAGACACAAAGATTTTTACTTGGTTCACCCTCACTGGGCTACGTCCAAGGAGCATACACCGACAAGTTGTCGGTCGTACCAAATTTCCATATTATTAACTAGATGTTGATACAATGTTTGGGAATAGTAACTCTATCCCATGCTCACTGCCTTTACAAGGTTTAGGGTCAGCTCACTGCTTTCCCATGGGTCACTCCCTATTTATCTCTCTCTGGCTCACTACCGGTGGAGAGGATCACCTTCTTCCTCTTCATTTGCTCACTGCGTCGGAAAGGATCCAGTCATAGATTATAGACCTGTATGTCTATTCATTTGCATGAAAGAATGCATCCTCTATTGTATGTGGATGCCCTATTGAAGTTCATATTTCACCTGTAGATGAATATCTCTTTGCACTGAAGGTATCGGGCAAACTTCCAGCTTCCACGCAGCCCAAAAATCACCGCTGGACATAAACCTTACTTGGCGCGCAAGTCAATCTCGACACGAGAGTGTCAGCGTGCAAGTCACAAATGGTGTGCAATTATTCCTCAGACACTTGCGCAACACAAACTTCTTCAACCCAAATCCTGCGCGACTCACTTCCTTTTACGCCCAAACCAATATTGGTGCGCAACTAACACTTGGCGGGAAACATCCTACACTAGAGTGCAAGTCCCACTTGCGCAACACACCACCACTTGCGCGACCACCACACCTGCACAACGGGAGCTCTGAATCATAAAATTTTTGAACTTAGGTGATGAATGAAGAATGTTTTCCAGTATTTATAGGCATTTGGTCACCCCTGTGTGACGGCGCGTATGTCAAACCTCGACACAAGTCTTGGTGCGCAGGTCTCTTCCCCTGCAAGTCACTTGCGCGACCTAATTCCAAACTTGCGCGAACCTCTTTACATTTCCATATTTTCATCTTCTAATCTTGAAAAACCTTGGGCGCACAAGTTCTCAATCCTTCAAGGCATTGGCGCGCAAGTATCTTCACAACGCACAATTCATCTGCGTGACACCACCATTACTTGCGTGACACTTATCCCTTTGCCACATTTTGATTATCTGATCATGAAAAGCATATGGAGCACAAGTTTCCAAGCCTTCATGTACACGGCACCCAAGTACCTTTGCTAAAAACCAATTTTCTTCATTTGACGATTTTAGGCCCAAAAATTTGGCAATCACTGGAAAACGGTGCCACCTTGTATCTGTTCTTTTTGTATTGCCTCCAGATCATCCATTCATTTTGTCAACATTCTTGAGTCAAACATGGATCGTTGACCGCATATTTTGAATTCAGCATTCCATCATGAAATCCTCTTTGTCAACCAATTTTTATGTCATTGTTTTGCTTTGTCAACAATCACCACTCAGATGTCCACTTTGTCAACAAACCCAATCACCTAAAAAATGCTTCAAAGATACCTTGTGGGATTTTTTCCAAACAAATATAAATACATTTCCAAAAATTATAAATTTAGTTATCAATATTTTATTATTTATATGAATCCACTATGAATAATATTTGAAAATTAGTTATTACTATTAATATTATTATATTTAAATAATAGGTTATAATTTTCTTATTTAAGTAATAATAGCAATAATATGATATTTCCTAAGATTCAGCGTTCTCTATAACGCAAGCCTAGTTAGTGTTTTGTGTAACACAACCCTAGTTGTTTCCATGTGATATAAATATCTCACATATTTTAGTGAAATACATAAATGAAAATGAATTCATTTGAAAAAAATGTATGTAAAAACATTGGGTTATATAATTCTTTTTCACACACATTTGACAAGGGGGATTTGGTAAATTTTTCCCTATATACATTTTCTCCATTACACCACCCAGATTAACATCAATTCTACTCTTCTTATCTTTTGACCTATCATACCCATGAAATTCACCAGTCTCTAAATTGAAATAGAATAGACAACAAGAAATTTATTCATATTAGTCAAATTCTTGAATATATGAATTATTATACTAATTAGTCTTTATTCCACCAAATTAGTGGTGAGATTTAATTTAATGAGAGATAAAAAATCATTAAGTTAATCATGCAATTTTTTTGATGTTTTTTTAATATCCCCTAAAGGACTCATTATCAATTTTCATATGTCAAGAGAAATTCCCCATCAATTTTATGTTGGAGTGTTTGAGGGAAATATTTTTCAAAATACATTTTTATAAAATTCAACCCCCTCAATCACATTGATCCCCCCAAACATTGTTTTTTTAACAACATCCATCATTTATTATATTTTCATTCTGTATTATAAATACGTGAAAAAACATTCTATATCTCAATGAATTGAGGGACAAATAAGATCTTCTCAATGGAGTTGATCCATTATTTTTTATTATAGAATCCATAGATCTACTCAAAGTTACTATACTTTGAACCCTAAAGGACTCAATTTTATCTCTTTATTTCATGGGGATTTTGGTGTTCCTCCTGAATCAAGTATTAGTAAAAAGTTTGTGTTAATTGAGAAACTATTTTAATGATGTTCGTAACTACTATTCTCATCTAGTTGGGAACATCATTTGGGTTTTCATCACATGTAAGAACATAGTTTTTCGATTAATGTATGGATATATTATATTTTTATTACCTCCATATATTTGGCCTAATATCTATTCATGATGAAATCATGTATGTATCGATACTATTTTTGTATTTTTAAAATCCCTAAGATTTAATTTTTGATAAGAACAGCTCGGCTGTATAGTTAGGAGAAACCATGCAAGGCCATGAGAGTGGGGTGAAGGATGTCACATTGTTTGATGATATCATATGAACAGTAGTGAACACCCATATAAGAGCACCTGTAGTTTTTAAAATAATGTGGAACGTTTTTTTTGATAGTTTCCCAAACTATGAACATGAAACCATGTGGGGAATCCCTATTCATAGAGAAGGGATCACAACTAGTGCTTGGTTTGGCCAACCGTGTGACCCAATTAAAATTTGGGAAATGAATATTTTATCCACGTTGGATTGTATTTTTAACACCAATTCTTCTTTTCCCTCATGAAGATGTCCTTGAAGAAGGGAAGCACCTTTATAATCCTAAATTTTGCATATGAGTAACTCGTTAATTTGGACTCAGAACCAAAAACCCTCTATCCCATGGATCCATGACTATATATTCATCCTTACTCATGTTCCATTATTCATTTTCATTGGTATTGGTTGTGTTATTTTGGAGTGAGGTAATATATACAATTTCTAGGATTTTCATTTTTTCTTAGTTTTTCTTCCGATCTAGACCAAAGCATACATCAGTACATGATGAGGGATCACTATAGATCTAGGGTTGGTGTTCAATACCTTTCCCATGGGGTTTGAAATTTCATACTCATAGTTTTTAATTTTTCAAAGTCCATACATTCCAGTGGTGACCCTTTAATAAATTAAATCACTGAATTAGATTAATTTGAGCCTATATTTGATTCTCGCTAGTAGCATCGACATTTTGGGTGGTTTTTTACCCGGCCTAGGAATCCCATGGGGTGTGCCTATACATCTTTCCGTTGGATATTCAATCATTGGGGTGCATGCGAGATCTTTTAGTTTGAGGGAACCCTTTTGAAACTAAATAATAATTTAATTGAGATGTTAATAGAGAGATGATGACTCCATTTAATGTGATTAAATGATGTGAATTGTTTTAATGTTGAAAATATAAATAGATATATAAATATGAATAACTCATGGTATATGAATTATAATTAAATGATTAATTGAAATTTATTTATTATACCTTTGATCCAGATTCCAAAGATTCTATTCATGTTTTTACCCTGGATCTTCTTTAAGAAAGTAGATTCCATGGACTTGTCTTCTCATTGGGTCATGATTATAGAGGATACCTCAATCCTTGTAACCCTTGAATAAGAATATTTTGCACTCTTGTTGTACTTTCCCTATATAAATTCTCCAACGACAACAACTAAAACATTACCTAGTTCACATTGAGATAATTCTGGAACTCAACATGGATTCCATGGTCCTATATACCTTTTTTATATCCCTTTTTGGTCTAACACATTACATTAAATTGTTATTCCATTTTGGATAACTCATATTATAAACCATGTCCAGGATGAATGTTGTTTTGTTGAATATTATTGTGTGTTTGTGATAATTATTTACACAAGCTAACATGGATAGGTTGTTGTTGAATTTTTGTGTGTTTTAATGATAGGCCATGTATGGGTATCAGATAATATTGTTGAGATAGTACATTAAAACCTTTTATTTATATTATATAGATTCCATTGTTTATAGGAGTTGAATAATTTTTTTCGGGGGCCATTCTTGGCTGGACGAAATCACATATGCTTTGTGAACTATACTTTTAGTGATTTTATTATTTTTATATATTCCAAAATACATTTGTTTATATCACATAGACTGGATTTTTTATAATTAATGTTGGTGGTATCCTACTAAGTGTCAACAAACACCCTATTTCTGCCACCATTGGGTACCCATATTGACTTCATCGACTCATTAAGGGACTAGGGAATACACCCGTTGTACAATTCTTGAGTTGTTTGCTTCTTAGGAGAAGGGGATATATTGATAGATCTTGGATAATGATGCTATATGTAGATAGTCATTTTTTTAATTTTGGTATTTTTATACATGAATTGTACATGGTTCTTGGATAAATTTTTTCATTCTTTTTAGAAAAATTAAATGAAATATAATATTCTATATGACATTGCCTTTATCATTGTTTGTTAATTATAATGTTATGAGGTTTATCTCTTATTTCATAATTTATTGTCTTTTTATATTGATCTATATGATTTCTACCACTATTTTAATCTCTCTTATAAGGTAATAGTCTCCAAAAAATTACACCCATGTTCCTTACTTTTAGTTATAAGACTTTGGTGAAAGGATATCCATACTCGAGGCTATGTTACCAACCATCTCGAGGAACTATTTAATAGAACTCAAGTTGGGAAGTTAAAAAGTGGTATAATATAATTTTATTTTCCAGTTGCATTATTATATAGATAGAATATATGGAAAATAGAGAGGGATTGGAATTTGGATATGAGTTGTTCCTTGGAGTAGATAACCCATATATTTGAAAAATAAAAAATTCTTATAATGTAAAATATTTTACATTATTGTTCATCTTATAGTTTATTTGATGCCACTGTTGGTAGATGCACTGGAATTATGATGTCACTATTTCTATTATTGAGGATTTTATTTCCTCATGGCCCGATGTGATTAGGTGTTTCCATCTTTTTATAAATTTTAGTCATATATCTAGAATCACATTCCCTGCATTATTCCATGCCATTAAATTCAAATATCATGATTTTAGGACACTATGGATTGTTCATTGTTTGATATTATTATGTTCTGGTAGCTTTTTATGTAGTGGTTTGTGAAACAATGTTGATATATTGAGTTACATCCATAACCAAAATTTCATTTTTCTACTTAAGATATATCATTCACCTTATGATGCCAACTATGGTATGTTGAGGCATGGGAACATGGTATAATATGTGATAGGTGGACACCATAGTTAATATCATGAGGTGTATGATCCATTGTGTATTATAAATTTATACCAATTTAGTTTAACTAGATAATGAAAAATTTGATATATGTATGAATTAAAAGGGAAGTAGAATTTTTGAATGAGATAACTTTGCATGGACCTAACTTTCCAATGGGCTATAGGTAGAGTCTTTTAAGATGTTTATAGATACTTCATTTTACCAGGACCTTGATTTAGTAGTAGGAAGAGGGGTGTGTCTTGTTTATAGTATGTTTTTACCTATTTAATTCTTTTACCAATGATCATTGGGTTATCTATATTTTATGAAGAATTGGTTTTGAATTGAAGAGATTTTCCACCATGATGACCTCCAGTTGTATGCAACGAGGTTAGTGCAAACCGTGCTCCACACGCAGTGTGCCATGGGCATGCAATAGATCATCCTATAGTAATAGTTGAGTAACAAGTTTTTGTACTTGTTTTAGGTGATATGGAAAATATCCACTATGGGTTCCTATGTTATATGTATACATTTTAGGGTACACTACAACCTAACTTTCCTATAGAAGAGATAGCACGTGATTACTATAAGAATAATCATTCCATGTTTTAGGGGATGGGGTACACAGGATACAAATCTGTGGGTAGAAAATATTTTTTGATATTTTATCATATGGAGACACATCCTAAGAGGAGATTCATGTTTTTCCAGACATTCTTCTGGGAGTCGAAAAGAAGTGGTTGGATGATTTGAACTCAGATGATGAACAATTATATATTGGTAGGAGGTATTTCAAATCTATGTTTTATGATTAAATGTTTCCATAGTCTATGAAATAAAAAAGGATCACTGAGTTTATGTGCATGGAGTAGGGTGTGATGACTATTTAATAATATTAATCACATTATATATAGATTAAACATTTTATGATGATATAAATTGTTGATGAGGTATAGTGGCATACACACATTAAAGTAGATCTCACACGTTTCATTCAATCACATGTTAGTGTGTTTATGTTGAAATTATTTACTAATATTGTGAAGCATGAACTGAATAATGAGTCGAATATGGGGGTTGATGGGGATTCAATGTAGGGACAATTATCCTCTTGAACTAGTGGTTTAGTTTCCTCAACCACAAATCTCTGTTTTGTGGCCTCTCATGAGGTGAGTACCATCCACGATATGAGAGTTGGTAGTGGTTTTGTATATCACTAGTGTGGGAGACTTGGAAATATATGTAATCAGTGTGAATGTGTCCCATTAAAGTGTTAATAATATGGAACTATGTTACACATAAAAAATTTATTTGGTATCTTATCTGCAGTAGTAATTTGAAGGGGATCAAATATGACTCTAGGATCAATAAAGGGTTTCACCGCTCCATTATAGGTTGGAAAATGGGGCAGTACTGGTCAATCACGTTGAGTATGTAGGTGTGGATATGGCATATATGAACCTGTTATACCTAGAGAGTATTGAAGGCCTTCTCCGAGTAGTGATTTTTCTTCAAATGGTCTTCATTCGGGCTAGGTATTATTTTATGTCCTGCACCGTGGTGCAGAGTGTATGTCCATCTAAGGTGAGAAGTACTATCTCAGTACCCTCTATGCTAGTATATAGTCATTATTTGTATAGATGCATCCCATATTTTCATATGTGAACATTTTTTTATTTCTACGGGCTTATTCTTCAATTTTCTAGTGGCGTTATGACGATGGATACTTTTTTGGGGATCTGAATTATTGGTGTACACTAGTTCAGGGAGTCCCCACTTGATATTTGTGGGATTCACTTAATATAGGATATTTTTTCCTCAATATGATTTGGTTTTATGTCCTAATTAAGATAGATTTGATTTTTTCATATCGATTCCATGTTAATTTCTATCACTATTGGATGAACATTACATCACAAGAGGGTGGATATTTTATTCACATTGTAGAATGGGATGTCCAGGCAATCTGGGAAACACCATAGCATCATGGGATGGGTGGGATGAAATCCTAGATATCTAGTTTATATATAAATTATATGTTATCATTTTTGGTAGATTTTCTTCTAGTAGTTGACCATTTATGGAATTTTATCAAGATAAATTTTCATTTTTTTCCTCTAGGGAGAGTGGTGGTGTTCTCAATCAAGATATTTTAAGAAGCACCATCGGTATCCATTGCTCCTTACGATGTGGCTATGACGGGGTTGCAGGAGGTCATGATATAGATAACGGACATGCATTAAAAGGGGTTTATATAGACCGATACATCTACGTGGTGTATGTCTATCTATTTTTTTAAATGGGTGGACAGTACCCTCTAGAAATATATGGACTACCAAAAATTGACCATGTTGATAGTTAAGAACTAATATCCATTACCGTGGATATAGAACTTATATGGTTAGGTATGTGGAGATTATGTATTCTTGAAGATTGATTTTAGGTATCAATGTTGTCATGTTTGTGTTCAACAAATAATCATACCTCATATAACTTTTTGTAATAGGTATGGTCTATATGTGTATATGGTTATGTCATTGGGCCTCACAAAATGTACCGCCTGTTTTTATGGAATTGGTGAAGTAAGTTTACAGGCCTTATATAACTGTGTTTTTTGGTGGTATTCATTGATGATATCTTGGTGTATACTCAAAATCCACAAGACCATTCCAAAAATCCTAAGACCATTCTGTATATATTGATAGAGTTTTAGTTGTATGTTATGCTCGCAATGATACACATTTAGATATATATTATTAACATAAATTTTCATATTTTTTTAGAGATAGATGTATCAGTTTACATTGATAAGGTCATATATGTTTCTTCAGGGAGTATCCAATGAATTTCATTGATATATTAATTTTTTTGGGGATTGTTGGAAATTACAGGTATTTAATGTATAATTTCATTCACATAGAAGAACCTATTATATTAATAAACAATAAGGGTGTGTAGTTTATATTTATAAATACAGTCATGATAGCCTTTCATGAATAGCAAAGGGGGATGAATTTATAAAAGGTCCAAATTTAGATAGATCTAGGAAAAAGTTATATAGTGTATTTTGATGCATCATGTCTGGGGATAGGAGTTGTTGTGATGATGGAACATAGATTTGTGGAATACATGTCTCTCAAATTAAGGACACTGGAGTGGAAAGATATGATGTATGATATCAAGTTATGTACTTTTGTACATGCCTTGCGATGTTGGAGGCATTCTTTACTCAGATGTCATTTATATCATTAACACATACAAAAAAATCCTCAAGTATATATTTAAAGATAAATATATGAATTTGATGAAATAAATACTATTTGATTATTTATAGTCTTTTGAATTTGATCTTGCATATATGCATGGAAAGGTTAATGATTTTTTATGATCTATGTAAGAGGACATAGATTCATGCAGTTTAGGAGGCAAATTGTGAGTGGTAGCTTATGGAATTGTCATATGATATGCACTTTGAGGTTTAGGATGGTCATGGGATGTAATTTCTCTCATATTTAGCTATGAATTATACAATTTTGTATAGTGTAAAAAATAGATAGTACTTTGATTCAAAGGGCGTAGTCCAATGATAGAGTGTGGTAAACGAGGACCTAAATCCTTGTTGGATTAGTAGTAAGGAAGAGATCCTACATATTCAATGTCACATATGGTCTCTAGTAGAAATATTCTATGATATGATGTTGTAATTTCAGGAATTATATTGGGAAGTGCCTCTTATGGTTACCAAGATGTATTATGATTTATGTATCTGGTATTGGTTGTCAGGGATGAAATGTGAGGGAGATGGTTTTTTACATGGTATTCCATCTACTAACAGATGAAGGAGGAAAATTAGTGAACAAATTCGAGTTAAAAGTAAAAACCCATTCTAGATTGGATATTAGATGATCTCAAACTGAATTTCATAGTTGATTTACCAAGGTCATCTTATGCCAGTGATTCAGTTTTTGGATGTTTTTAATAGGATCATGAAGTTTGGATAATTAAAGATATTCTGGGGGACCTAATAAGTGAATTATCATTTGAGGATATATATCCATCGGATATTAAATAATTATGTGTTTCATTTGGTAGTTGTATAAGAAAGGTATTCCCAGACAATGTCTTGTTTCTGTAAGAGTTTGTATAGGGATTTGGTTATAGAGGTTATTCTAATAATATCACACCGCACATAGACTAATTTCCAGAATAAGAACATGATTGATGTTATTGAGAAAAGTCATATATAATTAATCCTAGATTTTTGGGGGCCATAAAAAGGAATACACTCCTAGTTGATTTTTCCTACAATAATAGTTTTCACCTGATGATAAAGATGGATCCTTATGATAATTTGTATGGTTGGCCATTCCAATCACCGTTGTTATAGTTAGAGGTGGAAGATTCATATATAATCGGACCAAATCTCATAGAGGAGGCTTCATAAATTTTCTATTTAATGAAAATTTTTATTGGTACTAGATAGTCTTAACTAAAATCTTACACCAATCAACATCAGTGAAATATATTGTTTGAGGTTTGGGATCGAGTGTTTTTATTTATCTCAACTAGGATGGGACACGTGCGTAATAGGGTACATGTAATGATTTAACATAGAGATGTTGGGATGTTTGGGTTTTTTGAAATATTCAAGACATCAGGATACTTGTTGTAGATTCCCCATAGTTATCGATCTATAAATGATGAATTCCATCTATCTTAGCTTCATTGTTATCAGTAAGACCAATCTAACATTTTTTTGGGAAGATTAGATGGGGATGTAGGTATATGAATCCTTCGAGGAGTATCCAGTTCATATATTTTACACGAGGGTGATATTTATCCATGGTTGTTTAGTTCCCCTAGAATGGAATCTATGGAATCATAACCATTAATAGGATGATACATGGGAGTATGCATGAAATGTACCTAATTATTGGGCACAATTATTCAAAGAAAATTCAGGGAAACTCTTGGAAGAGAAATTTAGGAAATAATTTCTTAATGGGGGAAGATTTGATGATTTCAACACCATCTATAAAATCATCATGAAAATCATTTCCATCAGACTCTCTTCTATCACAAAAAAAATAGTTTCCAGGAATCAGTTTGGATTTATCAAAGGTAGATCCATCCAAAATTGCATTTGTCCTACTTCAGAATTATTTAACATATTAAATAAAAGAAATAGTTGCGGTAATATATCACTTCAAACATGACATTAAAAAAGGATTTTGATACCATGGATTGTAGTTTTATTTTTAAGGTGCTTAAATCTTTTGGTTTTAGTGAGGATTTTATCACTACTATCCAAACATTATTCAATTCGGCCTACATCTTCATTCTTGTTAATGGTTCTCCCAGGGGGTATTTCAAATGTACTAAAGTTTTTATACAGTGGGGCACTCTTTCTTCCATCCTTTTCTCCATTGTGGATGACTCTCCTAGCCGACTCCTCAGTTTTCTGGTTAATCAAAACAAACTCAAACTTATCCATATTTTGCAAAATCTAAATTCTCATACTCACTAGTTGTATGCATATAATATCATTCTATTTCTTCAAGGTGATAATAGAAATATTTTCACCCTAAAAAATTCCCTTGTGCACTATGAGGAAATATCAGGTCAAATGATTAGTTGGAAAAAATATTCAATTTACTTTGGAACAAATTTCCTCTAAAATAGAAAATGTTGTATTATAAATGAATTAGGTATAAAATAGGGTTATCAAACTTTTAATTACATGGTTGTCCTCATCTTTTGGGGAAGACCCATATATTGTCACTTCCTTGAAATTTCTAATCATGTTACAAACCAACATTCCACTTTGAAAGGAAAATCAACCTCTATGGAGGGTACACTCTACCTTTTTATATATACTATTGTCTATATAATGGTTTATTCAATGATGGTTTACAATTTGGATTATAGTATTATTACATACATGAACACCTCAATCAAAAAATTTCTTTGGACTGGTAGCATGGTGGAGCAAAAACATGTCACCATTTCCTAGTCTAAATGTTGTCATCCAATTGAGAGAGAAGGTATCAACATAAAAAATATTAATCCTTTTAATTAGGCTTTGCATTCTAGGATAACTTGGATCTTATTCTATAATAACTCTGATTCTATCAACATACATAAAAATGGATTTATTTAGAAACATAATAAAGGTAACTCTACCTTTCTTGGCTCCAATATCTGGCCATCTATAAAGTATTCCTTCTCTTCCATTATGAATAATTATAGGTGGATGGTCTCCAAAAACTCCACCATGAACTTCTGGTTAGATTAAAGGGCTGACAGTCCATTAATTTCTAGGGTGGCCCTTGACCAGAGCCCTGGAGCCACCATCCTCTATATTAGAGATTTTCTTAATGATCGTAATGACCCTCTTCCTAATAACATTATGAATTTCATTAACACCTCACCTCTTCTCAAACACTGAAGATTTCTTAGTTATGGAACCTTCACAAATTGGTATGCTGGATTATATTAACTATTACAACCATTTTTTTGTAAATCTAAAATTCAATTTGGGTGGTCAAAACTTTTTGATAAAACTTGGATAAAACGCTCAAGATTTACTCTTATATACTGACTTTGTCATAACAGAATTCCCACTGATGCCCTTCTGCAATCATCTGGTTTTTAACTCTGTTCTGAATGCAGCCTCTACAATCGACATAGAGAAGATGTTAATCATCTATTTCATTCTTGTGCCACTAATTTTTCTCTTTGGAATTATATTTTTGACAATTTTGATTGTAGATGGTGGATGAATGACTCTATCAATACTCAATTACAGAGATGTGCAAATCTGAATAGTTCTAAAAAAATTAGAAACATATTATTTGTTGATGTCTCTGAGCTTTATCACGTGATATGGTATGATAGAAATGCTATTATTCATAATAATTGCTCATCCAATCTTAATAAAGGAAAAAATTGGATTCTTATTACCATTCACGAAGCTACATCGATCCAAAAGGGTCACTGCAACAACATCGAGAAAGACATTTGCATCCTTTGACATTTATGTATTACTGGTAACTATTTCCATCATCAACATACTATTGAGGTCTTCTGGCATCCCCCTCTTCCAATATGGATTAAGGTTAATGTGGATGGTGAATCCAAAGGAAATCCTAGTCTTGTGGGTTGTGGTTCCATCTTCAGGAGTCATAATGGTCTGATCGTTGGTCGCTTATATGGTAGTTGTGGCGTAGATCCCTCTCTGGCAGAAAAAATGATGGGTATGATTAGTGCCATCTATTTTGGCAAAAAACATGGACAGAACAACCTCTGGATTGAGAGTGATTAAACCACTCATGTGAAATCCATTTGGAATGGTGTGATACATCTTGTGTCGCCAATCACCACCCATTGGATGGACTGCAACAGTGCTCTTTATGACATCAACTACATCATCACTCATATTTATCGTAATGCTAACATGGTTGTTGATGGTCTTGTAAACAAGGGAGTAAATCAAGACATCACCTGACTTGATGAACATCCTGATAACCTTATTCTGTTTCATAATAAAGATTGTAATATGTTTCCATCTTTTAGATTTTTGTAACTCATCAAATTTATATTTATTGTTTCTTGGTTTTCTAGAGAGGCACCATCTTATAAAAAAATGTGTGCCTAATGAGATCATGGATGTATCAGGTGTGTATTTGGTTCCTAGATCATAAATTTTTGAGATGGACAACTGGGATGCATGGTTTGGAGAAATTGTGTGACCATTGTTGCATGGTTTAAAAAATATTGTGTGGGTTGGACAGTGGGATGATAGATGTCATAAAATTGAGGAATCCATGATGCGAGGGGAATATACTGATATAAAGTGCCTATAGTTTTTAGAATATCATGGATCAATGTTTTCTTATAGTTTTATAAACTATTCATATAAAATTGTGTGGGGTCTAACTTTTTATATATAAGGGAAAATAGTCGGTGCACAATTTGGCCAACCAAGTAGAAAATCCATGCAAGTGA
Organism: Viscum album; assembly: GCA_963277665.1. Classification (NCBI taxonomy): domain Eukaryota; kingdom Viridiplantae; phylum Streptophyta; class Magnoliopsida; order Santalales; family Viscaceae; genus Viscum; species Viscum album. The sequence goes on from OY728163.1 coordinate 1,435,581,486, forward strand.
TTTAAAATTTAATAAATGAATATTTTACTCTTGTGGATTTAAATTTTCGATACCGCTTCTCCTTTTTCATCTGGAAATTATGCTTGAGGCATGAAAATATTCTTTAGTAGCTTGATGTTAGGCTTGGATTGAAATCATTCTTCCAAAATAGGATTTGAACGTCTTGAGTCTAATTGGATCAACACTGGTATGTTTTTCATTCATATTATGTTGTTCTTAATTTCTATTAGGATTAACAACGATATTTTGGTGTGAGGTAATATACCCTATTTCACATCTTTTCACCTGTTCAACACATATCATCCAATGTTTACCAAATCAAGGTTCTATACTAGATAAGGGTTCTAATAAGGACTTGTGGTTGGTGGTTTATACCTTTCTCCTATGTATTGGTCTTTTTTAAGATTCATTGTCATTATGATGCGCACTTGACTTTAAGAAAGACCCCCATTAATTAAAAACAGATTTAATTGGATAAATTGGAACCTATTAGGGTTTCCAACGAGTTCCTTGAAGATTATTGGAGGTTGTCACCCCAAAATAGGCACCCAAGGGGTGTGCCATTGCATCTACCCTTTTTTATGCCACGAGTGAGGATTTTGTGAGATTTACTAGTTAAATGTAGACCTTATTCAAATTAAATGAGAATTTAATTCAAATATTAGCTGAGTGTTGATGCCTCCACGACATGTGATGAAATTTTGTAAATATTTTTAACTATTTAAATTCGAATTGAAATATATGTTTGATGAATTCAATGAATGAGAATGAGAATGAAATTATTAATTTAAATGGTGTTGGATTCTTTTGTTGGTATACCTTGGATCCTGATTCCATATATTCCTTTGACATTTCTCCCTTCTATAATTTTAATAGTAATGGAATAATTGGACATTCTTTCTCATTTGGTCTTGATTAAATAATATGTCATGGTCTTGAATACCATATAGATCCATATTACTTGGACTCACATTAGACATGGTCTTATGACATGCTAATAGAAATCGAACAAGGTAAATACTGAGTTTCCATCATGATCCTCTAATGACTCAACATGGAATACTTGGAATTTTATACCTCATATCAAGACCATCATGGTATGACACATTGTATTACATGGTGTGTCTATTCTGAATGTATATAATTTTAGTGTGTGTCCATAGTGGATATTTTTTAACTGGATTATATATCCTGGTTATGGTTGTTAGTTAAACTTGATTACAAAACATGGTTGTATTTTACTTCTTGAATGTTTTGTATATATTCCTAGAATAAGTATCAGATCATAATTGTTAGAAGGTATAGAATCATATATTTATGTTATACATACTTCCTTCTTTAGGGGTTCATGACTATTGTTTGTAGGGAGCTATGTTTAGCTGTACTATAATGTGTATTGGGCGGGACAAAAAATTTCAGTAAATGTATACATGTGATATATTGAGAATTACTTTTTTTACATTACATACACTGTATTTTTTATAGACTTTATTTGTGGTGTCATACTGAGTGTCATCTCACACCCTATTCCGGACATTTTTTGGTACCCTGATACACTTCATGGATTCATTTATGGACTAGGGATATTACCCATTGTAAGATTCATGACTTGTTTTCTGCAATGGAGTAAAATAACAGAAGACTGAACTAGGATCATGATGCTATCTGGATATATACATTTTTGTTATTTTTGTTATTTTGATAGATGTATTATATTATATGCTTCTATGCCTATTTCAATTAATTTAGTATACATAAAATGACACATCATTTTGTATATGGGATAGAATTGTAATTTTTTATTTGTTACAATCTTCGAATGATTATCTGTTGTACATATATATATATTTCCCCACTATTAATCTATATGATTACTATTATTTTTCTAAACAATTTCATGAGGGTATAGACTCCCAACAGACACACTGTATTCCCTTACTACTAGTCAGAAACCTCTCACATAAGGGGAGGTTCGTTTGAGGGCATGTTACCCCCATCTGGGGGCACTATTTAGTGGCCTGTTGGTTGGGGTGTTATATCACATAAACTATCATATTGGTATTTGACTTCATTTTTCATATTTAAAAATATTTAGTAAAAAATAAATGGAAAAATTAGGGATAAATATTTTAAATATATGAATAACATAAGCATGAAACCATTAACATTAAGTATTTAACTCATAAATTACATATTTTCCTTATTCTATGAATTTCAAGGTTTTAATCTATGTTATCCATGATCTATTTCCTAATATAAAATCTTACACAACTTTTTTCTTGTTATAATGGTTCGTAAAGAGAAGGTAAATTTAACAAATTATATATTTCAGGAGTGTCAAATATAGTGAATATAATGGCCAATTACCATGCTCTACAATATGATCATGTACACCTCCATGCCAACTTTTCAGTGTTTTTACCCATAGGTATAACATTTTTAGAGCAACATCCACTCGCAATATCTTCACTGGACTCAATTTTTTTAAATAACTTACTATACGTAATACCAAAATATAGGTATATTTTCCAAGGTTTTGTATTTGATCTATGTATTTTACTATAGAATGACATTAATAATCCCCCACGATAAAACGACATTCCATGATACCAACCATATCAACACATATCTTTAATACACTGAATTTCATGTTTTTTAGACAAAATTATCATAATTCATCCCTAGAAGAGAATCCATCCTCATGACATTGGGAAATTAGGTATATGTCATGATAACATAAAATATATGTGGAAAATCATTACTTAGAAACTTAAAAATAACACCGTATGTTCCCTAATAATTCTAAACATGAATGGGATAATCTAGGGGTGTACATAAGAAAGGGGTTAGGTATAATGTCCTAGAATGGAGTAATCAAAGAATAAAATGATGAAACTAATTCATATGATTCAATATGAATACAAAAAAGTCATATAATGGGTTAGAATTAGAAACACGAACATTATATAATGATATACTTTTATAATAAGAATTTGATATATGAATATGGGAACAACATAAAACATGAAATATGCATAAGACAATGTGAACTACCAAGACAACATTCCAAGGGAGAAATAGTCCAATTATAGATTAGGTTCAATACCTGCTCCAATACATAATATATCAGGAGACAAACATAATACCCAATTCAGGATAGGGGTTTATACATTCAATCTCACCCCTCATATTCAAAGCATTTACATTCATAAGTGTAACACATACATCATAAATTAGAAGGATATATTTAGTAAATTTTAACCCAATGATTATGAAATACAGGTTACATAAAAATAATTGCATAATAATTGAAGGATAGTTTCATCTAGGTTAATACCATTGAGTTAGAATTTAAAAAGGTATTCCCTAAATTTTGTTTTGTCATTGAAAATTTCAATATATTTCCAGTTTCATAACATTTATAAATAATTATTTTTTTAAGGGGGGAATAAGAGTAATAGGGGGTTCTAATCACATGGTTTTCATAAGGTAATTTTAAGAAATGAGAAAAAACATATCCCAACACGAACATGTGGAAATAAAATGAAAAGAAAAATAATTATGTGCTCGAATAAAGGGGGGAATGAGAGAATCAGTTACCCTAAGAGGGAATTTCACATGAATGGGAGGAGATTCTTATGAGCTTGGGGAACCACAGTGGTGACCTAGATAGGTACTGTAACACCCCAAGATTTCATAGTGTGTTATTTCTTCAAAATAATTCAATAACTTGCACTACACGCAACACCGAGTTCAATCACACCATGATTTACAAAAAAAAGCCATTCAAAAGAGGTTATGAATAGTATTAACTAAATTTTAAACTTTATATAATCCTTATAATTTTAGAATCCATATTATGAGTTTCTTAGACATAATGCAAGAACAGATTCATTTTCAGTATTGTACTTTTATCAACTTTTAATAGTGAAACATTTATAAATACAATATTTTAAACTTTTTGACTAAATGAGGACATCAAAAAATTTAAAATGAAACATCCCAAGCTTCAACGGTACGCTTTCCTTTGAATAATACAGTAGCATGTGTTGTACGCAACTTCGAGTTCTAACACACCACAACCAATCAAACTAGCCGTTATGAATAGTAATACCTATCTTTTAAAATTTTAGAAATTTTATCTCTCAAAATGGACTTCATTTTTGGATTCGTAGTATCGAATTTAGCCCAAGGTGAAATTTTAGTAATTTTCGGATAACTTTCATATTTTGATGAATAGTGAAAATTACTAAATTTTAATTAAAAACAACTTTTTTAATCAAAATAATTAATAGTGATAAATTATGAATTTGAGTGGTTTTAAAGTATATTTAGAATATATTTTTAATATTTAATATAATGTTGGTCATTGGACATAATTTTACAATTAAACCGAACATAAACAAGTGTCAATCTTTTGATAGTTATTATCTCTTAAAAACACGCTTTTTGTTTTGACAGCGAGAATTAATTTTAAATTAATTTCTGCCACTTATGTGTTTTGAATATATAAAAATAGATTCCAAATTTGGAATCAGGATGTTCAAATTGTGTAAATAGGTAACTTTTATTTTTAGACATTTTGAATAATTACTGCGGTAAATATTTTATTTACCATGGTTAAGGGTAAATCCGGTAAATAAGGGTTAAAAAATAATATTATAATAATACTAAATTACCCTAAAACATGTCCTAGCACTATGGGTTGATACATGTTCGACCATAGGAATATTTTTGTCGATTTGGGGACCCCATGGTGCCACTTGTAGGTGATAGGGACACTTTATTTTAATTAAGTTAAAATGAATACAAAAATGACACAAACATATATCTTTTAGAGAAACAATTTTTATATAGGGTTATTTAGGTTTTATTTTAGACTTTAAATATTAATTAGAAATATAAAAAGCTTTCCTACATGATGATATTTTATTTTCAATTTTTAGAGATTAAATAATTTAATTTATTTATGACACAATGATGATACAGTAATTATCATAATAGTGAAAAATTAAAATAATTGATATTATAAATACCAAAATAAATATAATATGAAACTTTTAATGAGTTAAACTAATTTTCTAGGATAATATGAAATATTAGAATTTATTTAATTGACTTTGTTCTACGTAATCAATCTGTTATGAGTTTCCCAAAAATCAACTATTGAATAGTGTCAAAATTGACATAAAAGAGTTCTTAAAAAAATATTATATTATTAATTGATATTAAATTCCTAAAAATCTAAGGTTCGGACAAGAGACTTATATCATGATAGGTTAATCATTAATGGACCACGTGGGAGTCTCTTTGATGTATATAGTATGTTTATTAACCATATTATATAAAAATACAAAGAGACATTGTAAAAGCGAAACTAATTAACTTCGAGTTAATACTTAATGATAAGGTTAATATAAGTACCCAAACCTGTCTAAATTCTATTGGTTGAGTTGTTATCGACATATCCCCACCTTTAAATTTAAATAATCAACTTTGGAGCCATTAGAAACCGAATATGAATTTATTATAAATTAATATTTCTAGCTTTTCCAAAGGTGGCCCTCACCCCTCTTATAAAAGGGCACTCCTCCTCCTCATTTCTTCACACCTTCAAAGCCTTTTAGTTAGGCAAAACTCTGCCCCAATACTCTCCCAACATCCCTCACTACAACCTAGGGGCCTTAGTTTGATTAGAAAGCCAACTTAAGGATCCATTTTGATCAAATCAAAAGGAAGAACCCGAAGAAGAGGTAATGATTTCACCACCCTTTTCCAAGTTTATTTCTTCTTCCACTTCTTCTTCCTTTGTTGTTACCATTCTAAAATAATAACTCCAGTATCATATATATACTGTGATGTTATTATAAATATGGTACAACCATATTCAGTATTCTATCCACCCTTTGAATAACATGTCTCCATACGTGCGTACGTACGACTTACCGTCTCCACATCGTGGTGTAATTGTTATTCAATATAATATTATTTGGATGGGTATAATAATGATGTGTAACTCATGTAAATAATAAATATAACATGTTAATGATTCAGTATATATGATATAACATCCATTTATATATAATTTTAATATCAAAAGAATGATATTGTTGCTCCTGCGTACGTACGAACTACCGTCTCCACGAATGCGATGAGATTCATTCTCCATTGTATCCATTCAAGTATATTTATCATTTGATGATTTAAAAAATCATGTTTAAGGACTTGATATCATTCTGGATATGAATAATATACAACCTATCTTTTATAAACATGTCTTACGTAACAAAACATATAAAATAAAACAAGTAAGTTAACACCCGAAACAACGATAATACTAAGATATTATTATCAAATCAATAATAAAAGATCATATATGATATCATATTAATGTATATGATTCCTGTATAATTTAATAACAATTATTTCACAATTATACAGGAGGTTAACCTACCCCAACCAAGGAAAAGTACAAGGTAAGGGATTTTCCTATCTCACTTTCAATTCCGTGAGATTTCGATTATTCGCCACTAAATTATTGAATGTGGTGTATTGTGTACTGCCATTTGATATATATTATCATGAATATCTTTATATTCATGTTATTATGTAAATCATTTTGTGGTTATTAAATTTTGTTCATACGACTCAGTTGATTAACGCGGTAAGGGGTTTTCAACTCACTCCTTATTCCCGTGAGATTCATGCCATATTGCCACCATCACCTTTTGTGTGGTGTATGTACTGCCCATAATTATATTCTTTGTGTAATATACTCTAATTTATGTTTATTTACATATTCATTGTATGATACCTCTTTCATGGGTTGTATGTTTCATAAGTTACCAAATTGGTAAGGGTTATTTCACAATCTCTTCATTATCCGAGGTTGTTTATATTTAATAATCTACTGGGATCTCTTTATCATCCACATTCATGTTTTCTTAAAAATGTATTTCAAAACATTTTTATTATTTACAAGAATATGGGTTAAAGTAATTTATACCCTTGTTTTACTTTTTATAAGAGGAATCTTTCCGTCGTTTTCAAAACAATGCCTTTTTTAACCTTTTCGACAGAATTAAGGTAAGAATGTTTTTTTTAACTTATACGGCGGGTGCGGTTATTTTCCTCCATTATAAAATATTCAAAGCTTTCCTTACGAGCTTATAAGAATATTTTCAAGAAAATGTTTTATTTTATATGGCTCTTAAATGATTTCAAAAATAGAAAGAGATATTTCTCTAAAAAGAGTTTTGATTTCATCTATGTCAACATCCTTTGATGGATTTTACGCTTATATGAAGTTGATTTATTATGATACAAAACTTATATATTGTATTGAAGGTTTTGTGATATGTTTTACTGTGGATGTGCTATTTTTATACCATTCATGGTTTATGGTGAAAGTATTGACATTTCGTATGCTAGTTTTAATACGAATGTTTATGTTATGTTTAAACCTTTTCATATGGGAATGCATTGGACTTAATATGTGACAGGTGGAGCCAGCTATAGCTCCTCGATGCATCGATAGGTCTCATGAGACAAACTAGTGTCTTGGCACAAGGCCTTGACAAAATCTTATTTGTAGTCTTGGCACGAGGCCTTGGCTATGTGGTTATGATAGTCTGACATTATGCATTCCAACATTATGAAAGTGGTTAGTGATTTTGAATGTGATTATTCGATTAGTAGAATATCCATGTGAACGAGTAAATGGCATTATTTCATTTTATTTATGTCATAAAATGTTGGAAGTTCAAGTTTGAAAGGCTGTTGTTTCAGTTATACATTTCCTTAAATGTTTATTCTTATTTATGAAAGTTTCCGCTATATTGTTATCCTTACTGGGCATTTGAGCTCACCCCTTTTCTATGTTTTATTTTTCCCAGGAAGTGAAGAAGTAAATTATGAATGACCTGCAGGGATATTATGTGGGGATATGAGTGTGGATTATGGAGACATTATGTTGTTGTAGTAGTTTTTCATTTTATGACGTAATGTAAAACTTATAAATATATCTAGTGTTTCCAAGGCTACTAAACCAATCGGTATTTCGAGATTTGATATTTCTTGTGATCATACCAATGTTATTTAATAATGCACCGACTCTGGGTAACTAGGGTCGGGGCGTTACAGTTGGTATCAGAGGAAGTTTAGTACAAACCTTGGAAGCTAGATTTAGATAAACTCTGATTAGAGCACGTAGACCGAAGATGAACTTTGAGGATTAGTATACAAGAAATTCCTAGAATTTTGGTATTGTAGAGATTTTATGAGTTTTCTGAGCAATACATCCCTGTCTGGATACGAGCAGGTAGAGGCGGCTCTGGCACAGATGTACCTAGGGGTAAAACCCGAAAACACCGCTTTGAGCTAGACTCGAACGGGAACTGGTGCACGACAACGGGCCTTGCTGCACTCTTGGTTACGACACTCTCGGGGGATATGCTTAGGATAACTCTCATTTTCTTTACAAATCATTATGAAGGGTTTATGAGTATATAATTCCTTAAAGGAGACATTTTTATGATTATGGAATATATCCATAAACTATTTAATTTATGTTATGTGTTTTACAAGATTGGGAATAGGTATTGTTATTCATAAACTAATCTAATGTATGTCATTGTTTAGAAATGGCACCCGGTAGAAGGAATGAGAACTCTTGTAATGAACATGATAAAAAGAGGAAGAAGTATCATATATTTTATGGTCTTCAGCCAGAATTTACAAGAGAAATAGTCTCGCATGTATTATCATCATATGGAGAAATAATATCATGTGTTGATAATATAAGTAAAGAGTTTACTGAGTCTTATGGATTTGAAGGGAAGCAATATAAGAAAAGGATGGAAGAGAGAAAGATGGATAAATGGAAGATGGAAAAGAAGAATTTTCCCATATGTTGTAACTGTGGAAAGAAACACCCTGGAACTTGCCTGAAAGGAATGGGAGTTTGTTATATGTGTGGAGGAAAAGGGCACAAAGTACGTGACTGTAATGGTAAGAAAATGGTTTCAAATGTACAATGCTTCAGTTGTAAAGAGTTTGGACACTATGCGAACCTATGTCCTAGTCATCAGACTATGCCGCAAATGATGCTATTGGATAATAATCAAGTTATGATACTACCACAGATGAAGAGGAATGATTAGAGTTCTTATGTTGATTATGTCAATTGAGTGTTGTATCAACAATGTACTTGTTAGAATAATTATGGAGTATATAAGGATTGTACTGCAGTACTCTTTTATTAAGAACTTGAGATTGTGTGGAACAAAGAAAAGTGACTCAATAGCAGGATAAATTTTTGGAAAATATATGGTTGAGAGAATGATAAACCATAATATAGTTCTGATACCGAGGTAGTGATTTTGGAACAATACATGATTGTTTTGGATAAATTATATTGGATATTCTTGACTACCTTGGAACAGATTAATGATTTGTATATTCCATCATTGTTGGGGTTTAAAACATTTTTGGATTGATGAAGTGTATCCAGCATTCTATATAGAATAAGGGAGCATGAATGTAATCAATAAGGAATATGGTAATTCAGGATGTTTCAGTGTATTAAAAGAATACATGATGAAGGTATTCACATGATATTACGGGGTAAAAAGGATCTACATTATGTTTACCTTCCCTATAAATGTTGGACTGTGAGTTTGGACAGAAGTATTTTGGATAGTTCTAGTTTGGATTATTTTGGATTTCCATAAAAGGACAACCCGGAGGTCGGGCGGCAACCCATCGCGTCCGGCAAGGCTGCGAGACTTGAACCCGCAACCGAAGGGCGACAAGGGTGTATCACCTACCACTGGCCCACGAGATGTCCTGGATTAGATAATGTAGTTTTTTTAAAAAGATCTGGTAGATGAATTATAAATTCATTTATTTTGGAACCCCGTACGAATAGTATAAATAGAAATTTTTTTATGTTCTGTTATCTTTTAGAGTGAAAGATGTGTTTGTGGTAGAAATTTATTAATGGATAAAACTCTAATTATAAAGTAATTATATCTCCTTATGATCTTAGCCAATCTCATAAATAAATTCCTCAACATTAATAAAAGTAACTTAGAACAAAAATGTTGTCCTAGATGGTATCTTAAATCATCACTAATTTATGGCTTTTGGATTGTTGGCCTTTTCATAGCCATGTTCTCTACCAATCTCCATCAGATAATTGATGGTTATATTTCTCTTCCATATCCCTATTTTCCTACATGGAACCCTAGTATGTGTTATTTTCGGTAATCTTCATAATTTACACTCTTTATTTTAAATAGAGGCCTCATTAATTCATTTTTCGATGTGGGATTTCAACTAAGATATTTTGAGACGTCAAAAATGTGTTATCCCAATACCCTTTGTTTTGTTGAACCGATGGTATTTCAAATCATCATATATTGATGAGTTTAAGGACCTCAATTCTATACTTGTTTGTGATTGATGACCTCAATCACTACCTATAAATATTTACGTTTTCCTCCAATTATATGTCTCTAATTTCCACCAATGTTCTCCTAATCGAGATCATAATTTGGTGGTGACCCTTTCATTTCTCTTTTCCTCATATTAAGACTAAATTTTAGTAACCCAATTTCTGATGTGGGTTTTCCCACAAATATATTTTCTATTTTCAACCTTTTATTTTCGGAGAACAATTTCAAATTGCGAGGACGCAATTTATTGAAGGAGGGGAGAATGTAACACCCCAAGATTTCATAGTGTGTTATTTCTTCAAAATAATTCAATAACTTGCACTACACGCAACACCGAGTTCAATCACACCATGACTTACAAAAAAAAAGCCATTCAAAAGAGGTTATGAATAGTATTAACTAAATTTTAAACTTTATATAATCCTTATAATTTTAGAATCCATATTATGAGTTTCTTAGAAATAATGCAAGAACAAATTCATTTTCAGTATTGCACTTTTATCAACTTTTAATAGTGAAACATTTTTAAATACAATATTTTAAACTTTTTGACTAAATGAGGACATCAAAAAATTTAAAATGAAACATCCCAAGCTTCCATGGTATGCTTTCCTTTGAATAATACAGTAGCGTGTGTTGTACGCAACTTCGAGTTATAACACACCACAACCAAACAAACTAACCGTTATGAATAGTAATACCGACCTTTTAAAATTTTAGAAATTTTATCTCTCAAAATGGACTTCATTTTTGGATTCGTAGTATCGAATTTAGCCTAAGGTGAAATTTTGGTAGTTTTCGGATAACTTTCATATTTTGATGAATAGTGAAAATTACTAAATTTTAATTAAAAACAACTTTTTTAATCAAAATAATTAATAGTGATAAATTATGAATTTGAGTGGTTTTAAAGTATATTTAGAATATATTTTTACCATTTAATATAATTTAGTTCATTGGACATAATTTTACAATTAAACCGAACATAAACAAGTGCCAATCTTTGGATAGTTATTATCTCTTAAAAACACGCTTTTTGTTTTGACAGCGGGAATTAATTTTAAATTAATTTCTGGCACTTCTGTGTTTCGAATTTAGAAAAATGGATTCCATATTTGGAATCAGGATGTTCAAATTGTGTAAATAGTTAACTTTTATTTTTAGACATTTTGTATAATTACTACGGTAAATATTTTATTTACCATGGTTAAGGGTAAATCCAGTAAATAAGGGTTAAAAAATAATATTATAATAATACTAAATTACCCTAAAACATGTCCTAGAACTATTGGTTGATACCTGTTCGACCATAGTAATCTATGGGTCTATTTGGGGACCCCATGGTGCCACATTTAGGTGATAGGGACACTTTATTTTAATTAAGTTAAAATGAATACAAAAATGATACAAACATATATCTTTTAGAAAAACAATTTTTATATAGGGTTATATATGTTGGATTTTAGACTATAAATATTCATTATAAATATAAAAAGCTTTCCTACATGATGATATTTTATTTTCAATTTTTAGAGATTAAATAAGTTAATTTATTTATGACACAATGATGATGCAGTAATTATCATAATAGTGAAAAATTAAAATAATTGATATTATTAATACCAAAAAAATATAATATGAAAATTTTAATGAGTTAAACTAATTTTCTAGGATAATATGATATATTAGGATTGATTTAATTGACTTTGTTCTAAGTAATCAATCTGTTATGAGTTTCACAAAAATCAACTATTGAATAGTGTCAAAATTGACATAAAAGAGTTCTTAAAACAAATATTATATTATTAATTGATATTAAATTCCTAAAAATCTAAGGTTCGGCCAAGAGACTTATATCATGATAGGTTAATCATTAATGGACCACTTGGGAGTCTCTTGGATGTATATAGTATGTTTATTAACCATATTATATAAAAATACAAAGAGACATTGTAAAAGTGAAACTAATTAACTTAGAGTTAATACTTAAAGATAAGGTTAATATAAGTACCCAAACCTATCTAAATTCTATTGGTTGATTGTTTTTCGACATATACCCACCTTTAAATTTAAATAATCAACTTTGGAACCATTAGAAACCGAATATGAATTTATTATAAATTAATATTTCTATCTTGTCCAAAGGTGGCCCTCACCCCTCTTATAAAAGGGAACTCCTCCTTCTCATTTCTTCACACCTTCAAAGCCTTTTAGATCGGCCAAAATCTTCCCAAATACTCTCCCAACTTCCCTCACTACAACCTAGGGTCCTTAGTTTGATCAGAAAGCCAACCTAAGGATCCCTTTTGATGAAATCAAAAGGAAGAACCCGAAGAAGAGGTAATGATTTCACCACCCTTTTCCAAGTTCATTTCTTCTTCCACTTCTTCTTACTTTGTTGTTACCATTATAAAATAATAAATCCAGTATAATATATATACTGTGATGTTATTATAAATATGGTACAACCATATTCAGTATTCTATCCACCCTTTGAATAACATGTCACCATACGTGCGTACGTACGGCTTACCGTCTCCACGTCGTGGTGTAATTGTTATTCAATATAATATTATTTGGATGGGTATAATAATGATGTGTAACTCATGTAAATAATAAATATAACATTTTAATGATTCAGTATATATTATATACCATCCATTTATATATTATTTTAATATCAAAAGAATCATATTGTCCCTCGTGCGTACGTACGGACTACCGTCTCCACGAACACGATGAGATTCATTCTCCATCATATCCATTCAAGTATAATTATCATTTGATGATTTAAAAAATGATGTTTAAGGACTTGATATCATTTTGGATATGAATAATATACAACCTATCCTTTATAAACATGTCTTACGTAACAAAACATATAAAATAAAACAAGTAAGTTAACACCCGAAACAATGATAATACTAAGATATTATTATCAAATCAATATTAAAAGATCATATATGATGTCATATTAATGTATATGATTCCGGTATAATTTAATAACAATTATTTCACCATTATACATGAGGTAAACCTACCCCAACCAAGGAAAAGTACAAGGTAAGGGATTTTCTTATCTCACTTTCAATTCCGTGAGATTTCCATTATTCACCACTAAATTATTGAAAGTGGTGTATTGTGTACTTCCATTTGATATATATTGTCATGATTATGTTTATATTCATGTTATTATGTAAATAATTTGGTGGTTATTAAAGTTTATTCATACGACTCAGTTGATTAACGTGGTAAGGGGTTTTCATCTCACTCTTTATTCCCGTGAGATTCATGCCATATTGCCACCATCACCTTTTGTGTGGGGTATGTACTACCCATAATTATATTATTTGTGTAATACACTCTAATTTATGTGTATTTACATATTCATTGTATGATACCTCTTTCATGGGTTTTATGTTTCATAAGTTACCAAATTGGTAAGGGTTATTTCACAATCTCTTCATTATCTGAGGTTGTTTATATTTAATAATCTACTGGGATCTCTTTATCATCCACATCCATGTTTTCTTAAAAATGTATTTGAAAACATTTTTATTATTTACATGAATATGGGTTAAAGTCATTTATATCCTTGTTTTACTTTTTATTAGAGGAATCTTTCCGTCGTTTTCAAAACAAGGTCTTTTTTATCCTTTTCGACAGAATTAAGGTAAGAATGTTTTTTTAACTTATACGGCGGGTGCGGTTATTTTCCGCCTTTATAAAATATTCAAAGCTTTCCTTACAAGTTTATAAGAATATTTTCAAGAAAATGTTTTATTTTATATGGCTCTTAAATGATTTCAAAAATAGAAAGAGATATTTCTCTAAAAAGAGTTTTGATTTCATCTATGTCAACATCCTTTGATGGATTTTACGCTTATTTGAAGTTGATTTATTATGATACAAAACTTCTATATTGTATTGAAGGTTTTGTGATATGTTTGACTGTGGATGTTCTATTTTTATACCATTTATGGTTTATGGTGAAAGTATTGACATTTCGTATGCTAGTTTTAATATGAATGTTTATGTTATGTTTAAACCTTTTCATATGGGAATGAATTGGACTTAATATGTGATGGGTGGAGCCCGCTATAGCTCCTAGATGCATCGGTAGGTCTCATGAGACGAACTAGTGTCTTGGTACAAGGCCTTGAAAAAATCTTATTTGTAGTCTTGGCACGAGGCCTTGGATATGTGGTTATGATAGTCTGGTATTATGCATTCCAACATTATGGAAGTGGTTAGTGATTTGGAATGTGATTATTCGATTAGTAGAATATCCATGTGAATGAGTAAATGTCATTATTTCATTTTATTTATGACATACAATGTTGAAAGTTCAAGTTTGAAAGGATGTTGTTTTAGTTATACATTGCCTTAAATGTTTATTCTTATTTATGAAAGTTTCCGCTATATTGTTATCCTTATTGGGCATTTGAGCTCACCCCTTTTCTATGTTTTATTTTTCCCAGGAAGTGAAAAAGTAAATTATGAATGACCTGCAGGGATATTATGTGGGGATATGAGTGTGGATTATGGAGACATTATGTTGTTGTAGTAGTTTTTCATTTTATGATGTAATGTAAAACTTATGAATATATCTAGTGTTTCCAAGGCTACTAAACCAATCGGTCTTTCGAGATTTGATCATTCTTGTGATCATGCAAATGTTATGTAATAATGCACCGACTCTGGGTAACGAGGGTCGGGGCGTCACAGGTAAGGGAAGAGAATCATCATGATTTTATGTATTTGAGTGAAGAAAAATATGATGATGGATGGGAATACATAAGAAAAAATATGGGTAATTCATTTTTGATTTTACACATAGGTTTATTATTTCGATTGACATGGTATGAAATATGGAGATCCTGTTAGTAGACGTCAAGGGATTTGGGGTTATTCTCTTATTGAGGGTCCTAGTTTGAATGTTTTGTATTGTTTTGTTGTGTTTGTTGCTGGTAATTGTTTGTTATATTAAATCTAGTAGCTATTTGATCAGTGGGTGCAATGGCCGCTGGGTGCAATGGCCGCAATATTTTAGAAGGTGGTACATGTGATGGATGATCTCATTGGGGCCATGATAACCCAACTATTGGTGAATTTCCATTTGTAGTTCACACTTAAACCTTTATTGTTTTATTTCTAAAAAAAAGTAAAAAAGTTTCGTATTTAAAATTATGTTTTGAAGTCTATTAGATAAATTAATCGAAACAAAAATGCATCTCATTTTTTTTATAATAGATTATAACAAATATTAGTAGATTTTATTATTTTATATGGATAAGAATTGAAATCATTAAAAATAATTCCATTATTGATTTTAAATTTAGTATTGTTTATAAATAATTTATTTTTAAACATTAAAATACAATATAGGTTTCAGTGGATCCATTAAAGGTTTATAAGACTAATGAAATAACTATAAAAATATAATAACATAAATGTTAAAAATAATTTTAAAAGACCAATACATTTTATAATATTTATTACATAAATTGTTTTCTTTTATGATGTAATAATACATACAATATATTTATATTGTATATAATTTAACCCAAAGTTTCATCAGTCACCAAATATAATGAAAAATTCACCATGAGATAATTTTGACATGCATATTAGACATATAATAATTATTTTGTCCAAAATTTCAATTAATTTTAGAACATAAACTTTTAAATCAAAAACATCATTTTATTAAAAACACTACATTTTGATAATAGAAGATTTTTAACACAAATAAAAATTAAAATTGACATCCAAATATTATATTATAATTTTATAATAAATGAATGACATTTAATTTTATAATTAATTTAAATAAATTTTAATACATAAAAGTTGCAATTCATTAAAAAGAATGTATTTATTTGAATGATATATTTCATAAATGTATAATTTCTCTGTCATAATATCAAAACCTAATTTTTATCATATTAATAATTAGTCATTTTAAAAGTAACTATAATAAGGATTAAAAGTAATAATTTTTTTATAAAATATAAAAATATATAATGTTAGTGTCTAGATTCATATCCCCAGACTAGAAATCCATACTCCCTAAGATTAAGGTGTGTGAGGATGGGGTATACTTTATGTGGTTCGATGAACATGGTTTGGGTGGTGATCTTGATGAGCTTGGAATTATCCAGTAAATAATTTTTCTCTTACAATAGTGGTTGAATCTAAAAATGAGATTGGTCAATTAGAAAAGTTGATTGATGATATCCCCTAAATAACAATGACTAATGGGCTTCATTAGTTACAATCCTATTTTTCAAGGCCATCGACTCTTCTGTCTATTACAAAGGGACATTATTAGAGAACTTAATATACTATTGTGAATAATAATTGTATAATAACTATTTTATCAATGGTTGTGATGATTAACAATCAATTAAATATTACTAACCATATAATTGTTCAAAATAAAAAATGGAGTGAAATACATAAAAATTAAATTTATTCATTCAAGAAGGGAATTGCATTTATAAAATACAATGTTTGTAACATATACTTGTGTGAATTCATGAGGATTATCATGATACTATTATAGGATCCTTGAATGAACATCAGATTTTTTTAAATACTCTCAAAATGATATTTTTTTCTTGAAGATGTGAGATTTTGGGACATTTTGTTTTTGGGAATGACATTTCGATAAATACAAAGAATTTCACAATGGTTTCATTTTAGGAGTGTTATATTAACATGTTCATTGTAACACCCGATGATTTGAGAGTATGTACTTCTTTAAAACAATTCAATAACTTGCACTACACGTAACACCGAGTTCAAGTGCACCATGACTTACCAAACAAGCCGTTTAAAAGAGGTTATGAATAGTATTAATAAAAATTTGAAACTTATATAATCCTTATAATTTTATAATCCATTTAATGAGTTTCTTATACAAAATGTAAGAAAAAATTCCATTTTTCATGTAAAAGAAGTATTTTTCAGAAATGTACTTTTACCATCTTTAATAGTGACTCCTTTTTAAATCCAATATTTTAAACTTTTATATATTCAATTTGACTAAATAAATTTATTCTTTAGAATGGGGACATAATAAAATTTACAATTTAACACCTCAAACTTCCACTTTACGCTTCTCTTTGAATAATATAGTAGTGTTTGTTGTACGCAACTTCGAGTTCTAACACACACTATAACCAATCAAACTAGCCGTAACGAATAGTAATACCTACTTTTTAAAATTTGATAAATTTTATCTCTCAAAATGGAATTCATTTTTTGATTTGGAATATCGAATTTTTCCAAGGGTGAAAGTTTTGTACTTTTCGGATAACTTTTATATTTTGATGAATAGTTCAAATTACTAAATTTCAATTAAAACAACTTTTTTAATTGAAATAATTAGTAGTGATAAATTATGAATTTTAGTGGTTTTAAAGTATATTTAGAATATTTTTTTACCATTTAATACAATTTTGTTCATTGGACAAAATTCCACAATTAAACCTGACATAAACAAGTGTCAATCTTTTGATAGTTATTATCTCTTAAAAACATGTTTTTTGTTTTAACAACGAGAATTAATTTTAAATTAATTTCTGGGACTTCTGTGTTTTGAATTTGAAAAAATGAATTGATTATTTAGAATCAGTATGTTAATATTTTGTAAGTGGGTAACTTTTATTTTTAAACATTTTGAATAATTACATCGGTAAATATTCTATTTACAATGGTTAAAGGGTAAATCTGGTAAATAAGGGTTAAGAAATAATATTATAATAATAACAAATTACCCTAAAACGTGTCCTAACCTTATTGGATGATACATGTCTGACCATGGGCATCTTTGGGTCGATTTTGGGACCCCATGGAGCCACTTTTAAGTGATAGGGACACATTATTTTAATTAAGTTAAAATGAATACAAAAATGACACAAGCATATATCTTTTAGCAAAACAATTTTTACATAGGGTTATATATGTTGGATATTCGACTATAAATATTCATTAGAAAGATACAAAAATTTCCAACATAATGGTAGTTTATTTATAATTTCCAGAAATTAAATAATTTGTTTTGTTTATGACACAATGGTGATGCAATAATTACCATAATACTGAAAAATTAGAATAATTGACATTATAAATACCCAAATAAATTCAATATGAGACTTTTTATAAATAAAAATAATTTTATATGTTAATATGGAATGTTAGTATTTATTTAATTTACTTTTTTCTAAGTAATAATTCTTTATGAGTTTTTAAAAAATTAATTATTTAATAGTGTCAAAATTGACATAAAATTGTTTTTAAAACAAATATTATATTCTTAATTGATATTATATTCCTAAATATCTAAGGTTTGGCCATGAAACATATATCATGATAGGTGTATCGTTAATGGACCACTTGGGGGTCTCTAGGAAGTATATAGTATGTTTATTAACCATATAATATAAAAATACAAAGAGACATTGTAAAAGTGAAACTAACAAAGTAAGAGTTAATACTTAAAGATAAGGTTAATATAGTAACACAAACCTGTCAAAATTATATTGGTTGACTGGTTTGCGACTCATCCCCACCTTAAACTTTAAATAATCTACTTTGGAGCCATTAGAAAACGAATATAAATTTTTTATAAAATAATATTTCTAGCTTTTCCAAAGGTGCCCCTCACCCCTCTTATAAAAGGGCACTCCCCCTTCTCACTAATTCACACATTCAAAGGATTTTGGATCGGCCAAACCCTGCCCAAATACTCTCTCAACTTCCCTAAATTCATCCTAGAGGCCTTCCTTTTGTCATCAATCCAACCTAAGGAGCCCTTTTTATCAAATCAAAAGGAAGAACCCGAAGAAGAGGTAATGATTTCACCACACTTTATCAAGTTCCTTTCTTTTTCCACTTCTTCTTTCATTGTTATTACCATTTTAAAATAATAACTCCAGTATATTATATATGATTTTATGTCATTATAAACATGTTACAACCATATTTCATTATTATATCCATCCTTTGAATGGCATGTCACCATACGTGCGTACGTACGACTTACCGTCTCCATATCGTGGTGTATTTGTTATTCAAAACATTATTATTTGGATGGGTATAATAATGATGTTTAATTAATGTAAATAATAAATATAACATGATAAATAATCTGTATATATGATATTCCATCCAATTATATATTATTTTAATATCAAAAGAATGATATTGTCTCTCGTGCGTACGTACGGACTACCGTCTCCACGAACGCGATGAGATTCATTTTCCATCGTATCCATTCAAGTATAATTATTATTTTATGATTTAAATATAATGTTTAAGGACTTGATATAATTCTGGATATGAATAAGATACAACCTATCCATGACAACCACGGCTGACGTAACAAAACATATAAAAGAAAATGAGTAAGTTAACACCTGGAACGACGATAATACTAAGATATTATTAAAAAAGTAATGTTAAAAGATTTTATATGATATCATATTAATGTATATGATTCTTGTATAATTTAATAAAAATTATTTCAACATTATACAGGAGGTTAACCTACCCCCAACCAAGGAAAATTCCATGTTAAGGGTTAATTTTTCAATCTCATTATTATCCGATATTGTTTATACGTAATTATCTGTTGGGATCTCTTTATCATCCACATCCATGTTCGTTAAAAATGTATTTAAAACATTTTTACTATTTAATAGACAATGGGTTAAAGTTATTTATACCCTTATGTTTTTTGAAAGGAATCTTTCCATCGTTTTCCAAATAAGGTACTTTTTAACCTTTTCGAGAAATTTAAGGTAAAAATGTCTTTTAAAACTGGTATGGCGGGTGCGGTTAATTTCCGCCATTATAAAATCACTGAAACTTCCCTTACAAGCTTATAAGAATATTTTCAAAGTAAATGTTTTATTTTATAATTATGTGACTTTTAAATTATTTCAAAATTAATATTTTAAGAATTTGTGAAAGGTACTCATTATCAAGATCATAATTTTAAATGTTTTAAATATTTATCTTTCTAAATATTTTTAATTAATGACCATGTTTTCAAAATGATTTTAAGTATTTATTTATATGGACATGAATGTTTTGAAATTATATTTCTTTTCAAAAGTCTCAAAGTGTTATTGGACACTTTGATTCGAAAATCTTTTTTAAATTACTTCCTTTATAAATGTGTGACTTTTCAATGATTTTGAGAAAAGAGATATTTCTCTCAAATAGTTTTGATTTCATCTATGTCAACGTCATTTGATGGATTTTAAGCTTATTTGAAGTTGATTTATTATGATAAAAAACTTTTTAATTGTATTGACAGTTTTGTGATATGTTTTACTATGGATGTGTTATTTTTATACCATTCATGGTTTACGGAGAAAGCATTGACATTTTGTACGATAGTTTTAATAGGAATGTTTATATTATGTTTAAACCTTTTCATATAGGAATTCATTTGACTTAGTAAGTGACGGGTGGAGCCCACTATAGCTCTTTGATGCATCGGTAGGTCACATGAGACAAACTAGTTTCTTGCCACAAGGCCTTGACCAAATCTTATTTGTTGTCTTGGCACGAGGACTTGGATATGTGGTTATGATAGTATAGCATTATGCATTAAATCATTATGAAAGTGGTTATTGATATTTCATGTGATTATTTGATTAGTAGAATATCCATGAGAATAAGTATATGGCATTATTTCATTTTATTTCTACCATACAATGTTGAAGTTTATGTTTAAAAGGCTTTTTTTTTAGTTATACATTGCCTTAAATGTTTATGCTTATTTATGAATGTTTTCGCTGTATTGCTTACCCTTATAGAGCATTTGAGATCACCCTTTTCTATGTTTTATTTTTCCCAGGATTCCAAGAAGTATATTGTGATTGATATGCATGGTTAATACAAGGGAATAATGGATTTAATAAAGGATTATTTATGTTGTTTTGTATGTTATTAAGTGTAATGTAACATTCATGTATGTAATATATTTTCCAGGACTGCTAAACTGATCGGTCATTTGGGACTTAATTCATTGTAATCATGCAAATGTATTAAAATAATGCACCGACTTTGCGTAACTGGGGTCGGGGCGTTACAATTGGTATCATAGGAAGTTGAGAAATAACCATGGAAACTAGATTTAGATAAACTCTTATAAAAACACATAGCCCTAAGATAGACTTTGAGGATTAGTATAGAAGAACATCCTAGAATTTTGGTATTGTTGAGATTTTGTGAGTTTTCCTAGAAATACATCCATGTATGGATACGAGCAGGTAGAGGCGGCTCTAGCACAGATGTACCTAGGGGTAAAACCTGAAAACACTTCTTTGAGAAATACTCGAACGGGAACTGGTGCACGACAACGGTCCTTGCTGCACTCTTGGTTACGATACTCTCGGGGGATATGCTTAGGATAATTCTCATTTTCTTTACAAACCATTATGAAGGGATCATGAGTATATTTACTCAATGAAAACATTTTTATGATTATGGATTACATCTATACACTGTTCAATTTGCGTTAGGTATTTTTTAAGTTTGGAATTATTCATTGCAATTCATAAACTGACCTAGTTTATGCTATTGTATAGAAATGGCACCCAGTAGAAGGAATGTGAAGTCTAGTAATACGTATGATCCAAAGAGTAAGAAGGATCATATCTTTCATGTTATTAATCCATCATTTAGAAGGGAAATAGTCTCCCACGTATTATCATCATATGAGGAAATAGTATCATGTGTTGATAAGATAACTAAAGAGTTTACTGAGTCCTATGACTTTGAAGGGAAGCAAGAGAATAAAAGGATGGAAGATAGAAAGATGTGTAAAGGGAAGCTGGAAAAGAAGAATTTCTCTATATGTGAAAACTGTGGGAAGAAACACCTTGGAACTTTCCTGAAAGGAATGAGATTTTGTTAAAATTGTGTTGGAAAAGGGTACCAAGTACGTGACTGCAAGGGTAAGAAAATGGTTTCAAATGTACAATGCTTCATTTGAAAGGAGTTTGGACACTAAACGAACCTATCATCAGACTATGCCACAAATGATTATATTGGATAACAATCAAGTCATGATACTACCACATATGAAGAGGAATAATTAGAGTTCTTATGTTGATTATGTCATTTGAGTGTTGTATCAGCAATGTACTTGTTATAATAATTATCGAGTATATAAGGATTGTACTGTAGTACTATTTCATTGAGGACTTGAGATTTTATGGTACTAAGAAAAGTGACTCTAGAGTATGTTAAAATTTTTGGAAATTACATGGTGGAAGGAAAGATAAACCTTAATATGGTCCTAATATTGAGGTACTTATTTTAAAATAAGATATGGTTGAGGTAAATTATATTGGATATTCTTGACTTCCTTGAAACCGATTAAAGATTTGTATATTCCATAATTTTTGTAGTTTACAACATTTGTGGATGGATGAAGTGTATCTATCATTCTATATGGAATAAGGGAGCATGAATGTAATCAATAAGGATTATGGTAATTCAGGATGTTTTAGTGTTTTAAAAGAATACACGATGAAGGTATTCATATGCTATTATGGGGTAAAAATATCTACATTATGTTTACCTTCCTTATAAATGTTTGACCGTGAGTTTGGACAAAAGTATTTTAGATAATTCTAGTTTGAGATTAATTTTTGTTTTCCAGAAAAGGACAACCCAGAGGTCAGGCGGTAACTCGTCGCGACCGGCAAGGCCGTGAGAATTGAACTCGCAACCGAAGGGCGACAAGGGTGTATCACCTACCACTGGCCCACGAGATGTCCTAGATTAAATAATGTAGTTTATTTTAAGAAGGTCTAGTAGATGAATTATAAATTCATTTTTTAACCCCAAACGAATAGGATAAATAGAATATTTTTTTATGTTCTATTATCTTTTAGAGTGAAATATGAGTTTGTGGTAGAAATTAGTTAAAAAATGGAACTCTACTTTTCAAGTATATATTTTTCTTCTCCTCTTATTCTATGAAGAAATTAATTATTATACTTTATTAAAGGGATATTAAAACCAAAAATGTGTCATCCTAATACCTTATGTTTTGTTGAATTTATGGCATTTTAAATCCTTATAGATTACTGAATTTAAGGACCTCAATTTTAAACTTGTTTAACATTGAAGAACAAATTCACCACCTATAAATATTTACATTTTCCTCCAATTATATGTATCTAATTTCCACCAATGTTCTCCTAATCGAGATCATCATTCGGTGGTGACCCTTTCATTTCTCTTTTCCTCTTATTTAGAATAAATTTTATTAACCAAATTTCCGATGTGGGTTTTCCCACAAAGATATTTTCTATATTCAACCTTTATTTTCGAAGAATAATATCAAATTGTGAGGACACAAATTATTGAAGTAGGGAGGAATGTAACACCCCAAGATTTCATAGTATGTATTTCTTCAAAACAATTCAATAACTTGCACTACACATAACACCGAGTTCAAGCGCACCATTACTTACCAAACAAGTCGTTCAAAAGAGGTTATAAATAGTACTAACTAAATTTGGAACCTTATATAATCCTTATAATTTTAGAATCCATATTATGAGTTTCTTAGACATAATGTAAGAATTTTTTTTTCAGATAAAAGAAGTATTTTTCAAAAATGCACTTTTACAAACTTTAATAGTGAACCCTTTTTAAATAACATAATTTAAAATTTTATATATTCAATTTGACTAAATAAATTTAATCTTTAGAATGTGGACATAAAAAAAATTTATAGTGTAACACCCTAAGCTTCCATTGTACGCTTCTCTTTTAATAATACAGTAGCATGTGTTATACGCAACTTCAAGTCCTAACACACACTACAACCAATCAAACTAGCCGTAATGAATAGTAATACCTACTTTTTAAAATTATATAAATTTTATCTCTCAAAATGGACTTCATTTTTTGATTCGGAATATCGAATTTATCCTAGGGTGAAATTTTGGTACTTTTTGGATAACTTTTATATTTTGATGAATAGTGAAAATTACTAAATTTTAATGAAAAAAAACTTTTTTTATCAAAATAATTAGTAGTGATAAATGATGAATTTGAGTGGTTTTAAATTATATTTAGAATATAATTTTACATTTAATACAATGTTGGTAATTGGACAAAATTTCAATGTTAAACCGGACATAAACAGGTGTCAATCTTTTGGTAGTTATTAATTCTTAAAAACACGCTTTTTGTTTTGACAACGGGAATTAATTTTAAATTAATTTTTGCCACTTCTGTGTTTTGAATTTGGAAAAATTTATTCCCTATTTGGAATCAGAATGTTCAAATTGTGTAAATATTTAACTTTTATTTATAGACATATTGAATAATTAATTCGGTAAATATTTTATTTAGCATGGTTAAAGGGTAAATCCGGTAAATAAGGGTTAAAAAATAATATTATAATAATAAAAAATTACCCTAAAACGTGTCCTAACCTTATTGGTTGATACACTTCCAACCATGGGCATTTATGGGTCGATTTTGGGACCCCATGGAGAAACTTGTAAGTGATAGGGACAGTTTATTTTAATTAAGTTAAACTGAATACAAAAATGACACAAGCATATATCTCTTAATAAGACTATTTTTACATAGGGGTATATATGTTTGATTATCGACTATAAATATTAATTAGAATTCTTAAACGATTTCCTACATAATGGTATTTTAGTTATAATTTTTAGACATTAAATAATTTAATTTAAATATGACACAATGTTGATGCAGTAATTACCATAACTGTAAACAATTAGAATAGTAGATATTATAAATACCCAAATAAATTTAATTTGAGACTTTTTATAAATACCAATAATTTTCTAGGTTACTATGGAATGTTGGTATTGATTTAATTAATTTTTTTCGAAATAATAATTCTGTTATGAGATTTAAAAATATTAATTATTGAATAGAGTCAAAATTGACACAAAAGAGTTTTTAAAACAAATATTATATTATTAATTGATATTAAATTCCTAAAAATCTAAGGATCGGCCAAGAGACTTATATCAGGATAGGTGTATCATTAATGGACCAATTTTGGGTCACTGGGATTTATATAGTATGTTTATTAACCATATAATATAAAAATACAAAGAGACATTGTAAAAGTGAAACTAATTAACTAAGAGTTAATACTTAAAGATAATGTTAATATAGTGACCCAAACCTATCTAAATTCTATTGGTTGAGTGGATTTCGACCCATCCCCGCCTTAAACTTTAAATAATCCACTTTGGAGCCATTAGGAACCAAATGTGTATTTATTATAAAATATTATTTCTAGCTTTTTGAAAGGTTCCCTCACCCCTCTTGTAAAAGGGAACTCCCCCTTCTCACTAATTGAAACATTAAATGCCTTTTGGTTCGGCCAACCCCTAACAAAATACTCTATAAACGTCCCTAACTTTATCTGAGAGGCCTTAATTTAGTCAGAAATCCAACCTAAGGAGCCCTTTTGATCAAATCAAAAGAAAGAACCAGAAGAAGAAGTAATGATTTCACTAACCTTTTTCACGTTCCTTTCTTCTTCCACTTCTTATTTATTTGTTATTACCATTCTAAAATAATAACTCCAATATATTATATATACATTGATGTAATTATAAACATGGTACAACCATAATTCAGTTTTCTATCCATCCTTTGAATGACATGTCACCGTACGTGCGTACGTACGACTTACCGTCTCCTCGTCGTGGTGTAATTGTTATTCAAAACATTATTATTTGGAAGGGTATAATAATGACGTGTAATTCATGTAAATAATATATATAAAATGATAATTATTCTGTATATATGATATACCATCCAATTATATACTATTTTAATATCAAAAGAATGATATTGTCGCTCGTGCGTACGTACGGACTACAGTCTCCACGAACGCGATGAGATTCATTCTCCATCGTATCCATTCAAGTATAATTATCATTTGATGATTAAAAAATAATGATTAAGGACTTGATATCATTCTGGATATGAATAAGATACAACCTATCCATGACAACCACGGCTTACTTAACAAAACATATAAAATAAAACGAGGAAGTTAACACCTGAAACGACGATAATACTAAGATATTATTAACAAAGAAATGTTAAAAGATCATATATGATATCATATTAACGTATATGATTCATGTATAATTTAAAAACAATTATTTCACCATTATACAGGAGTTTAATCTACCACCAACCAAGTAAATGTCCAAGGTAAGTGTTAATTTTACAATCTCTTTATTATCCGAGGTTGTTTATACATAATTATATACTGGGATCTCTTTATCATCCACATCCATGTTCCTTAAAAATGTACTTAATTTTTTTTACTATTTACTAGAGAATGGGATAAAGTAATTTATACTATTATGTTTTTTTAAAGGAATCTTTCCTTTGTTTTCCAAACAAGGCACTTTTTAACCTTTTCGATAAATTTAAGGTAAGAATGTCTTTTTAAACTTATATGGTGGGTGCGGTTATTTTCCGCCGTTATGAAATCACTGATGCTTCCCTTACAAGCTTATAGGAATATTTTCAAAGAAAATGTTTTATTTTATAAATATGTGAATTTTAAATGATTTCAAAATTAATATTTTATGAATTTTTGAAAGGTTCTCTTTATCAAGATCATAATTTTAAATTTGTTAATGATTTATCTTTCTAAATATTTTTAATTAATGCCTATGTTTTCAAAATGATTTTAAGGATTTATTTATATGGACATGAATGTTTTGAAATGATATTTCTTTTCATAAGTTTCAAGGTGTAATGGTATTATTTGATTCAAAAATATCTTTTAAATTACTTCCTTTTTAAATGTGTGACTTTTCAATGATTTCGAGAAAATAGATATTTCTCTGAAATAGTTTTGATTTTATCTATATCAATGTCTTTTGATGGATATTAAGCTTATTTGATGTTGATTTATTATGATACAAAACTTTTGTATTGTATTGAAGGTTTTGTGATATGTTTTACTGTGTATGTGTTATTTTTATACCATTCATGGATTATAGAGAATGTATTGACATTTTGTATGCTAGTTTTAATATGAATGTTTATGTTATGTTTAAACCGTTTCATATGGGAATGTATTGGACTTAGTATGTGATGGGTGTAGCCCTCTATAGCTCCTCGATGTATCGGTAGGTCTCATGAGACAAACTAGTGTCTTGGCACAAGGCCTTGAAAAAATCTAATTTGTAGTCTTGGCATAAGGCCTTGGCTATGTGGTTATGATAATCTGGAATTATGCATTCCATCATTAAGAAAGTGGTTATTGATATTGCATGTGATTATTTGATTACTAGAATATCCAAGTGAATAAGTAAATGGAATTTTTTTATTTTTTCCATACTATGTTGAAGTTTAAGTTTAAAAGGCTTTTGTTTTAGTTATACATTGCCTTAAATGTTTATGCTTATTAATGAATGTTTTAGATGTATTGCTTACCCTTACGGAGCGTTTGAGATCACCCCTTTCTATGTTTTATTTTTCCTAGGATTCCAAGAAGTATATTGTGATTGATATGCAGGGTTAAGACAAGGGAATAATGGCCTTCATAAAGGATTATTTATGTTGTTTTGTATGTTATGAAGTGTAATGTGACATTCATGCATGTAATATATTTTTCAATACTGCTAAACTGATCGGTCCTTTGGGACTTGATTCCTTGTAATCATGCCAATTATTAAAATAATGCACCGACTCTGGGTAACTGGGGTCGGGGCGTTACATTCATAGTATGGAGCTTCACAGGAAAACTTATTTTTTATTGAAAATTTTCTCAGGAATCCTCAAGGACCACAACATTAAAAAGTGTTTTTTATGAGATGAAATTTTCTACGAAATAGGGACCCCTCCCAAGAGTTCAACAACATTTAGTTATTTGTTATGGAATGAGAGATCTGTCTAAAATAATTAAACATTTCAACATAATTATGATGATATATGAGTCCTTTATATAATGGTTTCGTATCCAACATGCACCATGTCGTGGGTAATGTCTATTTGCTACCAAATTAGCATTTCAAAGGAAAATAAATTTATTTGTTATGGGATCCTCTTCCATTGTAAATAGTTGTATAAAAAATTCTTACATTATGAAATTATAATATTTTCAACAGAATGAGGATTTCAATCACAAATACTCTTTCGATGGAGTAAATAAATACTATTTAGGATGGGTATCATTTGAGACAAATTGGGCCATCTTCCACAAATTCATTTTCATTCTCTCCCATTAATAATTATTATGTGCACTATTTTTCATCAAACTTTTCACAAATACACATTTTTTGCTTTGGAAATTCTATCAAAAATATTTCATAATTTTCAATCATACTTATATAAGGCTCTGAAAGATTCTATCCTTCAATATTTTTCATCCTCTTCTCACTTCTCTCTGATTCCCCTTTGTATAAATATTAGTTTTGACATGAATGTTTTAAAAAACTTCATTACAATTTTATTCCAATAATGTTTCATTTTTAATTTATTTATTTTTAAAAAATAAAATTTTAATTAATGTTCTACTTGGTATTTGGAATATATATTTATAATTTATAAAAATATTGGGTAATTATTATTAAATGTTATAAGTAGTAATTATTATAAATATTTGGTAACAATTAGTAATAGTTTGAATTAATAATAATTAATTAGTGGTAATTAGAGGTAAATAGAAGTAAATAGAATTAATTAGTATTAGTTAATTGTAATTAGTACTAATTTATTTTTATCGTAGATAATTAGTAAAAATTAGAAAAAACTGTTAATAATTTCAAATATTAGTCAACAATAATAGGTAAAAATGAATAATTACTACTCACTAGTAATTATTAGTAAACATTGTCACAATAATTTAATAATAAGTAAAATTTACCAATAATTAGTAAAAATTTCATATAATTACTAATAATTAGTAATAATTTTTATTAATTTCCATGAAATTAAAAATAATTTCTGATAATAACATATAATTTTGTAGAATTTTTTATAATACATCATAATTTTTTGTGATATTTTATAATTTTATTTATTAAGTAATAAATTTTTACAATTAATGAAAAATAGTAAATAATTTTTGATAATTAGTGATACTTATTAAAAATGAGTAAAAATTTTCAATAATGAGTAAATATTACTGATTAATAATATTGATGGGTAAGAATTTATTGTAATTAATACTAATATATAATATGTTATCATAACTACTACTAATTAGTAATAATTAAGGATAAATAAAAAAATTAGTAATAATTAAAAATAATGAGTAAATAATTACAATTATTTTATTATAACTAGCAGTAGTTTGTAATAATTAACAATATATAATAAAAAATTACTAATATTAATATATTACAATGAATAATAATTAATAATTACCAAAAATTAGTAATAAATAAAAATAATTATTTATACTAAGTAATACTAAGTTGTAATACGTAATTAGAACTGATTAGTAGGAAATAATTAGTAATAAATACTAATAATGACATATATATTGTAAATAATTTCCTATAATTATAACTAATTTACAGTAATTATTAACAATTAAAAATAAATTGTAATAATTAGTAATTGTTAAATTTAATTACTAATAAATAGTATATAATATCCATGCTTTCTAATAATTAGGAATAATTTTTAATAATTAGTAATAATTACTAATAATTAAGAATAATTATATATCATTAAGAATAATTAGTAATAATTATTACTAAAAAACAACCAAAAATTGGTAATTATTCGTATAAATTATCAATAATTATTATCAATTACTATTACTTAGAAAAAAATACTAGTCATTATTAGTAATTAGAAGCGATTAGTAATAATTAATTTTAAATAGTTGTATGTGATATTAATAAGAGGTAATTATAAATAATTAGTAATATTTTGTAATAATTATCAATAATTATGAAATATAACATATAAAAACTAATAATTTTAAATAATTTCTATTAGTTTCCAATAATTAGTAATAATTACGAATGCATACCAAAAATATTTTCACTAGTAACAATTGATGGTAATTATAAATAACTATTGAAATTTACATAAAATTGTATATAATTACTAATAAAGAGTAATGATTAGTAATTTTTAATTATAAATTGTAATATTTACCATAATGTAGTGAATAAATACAATCATGAAGTTATAATGAGTTAAAATTAGTTAATATTATATATAATTAGTAATTATTAATTATACAAAAAAGGATTTGTCTTGGATTTGGAGACCAAACCCATGACACTAACTTAATAGTTAAAAATAAACCATACATGTAAAGATATGTGTCAAAACAAGATATTAAAAGATCGTATCAAAGATAGAAACCAAAGGAAAATCAATCCCTACGACACCCCCAGAATATCAAATTATTAATATGCCTTCCTATTAATAATCCCATATAGTGAGTTACAATTATCATTAATTTTTTATAATAACTATTAAACAGTATGAAATTATTAATAATTAGTTATAATTGGTAATAATGAGATATAATTAGTAAAATTAGTCATAATTACTGATAATTTGAATAAATAATTAATATATGCATATAACTAGTTTCACATGGTCATTAATACCTAAAATAGATAAAAATAATAATA
The DNA here is from genome assembly GCA_963277665.1 of Viscum album. Lineage (NCBI taxonomy): Eukaryota > Viridiplantae > Streptophyta > Magnoliopsida > Santalales > Viscaceae > Viscum > Viscum album. The sequence goes on from OY728163.1 coordinate 1,435,612,609, forward strand.
AGTAGAAATATTTTTTTATAATAACTTATAAATAGAATATAATTACTAATACTTATTAAAAATTAGTAATAACTACAAATAATAAAATGAAATTATTTTTAATTACTAACAAATATTATATAATTTCTTATAATTAATTATAACTAATGATAATTAATAATAACTAAACAATTAAAAAATTAACAATAAATATTAATAATCACTAATAAACTATTAATAATTTGTAATAATCATAGAAAAATATTTAATAATTGGACATAAATATTAACATGTAATAATAGTTTCAAATAGTAAGTAATTAAATTTAAAAATTATTAATGATATTTATTAATCATTAATAATTACAAAAAAAATTATAAAATATTTTTAATATTTAGATATAATTATAGAAAAATAATAAATTATTTCCAATAGTTAGAAATAATTAACAGTTTTTAGTAATATTTAGTAATAAATAACAATGTGAAGTATTGATAAGTAATAATTTTTAATAATTTTCACTAATTTGTATTAATTTGTTTATAATTAGTAATTATTATTACCGAATATTTTCATTCATTAATATTTTTATATAGTAATAATATATGATATTTATTTTAATTAAAATTAATTTTCAATAATTAGATATAATTACATATAATTAGTAATTTTTATATTTTCATATTGTTTTCTAAGTACATCCCTTAATAATATCTTATTGATCATTAAATATATTCTAAATCCTTATTCTCTAAGAAAATAATGAAATAATTATGTAAATAATGGTTTTTATTACAGAATTTTGATTAGCTAAATCATTCCAGAAACAAAATACTTTTGTTATAAATCTTATATATGTTGAGCATTTCAAAAAATAATTCCCATTTACATAAAATTAACCAATAAAATCACAAGGTACAAATAGGTATCCATATATGAAATGTGACTTGAAAAGATTTGAAACATTTTTCCATGTTTGGGAAAATATAATTTATTCAATATTTCAAAAGGTATATATGTTTTTTAGGTATCATCATAGTGAAAAAATTATTATAATAAACAAATAAATTTCATAAATATTCATAATGTTTTATTAAATTATTACTTGAGGTTTCTAGCCTGATAATTAAACAAAAAGAATATCAGAATGATAATTCAACTCTTAATTTAAACCATCGGAGATTTATTAGTTATTAAAATCTATTGGGGATGTATTATATCTTAGTTGAAAATTAAGTAAATTGGGTGTTGTTACAAAATTTTTGCCTATGAAATATGATAATGGAATTTAAAATAGTTGTTTTGATGAAATATTTTATTTTGTTCAATCATTATGACATGAGGTAAAGGTGATCCCACCAAATTTAAATGACCAATATAGGTTGGTCTATAAATTCAGTATTCTTTATCAAAATATTCATTTATTTTCTGATTATTTCACATTTTTTTATGGAGAATGTGAGTGATTAGTTAGTTTAAAAAACATTGGATATTCCCGGTACAAAATGGATAATTATGGAGTGTCTATATTTTTTCATGTAAAATAATTTATGAATTCCCCGCTTACATGAGAATTTAGGTACAATGTTGTACCAAAATAAAAGTTTTAGTTTTGTCTCACTAAAAATTAAATGAATTTCTATTATAAAACTATATTATAGTGTTTATTATATCTAAGATAATATATTAATTGAGGACATGTATAAAATCAAATTTTTATATCACTAAAATATTTAATAATCTTAATGATGGTGATTTTCGAATAATTTTCATTTGGTGCATCCAAATTCTTCCATAGAAGCTTTAAATGTGTGATTTGTGTTTCCAAGGTTGATTAATTTAAATTTGGTAAGTTAGTAAATATTCCAATTGGACCACCTTGAAAAATCTATTTAACAGTCCTTTTTTATTTGTTGATGAAGGAACCATATATATTCTTATCAAGACTAATTACATGAAATCAAATATGAATATTGTGTTTTTTTAAATTCATTAATTGATTAGTCAAATTTTTTGATAGATAATTTTGTCAATAAATATAATGTATTTGAGAAATTAAATTTCATAATGAATGCTGCATAAAAATGTGAAATTAGTGGCTTTCCACTGTGTGTTAGTTTATCTTGATAGTGTACACATGGGATAAAAATATATACCTAATTTATGAGTTAAAACACCGACTTTATTATTTTCAATATGAGAACATGTTTTTCATTAACTAACATGTTATAAGAAATAGACTACTACCTATTGGCCTTACTGATTTTTTAAATTCTTTAATTTTTTATGTGATCAAAGAAATATCATAATTTTTAATGATAATTGTGTAGTCAAAATAGTTTAGTATTCACTAACTACAATATAACAAGATGGTGTTTAATTTTTTTGTAAATTTGATAAAAATTACCTCATATTTCAGTGATTAAATGGAAAATTTAATATTAAAATTTCGAAAAGAAGGAAAATATAAAGGAACAATTCATTCCTGATAGATGTACACAAATGAAATATGCATGAAAAAATTAATGAAAATGGTATGTAATGAACCATTGATTGGTCAATCAATTTCATAATCTTGATTCTATGTGGAAATTTCCCTTTTTTTCTATCATTATTTTATTCCTTAATATCTTCCAGAAAACATGTGAATGCGTCATTATAGGGGAAATTTTGATTATGTAAGGAACCATCAATTATTAGTTATAATGAACTCAATCAAGGATATATTAGATATCATGAATGATGGATTTTTTCTTATGAACAATAAAAAGAACATAAAACTGTTCTTTTCGACTTTAAATAAATGATATGACTTTTAAAGTGTATAATACTCTCAATTATTAATTATATTTTTTGTAATAAATTATTATTTATTTATGTTTAAATTTTTGGAGGATCACATTAAAAAATGGTTCACACAAATTACACAATGTTCCTTAGAAGAATTATTAAAATGTAATTTTCATTATTGGTTTTAAAGACTAGTAGTGTATATTATTTAGTGTTGAAAATATGAGCTCAATTAATTGTTTTTTATATTATAAACTATAATTTTATTTTTAAGGCATCTCAATATATAAAAAAAATTTAAAATTAATGAACTGAATTGAGTAACCCACGAGTCAATTTTTCAAAATATATAATTCATATTTATTTAAATGATTTTAATTTCATAACCGTATATATAGTGAATAAAAAAAATAAAAATTCCTATTTTCTCTCATGAATCTCATCACAATAAATGTAATGTAATTTTTTATGGAATTAGGGATGAAATAATGGATTTATGTTGTCTGAGAAAAATTATGTAACAGTTTTTTTAATTTTAATGGTATGCTAATTATTTATAGTTGAAAGTCCTTACATTCGAAGGAATCATATAAATTAAATATTGAAAAATACTTGTATTAATTGAAATATTTATAACAGATCATCACAAAAACCAATATATTATTCCACTTTAGAAGATTTAATTTACTGGGTGAGTATATTATAATTGAAATCTCATGAAAATTATTTTATATAATGAAATTACAATTCTATTTTCATGAATGTAATTGAAAAATTTTAAGAGAAAAAACCAAATACTTATTTCACTCAAGGGGAGGAAAATATTGATGATAAGACATCACATTTACAAATTTATGGTGTTGAAAATATTGGTGATATACCCAATGGATTTCAAATAGAAATGGATGATGAAGCTGAATCTCCATAATAAATGTATGATATTGTGTAGGAAGATGATTATATTGGAATAAAAAATATTGCAATTAGGAAAAAGATAAAGTATTAAAAATTAGAACTTTTTTATAATCAACATTAATATGTAATATAAAATTTAAATTATTTATATGCAGTATTATTCCCATGTTTCATTTGACTACATAATTTATCGATGATATGGTTTATACCCTCATCGATAATGTGAATCCTTATAACTATCCTAATGAATCACCATCGAACTTGTAATATTATTTAGATAAAATATCAACTCATAGGGGACATGGTGTCTCCAAATTGGAGATTATGAAACCTATTAATGAGAAACATCCACCACTTAATTTCATTCCAAAAAAATCATGGTATATTCAGTTGTGTATTTAAGTTAATTTTCATTAATTTATTTTTGTTCTAATTTTTTATTAGTTTCTATTTCCCATATCATTTCACATATATCTATTGTTTAGGATTATAAAATTATTTTTCTAGACCATGGGTGGCATAAGATAATATTCCTATCTATATTCATCAATCTATGTTTGTTCAAGGGATGAATCATAATTAAAAAATATTATTATTATTTATTTTTCATTTATTAAAATTATATTAAAAATTATTATTATATGTTTTGGTATCGCATCAATAATATCTTGAGATCCAAAATATTGGATTCATGGAATATTTTAATTCTTATTTTATGGAATTATTTTTAAAAATATGAAAAATATATCCATTGAAAGAGAAATATCGATAGTTTTTAACAAATATAGTTTTAGTAAATGAAAAAAATAAATATAATCCTATATTTGGGGTGGAATGGACACCAAATCAATGAGAGATAGTCTTCAAATGATATAATCACAAATATGACTAGATAGGGAGAGACATGAGATTGCACTTAAGGATGGTATTCATACTTTTAATACTGATTGATGATATATGGGTTTTAATTTTTTTGGATCCAAGTTGTCTAGAAGTTGTATTTGGAATCTAGAAGATTTTTTTGATTAAATTGTCTTCTATTGTCCATGAGTAAGAAATGAAAACACTTTGTAAAATATAGTGATCACACTCACATTCATAATCAGATAATCGAACAAAAAATTCATAAGAAATTACAACATATTGTATAGATGTTTTCTAGGAGAAACAGTTCATAAGACTCACCATGGGTCCATAAAATACTTTTCTGATCATAATGACATTATGTAGAATATTCTACATAGATTCTATAGAAATATGATAAATATTTTATATTCATGTAGTTTTCATAAATTATATGTAATATACGAACATTTTGATGAATGATTTATGAATAAAAGTGGGGGAACAAGTGCTTCCAATCAGATTATTATTTGGATATGGAAATTAAAAAAGATTCTAGAATGATTGAATGTAATAATTAAATCCATTAATAGTTATATGGTAATATTTCTATATTAAACGTCATCATAATCACTAGGAATTCATGGTTATAATAAATATGTATGTGGAAGAGGGACATTTTTAAGGTTGATGTTTTTGAGACATAGTCCATCAGTGTGTTAACACCAGGTATTGATTTTTAATGGATATAAAGGTTTTTTAGGAATCATGATAATACAAAGATGATTGTTAAAATAAAACAATACACAACATAAAAAGATTTCTGGTTGGATGTTTTTGATGAGATGGATTATAAAAACATGGTGTCCAACTAATAATCATTGGTAAAATTGTTATTATGGGCTGTAGTTAGGTCCAATGAAAAACATATTTGATCTATTTGTCTGATTAATGATCATAAAGTCAATGACCCATCAAGCCAATGATGATCAACAATGTAGTCAACCATTTTAGACAAGATGAATTCATTTATATTTTTATATGTTTCAAGTGAAAATAAAGCATTGATTTGTTTTCTTAATAGTTTGTTTAAAAGAAAAAGTAGATTTGTTTTTGTTTTGTATCAAATGGGTCAATAATCATCAGACTATATTTGTTTATCACTATTATAGTATATGTAACACTGATATATCAGAGGGAGATATATAAGGTTTTATTAGGTGCAGTCTAAGACTGATAAAGTTCATCGGATGTAGGATCATCGGTCTAAGGAAATGATGATGATGAGAATTGACTTTATTTTTATAAATTTTTTTGCAGGGCATTATTAATGATTTTTAATGTGTTTAAGTAGATGTTTTTTCAATGATATTAGAATCTATTTTTGAAGTGATTCTAAGGAAGTTTGTGAAACATTAGAAGTTGGAAAATGATTTTTGTAGATGGTTTTCAAATGTTATGACAATCAGCTAAAATGGGGCATCATATTGAGAATTTTGTTTTCAAATGGATTGTGTAATTTTAAGGATTATAAATCCATTTTTAATATGATCATTTGGTACATGGAATCCTAATAAAGAAATTATAATATAATTTTCATTCAGACTAAAGAATGATTAGAATATCTCAAGAAACATGATGTTGGGATAATATTTTATATGGTCAGTGAAAATTATATAAGGCTATAGAAGTTATAAATAGAGAAAAATATGTATACAAATTTTTTTAGAAATTTATATTTTGTAAAATTTGGTAGAGTATAAAAACACTTCATATTCCCACATAAATTACATTTTGTGCACCTATAAAAGGAAGGAAGTATAGATTATTTTTTGGGGAGTATAATATAGGTCCAATGTGTGTAATAGAGAGAATTTATAATGGATTTTAGTGAGAAGGAGTTTCAGGATTGATAGTCCCCAAGTAAGGTTATAAGATTCAAGGTGGAGGACAAGGAATATAGTATTTACAATTTTTCAGATCGGGCTGAGAAATGGGAATGAGGGTTTAAAACTGAAATAGAAGTAGTTCAGAATTGATTCAATGGTTTCCTAGAAGAAGAAAATTTCTATAATGAACAAATATATTAGGGAATCAGACTGGGTGATCTGGATATCTTATGTTATAAACTCTATATAAGTTTTCACCTTATCCTGAGTAATAAAGTAATGATTTTTTCTGAAAGCTAATATTTTTTAATGTTGATCAGAAATAAAAATAAAATGTTTTATGGAAACTGTCTAATGTTTAATAACTTATTACACAAAATTCTATTATATTATTTTATTCTATTTGAAGAAAATTCTAGGTTGTATTGAACATAGTGATTAACATGTGTAATGGAATATCCTTCTTGTATTATCAATAATAAAATATTATTTTTATAGTGTTTTGTGGTATTTGATTATTTCTAAACAATAATAAGGATGTTTCTACAATTTTTGAGTAGTGAACCTTGTATACTATTATCTTCCTCTCAATGTATAATTGTTTTATTTCTAGGGAATTGGTAATTTTTTAACAAGAGGTGAAATATTTTTCAAAATAAAGGGAACCTAAAAGTAAAATATATCAGTGATTAGAAACCTCCCCCATCTCAATGATACCCTAATCATTACTATGAAATAGCAATTGTTATTAGATCAATGGATCCCTTTCATTACCATTTACATAATTATTTGAAGAGAAGTTGTGATGGAGAATCTGAATTTTTTGAATAGAATGGTGATTTCGGTCTTTGATGTTATAAACTATCATATCTAGAATGATAGAATATTTCACTGTCTTATGTCTCTTGGGTATGATGTTCTTGAATGTGTTTCAGATGAATATTTTCTTATTGATGAAAAGTAGGTCTTAAATCACTTTACAATAGGATTAATTAAAATGATGGAAGAACAAAGAATGCTTTAATCTCATTGCATTTAGATGTTGTGTTTCTAATATTGAAGAGTGTTCCAATTAGAAATGGTATTTGGGATAAGTTCAATAACATTTATGAAGTCCATATATATTTAAATAATGAATAATTAAAAATATTGAGAATTAAGTATTAATATCTCAATATGGGTGAGTAAAAATCATTTGGTGACTTCTTTACCAAGGTGAATGAAATTTTTGTCACAATTATAGGTCTTGGTGAAAATTTAAAATACACTACTATTATTGAAAATAGATTGGGAATTATTCCTAAAAAGTTTAATGAAAATGATTTCTCATTTTGAGATCTATATCCTGAAGAATTATCTCTATATTATTTTCATAGATCCGTCATTACTTTTATAATGTGAATGGATAATGTTAAAAATTAAAAAATGGGATCTTGAAATTTTATTCAAGGATTACTCTAAAGTAATTTATAAAAATATTCCTGAAGAGGAATATGATACTATGTCTGAAAATGGAAATGAGGTATGTAAAAAGCTTGACAATATATTATCGTTTTTTTCTAAAAATCATAGAAGAGGTATTGTAAATCATATGGGTATTATTTCCTTGAATGTTTTTGAATATGGATACATCACACACATTCTGGATATCTATCATTGATTAAAGAGAGAATAAGACAACAATGAAGATGAATGAAAGCTCTGAAAATAATGGAAGAATCATGGTGTAATGTCCAAATATTATTCCAAATGAAATGACATAAAAATTTCCAAATACAAAATGGTAAACATTACATCTAACGGTGATGAATAGAAAGATATTAAAGATTAATTGAAAAATATAGTCACAATGATTTTGAAAATATGTTCCTTTCCATTGTTAAAAATGAAGTGTTTAAAACCATCATTTTTGAAACGAAGAAACTCGATTAGAATTTCATCTCGAAGAACAATTGAATGAATTCCAAATAAAAAATTTAAGGATTGAAAAAGAAATTAATAAATTGAAAAGTGAAAGTCCCTCAAATAATCGTGACTTTTTTCCAAATTATAAATTTCACTTATTCGAAGAGTTTGATAACTTTAATAAATTTATTTAATAATTAATATTTCATAATTAACACGTAGAATTAAAGTCAAGGGAAAATAATAAGTGATGGAAGATTTCTAAAAATCATTCAAAAGTTAAATAGAAGGCTACAAGTTTTAATAACTCTATTTATAGAGTTGGTGGAATGTTTTAAAAGTTGGATATTGAGTACGATAAATAAATGACATAAAATGTTTTAAAGAATGATGAAATTATTCCAAAGTTAATGAAATATGAAAAAGTTTTGTATGCAAAAAACCATCAAAATGGTGATTATAGAAATTTCTAAAAAATGAGTCCCAAAAAGTATCTTCAAATTCTAATTTTGATAAGTATAAAAATAAATCCAAGTTAAAAAATAATATTATTGGTGATGATAGAATAGTTAGTGGTCAAATATTTGCTAATAATAACTAAAATAAGGTTTATGAGAAATTTGATTAGAACTCTTGACAATATAAACGTTACAAAGGTAACAATTCTTTCTAGGTATAATGTTGGTATTGTGGTGGATTCTGGTATAGGAAAAATAAGTGTTATTCTAATAAAAAACATTAAAAATATTTCAAAAATTATATATGGAAACGAATATGGGTTATTTATTCCTCTCAATGGAAGAAATTTGAGATGTTAGTTCAAAATAACATCAGAAGGATGGTATGAATGTTGATCATAGGGTCCAACCCCTGAAAACTATTTTTGAAAGATGTGAACTACTTAGATACCCTGATAAATGATTTCCTATTTTGTTACAAGGACCAAAAAATGATTGTTAACAATTTTCATAAGCTAGATGTGAAGATAGATTAAGAGATGCAAATATGTCTTGATTTTAAACTGTTGTCAAAGCTACAATAGGAGAATATACCTAGATTCCGGATAGTGAGTGTTCTTTACATATAAAAGGAGAAAAAATTCTTTTGAAAAATGCAAAATATTTCAATGAAATAATAGTGAAATTTGGTGTTAGTACATAGGATTAATCATTACATATTATATTTTTTATGTACTGAAATTCCAAATCTAGAATCTATTAAGTTTAGAGTTTTAACGAATTTGTAAAACACATATAAAGTAAACCAATACCTTAAAATTGGACACATAAACATTTTATATAGTTGGTTTACCAAATTAAACTCCTTTAAAAAATAGGGTGTCTCTTTATTAAAATCTTTAAATTTATCCCCTTGTTTATTTCGATGTCTCTATTAACCCTTAAATCTTGTGGAAACCATTTAAATATAATAGATTCTCATAAATATATCAGTATGGCATAGAAAAATAAGTTAAACTACTAGCCTTTTGAAAATATAAAAACCCATGGAAACATTAAGATAATTTTTTAATTTTACCCTTAATCAATAGTAAATACATTCTTTCGAAAACAAGCTCATTTTCAACAATTTTTTAATCATATTTTTTCCATAATCTCATATCATGTATTGGAAAAACAACAAGTTATATGACATAAATTTAATTTTAATAAAAATAAATGTTATCACCATATGGTAAAATTCCATACATGTCACTGTTACAGATGGAATAACAATACGATCGACCTCCATATATGTCACTCTTACAAATGGAATAACCATAGAGTTGACTTCCATACCCATTGTATGGGATTTTATAACATAACTATCCAATGTTAGTCTATCAAAGAACCACCAACCTTGGTTTATCATGTAACTTCCCATCGAATTTCAAATTACTATTATATAATAATAAAACAAAAAAAATATTTTATCTTTAAAATTCCATTCTTAAAATTTTATTTTCTTCAAAAACACAAATTTTCTCATTATATAAATAATCTATCCATTTTCAAAATTCATTTTCAATTACAAAATACACAAAAAACTAAAATATGTGTTTAATTAAAAATCATTAACTATTATAGTGGAATAAAAATGTAAATATATGAATAAAATAACTTTTATTATACTTCTATATCCTTATAATAAATATGTAAAATAATATCAATGATGAAGTACAAATATTTTGAATTTAAATCATTATCCATTTAAAAAGATATTTTTAAATCAATGTGTCCCATAAAACTTTCATAAATTTTAATCCCTTGAAGAAGTAACATAAAAGAGAGTAAATATTAAGGGAATTTATTTATAAATGATATGATATGTCAAATGGTCTTTATATACACCACATTAATGAAGCTATGTTTTTAACATAAAAGTATTTTACAATGGAAGGATATTGAAGAAAACGCCCCTTAACATGACTGTGAATAATCACAAAAATTATTTATCTTCATTAATAATATACATATGTAATTTATATTCATTATTTATAAAGAAAATTATATAAATAATTATCATGATATCTCAATTAGTTAACTATTTATGTTCATGTCAGGTGTTTTGTTGATATTTCATACTTGAGTCCAAAATGGAATTGGAATGATGTCAATAGTAAATGTTTTCATAATTTCACTATATAAAGAATTATATTGATGAAATTTTTATAATTTTCTTACATAAATGATAATTTAAAATACCTCTACTACATATGGATATGAAATATTAACTATATTACAATCATAGAGATGGTAAGCCATATGTACTCATTAGTAATGTTTTCATTTTTTGGTGATCATTTTAGAAAAATCGTAAGTATTATATTATCAATAAATAACATTAATAACATAATTAATATCAAATGAATAATTTAAATATACTTATATATATATCATCCATTTGATGCGGTGATGAAAAATGTATCACATCGCTTCATGGAGTTGATAGTTCACACAACACACGAACAACGTTATCATTTTTTCATGCAAAAAATGGAATGAATGAAAATGATATATCATCTTAATATAATTATAATTATGTCATTAATATCATATATAATGTAAAACTACAACATTATAACTATTTTGATATATGATGATGAAAAATGAATTATATCGGTTCTTAAGGTGGCGGTTCTCCGTACACACGAACTATAATTATTTTAAAAATTGATGGAATAGAAGTGGGATATAGGTATAGATATTAAATAAATAATATCTTAGTACATTTAGGATACTAGTGTTATAATTTCATCATGGTTGAAGAATATTTTAGCTATGGTTATGAATAGTTAATACAGATATAAATAATTAAAAATTAATACACATCCTCAGACCTCCTCCTCCTCTTAACACCTTAAGTAAAGTAAATGTGTTTTTCTATGAAAAATAACATCTATATAATGTGTTGAGTGATTATATTAAGTTATTTGGGAAGATATTCTGTGAACAATAGTTTTTATATATGAAAAAAAGAGATTCATGGGTTCCCTTTTGAGGAGAGGGGAGGCCCACTCTTTGAATTCATCAAATCATTAAACTAATATAACTTAAATTTATATTCCATATGGATCAACACTAACTTATTTCCATTCTTTTATGATGGTTAGTATAAATATATTTATCCAATGATAATTAACCATGTTTTTTTATTTTTTAACTTTAATATTTTTGTTTCTACCCATATTTAACCATTTAAATTCTAACTATAATATCATGTAACTTACCCTTGAAGGCATAATATAATTAATTAAAAATTAAATAATATGTATAAATGATTCCTTGATGAGATTTGGAATCAAATCCCAATAATTTGGTTGAATGTTAAATTTATATTAATTTTATATCATTTAATAAAATATAATTTATTATAAAATATCAACAATGTCTATTTTTACACCATTCATTACTGTAATTTTTAAAAATATAATAACAAAATTATATCATTGAAAAAACAATTTTATGTCATCAATAATATGTAATATTCATATATTGTTTCAATTATATTTTAATTGCATAAAATGATATTTAATATATTATTTTTTAAAAATTATTTTAAATTACTATTATTAAAAAAACAAAATGCATCATTGTTTTGAATACTATAAAATTATTATATTTATTAAAATGTAAGTATATGATCAATGAATTTTAATTAAAATAAAATAATATAAAGATATTAATGTCATCATGATTCCCAAAGAGGTCAGAGATTAAACCAAATAATTGTTTAAGTTGGAAATAACTTATAAAATAAAATTTTTAACAAATATTAATATAAATTTAAATATTTTTATAATATTTTTTTATCCTTAATTTCTAGATATAGCCATATCCATGGTAATAAGAAATACTAATGTTTCTATTCATATTTTCAAAAACTGGAAACAATTTTGTTATTTTTGAAATAATAATTCCAAATATGGAATAAAATTTTCAAAATCAAATTTATAAGCCTTTCAGAATTTCGTTTAAAATTAACATTTCAAATTGGATGAAAAAACATGTATTTAATTTAAAAATGTTCCAAAGTTTCCAAAATTTTTTATTCCATGTTCAAAATAAAATTTACTCCAATTTCCTATATTGGATTTATATAAATAAAATTTATCTAAATATACATTAAAACCAATTATAAGTATAATTCAACAAACTAAATTATTTGTTTCAAAAATCTTTTTCCTATTAAAATGCAAAATTTTTACTATTTATGAAAATATGATACTTATTAGAAAAATTAATAAAATCCATGAAACTCAATTTTGATATTCCAATTTAAATAATGTAGTTTATTTTTTGCAATAAATTTTTTAAATTTTTTAAAAACAATATTTAAAATAAGTGCTCCATCAAAATGTGTAAAACCCACGTTCTTAGTAAAATACATCTTTTCTGTGTAAGATGATATTTTTTAATATCATGTATAGAAAACACATATAATGAATGTAAAAATATATTTAAATTTCTTATAATTTTCATTAATATAATCTAATAATTGTGATTTATTTATTTTTTGGTATAAAGCACACTTTTTTTACATTAAAATAGATTTTTAGAAAAAAAATTAGTTAAAAATGGGGTTAATTTTATTTTATAAATAATTGGTCAAAAAATAATTATTTATAAATAAATTTGAAAACTATATTTTCATAATTAAATTAATATTATTCATACTCTCTATTCAATCAAATATGCTATAATGGTAACATTTAAATAATAGTGTTTAATTGTTTGTTCAAGCTTGATGTTTCATATTTTAGATGCTATCGAACATAGTGTGTCCTTTAAAAAACATGGGATGTTATAGTTGGAGTTGCTTAATCTCTTGAAATTAAGGGAGTCAGATAATACATAATTGAGAAAGAAAAGTTCAAATCCTACAAACCATTATTTATTGATGGGATGAAACACAACTTGCCCATTGTTTCACAACATTGTGATGAAGGAAATAAATACATTTTCAGAAAAGAAGGTTTTTTTTTGAAACTTGATGAACATGAATATATTGATACAAGAGTAAAACGTATAAAAAGAAACCTTTTTCGTGTTGTTGAAGTTTATAACTCTTCCTAAATAGGCATGGTGGATGTTAATCAGTTGTGTAATAAAATAGGATGACACATGCTTGACGTACACAAGATAAAATTTATATAGTTTCCATGGTATTCCTAATAACTCTATAATAAGAGATTGATGTTTCACAATTTATCATAACAGAAATATTACAAACATTGTGGATATAAATATTGATTTTTTTTAAAATAACCCATGGATCTTATATATTTTAATATTTGTGGGTAAATGAAAAAAATAATCAACTCAATGGGATATGTACTTCATTACGTTAATTGATGACTTTCCTCACATTACATGTGTTATGTATGTGAATCATAAGTTAGATTCTCAGAAAATGTTTTAAATTTTTAGAATCAAATATGAGAAATGTGAGTATTCACTGAAAAATTTTAGAACACAAAATGGTAGTGAATAAAATAATAATGTATTTGATTATTTTATTAAAAATCATGTAATTAAACATGAGTTAATTACACCATACATTCCTCAAAGATATGGTGTCGCTAAAAGGAAAAAAAATTATGGTTGAAATGGGGTGAACTATGTTACATGAAAATAGTATATCTCATTACTTTTTGATGAAATACATGAGTACTACTGTTTCTATTCAAAAATGATGTTTCTATTGTCAAAGTACAAATATGACATCATATGAAAAGTCTTATAAAAAATCCATGTTTGAAAAACATATGATTTTTTTGGAGTCCCTTCATTATAAATAAATGTTGGAAACCATTGAATATTTTATCAGAGTGGTGAAGATGGAATTTATCATGGCTATTTTCTGAAAGGAAGAGGGTATATTTGTCTAAAAAAATAAAAATGAAAAATAGTTCATTCTTTTGATGTGAGTTTCACTGAATATTGTTATGATGATAAAAAAACTCATGTTGATAAGGAAGTTGATCTAGAAGAAAGAAAGTTTGTTAGAAATTGGGATAAGGATAAATAAAATTACAATCACAACCAATAATAATAATCATACTTAGATATTTCCAATGATGACGAAGAATATAGAAAATCTCACCCCATGATTTAGAATTAATTTGATTCTCCATGTATTATTGGTTATAAACATAAAATGGTTTAGATAATAAGATCCTCAAATGTTATTAAAGATACTTCTTTGTATTCCATAGTTGAGCCAAAATATGTGAATGAAGCTTCTCCGAATCTAGAATGGTTAAAATACATGAATGAATAGTTTGTTTAGACTGAGAAGAATGATACTTGGGAACCCATTCAAAATCCAATTAACCAAAATTTTACCAGTACAAAGTTGGTTTTTAGAACAATATGAATTATGATGATGAATTGGTATGAAAAAATTATGATTATTGTGAAAAGGATACATAAAAATTGAATACATAGAGTTTGATGAGACTTTTCTCTGGTATCAAGGTAAAAAACAATTAGAAATTATCTTTCTATTACTAGGAAATGGATTTCCCAAATATTTCATAGTGATGTAGTATTTTTTTGGGAATGATGAAAGATATGTGTGCAAGATGAATAAAGACTCATATGGGATACAATAAGCTCTAATGGTATGGAATTCCACACTCGATAAATTCATAATAAAGTTGTTTTTTATGATTGCAAGTGTTGATGTTAATTTATAGATCTAAGAAATTAATTTGTTTCTACTCATTTTAATTTTTTTTAATTTTGATTATATTATCATTTTAGGGAATGATACTTGAACATGTCAAATATTAGCAGTAGACATGAAATTGATGTTTGAGATGTCCATAATGGCTAAAATGAAATAATTTCTAAGTTTATAAATCTCATAATAGATGATTCTTTTGAATTATCATGAAATTTATGATAAGAAACAACATAATAAGTTTTAAATGAAAATTTATAAATTGGTTTCCAAATCATTTAAATGTATAACCCACTTGAAAATAGATGTGGATGATAAGGATGATGAAACTAATGATCTTAAAAAGATGATAAGATGTATGTTTTATTTGAAAACCTCCAGACCTGAAATTGTATATGTTATTACTATATGTTCTATAATTCAGATTTCACCAAGAGAATCACATATATTCGATCAAAAAATAAATCTCAGATATATCATAAGAAAAAAATATTTTGGTATTGTGTATGATCCTTTATAATGTATTTAATTATTTACATATTCATATACTAATTTGGAAGTAAACTTTGATGATAGAATATCCACATTTTGTGGAGTTTTATTTATTATAATTATTTGGTTTAGTAGGAATACTATGATACAAATCTAATTAAATCTTATCATGTTTTAAGTTGAATATGTTTCTACAAGCCAATATGCTACTCATCTAATGTGGATGAAAACTAAATAAGAATACCAAAATCTGGAAGTAAATAAAACCTTTCTCTTGTTTTGTGACAATTCAAATTCCATCAAACATAAAATAAATTTTGTCAAAAATTCTCACAATTTAAAAGTTTTATATAAAATATAATTTCATAAAATATAATGTAGATAAAAAGGAAATAAAGACGAAGTATACACCAACAGACGAAATGTTTTTTATATTTTTACCAAAAAATTTCACAAGAAATATATTTATAAATTTAGGTTGATCATGGTAAAAATACATCCTTCTTATAACGATTAAGGTATGTGTCTTTTCACTCTATCATCATTTCATCAGATAGTGTTCTTGAAGGGGAGAATATTTCATAAATTTTACCATTGTTATGTGATAAACCTTTTAAGGGAGAATGTGTGAAGTGGGATTTTTAGGTAATGTGTGAAATGAACATGTAAAATCTGTGAACTATTTATACAATTTTTTGGCGTAATTGTAAGAAACATGTGCTTTTAGAGAATGTTGAATATGTAAAGAAAAAAGTAAGGAAATATATAATGATAAACTAAAGAGGATTCATGGTTCACTATTTTGGATAACATTGATTTGTTTTCAATGGTTAATATTTTCAATACTAATTCATCTCGCTTATTCCATGAACTGTTGATAATTAACTCATTTATTAAGGTTACAAATTTCATTTATTTATTAATATGCGTTGGAAAAAATTCAAAAGGGGGAGATTTTTGGGACAATGTTTTCTAGAAGATGTTTTTTATATTTGGATGATGATTTTTTAATCATTTGTCTTCTATCATAATGTATTAATAAATGTACTCAGTTTATAAAAGATAGTTATCAGAAAAAAATCATAATTAGTTGGTCATGAAAAAATTACACGTGAATTTGTAGTTTATTTTGATGATGTCTTCAATGAGATAAGGATCATCATACTCACCATGGGTCTGAGAAAGAATATTCTGATCAAAATGGAACGTTTTTTCAGAGTCTTCACGTATTTTATGAAAATGAAATGATGATTTACTAATAATGAAGTCATCATAAAACAAAATTAATCAATAAAAGTTTTTATGAACTTTTTATAAAGTAAAGAGGTAGAAAAAGTGTTGTTAATAAGATTGAAGTTCTGTTAGGGAAAATAAGGAAGACTCTATAATGATGGTATGTTATTAAAAAATTAATAATATTTTATATGGTTCCTTTCTGGTCTTAAACATCATCAACATCATGATGAATTCAGGATTACCAGAAAAATATTGTTGAAGAATGATGCTAATGATGTTGGTGATTTCTTATCTCAGTCTATTAGTGTGTGATCACCAAAAATAGATTTTTATAATGTCTAGGAAGGTTTTTTTTGAATTGTGAGAATTAAAATATGATGGTTTTCAATAATAATAAAAATATAAAAGATAAAAATCATTTTATAAGGAAGTTATTTCCGATACTGATTAATTAGACATGGTATTACAATGATCATCATAATCCTAATTGTATTTCTAGGAAGTATATTGGTCTAATGAAAACAGAAAAGTAGATTTGTTGGTTCCAATGTATGGACAAAAAGTCACAAACCCATCATACTAATTAAGATATAAAATATAATCACCAATTTTAATCTATATAAATTGTAGTACATTTTCATTTTGTTCAAGGGAAAATAAATATCTAACTTGTTTTCATAACATTTGGGTATAGAGAGGAAGAAGAATTTTTTGGTTTCGTATCATATTGGTAAATTGTCATCAGAGTATATGTGGTTTTGACCATCAGATTGTAGGTTCTACTGATCTATCAAATAAAGAATGATGCCAATTTATCAGATGTCGTTTGACATCGATAATGTCCATAAGACACAGTATCATCTGTCTGAGGAAAATATGAAGAGGGTAATTTCTTGTAGTTTTTTTGAGGTGTTGTAAAGGGGATTATTGACGTTTGTTAGAATAGTTGAAGGGAATGTTTTTTTGTTGAAGTTGTAATATTATTCTGAATTTATGTCTAAAAATATCAAGAATATTTATATGTTACTACAATGTATATGGAATAAGGTTATTAAAGTTTATGCCTATTACTGGGAATGTATATTTATATTGAGAAAAGTATTTTTATTTTGTTTGGAGCATCATAATGAAAAGATGTCTATTTCATTGTATGATTAATTGGTACAAAGCATCATAATTAGGAAAATGGAATGAAATTTGGAAACATACTTATGAATTATTAGAAAGTATGATGCAAGATGAAGTAGTCAGAAAATTGAAGAATGATCTATAAAAGTTGAGAAGAGTTGAGAATCAATGAAGAACTCAATGATGAATCCCAAATGCACGGTAATTGTTTTTTGATTTTTGGCCGAGCATGAAAACATTTCATATTACCACTTAAATAAAATTTGGAACACCAATAAAAGGAAGGATATAAATGGTTTTATTGATGGATTATATCACTATTCATATGTGTATAAGATATAGATGTTCTATTTTTATGTGATAAGGTATTTTTAGATTCGTAAATCAGGAAGAAGGATTCTAGATTGAATAATGATGATGATGATTTTATTTAGTGGTGTCTTAGTCAAATTGAGAAATCAGATAGACGTTTTCAAGCTGAGACAGAATCATTTCAGAGTTGTATTAGTGGTATTCTGGAATAGGTATACTATTAGGATAAATAATAAGATTGGGGAACTAGACTAGGATATTGGACTATGTTTCATTATAATGTCTTGAGAATTTTTTATCCTCTCTTGGGTAAGAAAGTGAATAATTGTTTTGAAAGATTATATTTGTGAAATATCATCAAGTGGAATTGTAAATATTTTTAATAGAAATGGGGAACATTTCTTAACTTATTAAAAATTAATGTATTACATCATTTTTAATACATGAAGCACTTGGATAGCTATACTGAACATTGTGCTTCAAAAGGATAAGGGAATATACTAAATTTTTTATCGATAAAAAATATTATGTTTCTTAGGGGATTTTTTTGGTATCAGAATGCTTCAAAATTACTCTAAGGATGTTGATACTATTGTTGTGTAGTGAACCATGTAAATTCCTATGTTCCTATGGATGTGTGATTGTTTTTCATTTGATGAAGTATTAATTATTTAACTGGCGGTGATGGTTGTTTGAAAAGAAATTAAACATAAAAGGGAACGTTATAAAAAATTAACTCTTTCCCCCACTGAGTGATGCACTTATATTGACTAGGAAATATTGATTTTATTTAATAATGTTTATATAAATTAAATATAAAATGATTATTTGTATTCATATAGGTATTTGAGTGTACTTGTGATATTATATTTCATGTATTCATGATTATATACACAAATACCCCCACTAAAGAGATTAATGGAAACCAAAAACGTCATATTACGGTTTCACATATTTTATTAAAATGAACTAAAATTAATTTTTTCACTATTTAAATTTCAAATTGAATTTGGAGGATTAATATGGGGTTGTTACTTCCCACACAACAGATGTGATTTTATAGGAGACATGGGGTAAAAAATCCTATGATTTATGAATTAATGTGGTAGATAAATGTAGGATAATTAGAATTCTATGAATAATGGTCAAGGGGTTGGTAATGGATCTCAATTGACAATTTCCAATTATTATTTCGTTGATGCATGGTCGTCACCTAGCTCGAGGAGTCCCCATGTAATGACATATTCATTATATATAGAGTATGAGTATATTTTTTATCACAACATGAGGTAATATAGGGAATTCATATATAGTAGGGGTATATTCATCAACAATTATACATGGAGGTAGATGCGTAGAATTTATGGTATGAATAACTACACAAGAAATTGGTTGAGTACATGTGACAACCTGTATCTAGTTTAGGGATAGTGTTCCAGCCAACTAATCTGGCAGATGATCCACCATCTCTAAAGTAATTGATGATATATATTTTTTCATAAACACATTATGAAATGTTTTGGATGAAAATATTATGTTTAATGTTTTTATTAATATATATGAATACACTTTATGTACATTCATTCTATTATTTTTTCGATGGTATTTTGTTTAATTTTCTCTTTTTAATTTTTTTTAAAATAATCATACATCTATCCAGATTGGGCATCAAAGATAGATTTTCATTTTTGTTTTGAATAACCTATTTTGAGGTAAATGTTTTTTTAATGTTAACTCATCCAATTTGTGCCCACAAAATGATTTGAATTAGGGAATATTTCCATCATAATTTTATTTCAACTATTAATTAAACATAATACCTTATTTATAAGGATTTCCAATACCCATCAGTCAAAATAGGATCCCATCACTTATAACTATTTTCTTGGGGAAACAATCATCATTAAACCATTATAGGAATCTATGTTTCTATATATTTTTGGAGACACCCTTGTCAACAAAAACCTCCAATGGTTTGATATTTGTATGGAATGATATATGTTAGTGCACTTTTGAGGAGTTGAATATAAGGTTGAATTCAGATCATGTTCTAGTCATTAAAAAGTTGAACATGAGTTATTTTTTATATTTTAATGCTTTAGCTATTGGATAATGGTGTGTATTAATACATGGTGAACATGGAGTGGAAAATTGATCTCTTGAATGACATCCTCAAGAGAAAAATTACCGCTCTCATAACCATGAGATTTAATTTTTGATTTATAAACAAAAAATATGTTAAAACCATATTTTTATCTATATATTTGAATTTCGTTAAAATTAAAAAATATGATAGTATATATTAACAAAAAATGTTATGGATATTCAGTAGATAAACTATGTGGAATATCTACATACATTGGTTTTTATAAAGCACATACCCCGTGAAATGGGAAATTTTTTGCAGGTGTGCGGAGAACGAAATTACCATCACAATTAGCCAGATAATCATTGGATGAACTACACATGAGAGAAATGTCATGTATAGTGTATTTGGATGTGGAGGGATTGAAGGTGTGTTTGGAATGTGTGTAAGACACGCCATACATGCATGTAAGATTCATCTGGGGTAAACCATGGATCCTAACTATCATTTCCTTATAAAATTCTAAATAGTATATAGACCTCCAAATACTAGTCTTGTTCTCCGGATGGTTCTCTTATATTTTTACCAGGGATCATTAAACCTTGGGATTTGATGCATGACATTATTGGTTGTGATACATACCATAGTTGTTTTTTTCACACATACTCTGCCACAATGTTTTTTTACATAAAATATTTTTATTTCTAAGTTGGGGTGTTGTGATAAAATATGGATTTTTTGTCTTGGTTTTTTATTTTTTTAAGGATCAATGATTAGAATGAGCAACCTATAGTACAAGTATGGACCCTTTATATTCTGGTATTGAAGTTGGATATGTTATCTATAGATTTTGGTATCAGATTCCCTCAAACATTGATATGAAATGATTCTATTTGTGTGGTCATTGACATGTTAAATAAATCCTACAAATTATTTCTCCTTTTTTTGTTAATGAATTTTTTAGTGAATGAGAAAATTTATATTTGACAGATTGTGAGACTCAAGGAGGCTACTATAACCATCGTACCAATCGAGATCGACATTTAACATCTTAATTCTAATAATATAGTTATTTGGTGAGAAGATATCTATCGAAGTATAGACTAGTATATCAGTCTCTATTTAAAGATCCCACTTTGTAATCCATAAAAATAATTAATGTCATGTTATGAGCCTATATTCTTGATTTTAAAGGTTCTACAGAACAAAATCCATCATTTATCAATTTTCATATAAATATAGTTACCATGGATTTTTAAGAGTTATCCCTTTGAGGCCTTATAAGGAACCCTATTTACAATTTCAATCTTCTTTATTAAATTTTTTCAGTTCACATTCTCAAGGACATGCCAAATTAAAGAGATGAAATAGAATTTGAATTTGATTAGAGAAGGATTAATGATAGCTCAATGATATTCAAATATTACGTTAATAGTTATAATTTTTACTAGATTAATATGTTGTAGATCACTTGTTTCAATGGGTTTCTCCTAAGATAGGACATCATAATCTATGATTTTTTGAGTAAGATGGAACCTTATTATGACAATCAATTTCAAGATAGTTGACAGTGTTGAGAAATTGAAATACTTTATAACCTTGATATATCAAATGAAATCATATTAAAATGTGTTCCACATATCCCACAAAATGACACACCATCTAAAATAATACCATGTGACTGAATGAGAGGACATATATGGGAAGTACGAATCATATGTGTTTGATATTTAATTTCATGTATTGGATAATCAGATTAAGGAGTTTCATATTAAATTGGTTCCCTTGGTTATTGTTTTATGGAAGTTATGATATTAAATCCATTAGATATAAGATCATGAGGCATTAGTGATATATAAATTGCATCTAATTTTTATATATATGAAATCCTGAGAATTGTTTTGAGGAATATAGTGGGGTGGGGTATATAATGTATACCTATAGGGTCCCTAGTATGTATTTTATTTATATATTTTATTTAAAATTTTTATTTTTTCACTTTTAGAGGATTTGTGGGTTTCCATGTTAAATTTGGAGGTTAAAATGTTTTGAATTACATAGAGTAATGTCAAAACCTATGTTTCATTATGTGGTAGGTTCAAATTTTCTAGGTGGATCATAACTTTTCTTATTCATATTCGGGTGATCGACAATATAGGTGAGTGAGTTGTGTTGTATGTGGGATGTTATTGGTGTGGTTGAACCATAGTGGAGAGAACTGTAAAACTTTCTCCACGGGATTAGGACACATATACTAGCCTTGGTGATGGTGTGTAAGGGCGTATAGATTACTATTTTTCTATATATGGTAATGTTGAGGGTTCAACACACTACTATCAAATTATTATAGAACACTAGTGATGATTATTATATTTTTTGGAGTGAGAACCCCACCATTATTTTAATGAATTCATACTTCCTCATTATATATTTTTTATACATTACTAGGATGATGAGGACCCCAACTAATGCCACATTACACTTCCTTTTTCCCTTGATGGTATCTTAGATTCTTGAGGTTATTTATTCTAGTATGTAATTTATTTATATTATATTTTTAATATTCTATTCTTATTATAATACATTCTCTTATTTCAATTGTTTTCTCTAACCTTGAATTCGAAACATCTCTAACCAACGATAAGTGGATGGTTATTAATGAAATTTTAGTATTTGGTTCATGAGAGTCTCTTCATCCCAAATATATTTAATTAAAATAATAGAAATGATGTTCAGACAGTTGTTATGTAGTTGTCTATATGGAATGGTTCATTCCCTTAAAAATGCTAGGATTATAGATTTTATTTGGTTTGAATTAATTTATTGGTATTTATATATGTAATTTAATGATATTTTATGATTTTAGTTAATTATTATTTGTTTCTATTGGGATATGTGGTGTTTTTAGTTGAATTTTTCCTCAATACAGTTTTATGTTGAAAATTGGTATGAAAAAACATTTTAATGGATGATTTTAATTCAAACATACTTTTAAAGGGTTTTTCAAAATGGATTTCATGTTTAACACATATTATTCATATTATTGGAATCTTTTAATATGAAATTTATTTTATATTGGATTTTTTATTTCCAGTTTATTACAAATGGCAGAATTTGGGTGATTTGGTAACTTGAATGACTAAAAAACAAGTGCATATAGTCATTTATTTAATGAAAATTTCCCTACAAAACAATATGATCTCGTGGGAAAGTCAAATTCCCTAGGTATACTAACTAAGATCACTAAATTACATGGTTCATTATATATCATGGTTTTGATAGTATTTTTTCTAGCATACAAAAGGTCATATGTATAATCTCATGATGTATATATTTATTTATAGTGTTGTGTTACTCCATTTAAAATTTTTATTATTTTAATTGGATGATACTATTTCTATATTAGCCCTAATTTATATTAGTATTTCCCAATGTGGTATAATTTTTTTAAATGTATATTATTTCAAAAAAAGAAAAAGTATTTCTAAAATTTTTTCTAATTTTTTTTAATAATATTACATTGAAACAAGAACTAATGTCATTTATGGTGAATGAAATTATTTAGATTGATAGGTGTATCCAATATAGATTTTCCCCACTCCCACTATATAACCATGGGGTATATATATGATTTTTTTGAAGGATGACTGTAAAATAAATTGTTATTTTATATTTTGTATATCTTATTGATTCACATCATTATTACATAATTTTTGGATGGTGGAGAACACGAGTCATTATGTGGTTTGGGATTGTAGTTCATATTTTAGTATCATATGTGATATTGTTTTATCTCTTTTCATATGCCTAAATGATGAAAATGATTATTTCATTTTTTATAGTATTATCAATGTCTTTTTTATATTTACAGTGTGATTTTTTGAGTTGTTAAATTACTACAACTGTGTCTTAATACATGTGTTTTTTGTTTATATTTTTGAAATTATTTAAACTATTACAAGGGTGTCAAAATTATGAATGTGTCATGTCCAAAATATGGGAATAATTTTCGATCCATATTTTTGGATTTCTAGAGTGAATAAACTCAAAATAATCATTTGGTGATACCCATGTCATTTTCACCAACTCACAGTGATTGGGATTGACTTTTGTTAATAGGGTTCTATCATATTAGAAGAGGCATCATGTTGACCACAGGTTTTTCATTACATATAAAATCATTTGTCAACATACAACATTTTTTTGAAATAAAAATAATTATTAATTGCTATAAAATTAGTGAAAAAAATCAATGGACCAAATATTTCATTTCATAAAATAAAATGCACATAAAAATTATAATATTTTTTTAATTTCCATTGATAGCTACTGCATTATGATTTTATTCATTGGATACATAAATTCTTTTCATCCAATAATAGATATTATGATCATTTTATAATTTATTAAATAATAATTACTATATATATAGGTTGAGAGAATATAGGAATATAATATTGAATATATTAATTATCATATATATATATATATTCATACATTAAATATGTGGTTGATTCTCATAGTCATTTAATGTGAATAATTTATATCTAAAGAAATATTTCACCACCCAAAATAATTACCTAGTTCATTTAATGTGTTTATATGGGGATAAATGTTCATAAATTAGCGGATTATATCATCTTATAACAAAATAGAATAACATTAAACATTTATCATGGCTTTTATTAATGGGTATTTAACCAAAGATTTCATGAATTCACCATTATCTGAATTTCAATTTAATGTGTGGAAAAATGAATTGTAATTTATCCACATATCAACCATAGGCTCAATATATTTGACATGAATATTAATATTAAATATTACTTTAACTGCATAATAAATATATATATTTTAAAAAACACTTCCATTATTTGTATTCATTATGAAATCCGATAAATATTGCGTACATTAATATGTAACTATTTTATAAATTAACCAATAGTGTATTTTTAAAAATTAACATCCCTAAAAAGTCATTTGATTCAACGTTTTTATAAAATATTTAACAGTTAAGGTCAATCATTGATCTATCATTCCAAATTCACTTCCTATGATTTATTTTTTTCCATATTAATTATCAAAACTAGTTTCTCAATTGGTAATATTATTATTTCAAATTAAACTATATCACAGTTTTATAATAAACCATTATTTTATCGATGAAATTTCCCATATGAATATATAATTAGGGTATATTAACTAATATAATATTATATACTACACATGCATCACATTATAAACCATTCTAAATTTAATAATATTAATTTTAAAATTCTATTTGTATATTAAATCTTTCCCTATAAGTTGAATGTTTTACAATGGAAAAAATTGTTAATAAGATAAAAAATAATAGAAAACTTTGTATATGCTCAGTCCCAAAAAATAATCACACTCATGAAAATAAACTATATAAATGAAGAAGAATATTAGTACTGTAATAAAAAAATTTAAATGTGTTAACATATATATATCATTGATATAAAATATAAGTAAATTAATAAATAATTATATATTATATATTTATATAATTTAAGAATCCCTTATGGAAGTTATAACTCTTACCGTAAGAATATTATTCTTATTGTTGGTATAGAAATCTAAAAATTGGAATATTAATATGAAAATTTAGAATTTAAATATCCCCATTATAACAGTATCCATAATTATGTAAGTGAAAAATGAAATTTATTTGTCCAATAAAATAAAAATATGTCATATTTATATCATAGTACAAGTAATTAATTGATTTAATCCTTATAAAATAAGTTTTCATATTGTTTGTAAAATATATATGTTGTATTTTTATCTATCATATCAAATATAAATAAATTAAATAAATATTACATTCCTAAAATGGGTTTATAAATTAATATTATTTTGTAATTTAATTATATATATTATTTAATGAGAATATAATTTTTTTAAAGGGATGAAAAATTGATCATAATATAAACAAATTTAATAGAAAATTGAGGATTTTATTTAAAAAATAAATTTAATAAATTGGGAAAGTATTTTTAAAAAATGTATTTCAAAATTTTAAATACATTCCAAAAAATTATTAGAGTATTATTTATCTGTGTTTCGAAAATAGTTGATGTTTTTATGAATAGTGATGTACATAATAATATGGTATTTAAAATTATGTGCTATATACATGAATTTCTTTAATGGTTTATGTAATAACTCAATATTTATAAGTAAAATTTTTACATTTACATTATTTTTTCACTATAATAAACAATATTGGAATTCTTGAGTGAAGTTAAAAAACAAATGAATATAATATTTAAAACACCCATCTCCTCCACTTATGAAATACACCACTCACAACCCCATCTCCTCAAAACTTATATGCCCTCATGATTTCCAAATTTATGCCCTATTAAATTATCAATAATCTATCGAAAATACTAGTTTTTCCATTCTTATCAAATTACTCTTCCTTTGATCCTTAAGAGGTATCCTAAGAAGTGAAATCCAAAGGAATAGGTAAACATTTTACATAGATCATTCAATTTTATTCTCCTCCTTTGATCCCCTTATATTTTCCGTCCACATCAACATAGTATCATTAATATTAAAAATATTGTGGTGTTTTATTATTATAATTCAATATACATATTCTATCCCCTCATATTCAGATTCAAAAATGAAACTGTTGTTTATAACATGGTTTCTTCAACGCCTCTAAGATAAAAATACATGTTATTTCTCCAACATATTCAATGTTGATTATAAATATAATATTATGGCTATATATTATTATAATTATTAAATTATAACATATTTCATGTTCTTAAATGTTTTAAAAATAATTAGGTTAAATAAAAATATTCTAGTTTTTGATGGTTGGTAAAACAGAAAAAATGAACTAACTACATTACATTAATTTTTTTATTACTTAAATTGTCCCAATATCATAAATTTTTTTTTGTATTCTGGACCATTTAAATCTCTATATTTACATGAATACCATATCATTTTTTTCTAAATTTGTAAACACATTTGTAATGAACTTCAATAAGTATAGAGAAGTGATTTGTCCTTGGAAATATGAATGGAAAACACTTATAAATGAATAATTAAACATTACATCTCAGTAAAGTTGATGTAAATGAACAGATTATAATTATAGAGAATCAAAAAAATATATTAGATGTTTGGAATTATGTAATTAATAAATCTAATTTGTTTCTCAGAGATGAAATATGTAAGTGAATAATTATTCTAGAACCAAATTCAAGGGATTTCTCGGAACAAACTTTTTCATTGGGTTATAAATATTCCCTATATAACTCACATTATCAACCTATTTAAAGTTATATTATTGGTCTAAAATAACTGTATTTCACATAAATATATACATAGTTTATTATTCATTCATACTATGGGGAAATAATTTATTTCATTTCATTTCTCCAATGTGTTTTCTAAAATCATTGATAATTAAGGGGATATTTTCTATTCCTTAACACATTATAGTAACACATATTTATAGTATTTATTTCTATTAAGGATTTAAATAAGTAAAGGTATATTTAAATAACCTATTTTAAATAACCTATTTTAAAGTTTAATTCTATTCCTAATTCTTTAACATTTCTCAATATGTTTCAAAACGAACACAATATTTTGAGACATATTCTTTATAATTATGATATGAACATACAAAATATTTAATTTCTCTATCTATTTGTAAACTTTATTAAATATCATTTCATTACGATTTGAGACAATATTATGAGTCCCATTTCAATACATGGGTAATTATTATATTACAAACCTTAAAAAATGATTTCCATTTGTCAAAAAATAATCCTAAACATGTTATTGTTAGTCTAGCGATATAGTTCCCCAATTAATTTGGTAATATTTATGTCTCTTTAGATGATATGTATTTTATTGGTTTTGAGTGGCCTAGACGCCCTTCTCCTCGCCCTCTGATGGTGTAGTGTATGGATGAATTTTGGTCTTCCCTCCATGTTCCTCGACCAGGGAGGGGGGGATTCTGACTATCAATACCTTCCACGACCTCTCTTATACTTATCTTCTCCAGTTTCTGATCCCTCCCTCCTACTCGACCATCCTGAGATCGTGGTCTGCCCCATGGTTCCGCAATGGGTCAATGGTTTGACTTCTTTTCCTATCTTGAGGATAGAGTTTAAAAGGGAGTCATCAATGATGGATCTTTACATGGTTGCTCGCATTGGGAGGAATAGACTCTCAGTTGCATATCTTGATAGGTATGTATCATCTTTCGGAAATATTCGTGGATGAAATGGTCATAGGGACTTTAGATGTGAGACATTTTCAAACCAGTTTGGTAATGAAGATGTTATTGTCAATGACTGGTCCTCTACCCCACGTTCGGTGGAGGGTATTCATTTTTCTCTCTTTCATTGGACTTTCGGGTTTCATTTTCATCATGACCCCCCAATGACTACGCTTTGTATAACCCTCCCAAGTCTTTTAATACATTTTCACAATTTGGCCTTCCTGCATTTGATTGGGAATATGATTGGTTAATTTTTACGCACGAACACATTCACTTGTGCACTCATCCATCCCATTGCTCTAAGGATTTTCATTATGGATGATGTGTCTAAGGAATCTATTGAGTTCATCTGTGTCGAAGTTTAAGGTGATCTTTGGTGGAATCAACTAGTTTTCTCTGAATCCTGGGTCCCTTTCTACGCAAACTACTATCAGTTGGGGAATTCAGCTTCGCTCTATCATCGTGGGAAGAATAGAATGCTTTACTCTGGTATAGTTTTAGCTCGTGATGGGAAGCAACAATTTTGTGGAGAAGGTTCCCATACCTGATTGGAAATAAAGGAGAATGTTGAAGTTGGGAGGGTTGGTCATGGGTCACTGAATAAGTCTATATATACACCCAAAAATATGAGTGTGGATGAGGTTTTGAAAAGATTTCATCATGATCATGGTGTTATGTCTGCTCAGCAGAAGAGATAGTAGTGTTTAGTCGGCATTTGGTCATTGAAAATGAGGATGTTTTGAATCCTCATGTAATCTCAGCAGATGGTTGTAGTGGAGGAATGGGAATGAATTCTAGGGGTGTGGTAGTTTTAATAATGGAGGGTCCATGTATTGAAATGGGTAAAATTTTTGAACTTCTAAGGAATGAGGATACTGGTATGGGAAAGGAAGTATCAACGGAGATGGATTCAGATGGACAGAAGTTTACAGAGCATGAGGAGTTACCCCCTGACCATTCAGGATTACAACAGATTTGCAGCACTAGAGTGGAACATAAGGATTGAGGGAATGTCTATCTTGTTGAGGGGAAAGATAATTGGGAGCATAGTCAATTCCTGGCATTGATAGACTATAATAATGAATCCTCCTGGATGGAAAATGGTTTGGTCCATGAGGATCATTATAAGTAGAACGAATCCTTGTATGTACCAAAAATGTTGGGGGATGTCTCTGATGAGAATAAGGAAAATGAAAGTCCCTCTCCCAAAAGCCATGTCAAGGAATGCTATATTGATATAGTCAATAATAGAAGGAGGAAAAGAAATGATAATGTGGGGGCATTCACTACTCCACCAAAGAGAAAGACAAGAAAGGATTACTCTAACATGACAAAGATGGTGTCTACCAGATCCTCCTTCACGAACTCCAAATGGAAAGAGATTAACAAGAAACAGGGGCAGGATAACAAGCAGTTTTCGAGGGAGCCATTGACTCGAGAGAAATTACAACTAAGGGAGAAATATACTAAAATGATCAATTCCTATAATTCACAATCTGAGTGGGATTCAACTAATTTTGAGGTGGCCTCATATGTGGGAAATGGTAAAGATTATGAACCCTTTTGATTTTTTTATTGTGGGGCATGTTGTCTTGTTCTGTATTTTTTACTTTTATCTCTTTTTCCTCAATAAATTTAGAGGACTGGGCTTTTTCTCCAGGTCCTGTGCTTTTCGGTCTATATGATATGTATTGTATTAGTTATTAAACATAATCCATGATGGGAATATTTCTACCATGTTATTATGTTTTTGTTGTTATCCTTGACTTATTCTTATTCCATGTTATAAGATGATTTTGCATTTATATTTTTCCATTATCATATGTATCCGTGTTATTTATGTTATTTTATCATTAGATTATTCATGAGAATTTTATTTTATGTTATCATGATATGCCTTCTATATAATTTTTATATCTTCATTATCAGGTTTATTCTTGTAACATGAATTTTAAATCACCTATATTGTTTATGTATTGTAGAATAATGGATCGGGTGCAATAAAACTGTTCCCCAAAGAGGTTGTCCAAAAGATCTCATGTTCATATCCAGGAACACTAGATGTTGTTGACTACCCACTAGGGCCATGGGTGTGTCTTTAAGGTAGAGTATACCCTCATATAAAGGAGTACGAACAATGGTAAACAATGCATAATAAATAGTTGAAGTGTAAATAGAAACAAAATGTAGTGGAAGATAATTTAAATAACCCCATAAAGATAAAAAAATAAAATCAAAAGCTAAAAAATAATAATATATACAAAAACAAATTTGAGAGTCATTTTGATATAAAGAAATGTGTGTATGGGGAATTGGGGAAACAAGCATATACAACAAGATGGAAAAACATAAAAAATTACAAAAAATTAATCCAGCAAGTGTAACGCCTCGGCCCGAGTTACCTATAGTTGGTGCATTATTATTTAAAATTGGAATGATCACAAGGAAATAATGTCCTGAATGACTGATCAGTTTAGTATTATTGGAAACTAGATTCATACATAAGTTCAACTTTACAACATGAATAGAAATACAACACTAATTTATTCCATCAGAAACATCCAAGCCTCCAATATTATGCCTGAAAGTCACTAATAACTAACATATTCATATCCCGGGAAAATGATACATAAGAAATGGTTATGCTCAAACGGTGAGTAAGGGTAAGCAATACAAGAAAAGATAACATAAATTCTAATCATGGTGAATAATTAAAAACACATTCCATTAACAATAATAAACATGAACACATTAATACAAAGAATATGAGATGAGAAAATAATTCCATAATAAAATATAATCAAGGGTATTCTACTAGTCGAATGACCACATGAACCATCAATATTATTTTCATAATGAGGGAATGTATAATGCTGAACATTCTGAAACATTTTGTTATGTCCTCTTCCAAGACATCTAAAAATTATTAAGGCCCCGGAAAAAACCATATATCAAATTGGGAAAGGCCTCGTCCAATTACACATATAGTTGTCTCATGAGTCCTTCTGATTCATCGAGGAGATATAGCGGGCAACACATTCACTTACAAATTCCAATATATCCCTCATATGAAATGGTTGAAATAGATCATAAACATTCGTATTAAAACTAGCATACAAAATGTCAAAACATTAACCATAAACCATTAATGGTATATAAATTACACATCCACAGTCAAACAAATCACAAAACCTTCAATACAATATTGAAGATTGGTATCATAATGAATCAAAATCAAACAAGTGTAAATCCATTAAAGGATGTTGACATAGATGAAATCAAAACTATTTGAGAGAAATATCTCTTTCATTTTTTTAAAAGCATTTAAAGTTACATAATTATAAAAAAAATTCTTTTGAAAATATTCTAATAATATTGTAAGGTAAGCTTTGACAATGTTATAATGGTGGAGAATAACCTCACCCACCGTATAAGTTAAAAAAGACATTCTTACCTTAATTGTGTGGAAAAGGTCATGAAGTACCGTATTTGGAAAACAACTGACAGATTCCTTTCAAAACACAGAAGTTCAAATAAGGTTATAAATTATTTTAACCAATTTTCTAGTAAATATTAAACATGTTTTGAAATACATTTTTATGAAATGTGGTTGTGGATGATAAAGAGGTCCCAGTATATACTTACGTAAAAAAAACCTCGAATAATAAAGAGATTGTAGAATTAACCCTTACCTTGTAATTTTTCTTGGTCGAGGGTTTCTTAACCTCCTGTATAATCGTAAAATGTTTTTTATTAAATTATAAAAGAACCATATACATTAATATGATATCATATTTTTTTTGATATTCCATTGTTTATAATATTTTACTATTATCGTCATTTCAGGTGTCAACTGATTCATTTTCCTTTATATGATTTGTTATGTAAGTAATGTTTTTTATGGATAGCATGTATCTTATACATATTCAGAATGAAATTAAGTCTTTAAACATTATTCTTAAATTTAAAATGAAAATTAGTCTTGAAAGGATGTGATGGGGTATGAATCTCATCATGTTCATGGAGACGGTAATCTGTACGTAAAAATGATAAATAATATCATTCTTTTCAAATTAAAATAATATATAATTTGATTTTATATCATATTAATAGAATATTTATCATGTAATATTTATTATTTCAATAATTTATACTCATTATTATACCTTTCCAAATGATGATGTATTTGAATAACAAACTACACCACGATGTAGAGCAGGTAATCAATACGTACGAACGTATGGGGAATTTGTCATTTATAGGATGGATAGAAAATTAATATGGTTGTACCAATTTTTTTATTAACATCAAAGTATATAGAATATGCATGAGTTATTAAATTATAATGGAAACAATAAAGAATGAGGAAGTGCAAGAAGAAAGAAATTTGAAATAGGTGATGAAATATTTACATCTTCTTTGGGATCTTCCTTTTTAATTGATCAAAAGGGCTCTATAGGTTGGCTTTAATTATAAATTAAGGCCTCTAGGTTTAAGGTAGGATATTTGGGATGAGATTTGGGCAAGGGATGGCCCAGCCAATTGGCTTTGAAGATGTGAATTTGAGAGAAGGGGAAGTGCCCTTTTATAAGAGTGGTGAGGGTCAGTTTTGGAAGACCTTGAAATATTATTTTATAAAAAAATCATATTCAGATTCTAATGGATAAAAAATGAGTTATTTAAAGGATATGGTTGGTATGGGTTCAAAACCACTCATCCGATAGGTTTTAGAGAGGCTTGGGTCACTATATTAACTTTATCTTTTAGATTTAACTCTTAGTTAAATAGTTTGACATTTACTATGTCTCTTTGTATTTTTATAATATATGGTTAATAAACATATTATGAACATCCAAGGGAATCCCAAGTGATTAATTAATGAAATATATAATATAATTTAAGACCCTTGTCTGAACCATAGAATTTTAGGAATATAATACCAACAAATAATGTAATATTTGTTTTAAAAACTCTTTTATGTCAATTTTGACTCTATTTGGAATTTTGTTTTTTCAAAATTCACAACTACATTATTACATTGATAAAAAATATTTAATCAACCCTAACATGTCATATTAACTGAGAAAGTTATTGTAATTTATGAAATGTCCCAAATCACATTTATTGGTGTAATTATAATATCAATTTTTTTAATATATCATTAGATATGTAATTACTGCATCATCATTGTGTCATAAATAAATTAAATTATTTAATTTCTAAAATCTATAAATAAAATACCATTATGTAGGAAATTTTTTTTCTTTATAATTAATATTTATAGTCTAATATATCTTATGTATAACCTGATATTAAAAATGGTTTTGTTATTAAATGTTGATTTTAACACTTTTAACTCTTATTTGAATTAAATAATAATAAATGTCCTAATATAATCAAAGTAGACCGAAATGATCATATTTTATTCATATTGTTGTTTTTTTTCAAATTACTCTTATCGAATAGAAATAGTACATGTGTTAGTGTAATAATAATATCATTTTTACCCATAATTACCTTATTTACTTTTAACTCTGGTAAATAAAAGTCAATATTTACTATTCACCAAAAAATATATTTACCTTTTTGAACCAAATTGTACTTATCAATATCAACAGTTTCTCTCGAAGTTTTTAAATTTAATTCACAGAAGTGGTAAAATTATGTTTTATGAAAATTTTTAAATGCTCCTAGGAGGTTGGTAAAAGACGGTAAAAGGATCGATAAATTTTTTATATATCTAAAATTATTATAAACTGACTCCAATGAATTACATTGAAATTATATAGGTATTATCAATCTATTTTGACCTAAAATAAATTTTAATAAAAAAAATAAATAATTAAATAAATATTCAGTTTAAACCTATAACTCAGTGTTTATCACTATTCATAAAAAATTTAAAGTTTTTAGAAAAATACCGAAAAATTAACCCTAGGATAATATCGATATTATGAATCCAAAAATGAAGCCCAATTTGAAAAATGAAATTTTAAAAATTTTAAAAATTGGGTATATAACTATTCATAATGGCTAGTTTGATTGGTCGTGGTGTGTTAGAATCTAATGTTGCGTACAATGTAAGCTATTTCATTATTTGAAGGGAAACATACCGTAGATGATTGGGTTGTAACATTCTACCCTCCTTCAAATAATTTTTTCCTTGAAATTTCTAGAATATTGCTGCATAAGAAGTTTTGGTTGGTTCTTCATCATATATTCATGATGTTCCCACATTTCCTCTTCCATTTTATGGATTCTCTCTAGAAATTTTACTAGATGAGTCATCCATTTTGTTATGTCAAGAATATTGATAGGCACTTTTCAAAAAGACATATCGGGTTCCAGTTCTAATTCCTCATAGGTGAGCACATGCATCGGGTCATGCATGTATTTTTTCAACAGTGATACATGGAACACATTATGAACTTTGAAGAGACTTGGCTGCATTTCTAAATGGTAAGATACAACCCCAATTCATTCTAGAATTTTGAAAGGCCCTCTATACTTGGGACTTAATTTACACTTCTTACTGAATCGTATAACTCCATTCCATGGAGATTACATCAAGAAAACAAGATCTCCTACTTGAAATTCCAAATCATTCCTTCGGTTATCAGCATTGCTCTAATGCCTACATTGTGCTGCTTTGATGTGGGTTTGGATAACCTTCACCTTTTCCTTTGTTTCCATAGCACGTTATGGGCCTATGCGTTTTCTTTCACAAACATCATCCCAACAAGTTGGTGTGCAATATATCTTTTCATATAACACTTCATATGGTGCCATCTAAATACTATAATGGAAGCTATGGTTATATGAAAATTATAATAGAGGTACATATTGATCCCCCATATGCTTAATGAAAAGTGAGAAACATCTCAACATGTATTATAAGGTATGAATAGTCTATTATGATTATCCATCGGTTTGAGGGTGGTAGGCAATGCTCAATCAAAGTTTAGTATCCAGGGATTTCTGAAGAATTTTC
The DNA here is from genome assembly GCA_963277665.1 of Viscum album. Lineage (NCBI taxonomy): Eukaryota > Viridiplantae > Streptophyta > Magnoliopsida > Santalales > Viscaceae > Viscum > Viscum album. Next base: position 1,435,648,641 of record OY728163.1, read on the forward strand.
TATAATCTTAATGTAAAACGTGGATCACGATTAAAAACAATCGACATGGGTACTCCATGAAGTCTTACAACTTTATTAATATTTAGTCTTTCTTACCGTTTAAGTGGTAAATCTTATCTTAATGAATGAAAATGTTCTGACTTGGTAAGACAATCAACAATGAACCATATTTCATTGTTCCTTCTAGGAGTCTTTGGTAGTCCCCTGACAATGTCCATCATAATATTATCCCATTTAGACTCAGATTCTAGAAGAGGTTGCATGACTCCTCTAGACTTTTTCCTTCCAGCTCTGACTTGTTGAAAAACAATACATCTTGAAACAAAATCAGAAATCTCCCTCTTCATGTGGTCCCACAAAAAATATTCCATCAAATCTATTATCATCTTGCTGCTCCTAGGGTGAATAGTGAAATTGGAGCTCTGAGAATCATCTAACAATTCCCTTTTTATATCAGGTATATCAAGAACAAATAGCCTCTTCCCAAATTAAAAAATCCCATATTTATATATAAAGTCGATCAATCTCCCATCGATCATAGATTTAATATTTTTTTAAATTCCTCATCATTATCCTGATAACATTTCATCCTTTCCAGTAAAGATGGTTTTGAAACCATTTGAAAATGCTTTGATGTTTCAACCTCAATGGTTATTCCCATATCCATCTTTACTAAATCCACGAAAATAGGATCGCTTTCAACTATCATCTTGTTACAAACTCCATGATCCTTTCTAATAAAAGCATCATCTACCTTATTTGCCTTCCCCGGGTGGTAGAGTATCTTGCAATCATAATCCATGGTTAGTTCAAGCCATATCCTTTGCCTTATGTTGAGTTCCTTATGAAATAAAATATACTTTAAACTCTTGTGATCCGTATAAATCTCACATTTTCACCATAGAGAGAGTCTCTCCAAATCATCAAAGAAAATATTACAGTTTCTTACTCAAGATCATGAGTAGGATAGTTTTTCTCATTAATTTTCAGATGTCATGATGTATATACAATAACTCTATCATTCTGCATGAGGAAACAACCAAGTACTTTATTTTAGGAATCACTATAAATAACAAACCCATCATTCCCTAGTGGTATAGGAATGATAATAGCATTGACTAATCATCTCTTCAGGTCCTCAAAATATTCTCCACAATCTTTTTTTCCAAAAAAATTTAACCCTTTTATGTGTGATCATGGTTAATGGGTTATCCAATCGGGAAATATTCTAGACAAAACACCGATAGTAACCTATTAAACCAATAAAATTGTGTACCTCAGTTATACATGTTAGTGATGGAAATTCTAGGAACGGTCTTGTATTTGAAGGATCAATAGAGATTCCATCCTTAGATAAAATATAGACAAGAAAATAAATTTCTTGAAGGAAGAATTCACACTAGCTAAACATTTCGTATAATTCATTTCTTCTAAGGGTATTTAAAATAATGTGCAAGTTATTTTCATGATCATCGTAGCTTTTAGAGTATACCATGATATCATTCATAAATACCACTAAGATTTCATCAATAAATTCCATGAAAACTCTAGTCATTATATCCATGAAGACAGAGGGTGCATTAGTCAATCCAAAAGGCATTAATGAAAACTTGTAATTCCCGTACCTCATTCGAAATATTGTTTTCAAAATGTCTTCTTTTTTCACACACAATAAATGATATCCAGATCGATGGTCAATATTTAATATATATTTATCTCTATGAAGTTGGTCAAATAAATCATCAATGTGAGGTAGAGGATACTTGTTCTTTATTGTTATAGCATTGATCTCTCTGTAGTCAATGGAAAACCTCACAGATCCATCTTTCTTCTTAACAAAAAAAATAGGGGCCCCCATAGAGAAAAATTAGGGAGAATAAATCCCTTATTGCTCAATTATTCTAGCTTTTATGTTAGTTCTAGTAATTCTACAGTGGCAATTCTATAAGGGGTCTTCAATATGGGCCTTGAACTAGGAATTAAATCAATGGAAAATGCAAATTCTCGTTTTGGAGGTTGTCCAGGTAAATCTTCTAGAAACACATCAAAATATTCTTGTACAATAGGTACGTCCACTATTTTAATATTTCATTCCTCACCTATAGTTATTTCGTTCTATTCCTCCCCAATATTTTAATTTAGTTATTCTAAAGGGGTGGATCTAGATAAGAATGAGGTGGGGACGTTTCTTTACTATAGATAAGGTACTCTTTATCATCATCAAAAATTGTAACCTCCTTCTTCTTACAATAAATTTTAACATAATGGTCTAAAAGACAATCCATTATAAGGATTATATCAAATTAAATCATGGGTATGATTATTAGATCAATAGATAAAGAACATTTATGTGACGTAATGGGAACTGATTCACAAAACATTGTTGTAATGGTACTTCCCTTAAGAGTTTTGACCGAAAACTAACTTGTAAAATCAATTAGGAAATATCGGATTTTCTAAGAGAATTGGGAAAATATGAAACAACACTATGATCCAAAATCAAATAAATCATTGGCTAAACATGAGGAAACCATTAAATTACCAACCATAACGTCTTTTGGAGCTTCAACCTCAGCAGTAGTGATCGCATAAGCTTGAACTTGATCCTATGTCCATTTATGAGGTAAGATTCCCTGATTCTTTGGACAATCATTTACACAATCTCCCATCTACATGCAATTGTAGCATTGAATATTGGTAGGATATTTCTTTCCCTTACAATCACCAGCTAGATGGTCGTTCTATCCACAATTGTAGTATACACCTTTTCCTTTTTGAAAGGCACCAGAGTTCTTCCTTCCACAATTATCACAGGCTGGATGTTAAATTCTTCCCTTCATCCCTATTTCCTTATTTCCTTTCATAGAGTGTTTAGTAGATCTCTTCTTCTCTTTCTTTGATTTAATGTCATAAGTCTTAGAGAATTACTTTTCTTTCATGATAGCACACGAGACAATATCTTCATATGATTAGAAGGATCATGATAGTAATGATTGATGGAGAAGTGGTTTTAACCCATAAAATAAATGGTCAATCTTACTTCCCGTGTTATGTATATAATCTACATCATGCCTTTATTACATTCTAATGTCAGATTCATACTTTGTGACATTATCATCCTCTTTTTCCCTCAAACTCAAAAATTTCCTTTCCATATCCACTCGATGGTCAGGAGGAAAGTATTTTTCTAATAAAATCTCTTTAAAATTCCTACATTCTATACTGGACACTTCTTAATCTTCCTTTGTGTTTTGAATCAATTACCATAATTGATCAGCATCATCAGAGAGGTGATAAACTACCATGACAACTTTTTCCTTTCGCTACTCCCCAATGCGTGAAAATATTTATTAAAATGAATTAATCCATTGCACAACCACTAATGGATTTTTAATCCCATTGAATGTTTGTGGTTGTTGCCTCATGATGCAGTCTATCATTGATCCTCAATTTTGTGGATAAGGGTTCTCCATACGGGTAAGGATATTATTCATAACTTGAGTGAGCTGTCCCAGTATATTGATAATCTAATCTCTCGAGTTGCATCACCAGCTCCGCTATAATTATCTTGAGTTAAAGGGAAATACCTATATGGATTATGTGCATTGATACAGATTCCTTTCCTTCCACTAGGCCTCATTTTTAAACAATATCATAAACTAGAATTTATTTTTAATCGAAATAAATAATTGCATACTTCTTAAACAATGAACATGAATTGAACAGTTTATCGATATAATCCATAATTATAAAAATGGTTTCCTTGAAGATGTTTATACTCATAAACCCTTCATAATGGTTTGTAATTAAATTGAGAATTATCCTAAGCATATCCTCTGGGAGTGTCGTAACCATGAGTGCAGGAAGGCCCATTATCGTGCAGCAGTTCCTGTTTGAGTCTAGCTCAAAGTAGTGTTTTTAGGTTTTACCCCTTTGTACATCCATGCCAGAGCTGCCTCTACTTGCTCGTATCCAGATATGGAAGTATTGCTTGTAAAACTCAAAAAAACTCTACAATATAAAAATTCTAGGAAGATATTATATACGAATCCTCATAGTATATCATAGGATAATGTGCTCTAATAAGAGTTTATCTAATTCTAGTTTCCAATGTTTGTACTAAACTTCCTATGATACCAACTGTAACACCCCGAACCTATTTACCAAGAGTCGGTGCATTATTACATTACATTTTCATGATCACAAGGAAATAATGTCCCAAAAGACCGATTATTTTAGTATTATTGGAAACAAGATTCATACATTACTTCAACTTTATAACATGAAAAGACGTACACCACTAATTTATTCCATTAGAAACATCCAAGCCTCCAAAATTATTCCGAAAAGTCACCAATAACTAACAACTTCATATCATGGGAAAATAAAACATAAGAAAGGGGCGAGCTCAAATGCTATGGGAAAGAAATACATTGGAAGATAACATAAATATTAAGCAGGGTGAATAATTCAAAACACATGAATTTACCAATAATAAAACTGATCACTTTAATGCAGGAATATGATATGAGTAAATAATGCATAATAAAACATAATCATGGGTATTATACAAGTCAAATGACCGCATTAACCATCAATACTATTCTTATAATGAGTGAATTCATAATACCCGACATTCTGAAACATTTTGTCAAGACTTTGGCCAAGAAGTCTAAAAATGATTAAGTCCTTGGCCAAAACCATATATCAAATTAGGACAGGCGTTGGACAATTACACATCTAGTTGTATCATGAGAGATACTGATGCATCAAGGATCTATAGCGGGCTCTGCCCATCACATACTAATCACAATACACTCCTAATATGAAAAGGTTGAAAAATAACATAATCATTCATATTAAAACTAGATTATGAAATGTTAATACTTTTACCACAAACCATGAATGGTATAAAAATAACACATCCACAGTCAAACATATCAAAAATCCTTCAATACAATATGGATGATTTTTATCATAATGAATTGACTTTAAACAAGTGTAAAATCTATCAAAGGATGTCGACATAGATGAAATCAAAACTATTTGAGAGAAATATCACATTATTTTATTTGATATAATTTAATGATTCATAATTATAAAAAACATTTATATTTAAAATATTCTCATAATCAAGTAAAGGATGCTTGGATGATGTTATAATGGCATAAAATAATTGCACCCACCATATATGTTTAAAAAGACATTCTTACATTAATTTTTTTGAAAAGGTTGTAAAGTACCTTGTTTGGAAAATGACTAAAAGATTCCTTTAAAAACATATAATTTCAAATAAGAGTATAAACGACTTTAAAAAATTTCCTAGTAAATAGTAAATAAAATTTTAAATAAATTGTTATGACACATCGATGTGGATGGTAAATATTTCCCAGAAGATACATACATAAAAAAAACCTCAGATAATAAAATGATTGCAGAATTAACCCTTATCTTTTACTTTTACATGGTTGAGGGTAGGTTAAACACCTTTACAATGATGAAATAATTGTTATCAAATTATACAACAACCACATACTTTAATTTTATATCATATATGATCTTTTAATATTTTTTTGTTAATAATATTTTAGTATTATCATTGTTTTAGGTGTTAACTAATTCGTATTACTTTATAAAATTTTTTACATAAGTAATGTTTATTATGGATAAGGTGTATCTTATTAATATTATGAATGATATTAAGTTTTTAATCATTATTCATAATCATCAACTGAAAATTAGTCTTCAATGGATAAGATGGGGAATGAATCTCATCCCGTTCGTGGAGATGGTAATCTGTATATACACAGGAGCGACAATATCATTCTTTTGATATTAATAAAATATATAATTGGATGGTATATCATATAAAAATAATCATAATCATTTTATATTTATTATTTATATCATTTATATTCCTTATTATGCATATCCAAATGATGAATTATTTGAATAATAAACTACACCACTATGTGGAGACAGTAATCTGTATGTACGCACATATGATGACTTTGTCATTTATAGGATGGATAAAATAATGAATATGGTTGTAAAATTTTATATAATAACATCAATATTTATAGAAGATATTGGTGTTATTATTTTATAATGGAATCAATAAATAAATGGGAAGTGGAAGAAGAAAAAAACATGAAAGTGGTGATGAAATATTTACCTCTTCTTCGGGTTCTTCCTTTTGATTTGATGAAAAGGGCACCATAGGATGGATTTATGACCAATGTAATGCCTATAGGATGGAGGGAGGATAGTTGGGGGGATATTTGTTCATGGTTTGGCCAAGATAAATGGCTTTGATGATTTTAATTTGAGAGAAGGTTAAGTGCCCTTTTATACGAGAGGTAAGGGTCACATTAAGGAAAATCTCAAAATATTATTTTATAATAAAATAATTTTTTCTTTATAATAGATAAAAAATAAATTATTTAAAAGATAGGGTGGGGATTGCTCAAAAAACAGTCAACCAATAGATTTTATATAGGTTTGGGTCACTATATTAACCTTATCTTTGAGATTTAATTCTTAGTTAAATAGTTTGACATTTACCATGTCTCTTTGTATGTTTGTAATATATGGTTAATAAACATACAATAAACTTTCAAGAGAACTCCATGTGGTTCCGTAATGAGATATATAATAGTATTTAAGCCCTTAGGCCGATACTTATTTTTTTAGTAAATTAATACCAATTAATAATTTAATATTTTTTTAAACCTCTTTTATGTCAATTTTGAAACTATTTGGTATTTTGTTTTTGAAAAACTCATAATAGCATTATTAATAAAATAATTTTTTTATCAATACTATCATGTCATATTAATTTATAAAATTAGTGTAATTCATAAAAATTCTCAAATTATATTTATTTGGGTATTTATTATATCAATTATTTGTAATTCATTAATAATGTAATTATTGAATCATCATTGTGTCATAAATAAATTTTATTATTTAATGTATTGAAATTTTATATATAATACCATTATATAGTAAATTATATATCTTTATAATTAATATATATAGTCGATTTTATCTTCTGTAAACCCAATATTAAAAATGGGCTAGTTATTAAACATTGATTTTTACACTTTTAACTTTTCTTTGAATTAAATAATAATAAGTAGTCTAATCTAATCCAAGTGGACTTGAAGGATCATATTTTGTTCCTAAGGTTTTTTTTGTCTAATTACACTTATCCGATTGAAATATTAAATTTTTTAGGGTAATAATAATATCATTTGTACACTTAATTACCCTATGTACATTTAACCGTGCTGAATAAAAGTCAAATGTTACAATTCACCAAAAAATTATTTTTATCTTTTTGAACCAGATTTTACTTACATATAACAACTTTATTTCATGTATTCTTTTAATTCAATTCACATAATTGGTAAAATTATGTTTTATGCAATTTTTCAAATTCTCCTAGTAGGTAGGTAAAAGACAGTAAAAAGTTTGATAATATTTTTGTATATCTTAAATTATTATAAAATGACTCCAATGAATTAAATTGAAATTACATAGTTATTATATTTATATATATATATATATATCCATTTTTACCTAAAATAAATTTTAAAAAAAGATAATTATTTAAATAAAAATTTGGTTTTAAAGTATAACTCAGTATTTTCACTATTCATCAAAACTTGAATGTTTTCATAAAAATACCAAAAATTTACCCAAATCTAATTTCAATTTTCTGTATCCAAAAATGAAGTCCATTTTGAAAAATAAATTTTATAAAATTTAAATAAGTGGGTATTACTATTCATAATGGCTAGTTTGATTGGTCGTGGTGTGTTAGAATCTGGAAGTCGAGTACAATGAAAACTATTGCATTTTTCAAAGGGAAACATACCATAGAAGAATTGTTTGTTACAAAAAGAGTCTCTAGAACATGATTGATCCTCCAAATCATTCAATATCAAATATCAATAAATCAAACACCAATTGGAATCCTCACATGTCCCTTTATCTATACCTATGATCATAATGTCTACATGGGTACGAAACGGTAGCCAAGATGGGTGTGACATATAATCACAGTTTTTAATCACCCATATATTCTAGGATAATTCATTTCATGGAATTAATTAATAAAAGTGTACCATAATATGTAAATGTTGGGAATTAAGCATTTTTATAGTGAACACCTCGATATGGGTACCTAAATAGACATGAAACTGATACCACCATCTTTAGACAAATCTGGATTTCAAAGGGAGGTATCGATGTAAGTTAAAATATTTATTCATGGAAAATCAAAAAAACCATAATTGATGAATATCCCTAGATTATGTTTTATCATGGAGGCCTCATTTTGATTCCATCACATAAGAATGTTCATTATAAATTAAAACATCACACAAGTAAAAAAAATTAACCATCCATAAAAACAGTTGGTGGAGTCCTGAGCACATCAAATGTAATCTAAATAGAATCCTAAGGGCTTGTACTTGTGTTTCCTATAGAACCAGTAACTCTGAATCCATCCACATAAACACATATAGCATCCCTTGTATCACTCAAGGTAAGGTTAACTCTAACTCTGCTCTACGTATATCACATAGGGGACTGGATATCACCGATGTCATGGCATAGCCATCTTGTTAGTGGGACTATCCTCGGTTGCTCCCCTAGGGAATCAGAGTCATTCAGGAGTATATTTATACTACCTAGAGAGCCCGTACATTAGAAGCCATAGCATCCCTCTTGACGCATCAAGTAGTTCCAATAGAGCACTACAACTCCATAAATGGAATCCTTCAATATAACACATGTTCTCTCCCGACCCGTAGGAGGTGAACCATATCAATCAACACATGTAAATAAGGAATAATATATATATATATATCCACATCTGATCAATATGAATTCCAATATTAATTTCTAAACAATATATATGAATAAAACAATTCAAGCCTTCAATCTAGGAACAATGAATTAAGTACAACATGAGGTCAAGAATCCAGGAATGATCACTTGGAAACATGCACTGAGAACAATAAATAGAATACAACAATAATCTCGAGGCATTGTCATAGCATAAATATATTTAAATTACATATGTCATTAATTATGTTATTTAACCAATATGCATAAGTATTTAACTGTAAGTCATATGGAATTTAATGTGAAGCATCATGAAAATGATTTTTAATATTAAGTATGAGGGTCGAATCTTAAGGTCCAATCTCATACTATCAATTTATCATTATTCAAATTTAATAATTAATTCATTTAACAAATCAAAATCTCACACATCGTAATGAACCATTTATGGAATTGGAAAATGGCCATTTAAGGTGGGAACACCCAAAGGGGTGGCCATGGACATGTTAACACACTTATAATGGGTTAATACACATACCAGGGTCACTAATGACATGAGAAACTCATTAATTAAATTTATTATACATATACGAAGTGTCACTATCATGGTACGACATGCATCTTGGTGACATGTTATTTTGGAAGACAAAAAATGGGAGGAAAGGACCAAGGTAACCTACCTTGATGTAGTAGCACTCCAATCATCTATTATCATGAATTGATTTGACACAAAATAGTTAAAATAAATGGATTTTTTAGATGACCTTAAAATTTGGAAAATTCCATCATATCAAAATTGTACCACAGATAGAGGAGGAACCTATAAATTTATTAGTGAAAAATGAAGAGATTACCCCGGGAATTAATTTTCTTCAAATGGTGTTGTAATCGGACACCAGTGGAGGGACAAAGATGAAAATCCCATGGATGAGGGAGTAGGAAGTCATGCACACAGGAGGGGAGGAAAATCTGATAGAAACGTTTAGGGAGGAATTAATAATGATAAAAAAATTCTTTAGTGGTAAAATTGGTATTTTACCCACAAGACACCATCTGCACGGTTTGGCCAAATGGTGTTCCCAAAATGTTAACCAATTGTACACCATTTAATGCTATATGGGGGAGGCTCATACAGTTAGGTGCATAGTTTGACTGACCATGAATAAACAGTGAAAACCCACTGTCTAAAATTTATTGATGGTTCACATAGTTTTCCAATAATTGTGCGGCCCCTGAGTCCCCATTATATATAGTCTTATAGATTAGGGAAACTAGTTATTCTTGTCTTTATGGTTTTCTATAACCATGCGGCCTTGTAATCCTTTTAATGTGTTGGCGCTCTAGGTTCTAAACAAGACCGAGACACACCCTAACCCTCCTTGACAACCATAAAAACCATTATTTCGGACTTTTAAAAGAATTGAAACACAAAATTAATATTCCATAACTTTAATGGAAATTAAATATGTTACAATCTCTTATATTTAAGAAAACTAGTCCCCAAATTTCCCTTTATGGGTGGTACGACATCATTTATGAAGAATTATTTTCACTTAGAAAATACAAAGTCCACCTGCACCCAGATCATGTCATGTACATGTCTGCACTGCCTAAACATCTAGACTATAGGGAATGATCTTTCATAGATAACCTTTATACTATGATGGACAATATGAATATGATTCACCTCAAGGGACTCATCTAATTTCTACTCAATATCCTTGGGGTCTAATTAATGAGATGGGTCTGGATGATATTGTTAATACTGAGATGCATGGAAGACATCATGCATGGCATGTAACCTATGTGTTAATAAAAACTGATAGGCTACCAGAAAAAAATTTCCAATATTTTAAAGGCCATTCCATACTTATGTGATAACATGACATGTATCTTGGATCATCTCTAACCCTATCGGATCCATATATGCTGAAAGACCATACATCTCACCTTAAACTATATAGTTTCGTTGCGAAGATCAGTATAAGAAATATAGTTGGACTTAGTTGTAGAAATACATTTATAAAAAATCCAAACATGCTATGAAGTCTCTTGAGTGTGAAATGGACCTAGTAGAACTGCCACACCTATCTCTAGCTAGAATAGAGGGGAACAACATGGTGTACCATTGAGGTCCTCATAAATAGAAATATATATTGATTCATGAATATTTTTTCTCTTATAGAACTCAATCCGGGGAATATTTGTTTCCCACAACTCCCCAAAATCAAAATGACATGCCTATTGAATATTCTCAAACTCCCATATTGACTGCTCAAAAAACCTATCGGTCTGAGGGTGATATGTAGCAGTCAAGACTACCTATGAATCCAATTTCTTTTGTGATCCTTTCCAAACATACAATGTGAACATGGAATCTTGTTCCAATACTATAGAATAGAGTACTCAATGAAGTTGTACTGTCTCTTAGATATAGAACCCTCTCAACTAATCAATATAGAAGGTTTTCCAAATTGGTATGAAGTGTGCGAATTTGGATAACATTGAATGATTACCCATACTACATTGTTACATGGAGGATATCTCGGAAATCCCATCACAAAATATAGGGTGACTTCATTAAATTTCCACTCAGGAATGAAAAGTGTATGTAGATGTACAATAAGCCACTAGTTCTTTATCCTCACATACTGATGGGTGGATCACTGAGTGATAAAGACTGCAATATGCATCTTCATTCCTAATCTACAATACTGATGAAATATATATCTGTACATCTTGGTTAGAATAGTTTTAACTAAATATACAGAGGCATGAGACTCACTCATTAACTCTTCATATATATACAAAGTAACTCAAACATAGACACAGAATATTAGAGTCTCACTACCATAAAAATCCCATCCTAGTGGTAGACTATCTCATGTGACACTCTCATTGAAAATAAGGCCTTACAAATCTGATATATACCTCATACAAACCCATTTCTTGAAGATAAGTGGTCACTACAAGAGATTCAAGAACTCAATGTTCTTGTTTCTCCTAAACCTCAAGATGTTACACAGAAAACAAATCCATCCTCACCCACTCATTTTTGGCCACCATGAAGGAGTACATCTGAGACACTCATCTCAATGTATATGACATAGTATTTTTCTTTCATGTTGTGTATGAATAATGAAAGTCGATGGAATACATATATTCAACAAAAGTTCATATCCTCATCTTCATGTATCACTATATAAACTTCAATTTCATAAAATTATTATTCATATAAAAGACGAATCACTCACCCAAAAAATAATGACTCCAATAGAGTAGAAAATAAATCATGGATTCTAGATCAAGTTCTTTTTTCAGGTAATTGTTCTTGTGGGGCCTCAGCTACAATGACCCAAATAACATATCTCGATCAACCATAATCATAAGTACAAAAATCCAAATTACAAAAAACCTCACAATATAATATATTACTAATTCTTGGCTCTAGAATAATCTAGATCAATGATAATGTGATTCTACCCTATAACTCCTAGAATGATTCCTCCCATGATTCGAACAATAGAAACTACACACCCTTCTTAGTTTGTGTCATAAGAGCAACTATTAAGTTGGAGAAGTCCTAAATGAAACACATGTAATAGCCAGAAATCCCTATGAAGATTTTTATATTGAACACATTATTTGGATGATCCTACGAAGCAATGATAATCACCATCTCTTGGTCAAACGGTACTCCTAAATCGAATATGATGTGAACAAAGAACTGAACCTTACTAATCTGAATGTGGTATTTACTAATCTTTGAAAAAATTCAATGATCTCTACATATAGTGAGCATAATATCAAGATAGTTGGCATGGTTGTTTCATGTTCACGAGTATGATAAGATATCGGTTATTAAGATTATCATGAAGGAATCAATATATGTGTAAAAACCAGATTCATCATAGCCATATATACTTTTATCACATTTGTTATACAAAATGGAATAACTGAATAATCGTACGTACCAAATCTACTCTATAATGTTGTATTTGTTATAGCTGATGGTCTCAAAAGAACCTGAGGGTATCCCAATATCAAATCTATCTTGGAGAAAAAAGTTTCTCCATAGATCTATTCAAAGAGGCATTGTATACAAGTTAGTAGATACTATTACTTCACCAAAAGTTTTTTCAGTAGGTATTAGTCCACATACAATATGAGGGCACCATCAATATTCTTGGTGAAAAGTACTCGTAAGCCCCACAAAAATGTGATGGGTCTAATAAAACCCTTATCTGAAAGGTCTTGATGATATGTTTTTAGTTCCTTGAGCTATGAATGTTCCCCCTATATGGATGAATGGTCACTATTATTTCACATAGAACTAGATCTATGGTAAATACAACATCACTCTATGATGAGATAAGCTAGAGAAATCATTAAGGAATATATCCATGAAATTATCCACTGTAGTTTGGAACCCCACTAACCTCATTCCCTGATTGCTCATAAAGAGACTCACTAACTGATTTGTCACTCTACAATTCCATGTTCTCCTACGTTCAGTACAACATTTATATATATCCCATTCATAGCTATGCATATATGTCCTTCCTTCATGTTACATAAAATGAAATAAACTATGATAGAAACCCACACGGGATTGAGAAGACATGAACCATTACATAACACAAATGATATCCAACACAGTTATATCAAGGATGATGAAAATTCATTGGAAATGGTAACCATATATCTTAATGGGGAAATAATGACACTAATTTATTCCCTTTATACTTATGCCTAATAGAATTCACATAGACATGATGACACAAAATTGTTTGATTATAAGACCAATACATGGAACAATCATCACAGGTTTTAAAGACATGGAATAACCACTTTTGGAAAGGACGGAAAATAATGTAGAGGTCACAAGAGTAGTACCTATAATCATTGAAGTCAATAAAATCTCACCCTCTAGAACTGGTTTTACTAGATAAATATGTACTCAATAGTGACCCTAAGATTCTTCCTAGATAGAATGAGTAGATTGAATATACTAACTCAAATTATGTGGTCCCTACCTATATAATCCATGACCATTAACATCTTGTAATGATTTTCTTATAAAACACCCACACTGAGAATGTCGTGATGTCACAGATCCCATGCCTGATAAATGTGTTTGTAAAAATCCTCATTCATGGGATGTTTGAGGAATATAATAGCAGGAGAACGAGAGGAGATCAATACTTTTTTAAGCCCAACATTCAATTAGGTTCATTGGGAATTGGGGATTCTTATGGCCCGGTCTATCATACTGGTGACACAATAAGTATTAGGTTCGTGTAACCTAACTAGAACCAAAAACACATTTAAACATAAAATGATGCTTTCAACTTCCAGAAGAACCATATCCCTACCTCAAGACTGAAATATCATGGCTCACATTGTTAACCCCTATGTGGTTTTGTTCTATAATAAGGTCATTGTATAATATCTCTATGAAGGCATCCAAATGAAATATTTTCACCTTATACAAGATGGAATGTCTACACCCACCATCAATGAACCATGAAGTAATCAATTCATCAACAGTAAAAGATGGATAGAAATATTAGAGATCTGAGGATTTATTAAAATATTTTACCATAATTATAGTGCCCTGTTGGAGATGCATGATATCTTGGGCATGATTTTCTTTTTGAATATGTGGGAAGAAGTTCTCAGAGAAGGTCATTTTAAAGTATTCCAAGTCCATTACCCAATGATTCTTAGACTAAGATATAATATCCTACTAATTCACGGTGAAATCACATAGCATGTTGGTAGTGAGCTTGACCATCCACTCGAGATGTGTCTCAAGATGGTCGACCATATACACTAAAGTCTCTAGCTATGATTTTGTAGCATGCGGTCCTCCGTCCCCTGATATGTTGGGTGGTTGTTCATACATTAAGTCTCGATTCAGCTCTTCCATGGTAAGGGTAGGTTTGGGAGGACCTTTAATGAATTTCATATAATGTTGGGCATCAAGGCAAAGTGGAAGGTCAGTAGTAGGTGCCCCTAGAGGAATTTTAGGTGGTATAATGGGTTGATTAGGTCCCAACACCTATAGTGTATTCTCATTACAACTCTCTTGGTTTACAACCTGAGTTATTTATTATGAAATAGCACAAAAAAAATCAAAATTCATACCTCATATAGTATTTATTGTAGACAAATAAACCACATAGGGAAAATGATAATGAAGGGACAGTACAATCATCCACGAAACATGAATAAACTAATAGCCTTCTCCTATAGAAATTCATAGATTATAGGAATACACCTAAATATTTCTAGGAACGTGATAATTCTATCCTACATACAATTTACATGATTAGTCCAGTTCAAGGTACTTCTATAATCATTTATAAGGTCCATTTAATTTTTAACGTGGTTTTCTAATTAATTAAAATATATTTTAACCCCCACTTTATATATTTTTAATTAGGTGGATCATCATTACAATTTATAAGGGACCATAAAATTTATAAATTGGAATTAGTATCCACTTAACCAAAACCATAACATTCACTACAATGGTAAATCCGGAAATTGATAGAAACATATCAAGTCAAAAACTATAAGGATTAATAGAATAAGTCACAAAAAATTCAACTAAAAATAGGAAACACATGATGAATATGGACATGTCATGGAATAATGCAGGATGTCTGAGTCTTATTGTTCATAGTATGATATATTATCATATTATTCCATCTTATAATTGGGATAAAGTAATAGAAATCATTATTTCAATAATTCCAATATAAAAAATATCCTAAAACATTGGTGTCACCCAATGGTGAAGTCAAATAAACCATAATGTTAGAATTAGTGACAATAATTCCCCTCATAAAAAATATGGGATTTCTCTATCCATGGGTTAGACACACCTTATCATAGGGTAGTGTGAAAATTCTAAATCCCTTGTATCGTATATATTCCTAAACAGTAATAGTAACAAATATCATATTCCACTTTGTAGCATCCTACCAATGGTGCCACAGAATTGTTCTCTGAGGAAGTTTTCCATAAGTACTGAAGCCCATATTTCTAAATGATAGATGCTACTGAATAGCTATGAAGGACTTGGGTTTGTCCATGGGTAGACTATTCCCTCATAGATCAGATTATAAAATGAGGTAAAATATGGATAAAAAATGGAGGAACCATAAAAAGAAACTAACTATAGTGAAATATAACATAAATTACTGATGCCTGATAAATAAATAACTAGAGGAAGATGAATAACAAAAATTGATACAAAAAAAGGTGATGATCATGATGCTATAAAAAAATGTGAGTATGAGGAGATATGGATACATGCATATACTACATGCCAAAAAAGCATTGAAAAAAATAATTCTGACAAGAATCTCAATCATATGCTCCATCCTATGCTTCATGATGCATCTTAAAGCTCTAAATCAATCATGCATCATAAGTCACAGGATTACCTTTATCAATTCTTATGATATTAAAGTCTCCTTAGGTACCAACAAACTACCGAGTAGGGTGTGAGACATAATCTCAGTAGGCCAGAACCGACATTCTCTAGTATATTCCATTTCATGTAATAAATGAACCAAAATGTGGTATAATTAGTAAATTTATGGGGGGAATTTATATAATTAACCCCTCAGCTCAGGTTACTAAATGGACACCCAACTGATAAAACCAACAATGGCCTAAGATGGGTGTCTGAAGGATGTACCAATGAATCTATCAATTTGTATATATGTCCAATACCAAATAATCCAGCAATATAGAATAATACCTTAAGATTATGGTTTAGGTTGTAGGCTACATTTCCATGTAATCATATAATCATTATCATAACATAAAAGGAAACAATAATCCATGTAGAAGAAATCAATCAATAAAAAACACTTCTTGAGTCCAAATCCCATCCAAGGTGAACTAAAAAGAATCCCAATAGTAAATATATATGTCTCTAGTAGAACCAATACCTTTAACTATATATAAATAAACGCATACAACATTACCCGTATCAGTCAATGTATGGTGAAATCTGATTTGATACCGAGTTTCTCACATAGTGGACCATGTATCTTTTACAGCATAGCCTGGCCTTCTTATAAAAAGGTTTTTCCATGGCATCCCCTATGTAACTGGGTTCACTCATGAGTAAATTTAGACTACTCATGGATCCTATACCTAGAACGTCGAAGTACAACTCTCATCGAGTCAATTATTTCCAACAAAACATGTTGATTTCATCCACATCATCCTTAAATCAGGACACATATTCTCTCCGGATAGATAAGAGGATATCCATATCAATCAATTCATTCCAAAATTCATATAACATATATATATATATATATATCCATATTTAATCAATAATCCTTCTGAAATTAAATGATAATCAAGATATCCAAACAATAAAATCCAATCCCTTAAGCATGAAATAATGAATTAAGCATATTGTGATCCCATGGACCAACGAAAGGATTCTAGGAAACATGCAATAAGAACATGAAATTTAATATAACATAATCCAGAGGCATCATAATAACATAATTTTAACGAAATGACATAAATCATGATGAATTGTTTTTAAACAAATGTAAAAAGAAATTGAAAATAAGACATATGGAATTCAATGTAAAGCATCAGGCATAATTATTTAAATAAAATGGATGATGAATAATCCTCAGGGTCCAATATCATGGATATAAATTTATCATAATGAATATTATATGATTATTCCATTTAATATAAGATTAAATCACACTTGATAATTAACCATTTATAGAATTGGAAAGTGTCCATTTAGGGTGGGCACTCTCAAAGGGGTGAGAATCAATAAGGGAACACACAAGGGATGGGTTTTGGCAGATGATATAGTTACTAATGAAATATAGGACCCATCAAATTATTTTAGTAAAGAAAATAGAGGCATTACTAGTAGATTCTATTTCCAGGAACAATGTTGAATTATTTAAAAAGAATCAAAATAAATTTAAAGGACCTTGATGAATTATCTCAACATAGTAACACCACACAATTATATAATAAATCCTTGAATAAACATAAAATGGATGAAATCAATGAAATATTCAAATGACATTAAAATAAGGAATATTCCCTCACACCAAAATAGAGCAACATATAAAGGAGAAACCAAAAAATATATTATTGTGGAAGGAAAATCATACCATGTGGTTTTCATTGCTTCTGGCATTTAATGAATCGAGCTCTTATGGAGGGACACTGATGAAAACCCCATGGTTGAGGGAGGAGGAAGTTACACATGAGGGGGAGGAGGGAAATCCCACATGAACGGTAAAGGAGGAATAAAGAAGGCTTAAAAAAATTCATTAATGATAAAATGAGTATTTGACCCATACGATGCTCTATACACAGTTTGACCGCACTGGTTGGCCAAACCATTCTTCAACCATTCACCATTCAATGAAATATTTGGTAACATCAAGTGTTTATTTTCAAGGTTTGAAAAACCATGTGAAAAATGTCCCAAACTCACTGTCTAAAATCTGCATATGGGTCGCACAACCATGCTCCTCGGGTTGCTTGGTTTTAGAAAATCATTGTGGTCCTTGAGTCCCCAAAATCTATAGCCACAAGGTTTAGGAAAACATTGTGGTTTGGGCTTCATTGTTTTCTATAACTATGTGTCATAATCTAAATTTTATTTTTTTGGTGCTCCCGACTCCGAACGAGCCCCAGACACATGTGAACCCTAATTTACACCCTTTAAAAACATTATTATGGAATTTTTTTGAAAAATAAACTAAAATATAAAATTCCACACCTTTATGAATAATATTGAATATTAAATTTATTCTCTAAGATACCATATGTTGTTTTTGAATGTCAATTGTATTTTAGAGCCCTATATTGAGATTAAAATAAATATGTCTTATTTCAGTTTTCTATTTCGGTTTTATTAATCTATTATTATAAAGACTCCATAACTCTCATTACATTTATTGTGTTTATTGGATATTTATTTTAGAAATAATGTACCAATTAATAAAATTTTATTGAGTCGCTAGAGTTATATCATAGGATGGTATAGTAAATTTTGGTGATTAATACTAGAATAATTTTGTGGGTTCCAAAGGGATAAGTGAAAGTATATGAAAATATGTTAAAGTGAACTACAGATTGTGTGGTTTTTAACAAATTAAATCCTTTTCTATATATTATAAGTTGATGTGGCATGGAAAAAATTATACCAAGGAGGAATAACTCCAAATAGGGATGATTGGGTATTTAATTTATTATCACATAGTGTAAGACAATTCGACCCTACTGGAACCCTAGTTTGACAATCCTAGGGAAAATTCCTTATCTAACTCGAAAACACCTCATGAACTATTATAAATAACTAAAATAGATTGATAAGATATAAAAAATAAATTTTAAATCACCATGGATAACCTAGATTGATACAAAGTGACTCAAAATCTAGAATTTACATTTCATTTATGTTATATTCCTTTTATGTTCATAGTATCCCATTTATATGATTTTGATTTTGAGTATTCCCATTACTAATATTTTTTTCATTATATTTAATGATTAGTAATAGAATCAATAGTAAAAGGTGCAATAATTATAAATTCATGATATACATATTCACGATAGGATTAAAATTATATGCATTATTTCATATCATTAATGTTTTTATAATTATTCAAATATAAACTCAAAAAAGGATAAGATATATATGAAAATAGAAAATAGAACAATTTTTTTATCTTATGTATATAACTCCTCCCCGTCCAATGTTTATTGACAAAACCTCATAGAAATTCATTTCTTTCCTCCATTAGAATAGTTTAAAACTATATTAATCATTCATTTTTTGTTCTAATACAAATAAAACATTACTTATTTAGATAGATAGAGACCACTATTCATATTTATAGTTATCCTAGGATTTATATATGTTAATGGTGGATGATGAATATCTATTGGAATCTTCATTTATTTGGCGGATATAACTACCATATAATAATAAATATCATTCCAAAAATATTGATATAATGTATATAATTATACTTGAATAAATTAACATTGTAAGGTATTATACTAATGTATTCCCTTGTTAATTTCATGGTCTTCCTCCTAACTAAGAGGTTGATTTATCAATTGGACATAAACCTGGAACATTGATCATATCTATAACTCCATAAAAAATAAACACTATTGATATGAAAAAATAAAGAAGTGGTTACATGAGAATTTGGAAAATAGATTTATATACTTGAGTGTTTCACTGGGGGGGTGCATGATTCATCTTCATCAAGAATAAGAATGGGTTAGAGCAACTCTTAATTGATTATCTTGAACTCAATAAGACCATGATAATGAAAATATATCCTCTTTTATTGAAAGAAGAATTATTCAATAAACTATTTGGGTCAATTTATTTTTTAAAGTATAAACATAGGTAATGATTCCACTAATTAAAATTTAAGGTGGTAGAAATTCCCAAGAATAAATTATGAACAAGTTATAGAAACTAGTAGTTCATACTTACTCCCTCCAGACTCCATAATGATCCAACACTCATCTGTAGTAATAGTAGTATGCAAATAAACATATATGTTAATAATATTGTGTAATATAAATCATTTTCTATGCATTTCGTTGATTCTCATATCAAAATGTTGTTTACAATATTGTTGGTTCACCGCCTCCATTAATGACGTTATTAATTTTACTACACCGACTTCATGGATGGCTATTGAATAAAATTATTGGAAAAAATGTTTATAAGTTATAAACTATAACTTATTTCATTGTATTTATTTTTTAAATTATTTTTTAATTATATAAAATGAATCCCATTCCTGATGTTAAACAAAATGATCCACATGAATTTACGACATAATGTTTACTTTTTTACTAACTTAATCATTCCTATTTCAAAAAACATAAGGGTATTTAAACCCATTGTATTTTTTGGATGTTTCGGAATGAAATTAATTTATTTTTTGGTTTTATAAACCATTTTTTAAGAAATTTAATAATTATCTATAATTGATCCGACCATAGAAGGATAAAATGAACACCCCAGAAAATAAAAATTAAAGATTATATCACAATCCAATGTTTGTCAAAAAACATAACATAATTATATTAAATCATATATAGATGTAAATGTTTATAAATTTTGTGATTAATGAAAATAATTTTATTTTAAATTATTTACTTTGAATGTGTTGAATTATTCTGGAACCCAACTCATGGGATTTATCTAAACCACTTATCTTTCTTAGGTAATGAAATTTCTCTCTAAAACTCACATACCCTATTTATTGGATGTTGTGGAATGCATATAAATTATATATTTATTTTTATTAAGTATGTATTTATTTTAATCATCCTTAATTGTTTGGTAATACATGATTTTGGTCCACTTATTATATGTGGTCAACAATTTAAATTAGATTCAGGATAATTTTTCTAACCCTTAACAAATTTATGTAATTTTTTTAAAAGTATTCATTATAAATAATGATTTGAATAATTAAAATAATATTTCCAGGATATTGATTTTAGTTTTACTCTTATTTTCAATGAAAATTCAATACCTATTCATTCTTCAAGGTCTATAACATTTTTAAATAAATAACCATTTGATTGTATATTTCTATACCCATTTATCTACCTTTATTCGTGATGATTTTCCAAAATGAAAACCATATTTTTAGACTAATTATTATCAATTGAGATATGAATTTAAAGAAATATTTAATTCTATGTTATCATGAAAATCAATTTTATATAGCCATTGATTGTGATATAGGATTGGATTATAAAACCCATTATTTCCATGGGTAATTCTTTTGCTTATGCATTTAATTTGTTTTCAATTTTTTCACACATAATCATGTATATGTTATGATGGGTGTTCCCATATTGAACATCAATATAATGATTAATTATTATGTCTCATGATATGACAAGTATGGAATTATGTGTAATCTTAATCCATTTTGGCACTCATTCCACCATTTGATGTTATCTTGGTAGTTCTCCTTATATTATTTTTTTCCATGTCGTATGTTGATAAATACATCCTATGATTCCATGATATTATTATTATATGTTACTAATTGTATGATCCAATATAATTATTCATTTCCATTTAATTTCATGATATCATATATTTCATTTGGGATCATATGTAATGCTCCATTATTATTCCTTTACCCTAAATATCATTTTTAGACAACAAATTTTATTTATGCATTATTTAGGCTAACCTATACAAATTTATGATCTCAAAAGGGATTTAGAAGCTCATATGAAGGATAAAATAAGAAAATTGTATTTTATATTCTTTTTGATATATTACAAACCTAATCATCCAAATATACTTGGACTCTCGATCCATTAAAATTTTCTTATATATTTTTCTTATAAATTCTCTAACAGTATTTGTAAATGGTTTGGGTCTCAATATGATTAACACAACCGACTAATAGAGTTTATATATTCACATTTGGAAAGAAATAAACTCATTATAATTTTACCTTTACACTAACAGAAATGAAATACAATATTTCACCACTCCAATTTAATCCATGACATCAAAATTTCCCAAAACATTTTTATTAAACTACAACAGTATTCACTATCTTTGATGTCCCAATAATGAAGACTAATAGATAAATACATGAATTCTAAAAATAAACTATACTGGTATTTTACAACTATACATATATTAATATAAAAAAATAGAGTAATTATTTTCTTCATAACCAACTAAATATCACTACTTTATTAAAACTTGAGACCGATCGCATAGAGAAATTTATCCCTCATATTGTCCCTATATAAGGGTGATTAGTGTGGTTTACCCTAATGATATTAAAATGGTGATATATGATTCATTTATTGATAAATATTTTTCTAAAATTTAATTCAATGAATTTACTATATCTCTTTTTGGATCTCATGAAACATGACATAAGAATATGACTAATTTATATCAAATTATATATTGACTATTTAAACCTTAAATCTATTTGGTGATGATATGACATTTTCATCTTCAACAACACATATATCTGATTCACACTTATATTCTAAGACCTTAATTAAATATATAATTTTTGATCTTAAATAATAGATGATAGAATATTATCATTAATGAAAAATTCATTCAAATAAATCTTAACCCAAAAAATTTCTAAAATGGGTCAAAATTTTACTAAACTTTTTTCAATATCAATAATCACCCAAATCTCATCACACATCCAATATCATTTTGGTAGAAAAAATAAGAAATCAATCAATATGTCTTCCTATTTCCCTATGAATATTGAAATTTGTTTCAACAAACATTCATTTTAATGATTCAGAATAATTTTTTATTAAAATATAAAACACCATGAAATTAGTTCATTTATAAAAGTATTAATTCTAGCCTACTAAAATATTTTCCTTGTGTCACAAAAACATATTTTCAAATCATTTATAAACAATTAAAATTATTTTTTTAAATGCCTTTACAACCACTCCAATCAAAAAAATGGATACCACTAGTCAATATATAAAAATAAATTATACTAAAATGAAAATATAATTTTTATTAATTATATACCTACAATTTAATTTTTTATTTATTCTTTTATGTAATGAATAAACTAAGATACAAGAACAAACATGGTCTAAACCCCATAAAATACATTTGGTACACCACTTAATCATCAATTACAGACATAAATACCCATGAAAATATATAATATATGTGGGAGATTGATTTATGTTGCGAAAAAAATCCCTCAAGGTGTCATGTAATTATGTATTGTGTGTGATTTTATTTGTTAAAAAGTAAAAATGACCTCAAATGAGTATGGTTGGTGTGTTTCAAAGATTTGTTTTTAAGGTGGTGCAGTTTCCTAGTGTATTCTAAAAATTTGGTCCTCAAAATCAGTATTTGATCATTGGGAATTTGTGATTTTCACCATATATATTAAAGGTATGACGAATGATAAACAAAACTGCAAAATAAATATAAATTTCATTCTCAGGAAATGGACTGCAAACCATGACCAGGAAGGGTTCATAGCCATTTACCAAGCAGTGGGAACAGTATGTAGAAGTGGTTTGTCAAACTAAAAATAATTCTCAGTTACGGTTTACAGTGAAAGGAGTGAGGTATGAAGAATGAATAATGTTTTGTGGTCAGGTAGATGAGAATATCTTCCTATAAGACAAATGGTTGTACATGAACCGCCATAGAAAAATGGTTCAAAGAATGGTTGTGGTTCGCAGTAGGAGGATTGGTATGGGTTGGAGGCTATACTGAATCAATGATATGGTAAATATTGGATTAGTGGATTATGTATGTACGAACTTGATTCTTATTCTTGAGGTACGAGTTACTTATTTTCCTTCTTCCTTAAGTGTTTTCAAGAAAATAATGAAAATTGAAAAATTACCAAAATTGGTGGATACACGCCATGTACTTTTCCACATAGCATTTACTTTGGCCATGTGGGATGAGTATACAGGGTGTGTAGGTCTGTCAGCAATGAAGGGTGTCAAAAACTAATGACACTCCGTGTACTTAGTATATACACGTCGTGTAATCAGTCGGTAGGTGAACATTATGGTGGAGGGAGTATCCACGAGTGGAGCGATAGTACATGCCATGTAATTAGAAATACACACCGTGTAATCAAGTCGACAGATGAAGAGAGTGGCGGTGAAAAGTAGCCGCCAGAGGAATGATAAAAAAATGGGAAGTACAAGCCGTGTACTTGAGTGTACACACCGTATAGTTGTTTTTTTGTTATAAACAAGATGTAGCCTCCTCTTTCAATATATGAATCTTTGAACTCCAGGAATCCATGGGAGAAATGACCGAACCTTGGAAGAGCACCCAACCGAACACCGGGACTCCGATTCCTTTGCCGACGAGAACGCTAGGACCTCGTGGGTAATCCCTTCCTTCTACCTGTAGTACTAGAATTACTGTTTTTTGCAATGGCATATTTGCAATGGAATCCCATCGCAAATAGCCTTTTGTGATGGGCCCCGTCTCAAATAGCCTTTTGAGACGGGCCCCCATCGCAAATAGTTCATTGCAGAAAATGGTGTCACAACAGATATATTTTGCGATGGGCCCATCGCAAAACACCTCTCGATTATATACATTATATAACCAAAAACCTTTTGTGATGGGACTATCACAATTATTTTTTGCGTTGGGGAACTTACCTGTCGCAAAAAGAATTTCGATTAAATAGATTATATACCCATAAACCTTTTGCGATGGGCCTGATGCATATACTAATTGCGATGGGCCCGTTGTCCCATCAAAAATACTAATCTTAGAAAAATATATTTCACTTATTTTCCAAGGGGCCCCGTCAGAAAAGACCCCGTCGAAAATAATAAAAATAATTAAAAAATAATAATAAAATTAGCATTAATGAAATGTATTATGGTCAGTGAGCTGTACACAACTCATAAAATTCTTTCACTCCTGCTTTCTTAATGGTTGTCCTTATGAAATTGTGCCAAAACTGACAGAAATGGTCACGCATAGAAACATGCCATGTCGCGTGGATAGCATCGCACAGACTATCATCGATAGGATACCATAAACCAGACAAATAATTTATAATATCAAGTTATTAATAAAATAAATTTCAAAATAAATATTATTTATTTACGTACCATCCAATGATGGTGCATGTCACGTCACACATCAAAGGGAATCTGTTCCCGTGTGTTCCATGGTGGAGATAAATAATTGGGCAAGATAATGCTCCCATGTCCAATATCAACATGCGAAAAACTGTGAAATTGAATAAATAATCAAACAATATTTATATATATGAATAAATTAATGAATGCTAACAATAATATACAGGTTACCATACCTCCGTGTGTGTGGATCGAAACGAAGATGTGGATGTCGCTTGGAGATAAGGTCAGGAATCATCATTCGTGCATGCCCGTGCCCCCTCCACGTACCCCTTGAACCGCTAATAGGCTTAAGGTCAGACATTACTAAATCCCCCACATCCAACGGTAGGTCAGCCTCCTACAATATGCGATATATATCAGGGTCCATCTGAAACACAAAATTATTGTTGTTAGCAGATAGTTAAAAATAACTATTATATATAGATATATATTATTTAGGATAATAACCAGCATTTAACCATGTCAATGTTCATCTTCATCCTCTTCTCAATACCTATCAATGATAATGTATTCATCTTCCTCCTCAACATCATCAATATCCATATGAGATTTTGTTTCATAATCTCTTTTCATTTCAAATTCATTCGTAACATCATTAACATCATCATCACCATCGATCCTTGATTGTGGTGTATCATCATCGATATTCATGTCTCTTTGTGAATCAGATGGTTTTTGAGCAGTCTCTTGAAAAATTTCAATTCCATCCACTTCAGCGGAACCACATTCTATATGAGTAAACTGATTTTCATAAGATTTTATTTTTATTATGCTCCACTAATCTCTCAAGTCTCTTGAAGTAGCACAGTACATTGCATAATAAATTTGATGTGCATGTTGAACAAGTAAAAATGCTTTATTTACCGCAAGGAGACTTTAATATTTTATATCGACGATTCCATGAGTTGGATGAACACACAATACTCTATCTCAATATCCAACCACTACCATTTAAACATTTTTATGTAATTTGGTCCTAGATAACACAGCTCAATAATTTCATCCAAAATGCCATAAAATTCAACATCAGTTTCTCTGTGATGTGATCCTCTCAAGAAAACTCCACTATTAATTGTTTTTTTAAATTCCCCACATGCGTGTGTAAGAAATCGAAAACCATTAACCATATATGCCTTATAATATTTAACCATTTTGTATGGTGGGTTACTCAAAATACACAACCGATTATCAATTTTCTCAGCATATTGAGACACCTGAAAGTTTGTAAAACAATTATCAATATAATTAATAATAAACAGAATTGATATTAAACCATCAATTATTTATGTTACCCGTTTTTGAAACCATTGAGAACTTTTTTTGTGTTCTTCAAGAGCAGTTACTATAATTTATGGAAGTTGTTTCATGATATGATAATTATATAACCTAAAAATAAAATAATCTTATATACTATAATATAAATAATATAATAAGTGATAGAAGCACTCACAGGAGAAATGATGTCATTTCTTCACATTTGAGAAGAACATAAGTATGAGCTCTGTGATGTTCATCATCTCAAAGCAATCATTCATAAACTCCACTGAAACTATGATTTGGCTGATTAAAAAATGTTAATTGATTTTCCATTTCTTCAATAACATTCCCTTCATTTTTTCCCACGTGATTGTGGTTTGGGGGATATTTAGATTCAAAATAATGAGAGCAGAAAAAGTCAATTTCCTCTTGCAAATAATCTTCAACATTTGAGCCTTCAAACTGATGATTTGTTATGTACTTTTTTTATCAATTTCTTCATGCATCTCTAGAATTCATACATCCATTGAAACTATACTGGACCTCCACATTTAGCTTTATGTGGAAAATTTAATATCATATTATCCATTGAGTCAATGAAAACTAACCAAAAGATTTTTCTAGTTTACATATAATTACAACAACATCTTCTTCAAATTTGCTTAGCACATCGTAGTCTGTTGTCACTGAAAAAATATCTCAAAAAATATATGATATGTTTTTTATCGAACCCCAAATCATAAAATTCAGCAAAACTATGAATTTAATTGACAATAGTATTTCCATTATAACAAGACAATCCAGACTTTTTAATCCACTAATATAACCATTCTAAACACATCTTCCCAAATTGGAAGCATAACCATCTGGAAGTATCAAATCATCAATCCACTGACAAAATAATAAGAGACTCTCTTTGGAATGTGTATATGCTACTTTTGGCTTCATTAAACATTGCGATTTGACATTTTCAAAAAGATCAAGTTCCGGTCGCCTGCAAATTAGGTCAAGATCTAATCGTGCCTTTACAGTATCTTTGGTTTTACCTAGTGTATCTAAAATTGTATGAAATAAATTATCAAAAACGTTCTTCTCAATATGCATAACATCAAACATGTGGTAGACCAACAAATCAGACCAATACAAAAGATCCCAAAAATGCACCGTTTTATCCAATTATGTTCTTTCCCAATGCCATGAATTGTCTGTAGGTTTACTGTTGGTCGAAATGTGATGGGAGGTAATGAAAATACAGCTGATTTTAATTATGTACCTTAGATCATCTTTGGAGGTTCATCCCTTTCAAGTGTACCTTTTCTAAAATGATATGTGTTCCTCCGAAAAGGATAATCTGTTGGAAGAAATCTACGGTGACAATCAAAATAGAAAGGTGTTTTTTCATTGACAAGAATAAAGTCTTTGTTGTCTTTCATAATGTATGGACATGATTTCAGACCATGATTACTTCAACCAGGTAAAATGCAATATACTGGAAAGTCACTAATCATCAACATCAATGCAGCTTTTAATATGAAATTTTGTTTCATAGAAACATCATATGTATTAACACCATCACTCCACAATGAATTTAACTTATCAATAAATTTTTTCAAATAAACATCAATATTATTTTTCAGATGTCCTCGGATTAATCGAGTCAAAAAGATATAAGGATCCTTTATCAACATCCATGGAGATAAATTTTATGGAGTTATAAAGACATGCCAACATGAATACTGGCTACCATAACAACCAAATGGACAGAAACTGCCAGTAGAAAGACCCAGTCACACATTTCGGGCTTCTATAGAAAAACACGGATGCAGATGGTCAAAATGTTTCCATGAATCACCATCAGATGGATGATTTAAGCTTTTATTAGTTGAAATATTGGTTTTGTGCCATGAAATCATTGTCAATGTGTTCTGAGAAATAAATAAATGTTGCAACCTAGGTTTAAAGGGGAAATATCTCAAATGTTTTACTTTAATCGATCTATACTTCCCTGGATAAGCTTAGTTATACCTCGATTTTCCACATGTGGAACAACTATCCAATTACTCATTTTCACCAGAATATAAGATGAAATCATTTGGACATGCATGAATTATCTGATAACTATGCCCCAGATTATGAACCACAATCCTGCTCTCATAGTAATTTGCAGGCAACACATTTATTTCAGGTAACAATGATTTATCCAAAGAAAACATCTGATCAAAACAGTTGTTTGACATTGCATTATCTGATTTAATAGCCATAAAATTTTCAACAACTACTAATTTGATTATCATACAACCAGGATATAATGCATCCTCAGCAGACCTCAACAACTCATAAAATTTGGATGGTTCCAACTCAGGAGTTAAATCAATATCATCGTGAGTTTCATTCTGTTGCACAAAATGGACCGAGAACATCATGTACTAAATTTTGAAACCGTGATGGATCTGCAATCAAGTTATTAGGATATTCTTTGGAAATGCATTCACCGTGTTGATACCAAAAAAAATAATATGGTAGAAAACAAAACCGCAAGAGATGTCCCGCAAACATTTCAACCGTGTGAAACATTGTCAGGGAACAATTTTTACAAGGACACTTAATTGTGCCTTCTAAAACAAATTCTGGTTTTTATTATGAAAATGATAATAAATCTTCAATACCCTTAATATATATAGGATTTAAAATAGAACCATTTTTATTTCTATGCTAATTTATCCAAGCGCTATAATATAATAATGACTGATGTTGACTTAGTTTATCTATATTTTTCTACATAAAATATAAAATCATCCTGGTTTTTGAAAAATTTGAAATTATAAAAACACTATATAAAGAAACAAGGAAAATAATTACAACTACTTCTTAATGATTACCATGAATTATGGGTGACACAATTTCTAATGGATTAACGGCTACTCTTTTGTCTGAAATCCCATTTACATGCATCGTTCTCACACTGAAATCATAATGAAGAATATGGTCTGAGGTATGCATATTCATTCTTGTATGCATGAGAATGAATATGTATACCTCTGACCAGATTCTTCATTGTGATTTCAATGTGAGAAAGATGCAAGTAAATGAGCTGTCGGACAAAAGTGACCCCTTTTCGTCGATGAATCGTCTTCTTCCAACTATCACCGCCTGAAAACATTATAAAAAATATGATCCTACGAATGTATATCTAATCTCATGCAAACAAGATTGAATATGTCTATGTAGCATCACATTTTTCATAATGTTTTGATTTGGTGAGAGTTGAAAGGATAAAAGTCATCGAGAAAAGGGAGTGTCGTCAATCCACTAGAAATTGTGCCAAGTTCTTAAAAATTATTAAAATTAATTAAAATTTATTGAAACTTATTAAAATTTCTTCATAACTGTTCCTAGCTAATTATTACTAATTATTACTAATTAAACCAATTTATTCCTATATATTCCTATTCATTCCTATATATTTATAATTATTACAAATTATTTCTAATTATTACAAATTATTGTTAATTATTACACTTTATTTCTAATTATTACAATTTATATCTAATTATTACAATTTATTTCTATTTATTACAAATAATTACTAATTATTATAATTTATTTCTAATAATTCCTAATTATTTCTAATTATTCTTAATTAATGATAATTATTCCTAATTATTCATAATTATTTCTAATTATTCCTAATTATTGCAAATTATTCCTAATTATTGATAATTATTCCTAATTATTGATAACAATTCTTAATTATTGCTAATTAATCTTAATTATTACTAATTATTTCATAATTATTGGAAATTATTTAATA
The DNA here is from genome assembly GCA_963277665.1 of Viscum album. Lineage (NCBI taxonomy): Eukaryota > Viridiplantae > Streptophyta > Magnoliopsida > Santalales > Viscaceae > Viscum > Viscum album. Next base: position 1,435,679,293 of record OY728163.1, read on the forward strand.
AATATTGCTAATTATTACTAATTATTACTAATTATTACTAATTATTACAAATTATTACAAATTATTAAAATTTATTACTAATTATTACTAATTATTAGAATTTATTACTATTTGTAACTAATTTACAATTTCTTACAATTTATTAAAATTTATTACTAATTATTACTAATTATTCCAAATTATCGCTACTTATTTCTAATTATTGCAAATTATTGCTAATTATTACTAATTATTACAAATTATAACAAATTATTACTAATTATGAATAATTATTACTAATTATTACTAATTATAACTAATTAATTCTAATTAATTCTAATTATTACTAGTTATTTCTAATAATTACTATTTATTACTAATTATTACAATTTATTACTAATTATTACAATTTATTACTAATTATTACTAATTATTACAATTTATTACTAATTTATCAATACATAGCAATACATAAAAAAATGAAAACTAATTGATTACTGAATGGAAATTTGGTAATCATCGTTGTGGAGATGATTACAAATTTTCCCTTCATTATCCAAGCAGTATTTTACTAATTATTACTAATAAAAAAATTATATTATCAATATTTATGAAATAAAATTTTAATATTATTAAAATAATAAAAAATTTATAAAATATTAAAAATATCAATATTCGCAATAGGCTTTGCTCAATTCATAACATGTTCCAATCTTAAAGGATCGGCAATTGTCTGGTCATGCGCCATAAAAAGTTTCTGTCAGCCATGTCTAATGTAAATTCTATAATAGTCTTTGCATGGTTGATCACCTCACATGTATTGTTGCAATAGAACGACCAAAGTAATTTTGTTCTCGTCTCTAAGAATCATCTCGCTCCCTTAACATCGATTATTCTTCAATGAAAATCTGAGGGGACATCAGTATCATTCCCTTAAATTTTCATGGAATAATGATCTATGTAAAGGGTCATGTGAGATAATTCTTATAGATGAGAAGGGCATGACTTGGGTTGTCCTATTACAACGCTACTTGCAAGGAGACCGTCCAAGCATATCTAATTATATCTAATTATATCTATTTATATCTATTTATATCTAATTATATCTAATTATACTTAATTCTATCTAATTATATCTGATTATGTCTAATTTTATCTAATTATCATATTATATCAAATTATATCAAATTATTTCTAATTATATCTAATTATATTTAATTACTACTAATTATATCTAATTATATCTAATTAAATCTAATTAAATATAATTATATTTAATTATATCAAATTACATCTAATTAAATATAATTATAATTAATTATTATTAATTAATACTAATTATATCTTATTATATCTAATTTTTAATAATTATTGCCAATTATTACTAATTAAATCTAATTATTACTGATTATTACTAATTATTAATAATTATTAATAATTATTACTAATTAATACTAATTATTACTAATTATTACTCATTATTACAAATTATTTCTAATTATATCTAATTATTTTTAATTAAACATAATTATATCTAATTATATCTAATTATATCTAATTATTACTAATTATATATAATTATTACTAATTATTACCAATTATTACTAATTATTACCAATTATTACTAATTATTACCAATTATTACTAATTATTACCAATTATTACTAATTTTTCCGAATTATTACTGATTATACTGAATTATTACTAAATATACCAAATTATATATAATTATTACTAATTATATCTAATTATTACTAATTGAATCTAATTATTACTAATTATATATAGTTATTACTAATTACCCCTAATTATATCTAATTATGACTAAATTCCACTAATTATCTATAAGAATCTATAATTATTGCAAATTAACACTAATTATTTATAATTATCACTAATAATATCAATTTCATACTAAAAATTAATATAAATAAAATTCAATTTAAATATTATTTATTTAAAAATTATAAACAACAATTAAAATTAATATAAAAACGTAAAATAAATATAAAATATAATATAATATAAATACCTTAAACATTGATATTCTGAAGGTATTGGCGCGTTCCAATTTTCTCTCGTATAAAAAAAATTTAATTAAGAGATTTTTTTTCCTTAAAACTGGAGAATGAAGAGAGGGAGAGGAAGATCCGAGTGATTTAGAAAAAAACAGGTGTGGGTATATATAGGTTAGATTAGTTGCGACGGGGTTAGTCGCGACAGGTTTCCCGTCGCAAATGGTGGTATTTGCGACGCGACCCATCGCAAATACCCTCGCCCGCATTAAGTACAGTCGGTGGTTAAAAGTGTATTTACGATGGTTCCCATCGCAAATACACACCTCCCAACATACGATTTGCAAGGAGCGTCTTTGCACGTCACAAATGGTATTTACTGCCATCGGGTATTTGCGACGGGGCCCATCACAAATACCCTCGCCCGCATTCATTACAGTCGGTGATTAAAAGGGTATATTGCGATTGGCCCCGTTGCAAAAACACACCTGCCGACATACTATTTGCGACGGGCGGTTTCTCCCGACACAAATGGTATTTACCGCCACCGGGCTTTTGCAACAGGCATGCATCCCCGTCGCAAATACCCTTCCTTTGTTTTAACACGCATACCACGCCAAACCTATTGCGACGGGTCTCCTATTACCGTCGCAATTAGACTACTATTTGTGGCGGGAAAAGACACTCGTTGCAAATACGTATTTTAACGGATCTTTTCCGACGGTATATATTCCCATCAAAATTTAACCATCGCAAAAAACCATTTTTCCCATAGTGTTGTGTGTTTCCGTTCAATTTGTTCATGAGGGGAAGTTATTTAGGTTTGAATGGGTGAACGTTTATCCCAGATCTACATCATTCTCTGAGGCTTCGGAAGGCGTCATTCACATATATAGATCAGTGGAGATCGAGGTAGGTGTTCTGGTGTTTATTTCCAACTGTCAAGTTGTTTTTGTGTACTGTTGTGCTACACACCCATGTTTTGGGTGTTGTATGGCTAAGGACTTGACAGTTTACATATCTAGAACTACACAGATAATATAATGATAAATATAAAATAATGTTGGGATCATTGTGTTTATCCAGCTACACCCCATGGATGCGTTTCCCTTGTTTTTCCATTTGGCCAGTATAACCGAGGGTATGCCGTGATTCTAGAAGGCATTGAGTTTTCTGGAGAGAATATGTTTATAATTACTTGCTTATGTGTTGGGCACAACCCAGTTACTTGCTTAGCCTGAGGGCAATGTTTTTCTTAGCTTGAGGGTAGTGTTTTGTTTATCCTGACGGCAAGTGTGTGTTTAGCCTGAGGGCAACGTTTCATCTGCCTGAGGGTAGTAGCTTCCATGCCTGAGGGAATTATCTCGTACTCCTGAGGTCAATATTCGTTATGCCTGAGGGAAATCACCCAAGGCTTTCGATTCTATTTACCCGATGGTAAGGATTTTCCTTTTTGAGGACTCTATTTACATTTTATATTCACGGTGGTGATTTCACATGTTTTAACTTCCATGATAAAGAACAGACTTGGTATCGTTTTACCATCTACTTGTTAGACAGCTTGTTGTGGGTTTTTCTGCGACACTGTATAAGAGATTGTCGGATGAGTCTGAGTCTTAGGAACATATAATTCAATTATATATAATTATTAAATAATTAAGTAAATGGAAATGTAACTGGTAGAGATAGTTTATTTAGGTACTCCCTAGTTTACTGCATTTTAATACTGCACACTGTTGTTGCACATTTTCACTAACTATTGGGTACAGGCCCTTGGTGGTTACCTACTGGGATTTATTTCTCACACCATGTTTTGATCATGTCTTGGACCCAATTAGATTATATTGCAGAAGGTGTTGATAAGAGAAAGAGTCCCTATACAGGTACTTCATTGTCGCAGAGGAGAAGGATAGCATGTGGCCGAGCTTAGGCATGCGATGCTTCTGAGTTCATGCTGCACTGTTTTGTTTTTCTTTGTTGTACTTGTACCTTGTTCTGTGTTGTTTTAGATTGTAGTGTATCCAATTTTGGATGGTTTCTGAAACGTAGGGACATATTTCATCATATATATATATGACGGTTTTCATCTTTTACTTCTATACTGTTGTCCATTTCAGCTTGGTGTTGTTTACTACTTCTCCTTTTAGTATTATTTTATTTTCTCCACTACGCTACAATTTGACAAATGAGGGCAGTGTTTCCCCACAATCAGACCTAGGCACTCGCAGCTAGTCGTCAGCCTATGGCATATGGGAAAATGTTCTTAAGGTCTTGTGACCAACTGGGTTCGGGGCACCCATTGAGTGACACCCAAATCCGGGATCTTACAATGTGGTATCATAGGTTTTCCTTTCTCTTTACTAACTATTTGGAGTCTATAGTTAGTGATTGGACAAGATTTTTATTTCGTAATAAGTTGTGTCCATGTGTAGTTGACCCGTGTAAAGGGAAAATCCAATTTACCTCATGTTGCAATTTTTCTGATTTTGAAATTTTATAGTTGATTTGATTTTCACCATTTGGTGATGCACTTGTGGTGTGCTGCTCTGTTTTTATACTTGGGTTCTATTTATTTGCAACCCGATGAGATGAGGGTATTCCATATCATGCATCATTTAGGTACAAGATAGAATCAGATTCAATGCATAGCTTCCATTCCATGTAGGTGCATTAGGAATTTCATGTTGTTGTGATAAATGTTGTTTTACGAAATGCATTCTATTTTGATATATGCCTTGTTAAAATACCTTCTATTTGATTGGGTATTGTTAGGTAAGGTTTTTTTGAATGAATGATAAAATTTTGTTCTTGAGGAGTATGGGCCATCATCTACTAGAAATTGGTGGATCATCCACTTTTTACCTTGTTATAACATGTATAAGATTACAAGCTTTGATTCGTGGGCTGTATAGCCCAGCACAGATCTGAATTTGTATCTTTGATGTTCGTTCAATGGTTTTCTGGACTCTGGAGTTGTTTTTAAGGATTACTGTCTAGAAAAAACCAGAATACATGCTGTGTAGTTTTGACAACATGCCATGTACTCTTCTGTTCGGGAAGAAATAAAATTTATTAAGTGCACGTCGTGTACCATATGTACATGTCGTGTAGTTTCTACCTTTTTCATAGGTCATGTAGGCAGAAACATGGGGTAGTGGAGCATTGAGGGAACACGCTGTGTACTGATTTTACACACCATGTTGTGTTGCCTTTGTGTCCACCATGTAACTAACAACATAGGCAGAGATATAGGAGATTATACATGTCGTTTCAATGGCGAACAAGCCATGTAGTATAACCTGGGGATCCAGCCATCCAACTAACAAACACGGGTCGGTGTTACCTCTTCTTGGATAGGCCGGGTACCTATGTGACACACCATGTAGTCTTGACCAGTGAGAGACTATGTGGACTTGGTCGTGTGGCTGGGGAAACAAGGTGGTGTACATTCTGTGTGTGGGTGTAACACACTATGTATTGTTATCTGAGTAGCTGGCCATGTCACTAACAACACAGGAAGGGGGAATCCAAGTCGTACCAGTTGTGTCTATCTAGAACACGCCTTGTAGTCTCAATTGTGTACCCAGCCGTGTCACGAACAACACAGGTTAGTGAAGCTCATCTAGTACACGTCATGTAGACCTTATACACTCCGTGTAGTCTCATTTAAAAGAGTGACGTGTGATAATATGTGTAAAAGGACTCAGGAAGGGGAAGAAAATTCAAGTACATACCGTGTGTGTGGACAACACGCCATGTGTTTGGGGTGTTACATGAACGGATTTTGTAGAAGTACACGCCCATGTTAAAGACATATGGGAACACACCGTGTAGTTATTATACATATCGTGTAGTCCTGTTTTGTAAAACTAGAATGTTTTTTGTGTCTTTTTCAATTCGTATTTATCCAGTTCTTAATCATTCATGATCATAATCTAAGGCATGTGTTTGACCTTGTAGAGTCATGCTGCCGAGATGACTATGGGTTGTTCACCAAGAGAGAAGCAACGATTATACACCAGAGGTGGTAGGACATGGGCTACAAATGGATCCTCCAACAGAGCTAGATGCATAGCCAACTGTTATACCAGACACAGGCATTGATGCAGAGTTCCATAAAGGCATCATGTGGTTCATGCAGACCTTATAGGGAGCACCACTAGCTTCCACATCTATGGCAGACCTAATACAGATATTCCGGCTGCTGCATCCACCTATGTTTTTAGGGGATGGCGGACCATAGGCTGAGGAGTCTTGGATTCTTTCTATGTAGACTATTTTTGAGCATTTGAAGATGCCTCTTGGGTAGAGGGTCAAGCTCGATACGTACATGCTACATGATTCCGCCAAGAGATGGTGGGATATTACCACTCAGACTAACCATCACTGAGACATGGCATGGGATGATTATCTGGTAGTCTTTTATCACATTTTCTTCCCATGGACGCTGAGGGAAGATAGAACTCTTGAGTTCCTGAATCTACAAAAGGGTGATATGTCAGTAATGGATTATTTTGATCGATTCACTGAGATATAGTTTATTTCATCTGTTTTGGTGGTTTATGATAAATTGAGGGATATGTGCTTTGAGTATGGTCTTCGATATGATATCTGCATGTTGTTGAATGTTTTCAAGTTGCCTACTATGCATGATATTGTGAACCAGGTTCTGATTACTAAGCACAACCTGTAGGAATCTAGTGTTTAAGGCCAGAGGGTTCGACACCAGTTTCTAGTACCATTTCTATAGGTAAGTGGAAGAGGCAGATGGATTTCACCCATGGTGGTAGTACTATCCAGAAGATTTCTTCATGTGTCCAGGTAATATGCTACCAGTGTGGTAAAGAGGGGAACAAGAGTCCTCAGTGTCCTTGTGACCAAATAGAGTACCGAGCTTACGGAATGGTGGGCCATCTCCAGTGTTTTTATAGTGTGTTTCCACCAGTGACTAGTGAGAGGGGTTTTGAGTAGACTCCACGTGCGGGAGCAGGGCCAGTAGCTTCTTACCTGTTGGTGAATCAGAATACGTCAGGATTTTCAGGCTGAAGTGAAGTTATCGGTCGTGGTATCCAGACACCAAGATCTAAGAGACATTAGGGTGGGTCATCTCAGGGTAGCCAAGCTGTGTCGCAGGGCTACAACACAGGGCAGGAATATGCAGTGCTACAGACCCAACAGGAGCAGGATCCTAGACCATCCAATATTAGAGGTACCATTCTAGTTGCTTTTGTTTTATCTTCAGTACTTTTTTTACTGGTGATACACATATCTTTATATCTATGCCCATTTGGAGAGCCTTGTGCTCTGTATTTCTTCATCTTCTTATGATATCATGAAGCTAGACACTTAGTTGGGAATTATAATGGCTGGTGTGCGTCAGTGCAAGGAGTTCACCCTAGAGGTTGGTGGGTGTCACTTTCTATGGGGCCTCTATGTCATAGAGATGTCGAGCTATGATGTCATTTTCAGTATGGACTGGTTGGAACCCTATTCAGCATTTGTACATTGCTATCATCGCAGGGTGAGTTTCATGTCACCAGAGGGAGGAGAGTTTCTATACAAGGTAAAATGGATGACCAGGGAACTTATTAGAAGGATTTCCCTCCAGTGGTTGATCGTTTTAGGGATGTCTTCCAGGATGAATTTTCAGGTCTACCTCTATAGCGAGAGGTGGATTTCACTATTGAGATTCTTCCATGAGTGGCACCAGTATCCATTACTCCTTATAGGATGGCTACACTAGAGTTTCATGATCTCAAGAGGCTGTTAGAGGATTTTTAAGGAAACAGTTTCATCTGACCCAGTACTTCTCCTTGGGGTTCGCATGTCCTGTTTGCATTGAAGGTGGACGATACCCTCAGACTCTGTGTGGATTATCGAAATATGAACCTGTTGAATGTTAAGAACTGATATCCCTTGCTAAGGATTGATGATCATTTTGAACAACATTGAGGAGATTGAGTGTTCTCGAAGATTGACTTGAGATCTGGATATAATCTGTTGCGTGTTAGACCATCAGACATACCACTTATTGCTTTTTGAAGCAGATATGGACTATACGAGTACATAGTTATGTCATTTGGACTCACGAACATGGCATCGGTTTTCATGTCTTTGATGAATCTTGTGTTCCACCCATATCTAGATTCCATTGTGGTAGTATTTGTGGACGATGTCTTTGTGTACTCTCACACTCGACACGACCATTCTCCCTATCCTGAGATTGTTCTATGTACTCAAAAGATCAATAGTTATATGCTAAGCTATAAAAGTTCCACTTTTGGATGGACCAGATTCACATACATGGTCATATTATCTCTGAGTCAGGAGTTGTGGGGGACATAGAGAAAGTAAGAGCAGTAGTTTCTTGGGAGATGGCTAAAAACGTGTTTGTGATACAAAGTTTCTTTTGGTTGGCTGGTTACTGCATGTAATTTATACCGGACTTCTACCACTTAGTAGTGACATTTATGGGTTTTACTAAGAAGTTTATGAAGTTCATTTGGTCAGAATCTTGTGAGATAGCCTTTATGGAGTGGAAGGGAAAGTTGAGATCAGCACCATTCCCGATACTTCCATAGTAAGGGAAGAACTATACTATTTATTGTGATGCAATAGGTACTGGGTTGGGAGCAGTGTTGACGCAATACGATCGAGTAGTTGTGTACGGGTCTCAGCAGTTGAGGCCATATGAGTGGAATTAATCGACACATGATCTCTAGTTAGATGTGGTTGTTCATGTGTTATATTGTTGGAGACATTGTCACTCGGGGAACATTTTGTGGTGTTTATGGACACCAGAAGTCATAAATATATCTCTACCCAGCATGACATGAATTTGAAATAATGTATGTGGGTTGAATACCTTCAGTCCTTTTACATTGAGCTTTCCTATACACCTGGTAAGAGTAACACAGTAGCTGATACACTGAGCAGGAGGACTCAGATACATTCAGTGCTGGAGGCCAGTGGTGAGTGGCAGCTTATGGCTTAGTTCTCTAAGATGGATTTGGAGGAGCACGACAGTCAGGGGAAAACCTATCATTCTTCCTTAATTGTGACTTCTACCCTACTTGATTGAGTGAGGTTGAGACAACTATCGGATTCAGAAGGCCTACTTCAACATGAGTCGGTGGCAAGTGAGGACCCTCCTCCTGGTTGGACGATAGGCGATGACGAGGTACTACGTATCCATGAATGAGTGTGGGTTATAGGGGATATACGCAAGGAGTTGATGCGGGAGTTTCATGATTCATCTTGGGAAGTTAAACCCAGAGTTACCAAAATATACTGTGACATGAGATGTCAGTATTGGTGGCTGGGTATAAAAAGTGAGGTAGCTATTTTTGTAACAAGATGTTCCACCTGTCAACAGGTGAAGGTGGAGCATTAGAGGCTAGTCGAAGTTACAATAGTGACCCATTTCTGAGTAGAAATTGGATGATTTCATGATGGAATTTTTGACCTGGTTGCTGGTGTCACCTCGAGGTAGTGTTTCCGTGTGTGTTGTTGTAGAGATACATACGAAGGTAGAACACTTTTTCCGATCAAGGAGACCTTCTATGTTAACGAGCTCTGGAGGTTGTATATCCAAGAGGTATTACATCTTCATGGATCCCCTCTTTCTATTTTTTCATATAGGGATTCCATTTTTATGTCACATTTGTAGTAGAGTTTTCAGAGGGAACTGGGTACATAGGTGCTTCGGAGCACAACATACCACCCTTAGATGGATGGCTAGTTAGAGTGTACGATATAGGTGCTTGAGGACATGCTGCGTGTATTCTTCTTGCACTTTGGGGGCTCTTGGGAGAAGCACATACCCCTAGTCGAGTTTTCCTAAAATAATATTTTTCAGGAAACTGTTGAGATGGCTCCTTATAAGGCATTATATAGTAGGCCATCGTGATAACCCTTGTGCTGGTTTTAGGTAGGTGAGGCAGCTCTACAGGGACCATGACACATGCAGTAGACATCAGAACATGTCTAGTTGATTCAGAAGCGGATGGCTACTGCACAGTCTTGTCATAAATCTTAAGTTGTTCCCACGGATGACCATTGGAGTTAATTGTCGGGGATCAGGTTTTCTTGGGTGTTTCACTGTGGTTGGGACACAGGTGGATCTGAAGATAGGGTAAACATTCACCAAGGAATATGGGGTAGTTTGAGAATCTGGAGAGAGTTGGTCTGGTTTCCTATCGGTTTCCGTTACCACATAGGTACATGGAAATGCATGATGTCTTCCACGTATCTCAACTGCGCCATTATCAGTCAGTCTTGTCTCTTGTTTTTCAGCCTGAGGAGGTTGAACTTTAGGTCGATGCTTTCTTTGAAGAGCATTTGATTCGTATTGTTGACAAGAGCACGAAGGATCTCCAAGGCCGGTCAGTTCCTCTTGTACGGGTGCTATGGCAGCATGCCTGAGTGCATGACGAAACCTGGGAGCAGGAGACCGACGTACATGCTTAGTGGATAGAGTTGTTCTCATCTTTACGTTCACAACCCTTTGGAGGGAAATTCAGGGACTAATTTCTTTAAGGGGTATGTTCATAAGAACCCAGTTTTTATTCATGAGGTACGAGTTTCTTCTTTTCCTTTTTTCTTATGTATTTTTGAGAAAATAAGGAAAATGGGGAAAAATAACAAAATTGCTTTGTAAACAGTTTGTAATTTTCCACACGTCGTGTACTTTTTCCGTGTGGGATGATTATAAAGGGCGTGTGGGCCTATCAGCAATGAAGGGTGTAAAAACTGACTACAAATCATGTATGTAGTATATACAAGCCATGTAATCAGTTGGAAGGTGAATAGTAAGGCGGTGGGAGTAGCCGCCAGTGGTGCGATAGTACACGTCATGTACTAAAAAATACACACCGTGTAATAAAGTCGACAGATGAAAAGTGTGGTGGTGAAAAGTAGGCACCAGAGTAACTATAAAAAATGGGATGTACATGTCATGTATTTGAGAGTACACACTGTGTAGTTGTGTTTTTATGTTATAAACTAGCAATAGCCTACTCTTTGAACAGAGGAATCTTAGAACTCTTGGAATCCATTGGAGAAATGGTCGAACCTTGGATGAGCTTCCGAGAGAACACCGAGACTTCAATTCCTTCACTGACGATCACGTTAGGACAACGCGGGTAATCCCTTTCCCCTCCTTGTGTGATTCCTTCCAATTATTTCCTGAGGGGATGTTTTTTGGGTTTAAATGGGTGAACGTTTATCCCATATCAATGTCATTCTTGGACGTTTCAAGAGGCATATTTGACATATATCGATCATTAGAGATCGCGGTAGGTGGTCTGGTGTTTATTTCCAACTTTTGAGTTGCTTTTGTGTACTGTTGTGCAACGTGCCCATGTTTGGGGTCTTTTATGGTTGAGGCCTTGACTATTTAGATATCTAGAACTGCATAGATAATCTATTGATAAATATAAAATGTTGTTGGAATCGTTGCCTTGATCTAGGGCCACCCCGTGGGTACGTTTCCCTTTATTAGACGTGTGTCCATGATACCAGATGGTATGTCGTGATTCTAGCATACCTTGAGTTTTCTTAAAATAAAATGCATATAATTGCTTGCTTATGTGTTGGGAACGACCTGATTACTTGCTTAGCCAGAGGGAAATTTTTTTCATAGCATGAGGGCATGTTTTTTTTAGCCTGAGGGAAAGCGTTTTCTTAGCCTGAGGGAAACGTTTCATATTCCTGAGGGCAATAGCTTCCTTTCATGAGGGAATTATATCGTACGACTGAGGGAAATATTCATTATGAATGAGGGAAATCACGAGAGGGTTTTGATTCTATTTAAATGAGGGTAAGTATTTGCATATCTGAGTACACTGTTTACTACATATATTCACTGTCGTGATTTCAAATGTTATACCTACCAAGCTAAAGCTCATGCTTTGTATCGTTTTACCTTCTAATTGTTAGATAACTTGTTGTGGGTTTTGTTGCGGAACTATATAAGTGTTTGTTGGCAGAGGCTATTTCTCGAAAATATATAATTCAATTATATTGATTTATTAAATAATTAATAAAATTGAAATATAACTGGTTGAGATAGATACATTTGAGTACTGCCTAGTTTACTGCATTTTATTACTGCACACTGTTGTTTCACATTTTCACTAACAGTAGGGCACATGCCTTTGGTGGTTTCCTACTGGGATTAAATTCTCACACCCTATTTGTGTCATGTATTGGGCCCAAACATATTATATTGTTGTAGGTGTTGATAGGGGAAAGAGTCCCTACACAGGTACTTGATTGTTGCAGTGGAGTATGAGATCATGGGACCGAGTGTAGGCTTGTGATGCTACTATGTTCCTGCTACACTGTTTTGTTTTTCGTTGCTATAATCATCCCATGTACTATATTGTTTTAAATTGCAGTGTATCCTATTTAGGCTGCTTTATCAGACTTAGGGACATATTGAATCATCATATATGTATGAATGTTGTCATCATTTACTTCTGCACTGTTGTCCATTTCATCTTGCTATTGTTTACTGCTTCTGCTTTATGTATGTTTGAATTTTTTCCGATATGATACACTTTAAAAAATGAGGGCATAGTTTTCCCACTATCATACCTAGGGCCTTGCTGCTAGTCGGTAGCCTCTGGAATTTGGGGCAATGCACTTGAGGTCATGTGACCAACCTGGTTCGGGGCTCCCATTGATTGGAAACCGGATCCAGGATGTTATAATGTAGATATCTTTGCCTATATAAGTAGAGTTTATCCTGCCCATTAGAAGAGATAGAGCATATCAATAGTGAACAACCATTTTCATCAGGAAATCAATGAAGTCCCATGGATGTTCGCAATGGAGAATTCGATATAGGCTGAAGTGATTCTTGTGGAAGTAATTCCGCTGAATGTTTTTGTAGGGAACCCAAACCAACAACGGAAGTAGTAAACATAGGTGGATGTCCGATTTGTGGAGAGAGGAATCTGGTAAAATTTAGAGATATGGTATTTTGAAGTGAAGGTTGTCCACATATAGAAAAAATTTCACTGATAGAAGGTTATTTTCATAGGAGGATATTGGAGTTAGTACGCAACGATTAAGGCAGAGGTTGTCTTCCAATGAAGGGTGTTCAAGGATACAAAAGTTGTGCATATAGTAGGTTTTCTACATACAATTCCTGATACACAGCACGCTGGAGGAGAATGTGGTTCTCAAAACACACAATGATGCTTTAAAAAGCTTCAAATTTGATTGTGAAATTATTTTCTGGTATCAAACAGTACTTAGGTTGGTGGAAATAATCTACAAGTGAAAACATGACTACAACAGAGCATCTACCTATAGTTGAGCGTGCATGAATTCATGAAAATGAATGGACCTACATGTCCATAAACTATGTTAAACCTATTAGTCTTTAAACTATGCGTGGAATATTTTCCCTGAGAAGTGATCAATGGAAGAGGAAACTGAAGACCCTTTCCTCCTAGAGTGATCTAAATAAAGAGGCATAGAGAGTGACCCATGGTAATGTAGTGATAAGGCCATAAATCTTGTAAAGGCTGCGAGCATGGGAATAAAATATCTAGCCCGAACATTTTAAAAATTATTGGACGTGGTCCATAGATAATTTGGTAAATCAACACATCACCGTTTTATGCTCCTTAGGCATTGCCCGGTGACGGTGAACTAGGTATAAATGACTCTGTCTTATGTAGGGTTTTATACCAGTACATATATTGATATGGGAGGAAGAGATAATTGAAGTCTGTTTAACAATGACACAATATACTAAAGGGAATTAGTTTTAATTTTTCATACAATGACCCCCCCTATTATGGTATTCAACCTTGTGTACCTATCAATTTACCATAATAAATTCAAATATAAAGTCAAAAATAAATTCATAAAAAATCTGGTATGAACTTTCTGTGATTTTTAAAATAGTAAACGAAAATATTAAAAGTGTTAGAATACATCTCCATTGATAATACACTAAATATATAATAAAATTATTAATAATAAATGAAAACCATTTGATAAAATATCAAAATATATACATACATGAAACTATAAAATATTAATGAAACATCCAAGAACAGCTCATTTTGAGAAGTAACCATACTACTGGTGCCACATGACATCATCCATGAATCCATATATACAAGAGGTTGCCGACAAGAAATGGGGGTCTAAGGTAGTTGTGTGGGGAAATTATACACCCATATCATTGTACACAATAGTAATAAAATATCCCTGATTCTTAAATAGTACTGTAAGTAGGTCTAATAAATAAAACTAACATGCTATAAAAATGAAATTTTATATATATGTAGACAAGGCTGATCACCCACATGGAATATCCCATATTCAAAAACTAAATAAATTAAAAAAGGGATCCAAATAACTTCATTATTATAAGTCATCAAAATCTCTTCATACCCATCAAGGTCATATCCCTTAATCAATGTAATCCTGGACTCTACAAAATATTTTATTTCATAAATGTGTGAGTATGATCAAGAACCCAAGTGAAAATGTTTTCTAAGTAGGGTGTGTGTTGAAAAATAAATATCACACAACCAATGTGGGATTAAAACTATATAGAATACATTAATATGTGCATGTGAAATGGTCTGAATAATCCATTATTTAATGAATTAAAATAAAACCCTATCAATCCTTAGTTATATGACTCTAATAGACAATATCTACTTTAGCTACTGTTGGAGTGTCTATGATAATTATGTGATGACCATACAAACCTTAATAAAAACTGTAGTTTTCATTCACCCTTGTACACATTTATAATACAATAGGGATTAAACATATCCGATTATATAATATAATTACATTAGGAATGATCCAACCCAATATCAAAACTTAGAGAGTACCCCATCTCAGTCTACAGTGGTACCCAGAAGATAACCCCATCAGGGAGGGGATCTTGACTATGCCTTCCAATATCACCAAAGAACGAAAATTGTAGAACATTATAATACCTATCATATGATTTCAAATAATATAATTCTTGCTCATAATCCTGGAAACCCAACATATAGATTCCAAAACAACCCCAGTATGGGAATCTCTATTAATATCATGGAACTACCGAATATGATCTTTCTTTACTACAATAGTGCACCATATATTTGGTTCTTTTCATTTATGATAAAAAATATCCATGATAATTTTATATACATATTATAAAAAACATATATTTGGTGCTCCGTATAATTTGTGGAAAATAAATAAGAAACGTAGAGTCTCACACCTGACCTACCTCTACATATACAACCCCTATGACTTATAGAGAGACATTGGTTCTAAGGTGACAATAATAGTTATCTTTATGTGTAAATACACATACCCTATCAAGGGAAATCCATAATCAATGCACATCCTTATGGTCCCCTTGGTATCATTATAGGAATGTTACCACACTATTTTCTTCTAGGTCAGAACTATGGATGAAACTCTACATGGGGTCCCCATTGGAACAATACCTCTCCAAGGTCAAATTTTTTTTTCATGGTTGGATCATACCCAAATTAGTTTCCTAAAAAAAACTATTTTTTACTAAATATATGTAAAACACTATAAGAATCATAATTGTTATCGATCATGCAACATAAAAATATCTAGGGTTGTCTAAGGAAGGTCTCATCTCCCAACATTTCACATCCTTACTAACTGATCTATGATAATCCAAATGTTTTACGTGGCCAAACATCATGCCACAATATTCTAGTTTCTAGTTAGAGTCCATGGGTCTACAATTTTTCTAGACTCCACATGTATTCCAAATATGGGTGTTGTATTAAATTTTAATTAAATGAATTATTAATTTACTATTTAATTAACTTTTTCATAATATTAAATTCATGAAATACCACATTCAATATATGGTTGTACACCTATAGTTGGTGATACCACATATCAAATTCATATGATAAAAAGAATAAACACTAGGGATTGTACAAGAGACCACCTTACATTACCTTTGAAACACCCTCTATGAAAAAAGTTACTGGTATACCAATCAAGGCTCATTAATATTCCGCATCATACCACATGAATCTACCACTCATCATAATATCTAATAATTAATCATTCTCAAAAAATAACTATTTTCCCCATTGAAAAATTGGAATATAATAGAGATATGTTATTTAATCCTCATCCATATTATATATATATATAATTATATATATTTTATGTTATTATACCTTAGTTAAATCCTTTTACCTCAGTTTACCATTACCTTGGAAATATAATTTTAATCATGGTAACATCTTTTAATATCAACAAATGAAATTAACCAAAATAATGGATTTTGATGTGAATATTTTATCTTATTAGTATGTGTAATTTAATGTAATTCAATTTATTAGTATGTGTAATTTATCTTTCAGATTAAAACATAATATATTTATATATTAAACAATGTTTATAAATATATGAAATTTTAAGCATCAAGGGTTTTCAATCCTATTAAACGTCAATTACTTATTAAGTGACTTTAATTTTTTTATAATGATCATTTAAATATAATTCATTGGTTAAAAATTTTATTTTATTTTATGAAGTCAAAAGTAATAAATAATTAAAAACAATTATTTGAAATATATCCAGTTTTAGAATAAAATGATTTTTTCATTTACCATTAAAATTTATTTTTTCTTCCTTACCATATAATTTTATAAATAATTTATATTTTAATATTTCATAAAAATTTATCAATATGTTAAATAACTCATTCACTATTGTTGTAAAACTAATAATAATTATTCATGAATAAAAATATATAATGATATAATTTAATTAAATATCAAATTTTGTTTCTTTTTTTAATTATTGATTTATATTCTAGTAGATTTATCATTAAAAATTATAATATTTTAATATACATACTGTATCTATGCATTCTCAAGGACCATATATACAATGACCAATTTTCCCATGAATATATATCAAACTACCATATTTTTAATGATCATGTGTATCAAACAACCATAATTCCAACATCCATATAGATAATAGTCATATTATGTTCCAATATATATCCTTATATAAATTACTAAAATAAATCATTCAATTAACTTAATTCTTTAAAAAAATGTATCATATATTTCTAATGTTTAAAATATTTTAAATTGTATTAATTAAGGTTATAACCAATATGTAAAACACCAAATATAATGATTTCAGAATATTGGTAGTTTATATTATTTATATTTTTTTATCTTTTAGTTTTTTAATATAATTTTATATTGCAATTATTATAGTATAATATTTTCTATATTTGGTTAAATATTTTATTTCAATAAAATTTATCCTAATTAGTTTTAGTTAATTTTTTGATGTAAAATAAGTTTATCCAATCAATATTTATTTCAAGTGAAATACTTAATAAAATTATATTATGTTAAATTCTTCCATATTTGAAATATTTAAATAACAGAAAATTTGATACACTAAAAATTTGGTTAATTATACCCTATTATATTGTTAGATTTTCCCTTTGTTTTTGCCTTCTTTTGATTTATCAATACGGAATTACTTAGTTGAGTGGTCTAGTTTTGAAGTACATTTTTACTACAATCCATGATTTTTTTAGTTTTTAGCCATAATATATTTTAAATCCTAATGTTACAACATCTAATTTCAATGAATGTGAGGGGTTGGGTATATAAGTATTCAAAGGTGATACATTATTCAAATAAACCACATGTGGTGGGCTTGTAAGAAGTTTAATTGATATGATACCTTCCCCAATAGATAATGGAATTAGAAATTGACAATATACCGAATAATTAACATTCATTTCTCCCTTTATCTAATAAGAGTCTTCAATTGGGAAAAGTGAAAGAACATTTTTTCTCCAACGTCAGACTCCAAATCTCATTAATGATTATTTTCATATATATACTATTAAAAAATTGTGGTTTCAATGTTTCACTGAATTTACTGAATATTAGTTTTCCTTTATGCACAATAATATTGTCCATAAAATTTATGCCCTCCATATTCTTCCCATTATAATAGATTCTTATACATTTTCCCTTATAGATCCTCAAATTGTTGTTTTTGAATTCTATAATGAACATGATTGTAATAAAAAATTGATAATAGGGGAAGGTGTTGTCCCAACATCCTTAGAAATAAATTGAGTAATATATCGTAATATCCTTTATATTTTGGTAGTCTTATTAATATTTATATATCCTAATATACATTAATATTGATAAAACAAGACATTCTTTTTACAATTTTTTATAAATAAAATAAATAAATGTTTAGAATTGTTTTTGAAGATTCATTTTTAATATTTCATAATTACGTTCAATGGTAGAGAAAATTATTTTTTCAAAAAAATGTATATTATGGGTAATAATTCTTGTAAATATATTTTTAGGGGAATATACGTGGATGAAAATGTCCATTGAAAAAATATGAAATAAGTGTAACTTTTTATTGAAAACATTTTATCGATAATTTGAAGTACCAAAGAGATAAAAGTAGAAAAATATAAAATTAATTATTGGAATGAAAATAGATTAAGAAAATATATGTTTTTTAAATAATAATATCCATATAAATTACATAAATAGAAATTTTGCATATATAATCCTACAATGAAATGAGATCGTAAATTAAACCCTTAAATCATGTCACCTCTTTCTTCATATGAATTGAAATATCCTCAATAATATATATATATATATATATTATAAATATATTATAATACCATATTCATATATAAATTTTAATGTATTATTGTTTTATAATATCTAATTATTTCCTTATTTATAATTCTTCCATAAAATGGGAATTCAGGTATAAATAGGTTTATCTTACAGTGATGTTTTTGATAGATAGTTTTGGTACATTCCCCCATTCATTCTTTAAACATATAAAAATATTTTAACAATGTGTTTTGTGTTATATTTATTCATTATATCTCCATATATCACCATTTATACAAATCAATGTTGATAGATTAGTTACATCACTTCAGGGAGATGGAATTTTGTACAAAAGTAAGCGTGATATTATTATTGGTCGATATTTGGAACAATGGAATAGTAAATAAAAAGTAAACATTTTAGAATAATTTTTATATAAAATATATCATGAATATTGATTTAATATGTCTTTATTACCATCCATGTAAATTTTAAAAGATAAAATAATTTCATCCTTTTGTAGAGGTATTAATTTACAAATATGCACGGGTGACGTTATCATTTTATTGCATACATAAATTTATGAATGCAGATTATATATTATAATTACTTAAGAAAATTAATATCCTAAATAAAATATATAAATAAAAAATGTATCATATTATTTAATAATGAAACATGTTTATGGAAAATGAATCACATTACTATTTAGAGGCGATAGTGCACACTTATGATTCATTTATTCCTTCATTTACACTTTATGGAAAGGTGGAGTAAAATGGTTATGAAATAATCATAATAAAACTCAGTATTTTATTGATAATGATTCGTCAATTATGATGGATTTAATATATTTATAGAATATGGAAGAGTAAATAATATTTAAATTGTTAGGTTATAAGTTATACCTCATTGAGAGACATCCATTGTCTTAAACCTTAATCATTATAACAATAATATTATGATTAATAATAGAAAAATAGAACATGGGTGGGTTTTTAGGAAGGTAATAATTTTGTTATTGACTCAAATAATTTTTTTCATGTGTTATTGTTAGTGTAGATGTGGTTTTATTTATAATGGATGAAGATGAAAAATTTTGAATATTTACAAATATTAAAAGTTATTAATGTCTTACTCATGAAAAATTCTTCCATATGGTCAAGGTATAAAAGGTGGAATAATATATGAACTAAATAAAATAATAAAATAATAATTGCTGGTGTTTTTATAGAAATAGTATCCTAATCACTTGATTCAACCATGGGTAAACCTATTTGAACCATAATTATAGTAATACGTTATTTCTATTTTTTCTATTCATTAGGACCAAAATTTGATATGAATAATTAAAATATTTCTACATTATAATTTCAAATAAGGAATCCATTTTATCAAATTAAATTCATCTATGTTTCACAATTTAATTTTATCATTAGTGAAAAAATATAATGGGAAAATGTTTACAAAAAATTTTATTTTTATTTATAAAAATAATTAAACAAAAAATATGAATAATTTATATTCTAATTTAATTTATTGAATTGTTTTTTATACATAAATATAATTTAATTTTAAAATTAATTAATAATAAAACATTTTAAATATATGGAATTGAATAATCATTTTACAGAAAATATTTATTTCTCCAATACTTACTAACAATTTATTTTTGGAAATTTCAAAACATTTCACCTTAATGTAGTTTTATATTTATATTTAAAAATTATATCCTTTTTATAAAAATAATAATAGAGAAGAATAGATTAATTATAATCTCCTCAATGAAAATAAAATAAATACCATTTTTATGAAAACATATTTATGAATCATAAAACGATATTTAGAAAAGTTGTATACTTATTTATTATAAATTAATAAGATAATATTAAATATATAATAAATTTATACATAATTTTCATTATGTATTTATTAATATTCATAAATCCAAATTAAATGATAGGTTGTAATGATTTACTATATCCGGATTCATTTGGACTCAGGGTTACATGTAAAATAATATTTCCATGAAATTAAATTTATTTAAGAAGAAATATATCATGAAATCTTAAGTGGTTATATTCAAAAAAACATTATAATAATTTAATCCAAATAATTATAACATAATTATATATATAACTAATGATACTACTTCCTCATCACATCTTTGGGTTCATATATAGCCTTCAAAAATTTCTGATTTAAGTAGATAACATTATCCTAAAGAGTATTCTAGATCCAAAACATCTTATCTCAATGATCCATCATATGCAATGGAGATACATATATGTAATATCATTATATTGTTGTAAACCACTAATTTTAGTGTATGTTAATGATCCACTATGTAATTTATCATGGGTGATTCATGGAAGACATCCCGAATTATAGATACGTTCTATGTAAGAACCATTTTGTAATAAAATATTCTTATCTGATAAAGAATTAAAAAAATGTTGATATATCTATGGATCATATTTCTATTCCTTCCAAAAATCATAACCCTCTTCAAAGGAGAAATTTTTTTAAATACCATTTTAGTAACATAAAACTTTATATTTCACAACCCATTGACAAAATATTTTTTTACTATGAGTTTCTTCGATGTGTTGCCTAATAGATTTAAAATTATCTACCATTTAAAAATCACTTTGAGGTCCCAATAGATTATTGATATTATCTTTTTATTAGAATGTTCAAGTTATACACTTCCTCTCCTAGTGTAACTCAAAAATAGTCATCTGAATGCTCGATTGAAAGTAATTATTGCATGAAAAATGAACCTAATAAAGGTGTTAACCCCAAAAAACTTTAAAAAATATGAAATAAGACCATATTAAATCCAATACCATTTGAATTTTCATATCAGGGAAACCATCTATTTATGATGATTTTTAGTACTAATGTCAAATCACATATTCAGTGCCACCTGCATACTTCTCCAGTAAATCAATGAAACCATGGACCCTAATCTGATATAACAGAGTCTGGTACCCCATAAATTTGTACCATTTCATTTATATATATTTTTATAATCGTAATGAAGAGAATAATATTCTCTAATAACCGATAAATGTTACAATTTTATATGGAGATTGACTATATCCTAGATAATATTGTCCCATTTTGATTTTTTATAGAGACTGGACATGAAATTTTTTATAGTATTTTCTGTCATAAATTCTTGTATAGGTAATTTTTATACCATTTATTTATAAATCATATCTCCATATTTAAATTAATGACATATTAGGTTTTGAGAAACATGCTCTACAGTATCCAGTTTCAGGTTCTCCGACTAAAAAATCATCTCCAAAACCTCTATATGTCTTCTTAAACATAGTATGAATATAGAACGATGAACTATTATCTTACTCTAATATATACTTTTTTAATTTCTAATATTAATTATACACATACTTGATTCAAGAACCTTATAATTTTCTCGTTGTCACGATTGAACATAAGTATATTTCTCACCTTATTCTTTAGTTCAAGATCCTACTTTTGTTCCTCTTTAATCCCATCATGGATTGATGGTCGAAAAATCATCTTATAATAACATGATCATCCCCTTTACTTATTATTTAAATATACACCTTTTTATAATAAAAAAATATTTTATCTCTTTCAATCCATATTATAGACAACCTAGCATATTCTTTCTGATTCAAAGAGTCAACCACCATATTCTCCATTGTAGCTGGGAATATATTAGGCAATAACAATATTTATTCAAATCCAACCATTTTCTCTGGAATATATTCAAATATTTTATTATTAATTAATATTTTATTATTTTATTATATATATATATATATGTCACACTATTCAGAATAATGTTAATTCCTCCATATCTTTTATGTGAAAATCATCAATTTCAGCTCGGAATTTTGAGTCATGTAATTATTCTCATAAATATTAAATTAGCATGTGTCATTATCTATCACCATAAAAATTTGTATGAGGATTCACTCCATCAAAATATCAATACATTATTATATATAAAAATTAATTCACTACTACAATGTAGGGTAATCATAAGTGCTTTAATGAGACATCTTTTTAGATCTATAAGATTTTCCTGGTTTTCATTTACCTTGTGGAACCTAGCTCGCTACATAGTCATCATGGTCATTAGATTATATAGTGTCATGAAATCCATACCAATATTCTAGGATTATATATCCAGTAAAATAAGACTATAGATCTGTGTTTTGGTGTTTGGTCTAGAACATTTCTCCATAACATTAATATTTTAATTTCCACCAATTTACACATGTTTGAGATTATATGACCCATTATAGAAAATTTAGGTAATAAAATTTCATGTGTGTGGTAATATTTATACAAATTCTCTTTTAATATGATCTTAAAAAAATCCATAAATTATTTAAATTCCCTTCCTTATTTTTAGAATATATAAGAATATCATTTATATAGATTTCCAAAAACATATCAATGTAACCTATAAAAAACTATTCATTTATTTTTTGATGATATCTTGGGAATCTGTAAGTCATTATGGAACCAATATAGATTCCCAGTGATTAGACCTCATATAGAATGATGTCATTGGTATATCTCCCTTTCCCCCCTCAATTAATGTGATCCTGAAAAATGTTTAATTCTAGAAAATTATTTAACCCTGTATAGTTGATCAAAAAATAATTAATATGGGTTAAAGAAGATACTCGTTTTTTATAGTTATCTTGGAAAATTATTGATAATCAATACAATAATTCATTAACCCATATTTATTATTAAGATAATGAATATGGGAACCATAAGTTGATGCACTAAGAAATAATATTCCACTTTCATTATTCTCCTTGAGTTCCATCTTCAGTTCTGGAAACTCAATAGGTGTTATTTTATATGGATTTTTTAAATAGTTGTACTACCATGTGTGAGTTTTATTGAGATATCATATTATCAATTTAGGGGAATACAGGGGAATTATGTAGGAATTAAAACATCATAATCCGGAGAAAAAGGAATATCATGGATATTTATTTCCTCCCAAACCATTTCAGATAAATATCCCATATGAATAGGAATAACGACCCACATAACAGAAGTAACTACCATTATACATTTATATTTTCCCCTAGACTAAAATATGATCATATGCTGATTGATAATATTAAACATCACTTTTCTTACTTGTTTATTGGTTAGGGATATAGGTAATGAGATCCAATATATCCTCAAAATAATATTAAATTCATCTGGATGGGTAATAAAAAGATTTTTTCAATTTGAACATTCACTAAAAAACTATCAGTGATTTGAAATGGACATGATTTTAATTCATCATACCATTTTTAGTTTTTATTTATAAATCAAAATTTATCCATTAATATGGTTTTTTGACTCCCATATATTGTTATTTAAGTATATAAAAAATAAAATTTTTAGGGAGAAAATAAAATATTTTTAGTTATATAGAGGATGGAAAGTGTAAATTTCACCACATCATTCTCGTGACTCACATTACTAGTTATGATTGCATTGAATTTCCCTATATTTGTTATATTTAGAGTTTTTTAATTCTAATTTTCATCATTTACCCATTGATATTGAATTAATTTCATTAAATTTATACTGTTGAAAATTATACCATTGAGGTTTCTGTTGAACATTTGGTTGAAAATTTTCATTATTACCTTCATTTATTGTCCCCATCGCATCACATTGAAATTATATTCCTTGAAGAAATTATTTTACACACATAAATTATTTAGCAATACATTTTTTTAATTTTCTAATGTGCTTCCTTTCACACTTAAAACCTAATGGTATATTAATATTATTTCCTCTGTCGGTTTCATTATTCATATTTATTCAAAATTTAATCATATTTTCCCCAAAACCACAAAAAATAAAGACTCTCAAATTTCCATTTACATAATGATATAACATCATTTGATTTCTATATGTAAATCAATGTCCCTAATAGAAAAATATTTTCAATGTCTTGGTCTCAAGACAACAATGAAATGATCATTTATTCTTTTAGGACCATTGAAAAAAATGAAGTATACGTTTTATTCCTTATGAAATATTTCTCATAAGTGTTGATGGATTAAAAATCCTTCTATTTGAATTTCTAGAATTACATTTTTATTTTCGTGTGAATATTTTTGGGGACAAAATTATTGAAAATTACCATTTTTGGCTCTTTGGGTGATATGAATTCAATTTTATCCTATCTATTAATATTCTACATAAGAGTATATAATTGAACAGATTCACAATCAAAATATAATAATTCAAAATTAACTATCACATGGTTTAAGAAATAGATAACAATAGATAAAATTTCAATTGTATTCATCATTTATGCTAAAATAAGTGGTCCAAAATTCCCTTGAAGGATAGTGGTTGTTTCTTTATAGAAGTATAAATTATTATTTATTCCATTATGTAAACATTTACATTTTCAACACGATTTATGTTGAAATTCATATCTTGACTGATTTGGGTGAGTGTAACCAAATTATATCACATCCATGCTCCCATATTATTTGGTTTCTCATTAGGATAATTATTTCATTGGACATCACATTTATCTTTATCTTGATTCAACCAATCTCTATCCACTGAGTCATATAAAATATAATACTATGATATATACTTGTTTTGGGCATAACGGAAGTGTGTGATTGTTGGTTCCCAACATTGATTTTTTCATGATCAATGATTACTCAAAGAATTAAATGATGATATATTTTGAGATCTATATAATTAAATAAATGTAAAAATAAATTTGAAGTCGTGTTGGAACTAGATAGAGTATCATAACATATTATTTATAATTTATTGAGTTAAATAAATAAATATTTTTAAGGAATTATTTTTTCATTGATGAATCTGGTGATAGATCTGTATTCCCCCATCATTGTGTTATGTAATTCCTGTGTAGATTTCCTCTAGCAGTGATTCATGCATATTCTTGGAATCAATAGGCATCACTAATGTAATCTATGGGTTCTAGCATGCCACATCCTTGTTCTTGGGTCATCTACATTTGATCACTTTGAGAACAAATTCTATAGTGTTCTCAAGATCTGGTAGAGTATAAATTCTCTTTATTATCGGGTGTGTTCCTCAATAAGAGATCTCTCTTGGACTGAGAGGTTTTTGCAAATACATTGTGGAGAACCAAGATGAATAAATTGGTTTAAGGAGAAAATAAGAGAACTTGGATTGTATATCGCGATGGTAAAAATATAATAATTCCACCACTTCCCTTAATTATTTGTTTCATCATATCAATAAAAAATTCCAAATAATGATAATTATATAATTATTTCATGATATGTTATTAACTAAGGAATTATAATTAAATATTATTTAATCAAATAATATTCAATATTTTTTATTTCTCACCAAACCTTAAAACTCAATCCTCCATTCCTCTATAATATTTATTGGTCCTCGAATAATGACTATTTTTTAAAAAAATATCACTACATTATTTGCCAATATATAACTAAGTATTATATTTACTTTATAGAAAATAAATATATATATGAAATCAACAATACCTGAATAATTATTAACCCATGTATAAGAATAATATTTATTCAACATATTAAATAATAAATAATAATATATATTATTTAACTATGATTCTGGATACACTTAGTGTGTGACCCTCTAAGACTATTTTTCAATATAAATATGTGAAGAAACATAAAGTACAAATTTAACATCTTGTTACATGACAAGGAACCCATAAAGAAATATGTTTATTCCATAATGATCTGTCGCCTCATACAGATTCTAACTCTGTAATATAATACCTTTATCCTGATATCTCTAATCAAAACATGAATACTAGTGACATAAACTTATGCCATCTACATCTCTTTCATTGACTTCCTAAAAAGATAACTTACCTTTAGAAACTCATGGACATGGATTTATTTAGTCCATATCATTTCCATCATAGGTCATCTGATATCAACTTCTATTAAAAGATAAAAGGGAAAAGGCCTTTCTTTCATTATTCATTAATGCAATTTCATTCGCAATGCACAAAAACATATCCTACTTCATTGAAAGAATCTATCATCATGATTTTCACCAATTCACATATGTGTGTTACTCATAATACTATTTAATAATACTCATAAATTACATGTACTAATACACACATATGAAGATAATAACATTCAATGACACATATAAATGTAGATTTCCTAATGCTGTGCCTCATTCTCATAATATCATTCTAGATATTACCAAGGGTGTACACCATGATATGGTGGCTTAAAATCCTATGATTCTTCATCCCTAAGATCCTATATATTCTTTGTTTTTAAAATGATTTCATACCATTATATAACTTTTATTCAAGAATAGTGTCATAGAACATTTGGATTCTCATCATAGAAGGGAACTAATATGGCCTTTTACAGTGACAACTAATCTTAGGAAATTATCACACACTATATCACCTAGAATAAAAATCATGATGTGATAAGTATATTATTCATCTTTAGAATTATTACTTAAATATTTTCATAAATTACAAAGTAGATTGTTCTACAGAACCAACTCAAACAGACTCCCACATACACAAGATCTAACAACTAACAACCTTTAATCTTCTAGACTATAAATCATACTCATGCTTCTACTGAGGTAGGACATTATTCAATGGTTGTACCATGTTCTAATCTGTGTTCACTCTTTTTACTACAACATCACCCCTCCGATAAAAATCCCTCATGATGTGAATCTTACAGAGCATGTAAATTATCTATAGGTGTAAAATTGGATCTTCTTTAAGAGACACTATTTAATTAATATCACAATACAATTTGATAGGGTATCTAATTCTTGGTACAACATCTGGATCCTAGAAAATGCGACGAATCCAAATGAATTCCTTGGTGACTTCAGAAGCTGTTATATACTAAGACACCACTATAGAATCAGTGAAAACATACTTTTCTGAACCATTTTAGCTCACAAATCCACCATTTATATAGAAAACATATACTTATTACAATTTTATAACATTATAATATGTTTAAAAACTATCATTAGTATTACTCTTCAAGAGCATATCTACGTCTCCTACAAACACCAGTAAAAAATCATTTATTCTTCTCAAATACTTATGTATAAGATTAATAATAGTCCAATAATGTTATCATGAAACTATTTGATATCTTCTTTCCATTCTAAATTAATAGGCAACGAAAATTCATGTACATAACATGGAATAAATGATTTATCCTATCGTATAATCATATTGGATGTTACTCATTCTCCTATTCACTTATTATGTCCAAGGACACATTTTCATAGAATGATGTAAACCATGCGACACTAGAACCAATACCCTCTTGTATTCTTTCATATTAATCACATTAGAATCTGGTCACCATATATTCTTTGACTTAGTCCATGCATCCTCTTGGATATATCATAAATTATCAAGAACCCCAGAATGAAGATGGATACACCATTGTCTCTTGTAGAGAAACACTTGTCTATCTAGTTATTAACTAACTATAATACTGTTATGTCATTTCCAATAAGTAATATGTCATCAAGATATACTGCTTGGATAATGAAAACCTTTCCCCTAAACCTCTTTCAAATAGTCAAATCAAATTATTCATCATGAAACCAAATTCATTTATAGCTTTATCAAATCTAATGTTCCATGGCCTATATGATTTTTTGAATAAATTAATTTAATTATGAAACACGAAAAAACTTTATGCATCACCTAGAGTCATAAAACCTTCTAGTTCTATCATATAGAAATTTTCCTGATGGATCCCATTTTGGAATGCATTTTTGACATCCATATGTCAAATATCAGAGTAATGGTATATTGTTATAAAATGTATAATTCTATTTTATTTATACATGGACACTATAGAAAAAATTTCAACATATTTAATTCCTTAATGCTTATTAAACCCTTTAGATGGTTTCCTTTATTTATAGGTATTTACCTTATCTTTCAATTTGAGATTCCTCTTGAATTCCCATTGGTATCCAATAGGCTATACATCTACAGGAAGATCGACTAGAACCCAAACAAGGTTCTGATACATAGAATCCATTTTAGAAATCATGGTTTTTTTATCTTGAAGAATTTGAGCTTTCTACTACCTCATTAAAGGATATATTTTCATCATTTTACACCAATAATGATTAACTATCCCCGGGTTCTAGAAAAGAATATCTTTCTTGTTCTCTTACCACTCTCGTAATTCTACACAGTACTTCTATTTTTGGAACTAGTTTTTCTTTGCTGATAAGTGTAATCTATTCATGTTCCAACTCTTGTTTATCTTTACCATAAAATTCATTGAACTGGATATTTACCTAATTATCCTTTGTTAGTATTTTTTCCCTGTCAATAAATATATCTTATCTAGTGACATTCACAAACTTGTCAGAGGGGTTTTATAATTATTATCACATTATTTCTTTACGATCCCATATAAAGATACACATCCTTCCACAAGGTGCTAGTTTATTCCTGAGAATAACATGACAAATTTTCCAAAACCTGATTAACATTTATGTGACTACATGGGTTTGTTTCCACTCCATATCCTTAAGGTAATTCCATTTCCATATTTATTTGGAACTCATTTTAATGTGTATTTGGACTTTTTAAAGGAATATCCTGAAAAAGATAATGGTATATGTACATGAACCATCATTGACCTTACCATCTCTTACATTGTATGACACCTCACTTCATTAACATCATTATACTATAGTGTATAAGGTCAAGTAGGTTGAGATAGAATCCCAAAATCTCATTAAAATTCATTGAACTCTTCATTAATATATTCACGACCCCGATCTAATTAAAGCTTCTTTATATTCTTAAGAATATTATTCTATAATTCACTCTTGAATTTATTAATTTAAAAAATGGACTTTGCCTTGTATCTCATCATGTAGATATATTAATATATACTAAAGTCATAAGTAAAATTTACAAAGTATGAATATCCACCTACATTTTATAGTGTAAATGATCCACACACATTTTTGAGTACCAATACAAGAATATTTGTAGAAATTTCACACATTCCAAAAAATGGTGATTGGGTTAATTTTTCATTGTACACAAAAATATCAACATTCATGTTTTTTTTTATCTCAAAAGTGACTAAAAATATTTCTTGATAGATCTTTGTAAAAATTTTATCATTTAATGGACTATGACGATTATTACTAATATTTGTGGTGTATGAGTCTAGTGACCAATATTTTTTATTCAGTTAAAACACTTCTTTTTTGTAATTTAATACATAGAGAACATTATTCAAATGTTCCATACCATAACATATTTCTTCCTTATAAAATAAACAATATTTATTTACAAATTTAAAAATAAATCCATCTGTATCAAAGAAGGATATGAAAATTATGTTATTAGAATTTTCAGGTATATAATTACAATATTTCAAAATAAAAATCACAGTTGTTGGAAATGAGATGTGGTGGACATCAATGTCTAGAGAAGCTACCATCAAATCATTAACATCTCTTAGATCCAACATCTAGATTTTTTTAAATCTACATAGGTTATAAATTTGGATATAGATAAAATCCCCACAAGATAAATCAAATACCCAATGTGTATATATTGATTCATTACAGTTGATGAAAAAAACAGCTAATTTCCCTTTCCCTCTGGGTGTATTTACTCTTCCATTGGCCTGACATTCCACATGGAAAAATACTACCTCATTTCCCTTACCCAACCTATGGATATTCCTCTTCTTGGAAAGTCAGTTCTCGAGATATTTATATTATTTGTATGTATTGGTACCATTTAATTGTTCATCCTTTTATTATTATTTATAAGAACTATGGGTCTCTCTTTTCCCATGCCCTTGTACACCTGGATAATCAATGTTATATGTTATGAAAGAATATTCTCTTTCCTTACCATGTTTCAATTAACAATAATTCTAGAGAAGGTATTGGATAGTGATAAATGTATGAGATCTATATAAAACTAATTTGTGAATTTAATCACTAAGATGTCTTATAATTCACTTTATCCAATATGATTGATTACTTGAGGGCCAGGTGGAATATGGTCTCTAATATTTTTTATAAAAAATCATTGGAGATCTTGTTCCTCTTTTTCCACGTATTATATTAATAGATATCCTGAAGGTAATACATCGTGTTATAAGAATCCATATACTCATTTTTATTCAAAATATCCTTATAAATGGATGATAAAACGAAACACTAAACATATGTAGAATCATTCATATTATTACCAAAGAGATTTATTTCTTTATCAACTTATTTATCACTAGGAACAACTGGAATATGTTCTTCTTACACATACAATTTCCTTTCACGGTAAAGGATTACATAGTCACATTTTCCATTCTTGTAAATTTTCCCCATTTATAATTTGTTCCTTCTCATATACAGACCACTACTATTAGTTTGACATAATTTTATTGTCATTTCTACAAAATACAATATGTAGAATTTTAGTACGTTATTTAATAAAAGTTAGTCAAATAATTAAATATTATATATATCAATCTCCCAATATTTTTTTGAAATCCAAATATCCATCTCTATTGGATTTTGAATATCATATAACATTGAAGTTATAGTGAAAAGTATCAATATTACAATTATAATTTCCCAAAGATATGTTGGTTAAGATACATGATTGGTTTTATATAGGTATTCAATTAGCCAACTGCATTACCTCACAATTCATTGATCTGATAACTGGAATCCCAAACCCTTAAATCCATAATTGAATTTTCTGAACCAGTTCCACTCTATTACACCATGTAATACTTTGGAAGTCCTCCCTTGATGTGAAATATGTTAATTAAATTAAAAACATCAAGATTTAATTCCCTGATAATTTAATGCACCCCATATTTGGTTGGTGGACTATTTTAAAATATGGATCATTTTTTACCGAAGAATTTGAAGGATATACCAACTTAATATATTTAATTGAGGGGTTTTATCCTTTTATGCGTAAATTACTAATTGTTATTTGTACCAAATTATATTTAATATTGTGTGGATTTAGATAACTAGTTAAGCATGTCATAGATAATATTTACTCATAAGCTCATTTATAATAGTTCTATGTTCCCTAATTCTTAATACAATATTTATGTGATCGTGACAAGAAATACATAGTAAATACTATTGGTTAGTTTATCTGTAGGGTGATAAAATAATCGTTGACCTAGGGGAAAATACCATGAACCAATTAAGGTCGGGGTTGTAGCTTTCCACCTACTACATATGTTTCTCCTCGGATTGGATTCCCTCCTAATCCAAACATGTACAGCATCCAGTAGCTTAGGATCACCAATAATTACATATGCATTTTACTCACACCCAGGTGATGTGGATGTGGGGATTACATAAAAAACCATGGGCACGAATTTCCAAAATAATTAAAACACAGACGGAACAAATGGCCACAATTTAATTTAATAATAAATTAATTTAAACCAATCAGATGCAAAAGGTGTGGTTAATCTCATGATCATACACATGCCTCCAAAAAAATACACATTTAATAAAACTATAAATCAGTAGTTAATCAATATTATTTAAGATAAATCATTCTCAAATAAATTAATTGTTATGTTTAATTAATCAATCCCTCTATCTTAATTCATATATGAATTTCCTTTATTTTATCATCCATTATAATTTTAATGATATTAAATAAATCAATTTTAAATTAACTTTTTACATTATTGTACCTTAGAGGGGTCATGGGGAATACTAGTCTGATTCTCCCTATCATGTATTATACTCATATAGTATTGTAATCGTCTGACATATGGAATCCACACCATATCATGTACCTTCAAAATGTGTACTTCCTGGTTGACTACATGAATTATATAATTTATCAGTCATGTATTATCCTTAAATTCACGTAGTGGAATAACTTGTAAAACAACTCATAAAAGATATGCATATCTTAACATTACATAGATAATTATTTAGCATTTAAATATTTCTATAAATTAATACCAATCACATGGTGTGTCCTATAACATGTCCACATGCATGTACACTTCACAGGGTATAAACACTAAAATAAATAAATTCTAAATATTATTAACATGGTATAAGTACATGTCATTTAGATTTGATTTACATGAAATGTACACCTCCGAATTTCTATATGAGACACACTTTTATGAACACGATGTGTAATTCGTGACTTGGAAAATTTGGATTACATGAAATTTTGAATAGGCCACACATCATGTGAACTATGGGTTACACAATCACCAATGAGATATATCAATTATGATGTACGTGCCCGTCTATAAAACAAATGGACTACACCAAGTGTACTTGGGATACACATATTGTAGTCCGAATGCCCGTGCATCAATAAATTACAAACAACACGTGGTACTTTTAGTGTGAATATTTATATCATTATCATATATTAAACATATCTTTACACCCTAGAAGCTACAAGAAGTATTGATATTTGAATATCTATTTTTAATGGTATAATATTTAGTTGTAAATTGTTGATTATGTGTCAAGATGTTTTGTTTGAGAATAGGTTAACGCTGATAGACAACATATTATATGAATCATTAATCCTCTTACTATTACTTTATGGGCATTTTATGACATTACTATGTACTTTTTCAGTTCCTTACCAATGAATCCAGGAAATAATTATTTGATATGGTTTACTGTGATATTTTTTTCAAATATACACATTTTTTTCCTGATAAGAGAATATATTCCACTAGATTACCTTGGAGGAGCCTATATTAATACATTTTTAAGACAACATGGTGCACCGGTTTCAAATATCATTTATTGTTATCCATTATTTGAATTGAAACTATGGAAAATTATTTATATGACTCTTAATACAGAGCATCATCTTATCACTTATTTTCATCCTAAAAATTACTGAATGCGTGAAAGTAATATTCCATCATTGGAAGATATGTTGAGGACATTATCATTTGACATTCATAGTTTTTTGGACCTGTATTTACCTTTTGAAGTGATTTCCTATAATATTATCTTCTATTCGAGTATTCAAATGGTGTCATATGAAGTGTAATATGGAATAACATGATTTCATCCTACTTGTCGGGAAAAAGGTAGTGAAATGAACCTTATAGTCCCAATACTTGTGGAGGATACAATTAAATAGGTAAATACTATTCAAACTCATATTAAATTGGATCACACAAGGAAAATGAATTATTCCAATAATCGATGCATGGATTTTTAGTTTCATGTTGGTGATCCTATTTTTTCTGAATGTATCTTCATGTATTGGTGTTATAATATTTGGTATGAAGGAAAAATTGGGCCCCATGTACATCAGAATATATGGAATTATTGAATGAATTGGGGTTGTTTCTTATCAATAAGTAATACCATTAATATTATCTAAATTACATGATGTGTTCCATATCACACTATTAAAGAAGTACATACCAGACCCAACAGAAAGGATAAATTCTAGAGAAATAAAATATCAACAATATTTATCTTATGGTGAAAATCCGTCATAGATTCCATTCACTAAATAAATATTTTTTAGGTATTGGGTAACTCAAACTATAATTGTACATTAGAGAAATCATAATATATAAGAGAAAACATGGGAACCATTGGAAATTATGATGAGTAACAAACCAAATTTTTTGCATGAGGTGACATTATAGAAATATTGATTATATAGTTTTTAAAGGTGGGAATATTGAAACACAAAAATATTTTATAGTGTGTTTTTAAAACCAATATAATCTCTTTAAGAGAATGCGTTTTATACAACACCATGTCTAAACAAACATTAATCTATTGTTTTAATATTATTATGAGACCACTACAACATATCCATTAAAATTGGTGAGTATTAATATGAATACTTAACTTATTATTAGTGTACACATTATATATATATACTATTATTTATTAATAGAAATCATTTCTTTGTAAAATAATGTTTCCTTTAAATAATGTTTTTATATGTCCATAATGTGTTTTTATTTTAATATATTTTATTGAACAATATTGGTTTACATTTAAATTAAATTTAAATACTATATATATAATCAAATATTTTATCATTTAGGTAGTGTCTTTACTAGGAATATGACTATAATAAATACTATTTTATGCATAAAAACCATATATTTATATAATGAAATTTTCATGATGTCTTTCAAAATAACATTAAAATAAATATCATAAATTTATTGGAATAAAATATTAAAAAGTGGATTCCAAATTTTAAATGAGGAGTTTAAAAAATTGACAAATATGTCTTTTTTATTTTGGGACAATACCAACAGTAAAGTTGGTAAATTAAATCACCCCATTACAGTTTTTTCCAGGTTAATCTTGGTTAAAACTAAGTGATGTGGTTATAATATTTTGACTTAATTATTATATCATGAATATAATTTTACCCTAATCATATCAGTCTCAAAAGTAATATTTTTAATGGACACTTTTCTATGAAATGAATAATGTAATATTTAAATCAAGGAATGTTACAAAATGTGAGACTCAGAGTTTTAAATATCTATAATGTGTCATCATAGGTAATAAATTAATTTTAAAAAAATCTAAATTTCCATTTTGTGAATAATAAAATTATTTTCAATATTATAATTTATTTAAACAAAATTTTATTATAAATTTATCTTATATTCTTTTAGAAAACCTATAAAATATGTATTAAACTAATGGTAAAACAAACTAAATGATATTAAAAATATAAAAGTGATAAACATTGGGTTATTTATTATGATATATGAATTTATTAGTTGATCATCAAATATTAGTTTCGTGTAAATAAATTATATTTTATATAAAACTTTTTATTGATTTATTTGAAGGCAAATTAAAAAAATTTCAAAATTAGCATTAGTGATAATATATGAACAAATATTTTATCAATTTATATACAAACATTAAAATAATGAATGTCAACAAGGGGGATGACATCATCAATAATATATTAATTATAAATTTATGATTCAATAAATAGTTTATATTTAAAATTACAACTCTTTATATATGAAAACATATTAACATGATTACTATTAAAATCATGTAACTATGGTGTTAAACCATAAGATAAGGATTAAAACACAACAAAATCCTGTAATTTTCTATTGGACTAATTTATTTTCAACATTTTATAACCTAGGATAAAATCCCTTGAAATTTCGATACATTTGGTGTGATAAAAAATTTATTATAAAAAATCATTTATTAAATTCTAGAAGGGCCCCTTGCTATAATTAAAAATTGGAACCTCCTCCCTCACATCTTTAAAAAAATTGATCCATAGAACTCCTAGAAAACCTATCAATTTATCATATAAAAATAATTATATATGATCTATAGGTTCTTTTAGTTTTAAAATACATATACTAAGACCCTTAATAATTGATCTACGAGAAGCCTTCTGAAGAATATGTAATCATCTATATTGAGTCCTTCATGATTATTTCATCTTATGTATCCATTTAAAGTGAATTAAAAATACTAATATAAAAATGAAACTATCATAAATATTATTATATTTTATTGTAATAATAGAATAAATATATTCCATCACTTTTTAATCAAACAAAAACTAAAAAATCCCTCATGAATACATACAACATTCTATATGTACATAGCAGTGTAATTATTTTTTAAAACTTTTCATTGATGGTTATAAATATGGAATTAATTATATAATATTATATTTATTATAGAAATATTATTCTCTAATGGTAATATAATATATATACATTTCTACATTCTAATCAAATGGAAAATGATAACGTCAATCATTCATATGTGTGGACTACTGTTGGATTATAATAGTATCTTATAATGGATATAAATACAAGAGGGTGATAATTTTTAGTTTAATAGACATAATTTAAAGAACATAAAACTATATAATAAAAAAACCAATTAATGTAATTTTATCAGACTCAGACTCAATCGGATTATTATAGAAACAAAATTGGAATCAGAATGGATATGATTATATTGTAGTAAAACAATCATAGTTAAAATAGATCCAATTATATAAAATAATTCATTTTTATGATATTCGTAGTAGAACTGATTAATCCAGTTATATAAAAATATAATAATTATGATAATCATTCTATAACGTTCATAATTAAAATAATACATCTAAAAATAAGATATAAAATAGTTTTATAAAAGTAATAATTATTTTCAATATATTATTACAAGATATACATCTTTTAACATTATGAGTAAGGTAGTAAATAACCATGAAATAGGTATAAAATATTTTATACTTATAGAAGGGTCTGTCTTTCCTTGCCTAATAAACCCCTCGATAAGATGATCAGATTTCCTCTGTCTTGCTATACTTGAAATACCTCGATATAATGATTGTGGTATGTCATCCTAAACATGGAGGCCATCGATCTGATGGATCATATTTACTGTATTCTAATACCCCGAAGCACTTAAAACTAGAAATTATTAGACATGGATTACAAATTAAAATTTTATTTAGGATAACTTATTTATGAGGATTCATTATAACTACAAAACTCTAGAAAACTAAAACACTACGAAAAAGATGTTTAAACATTAGAAATATTTAAAGATCATGAACAATGAATCTAGCAAGTAAATGATTATGTAAATATACTCCAACTTCTTCAAATGACTAAATATTTATATCAATCATTCAAATAGTAATATTTCTATGTTTTTCTACGACTTTGGACACTTGGCACATGACAGCTCATTTATAACTAAATGTTTGTTGTTGTATTGACTAAAACCATTACAATGTAAAAATCATCCTTATAATATAAAGAAGTCATCTATATTCTAATTATTAATAGAAGTCATTCTAAAGAACACACCTAGATATTTTAGTATATTTATGATTGTGTTGTATTGTTTGACGTTATTTGTATTATAATCATTCTAATGGTGTTGAACTTTGTTTGTAGGATAGATAAGAAAAAAAAGTCCTACACCAGGTCTAAAAAATGTTGAGTCTTAAGGATTAGAAACATAATGAATACAATTATGATAATGAAGAAATAAAATTTTATATTAATAATATATTAGAACTTATTTTACACATGAAAAATATAACGTTTTCTATAAAAACATACTAAAACAGTTGGGTCATAAAAAGTAATAAGAATTTTTTTAAGAATGTTTATTTTATTTCCAAATAAAATGGAATTGATATGTATGAAGTAAAATATCTGACTCAAAATTCTCCCACTTTTTGAAAACCAAAAATCACAAACACTTAAATGAAAATTTAAATTTTAAAATCTTACAGTCATTTATTCTTTTAGGAAGTCAATATTTACAGATATTCCATGAAAATTAACACCCTGAAGTTGTATACCTCTTATAAATATAATGTTTAATATAATATCGAGTAATATATAATTTACACCAGAAATAGAACATACTCCCCTATGAAAATCATCATT
Source organism: Viscum album (assembly GCA_963277665.1). Taxonomy (NCBI): domain Eukaryota; kingdom Viridiplantae; phylum Streptophyta; class Magnoliopsida; order Santalales; family Viscaceae; genus Viscum; species Viscum album. The sequence goes on from OY728163.1 coordinate 1,435,717,468, forward strand.
CTCTAAGGATCATATAACCCCATTTAATAAAAAATAACATCTTTGTAAACACTTTTTATCATATAATTATAATTAAAAAAACTATCCCCCTCTATGATTTAATATAAAGAAAGGGAAAAATAATATAAAGATTCCTAAAATGTTACAAAAGTAACAAATAATAAATATTCAACTACATATTCATCCTTAATAAATATGAATCAACAAATATCAAATCCTAATTAGAAATCGTTTAAAAATTAATTATTTGGATGAAAATAAAATTCAATTTTTTAAATGATTCAAATGATTTACTATGGAAAATGCATAAAGAGTTCATTAGAAAAAAATCATTCATTATTCATCATTGTCTTTACAAAATTATTCATCTTCTTGAACTCATGGTGATCCTTATTAGGATATTTAAATTTTTCCTCTGGATTCTGGTCTTGAGATAATATCTTTTTAGCATACTACATGATTTTTTTGTTATGTTCCGTAAAAAAATACTACTACATCTTCCCATGATCAAATTTACCTAATTTATAAACACAGATCATTGAGTTTCATTTTTATAACATTCATGTACATAGTATTATCATCAGTGGTATCTTAAATTTATTCAACAAATAATACCCTATCAGTCATGTCCTCAGATAAATGACCAAAAGAAGAATCTAATTATAGAATGATTTTATTTTTTATCAATCTATTCATCATGAATTTTAATTTCATTATCAACTTTTTCTACAATTTTTCTATCTGACAGCATGATTTTTATGATTTTGGGAACTTTCATGGAGATTATTCAAATATTTCATAATCTTAATCATTGGTTTTATTAAGTGTTTTATAGACCCCAATTTAAGATCATGACAACCGTTAATAATATTAATCCTTTCTTTAATTTTAGAAAAATATAGAATTGTTCCTTCTAATATCCTCAATACATGAACAATATAATCTATACATTTCAAAGATATCATTCCGATAGAGTCCAATTGATTAGGATCATACTCAACAGGTTTTACTCTATTGGTTATATATTATACTTATTTACCAATATTTTTATGAACATTCATTGAAACTACCTTTTCAACTTGTTTAGAAACATGTTTGTCAAATTCATTATCAATATAAAACTCAGTAATATAAATTTATTTTTCAAAATCAACCTTATCAACACCTTTTTTGATGGAAATATTATCACTTCTTTCTTAAATGAGGATTAATTCCCATTTCATGATTTTTGTTCTTTATGATCACTCTTATATTTTTCTTCTTTAGCAGTTTTAGAGGGAAATTACAATGAGTATGAGGATGTATCTGATGAATTTGTTCTTAATTTTGGTTCCTTATCATCATTTTATTTTTGGGTCTAGATCTTATTTCTTTTCAACTTGTATTTTATTAAACCTCTTATTTTATTTTTATATCAACCCATTATTATTCTGATTGTTATTTATCATTACCTCCTTTTTATCCACTATCTTCCTCTTATTTTCCTTCTAAAAAATTTTCATCATCATTTTATTCGCCTTAAAAATTCATAATAAGCTCAACATAATGTTTCCTTTTAGATAAAATAGCTTCTATTTCAATAGGTTCAAATATCGACACTTTTTATGAAATTTTGGAACAAATTATTATTCAACAACCATTTATTTTTCTATGTCAGCCTTTGAAATAACATTATCGTGAACTATTAATGATTATTTAAATTTCAAAATGGCCTCTGAATAAATCTGTTCGGTTTGACAAGTTGGATGGATTATATTCTATGAATCTATTTCAATAAATTTTTGGAAGTTTTCATAATTTAGATAATCTGAAAACCTATTTTTTCTATTATTTTCCTTTTCTATGATTACGAATGCCATAATTCTTGATGTCTTTCCTTCAGTAGGATCGATTCCAATCTACGGATATTCTAGATTCTTCTCAACTTTCATTGTTTTCATTTTTCTAAAAAATTCATTAGTCATCTTCGTCTATTTTTTATGTTTATTTAGAGGATATTTTTCAACCATCATTTCATTTTTATTCTAATTTCATCATAATTACTTAATGGGGTTTCCTGAAATTTAGTTTCATTAACATTCATAAAACAATTATCAGATATATTATCCAACACCATCATCATTCAATTATAATATCCTCATTTATAAAATAATCATTTTATATCATTGGATATTATTTGTTTGAAATATAAAAACCCTTCATGATTTCAACATCAATCTTACATATAAAGTCTATAAACCTAATTATCTTCCACTATATTTAGAAAAATTTTATGTTTTCTACAATGATAAGGGGAAAAAGACTTATCATAATCATATTAAAAAAATACCAAAACATTAAATACATTATGAGTGTCTCTGTATCATTTTCTTTGAATTAATAAACCTTTCATCCATAGATCATTGACTCTGTTATATGTAGTCAAATGGGATACAATTTTTTACTTAGTCTATTTGGAAAAAGAATATTCCCTGGCATTGGTATTGTTATAAATTGTGAGATTTTCTAGACTGTTATGTGAAGGATAATATTCATCACTGTCTTATGTTATTCCAAAAAATACTAAGATATTTATATATGAAATCATGTATTTATTCCCATACATAAAAAATAAACTTTTTATTTCCAATCATATTTCAAAAAACTATATGCATATATAAAACTCATGAATTTCATCACGATCATACATTTCATAATACATATTGTATTTTTATTCACATTTATTTTTCTGTTAAAAAAATAATTATCTTCTCGAAAGTTATATTTTACTTCCCATAACCTCATATTTCATATAACCTCTCCCTGAATATAAAATACAATTAAAAATACTCCTTCACCACCATCTAAACTGATAACTAATGAAGTGAAAAAAAATGAAACTAGACAATCTAAGGAATGTAATGGGTTCCACATGTCAGGGGAAGAATCACTTCAGAACCGATGTGGGACATAGGAGTTCTACCTCTATATATATGAATCGGGGGTGATAGTTCATATTCCATATGAAAAACTATGGTTTTTATTTTCAACCATCAGATCTGGTTTCTAAAATTTATTCATATAGTTTTTTAAAAACTTTTTAGGAACTTGATGTTTTTAAATCATTTTTAGCATTGAAAATGAATTTATATAGCATAGTTTTTATGAAAAATAATAAAAACATGATTTGTAAAAACCTAATGACAACAAATTCTATAAACTAATCATAATGTAATAGTGAAGAAATTTAGAAGAATTACCTTTGGAGTAGAATGTTTCATTGATATGATTAAATTTTTCTTCTTGTATTCTGTAAATAGAATATGATATTTTTTAAACGAAAATATAATACCAACAATATTGACATGAAAACTCATTATGAACAATTTTGAATTATTTTTTCAAACAAACATTTTGTGGCATATATTTTCCTAAAAATTTGTGAGTCTTATAATCATTTACATATTTATAACCTTGAATTTTTTAAAGATTATTAAGTGTGAAAAACTCATTTAATGTATTTTCTTTTGATAAACATAATAAATTTTGGAAACTAAAATCTTGTTTTAAAAAAATAAATTTTATGAAAACCCAAACAATTATACTCAACAAAATAAAAGTAAAATCATAATGTATTTTTACTGGTCAAAAATAAATTGATGTAATTGATTATTATACATTAATAAATCCAATATTTTTCTCAATATATTAAAATCTTTTAAAAATAAGAGGTTTAGTAAAAATTCCCACATATTGTTATTGCCTTAAGATGAATTGTAAAATTATATCTCCATTGTTTGTATGATAATAAAGGAAATAATGACTTATATATATTTTTTTATCATATGAATGATGTTGTGGGTTTTTAATTAATGCAATGGAACTTGTATTATTATAATGTATATTAATTTTAGAAAATCCCATTCCATAGTTACTTATATAACAACCCTGCACTTTATTTCACACTAAATCATGATTTATTACATAGACACACACATAAGATCACTATAAGGATCGATTTTTCGAGTGTATTGGGAAATTTGGAACAATATATAATAATTTAGATCATAAAACCCTTCATTATTACTGAAAAATTCTTTTACATGACCATAACATTCCTTCGTACATAACATTTCACGGGATAACTTGAAGACATGCATAAAAAAATGGTGAGATATAAATCCTAGTAAGTGATTAAACATGAAATAACATGAATAATAGAGTACATGTTAGGAAATATTCATATTAATGGATCAAAAGAGAAACATGAACATAAAGGCATTATATAGCATGATTATCATAACATTGAATTGTAGCAACAACATTTAACATGATATTAGTATTATATGAGGAAAATTTATAGGAGCAAGAGTAAACCCTAATATCACTTGAATTATCATGAGTAATACCTCATTTAACTTGAAATATCATGATACTAATCTTTACCCAATGCATTGGAGTGCTATCAGGGGGCACCATTCTTATTCATTTCATTTCATGCATAAGTGTGCCACATAGATCATACAACATGGATTCATTAAACATCATAATTTATTAAACAAATAAGATATATTGAATACATTAATTTAAGTTAGCAATAAAAAATTACATGTTAATAATGGTGTATACCCTTGATATATAAATGGGTATGGTATTCACTGACATGATGATTTTGGCATGAAACTTTTGGTGTAACTTCAGAAGCATAACAACAACAAACAAATATCATAAAATGGGTTGATGAGAGAGGAAGGGGTATCTCATCATTTATATAGGAAATGGAAAGTAAGGGGGTCCTGTAATATAATATCCTAACATATGCAATGGAATTTATATGCATATTATAAAATAATTGTCTTCATGTAAATTAGAAGAGAGAAAAATCCTAATGGAATTTTGGCATGGTAATGGGTGTACATGATTGGAATTAATGAGATAGAAAGGGGTATATCATCATTCAAACATATGTATGGAAGTATCTATGAGGTTTCAAATTATACCCTAACATTTTTAATTTTAAATAAAATGGAATAACAATATAAAGAAACATGGCCAAAAATGTGAAAACAAGCAACCCCTTACTTGGATGTGTGATACCAATGGCTTGGTAGGGGATTGAGATGGGATTCCTGGGATCTTGGGGCACCTTGGGAGGATTATAGATAGAGGATGGAATATGTAGGTCAAGATCCCAATGGTTTTAGTGAAGAGGAATTGGAGTTTGAGTGGGTTTATATAGGAATGGAGAGGGAATTCGTTATTATTTAGGTTTTGGACACTACATATTAAACAAATCAAAACCAAAAAACAACCCTTGTTTATCTCCCATGGTTTTTTCAAAAGGGGAGTGAAATATTTATTTGCATGAGACCAAAGGAATAACATTTTTAAATATTAGGCTTGCATATGTGGAGGTGAGTCACACACTCAATGAAACCGTTTTAAAAAGTTAAAATATTTTATTCCTCTTGGAGGGTCCACTAAGGAACCTTAAAAATAATCAAAAAATTATAAAATTACATTATTCTAGATCCAAAACACATATTGTTCAAATATAATTTTTATTTTATTTTATCACATCACTATTATGTCATTATGATGTCATAAATCACATTATATATTCAAACAGTATTTAATTTTTACCCAAAAATTATATTGTCTCACAAAATTATTAAGAATTCAACATTAGATAATTTTGATGTCATGAATACAAAAAATAATATTCATTAAATATAAACATTTTTCTAATTTTTTTAATTTTAAAATTTAAAATAAAACCGATATTTATTGGGAATTTGTGGGTTTTGACAAATACAATTCTCAAACCATAATAAAAATTTCAATCGTATTAATAATATTGTACGATCATTTATATTTATAAATTATTAATTTAGATATAATATTTTATTAAAATATTCTTTAAAAAATCCATTAATTCATTAAAATAGATTTTTAAATTGAATATTAACTAAAAATACATTATTGCATTATAAACTATTTACAAATTAACAATAATAAAATGAATATGTATTATTTATTCTATACAAAAATAATTCACATATAAATATATCTAGGTTTTTGTTACATAACCCATTATAAAACCCATATAATACCTGAGGTTATGTTGTCTGATTTTGACAGACTATTGGGTTGGCTTGGATAAAATCGCTCGGTTGGTAATCTATATTAACTTACAAATCTCTTATAGACATTTAATTTCAAGCTGGAATGTTTAACATTCTCATGGGATTGGTCTAGAGAGATTCCCAGTGATGCTACAACCTTTCTTAGCTCTACAAAACGGTCTTCGTATGTAGATATTCTACTAGATTAGGTCATCAATTCCATTGTCTGAGTAAATTAAATTTGTTAAAGCCCTATATTTATACTAACAAAGTGATCACTGTTCAGCGTCTATACTAGCAATGGTAACGATACATAATGTTATTTTTAAATCCAAAAACCAAAAACAAAGACATTTCATATTTTATACATCTATTTTATAAAATAATACTTTTATATAGATTAAGATGAATTTTCTTTAATAAAATTTTGGGTCGTTAGTATTTTCCCACCTTATGAAATTTAGCCCATGAAATTTTCTTTCAACCACACTAAAACAGATGTAGGTATCTCCCCCTAATCACTTCCTTTGATTTTCGCATTTCTTCGTCAAACATGTGGTTTCACAAAAACACCTTGACATAGGGAATTGTATTATTTCATATAACTTTTTCCCTGCGATCTAATATGTAAACTGAATTATCTTCATCGGAGAGGTCATTTTCCATGGGTACCACCTCTTAATTGAGTACATAAGATGGGTCAGGTTTATACATTCTCTAGAGTGATACATCGAATATATCATTTACATGAGATATGTTTAATGTGAGTGCTAGTCGATATTCCACTTCTCTAGTGTGATCAAGGATCTCAAAAGAGCCGATGTACGTTGGAATAAACATTCCCTTCTTCTCAAATCACATAAATCTCTTCCATGGTAATATACGGATGAATACCATATTCCTGGCATCCATATATAGGACTCGTTGACGATTATAATCATATATGTTTTTTAATTTGAGTATCTTTAATGTCCTTTTGGATGGTATTAACCTTCTCCACCATTTCTTCTACAAATTATTGACAAAGGATTTTTCTCTCCCCAACTTCTTACCAACATCTTGGAGTTATGCACCTCTTCTCATGAATGTCATCATATAGAGCCATTTGGATGCTTGAGTGGAATGTTTTTTTGTAAGTGAACTCAACCTGATGAAGGTTTTGAACCAATTATCCTTTGAATTCCATTGATCACGATCTCAACATTTATGTAAGTGTTTGGATAGTCCACCCATATTGGCTAACTGTTTGAGGATGATAAGTTGTACTAATAGTTATCTCATTATTTAGAGAATGTTGAAGACTCTTCCAGTATATAGAGGTGAATCTGGGATCTCGATTGGAAACAATAGATAGTGGTACTTTATGAAGACTTACAAATTATCTGATGTATATTCATTCCAGTTCATCCCATGATAAATCCTCTCAAATTGAAATGAAGTATGCAATCTTTGTAAGATAATCCACAAAAACCCATATATCATTTTTTCATTGGGATGTATTTGGATTTAAGGCTACATAGTACATAGTGATGTTATCCCATTTCCATGTAGTTTTGGGTAATGGTTGCATTATCCCTTGAGACTTCTACCTCTCATCCTTCACATGATGACATATTATAAACTATAATGTATACACAGCAATATACTTCTTCATGTTATCCCACATATAATTCTCTCATAGATCTAGATAAATAATTACATTTCCTTGGTGAATGGTGAAATTCAAACTATGTACATCATCTATAGATTCTTTCTTAAACTCCAGAATTGATGGAACCTTTAGTCTTGGTCCAAATAACATAATTCCTTCTTCGTAAACATTGAACTCTATGGATTTCCCTTATTTGATAGATTCATGTTTCTTCTAAATTACCACATCATACTTTGGAGATTCCTTTAATCATTTCAAAAGATACAGTTGATCAATCATTTGTGAAAATATTGATAATGTTCCCTTCATTATGATTCCCCTGGCCATGTTCTACAAATCTAAGAAGATTGGATCCTTTTTATTTGTCAACAATGATAGAATTGATTTGTCTTTTCTTTATAGAGAATATGCCACCTTTCTATCCTTCAAATGGTGTTAATAGACTTAGTATCCATAGTCTCTGATCAGATCTAACCATATTCATTGGCACGTATTCATCTCGTTATTTCTGAAATTATACTTGAGGAATTTGTGATCATTATATATATATCACTATCTCCAAAGAGATAATGTCAACATATTTTAAAGCAATGAATACTAGATCCATCTCTAGATCATGTGTCGGAATGTTTTTTCTCATGAACATTCAATTTCCATGAATCATAGGAAATAAATTTTTCATTTTTCATCAACACACATCCCAAGCCATTCTTCGAAGCATCACAAAATACCTAAATTTTTTTTCCAATTGTGGGTACTGTGAGCATGGGAGAAGTGATAAGATTCCTGTTCAACTCCTTGAATAAATCATCGCATTCATCACTCCAAGAAGAATTTACTCTCTTCCATGTAATATTGGTTATAGGGATAGACAATCCTTAGAAGATTCTAAAAAATCGTCGATAACATCCAGCTATCCCTAGGAAGATAGAGATATTCGTCCCCAATATTGGCCTCTACCATCACTCAATTGCAGCTATCTTTGAGGGATCTTTAAATATCTCATTTATTGTGATGATATACCCCATGAATTATATATCCTTAATCCATAAATCTCACATGTTGTACTTTTTATAGAGATTCTCCTTTCACATTGTCTCTAGTATAGTGCATAGATTCTCCACAAGCTCTTTCATTGTTTTGGTGTATATTATAATATCGTCTATAAATACTATCACAAATTTGTTGAGGTAATCCCTAAAGAAACTATACATAATTTACATGAATATTTATAGACCATTAGCGAGTGTGAAAGTAATTACTATGAATTAATGGTGCCCATAACTGGTACAAATATTAGTCTTGGGTATATCCTCCTTCTTCACCCTTACTTGATAATATCTCAATTTCAGATCCACCTTGGAGATTTATATTTCTCTATATAGAAAAATGAACAATTCATCAATTTTGTGCAGAGGATACTTGATCTTTATTTTTATTTTTGTGAGCTCATGATAATCAATACAAAGGGTCATTGACCCATCATTTTTTTGACAAAGAGGATTGGTGCACCCCATGTTGAATCACATGGGAATAGAAAACCTTTATGAATAATCTCTTGTAGTTTTTCATTAGATTCTTATGCTCTACAATATTCAATCTATAAAGAGTCTTGGATATTGGAAATTCCATAGGTATAAGATTAATCAATAATTAAATATCTCTTCCAGGAAAATGGAAAAACAATTCTTTGGAAAACACATTCGCGTATTCCCTCACAATACGAATTTCTTCAAGGATGTTTACTTCTTTAGACTAAATAATATATGAAAAATACACTTTCTCATAGGTTATTAATATCCACTCTTGAGATGATAGTGCTAAATAGGATTTATCCTCCTCCTTTAACTTCTATAGAATCAGGGGTCAATTCTTCGTGTGTAGAGTTATTTACCTCTCATTGAAATTTATGTTGGATCGATATAGGGAAATCCAATCCATGCGAAGAATTGAATAAAATTCTACCAGATGAAGTATGGAGAGGTTTAATAGTATGTTCAATCCCCAAATTATGACCAGGGAGGAGTTATATTTATTGGGATGACATGATTTCCCCATTTTGTGTTATCACAAACATATCTACATTCATGATTTATGGTGGTGTTGAGATATTTCTACTAAACATTCAGGAAATAAAAGAATTCATTGAACTGGAATAAATTAATGTATATTATCTATTCATAAATAAATGACTAGAATAAATATAACAACTTCATTTTCTAGGATCACTTCAGCGGCAGTGATGGAAAAATATCACCCTTTCTGCCTTGGAGGCTGTTGGTTTACTTAAAAAACCCATGACTTAGGTTAGTGGTTCGTAATGTTCCACAGATCTTTTATTTCGAATCAATGAACAATGAATTGAGGGTCGAACAGAGCGTTTCTATCCACTTTTACAGTCGTAGGTTTTTCTTGTTGTCAGTTAGTAGCCAGGTGCCCTTCTCTTCTACACCTAAATCATTTCTTCATCCCAATATGGAAATTTCAGGGGTTCTTATGTCTACACCATCATAATGTGGGGTGTTGAAATTTTTTAGAACCATTGGATTAATCCATTAGAATGACAGGATTAAAGTCCACCTTACTCTTCTTATCCCTATGATAGCCTTGAGACTTGATAATATTAATTTCTACTTTGAGGGCACATCAGAAAATTTCCTCATAGATATTGAAATCACGGATCACAGGGGATTTTCGTAGGCTAGGTTTTATCCGACCAAAGAAGCAACCAACCATGTACTAGGGGGTAATGACAATGTAAAATCCATATATTTCAATCCTCATTATGTTTTCCTCATACACTCTGATGGATTAATCATCTTTTTTCTTGAAAAAAAGAATGTCCCATTCCATCTTATGTCAGACGTTGTGAGTAAAATATTTATATAAAACCATATTTCGAAAATCCTTCCATTCCAACCCCTCGATCTCCACCACAGGCTTCGTATTTTTTTATCAATTTCCACCATTTATCAGCTTCTCCCTTTAAACGATAAGTAGCAAGATGTACCATAGACTGTTCAAATCATTGAATGATGGAAAATATATTCTCCATGGAGTTGATCCATTGTTTGGCGATTGAGGTATCAGATGATCCATTAAAAGTAGGACGACTTTATCTCATGAAGCTTTAGATTTCAGCTTGTTCATTCTTGTTGGGGGGGGGGTGAACGTTTCCCTTGAACCATAATTCTATTAAATCATGAGTTAACTGAGAGATTATAATGGCAATGACTGTGATTTATGCTCCCATCGGATTGGGCATCTCATTAGAACAATCATTACATTGATCATTACATTAGTTGTTAGTAGGAGTCCTCATATTACTATCGATTGTATATAACAGAATTATGGTTAGGGGTAACCCATATAGGGGAATCCAAATAAAAAAAGAGATAACATATATATTAATTTTATTTTCTTAACACATATATGTTATCAATGATATACATTCTAACATATATTCTTAGGGGAATTTATTACTCCCTTAATAATGATTCATAATAATCATATTATTTTTTCAAAGAATATCACCGGGGACTATCATAACTCATAGTATATCAAGGCCCATTGTCATGCACCAATTCTTTTTCGATTCTTTCTCAAAGAGTTGTTTTCGAGTTTTACCCCTAGATAAGTATGTGCTAGAGAGAACACTACATGCTTTTATCCAAACCTGGATGCATTTTCTTGATAAACCACATACTCAATAATCACCAATATTTAGGTATTTTTTTTATTATTAGTCTTTTCCTTATGTCTTTCTCTAGGGTTTTATAATCATAATTCAAAATATAACTAAACTTATCATTTGATAACAATGATTACAACCTTGCTCTTTATTTCACACATAAAGATGATTCAGTACATAAAATGGAAGTTAATAAAACTCAGTGGATCATGAGGTCATGTTTATTGGAAAATTACGAACATTTCATAACAATTTAGAACAGAAAACCCAACATCTTTATAGAAATCATATTTTATATGACACCATAAATCCTTCGTACATAGCACTGCATGAGATAACCTGAGGACATTCAAAATAAAAGGGTTATCTATATAGCCCAATAAAGAAGTAAAAAAGGTATTAACGGAATAATATAGTATATGTAAGGAAATAGGTATATAAATCGATCACAAGAGAGACAATAACATAAAGGAATGATATAGCACTATTATCATAACATGGAAATGTGGAAACAAAATTTAACAAGATATTAGCATGAGCTAATGCTCATTGCACATGGGGTGTGATTAAACCCTAATTTCACTTTAATTATCATGGGTAAACCCTCATTTCACCTTATGTATCATGATACTAATCATTTCCCAATTCATTGGGGTGCTATTAGAGCCCATTTTTTCTTAATAATTTCTTTTCATTCATAAGTGTTCCTTATAGTTCATTCAACATGGTTTCATCAATCCTAATAAATTATTCCATGAATTTGATTTGTTGAATGCATAAATGTATGTCCTCAATAAAAAATTACATGTGAATGATGGTGAATAAGCATGATAGGGAAATGGTTGTGGAATTCACTTACACCATGATTTTGGCATGGAATGTGTGGTGTAACTACGGCAGCATAACGATAAAAAATATAAATCATAAAATTTGTTGATGAGAGATAAAGGGTTATCTCATAATTAATACATGAAATAGACATTATAGATGTCCTGAAATTTAGTATCCCAAAATATATAATAGAATTTAGAATCATATTAGAAAATAATTTCTTGAATGTAAATGAGAAGAGAAAAATAATTCACAGAATTTCGGCATGGTAACAACTGTATATGGGAGAAATTAATGAAAGAGAAATAAGTCTATCATCATTAAAACATAAGAAGGAATGTATGTGGGAGGTGTGAAATAATACCCCTACATTTATAATTGAAAATAAAATATAATAAAAACATAATAAACATAGACACAATGAGAACGGAAAAAATACCTTACTTGGAAATGTGATCCCAAATTATGTGGAGAGGATTTAGAGAAGCTACATGGAAGCTTGCGGTGCCTTGGTAGGATTCTAGAGAGAGGAGGGTAGAGGATGGTCGAGCTCTAAATTGTTTAAGTGAAGAGTAATGGGAATTTGAGAGGATTTATTTAGGAAAGGAGAGGGAATTAATTATTATTTAGGTTTTGGAAAGTACACATTAAACTAATCATAACCACAAACCAAACAATATTTTTTGCCCAGAATTTTTAGAAAATAGGAATCGAAAAAAATATTTTATATGCACAATATCCGAACATATTAAAATATTAGTCTTTCTTATGTAGAGGTGAGTCGCACCATTAAGGAAATGATTTTAATAATTTAAAAATAAATATTACATCTTGGAGGGTCCACTAAAGCACCATAAAACCAATCAAACAAATCTAAAATAACATTATTTTAAAGGCAAAATGTATCTTCGCTGAAAAAACATTTTATTGTATTTCATTACATCACTATTAGATCATTATGATGTCATAAAACACATTATATATTTATAACATATTTAATTATTACCTAAAAATTCAAGCGTCTCTGAATATTATGAAAAATTCACAGTTAGATAATTTGGTTTTCTGAATCCAAAAAAAATTATAATCATATTATATAAATAATTTTCTAAATATTTGATTTTTAGCTTTAAAAAACTAACATTGATAGAAATTTAATGGGTTTTGACAAAAATAGTTTTCAAACATTAATATTATTTTCAATTTTATTTATAAAAAATATACATTCATTTATATTTATTAAAATATAATTTAGATACAATTTTTTCTTAAATATTATTTAAAAAATACATCAAATAAGAAAAATATATTTCTTAATTTAATATTAACTAGACATATAATTTTTGATTTAATTACTATTTATAAAGTAATAATAATAAAATGAATGTTTATTCATTATTTTAGAAAAAATCACATAATAATAGGGATATGGTCTTGTTTTGTAAACCATTATAACACCCACTTAAGACATCAGGGTATGGTGTGTGGTGGTGACAAACTCTTTGGGTGCTTACGATAACATCACTCAGTTGTTAATCTCTATTATCTTTCATGTACCCTATTGACTGTTTTCTTCAAGATTAACATGTTAAACCTCAACATGGGATTGGTGAAGAGAGAATCATAGTGATGCAACATCCTTTATGAGCTCTGAAAAATATGCTTCGTATGGCGCAATTCTATTGGATGATCCCATCACTTCTTTGGTCTGAGTAAATTGAATATGGTAAAACCCTATATTTATAATATTCTTTTTATCACTGTTTAACGACTATATTAGAAACAATAATAATTATAAAAGGTATTTTTAAATCCAAAAACATAAAACCAAGGAAGTTCATATTTTATATAACCATTTTACATAAATTTACATTTAATTATATCAAGATGAATTTTCATTAACACAAGTTTTGTTCGTTATAGTGACTATGGGTTTAATCCACAACACTTGAGCATAATAATTTATAGTTGCCACAAATTTTTATTCATAAGTATAAAGTTATACATTGTTTTGTTTATTACATGATCAATAAACTAATTAATTTCCTATTAAATCAAATAATTCATATGTACTTTTGTTATTGATTCTACAACCACAAAAGTCATCTTCCAAAAAAAGTTTAATTCAAAAACACTTACAGAAGAATATAAAATTCTTATATCCTTAGTTTTTTTATGATTAAGAAAAAATTAATTTTACATATTTTATTTTGTATTCCTTTTGAATATCATAATATAATGTACATAAGTATATAAATTCATTAAATTTGATAAGCTAGTAGTTAAGCAATGTAAAATTTTTATCATACCTCAATTTTTTTTGATCAACTGGTTTCCTAGCCTCATCTAGATGTAATATTTTGGAGATACCTATTAGAGTATTAAAACATTTAATATTGTCATATTAAATTTTTATAAAAATAGATTTTATAAATTTTTGTGGAAATATAAATGTTCAATCTACTTTTTGTGAAATTTTGAAACTAAAGAAATACATTATTTCACTCATTGTACTCATTTCAAACTCATGATTCATAAGGCCATCCAAATAATATTTAAAAAAAGTATTTAAACCAAATATAATGTCATAAAAATAAATTTTTACAATTATAATATTTTTTATTAACTTATTTAATAATAATTGTTAGTCCCACAACTCCCTTATTAAAAAACATATAAAAAAATACAATTCTTTTTACATAAAAATCCCATAGGGATTGATTATGTTCATATAATGATTTGTTTTGTTTATAAACATGATGTTGATGTTATTTATTTTCAAAACTACGATTATGTTCAACAAAAACTTCGAATTAAACATATCTGTTAGGAATATCACACTTCACATCCATTTGATAATGTTTTTTGTTAACGAATTTTTAAAATTCTAGATGTATTCTGATATCTTCATGTATTAATACCTCAGAATACGTTTATTCATAATAATGTTTCTTTTTTTACTTCTTTTTATTTGGGAAATTTCATAGGATATGACCATCTTTTTGAAATTCATAATATGTGACTTCAGTATCTGTCTTATTACCTGTATCTTTATGACCATTCATGTATTTAAATTGAAAATATTTCATTCCCACAATATTATTCATATTTTTTGTAATATGATATAACTCTCCTTTAGAAATTTAATAATTTCTTGAATCTGATTAAATAAAATCATACTTCCTCTTCAAAGATTTAATAGCTTCTTTTAGAGATTGAGTTTTTGTAGATTTATAAATGTAGTAGAAAAATCAACACCCACATTTTTTTAAAGATTTATCAGCATCTCTTTTGATTCTACCCTCAAACTGTGTTAGTTTTCCAATAAGATCATCTAGGGTAATATTATTCAGCTTTCTTGTCTCAAAAATAGTTTTTATCTCTGATTAGAATACATTGAGAAAGATATCAGTAATAATTTTAACAAGATTTTCATCATCAAAAACTTTCTCACTAATAGATTTAAAACTTCATATGATCATCATGAACCTCTATTGAATCTTTGAAACTAACTCTCTAGGTAATAAATCATAAACATTAATATCATCTCATAATAATGTTGTTCAAGTCTCAACAAAATTTGATGTTCAAATTTGATTGATTTAAATCAATTTCCAAATATATAATCCCACATCATGTAGAGACATATTAATAAATGTGCTACTCGAAAAGGAATTCAAGAGAGAATTCCAAATTATTTTCATTTACTGATATTATAGATTTAATTGATGAGTAAAAGAACTAACTTACTTACCACGAATTTTATAATCATCAATTAGAATAACAAGATTATCATCTCTAAAGTTTATAATGAATTTATAAATCCTATCACGTGAGTACTCATAATATAACCATGAAAATTAGATGGTCTATTTGGATTTAGATTGTATATTAATCAAAAATTAAGACCATACATCATAAATAAATAGAAAAATAATTTTCGGAAACACACATTAGTGTAAAAAAGTTACAACAAGATGATTAAAAAAATTTATATATCAACTGAATTTGGTATAATAAATAAAAAAACAGCAAACATAAGCAGTATAACCCACTCTAATGAAAACTTATGGATCATTAGAGTATATTAGAATGGATATATTTACAATAGTGTTAGAATTGTATTTTAAAAAACATCGTTTAAAACACATCATTCTAAACAATACAAGAAACTGTTAATGTAATTTTATCAGAATAAAACTCAGTCTAATTATCAAAGTAACAAATTCAAAATTATATTGGATCTGATTATGTTATATTGAAATAATCGTACTAATAATATATATGATTAATTAAATGTATTTTTTTTATATTCACAGTAACATTGATTTAACAAATTTTATAGAAACCTATGTGTGATGAATTTCATTATAAAATATGCACACCAAAAATAATAATCGTAGAAACATTAAATAGATAAACATAGTAACATTAACAATGTCATATAATATCTTATTAAATGATATACCAGTTTTATACTTAAGAGTACAGTTGTTAATAACCCTGAATAAAGGTATCTGCTATTTTGTACATAGGGTAAATTCTATATTTCCATACCTAGTAAATCATGTAATATGATAATTGGATTTTCATTATATTTCATCCTTAGAATATCATGATATGATTATTGGAAAATTTATTCCTTGCCCCAAAACCCTTTGTCTAATGGATCAGGTAAACCATCCTTCTATTCCTAAAAGGCCATGCTCATAACAATTACCAGTCACAGATTACAAATGTGAATGTTCATAAAGAATAATCCCTTATGAGGATTTCATAATACTACAACACACTAGAAACATAATAATACAATGACCAATATGTTCACACATGTTAAATCATTGGATATCTTGCAAAATTGATTCAGCAAGCAATGAATTATGTATATCTACTCCAAAATTTTCAAATGAAAATCTATTTATAGGCATCCTTCCATTGACAATATTTCTGGGTTTATTGAAATTTATTTGGATAACTAACACTTGAAATCTAATTTATAACTAAATTCCTGATGTCATATTCATTATTACCATTATAATGTCAAATGTATTCCTTTTTATATAAACAATTATTCTATATTATGAATATAATCATATTTATATCTGATGAACTTCTTTATAATTTTAAATAAGATTTTTTAATGTGATGCATTCTTACTATATTAGTACCATAATCAGTTTGATGGTGATGAATTGTTGCTATATGATAGAAAAGACATAAATTCTTACCCCTGGTCTGATAAAAGTGAGTTTGATGAATCAGAAACATAATGAATATCATTATCATTATGAATTAATATAAGTTTAAATTTGTAATTATTTAGAACTTATTATATATATGGTGAAATATAATGTTTTATACAAAAAAATCAAATTCAATTAGGACATAAAATGTTTCTAAATAAAATTTATAAAACTGTTTGTGATTTTTAAAACAAACGGAATGGAGAAGTAAGTTGTAAAGCTTATGACTCAACAACTACGACAACAAAGAAGCAATGTGATTCACCTTTCATTTATGATTTACATGTATTGTAATAAGTATACATTCATTTAATATATATTATACAATTTTTTTATAATTATTATTTAATGAATAAGTATTATTCATATTTCTTTCAGTCAATCATTTCAAAAGTGAAAATGTTGTTGATGTGTACGTATGACCTACAATATCTATGAACAATGTAATTCATATTTCAATATTTATGTTATATGGATGAATATATATATATATATTATATGATTTATATACCCTGAATAACAATTTTGATATCATGGAATCATAATAGAAGTAAAAAGACCAAAACTACTAAATCAAAACATACATGAAAATACAATGAAATTAACACCTAAAACAATGATAATAATAATATATTAATAGAAAACAGCTGTAAAAATTATATAAATTAATCCTATATGATATCATACATATGAATATAGTAATTTCATTAAATTATAATAAAATTTATTTAATTATATCACAGGTTAAAGAACCAACGTGACAAGTCGAACCTTAGGTAATGGATTTCATATCAATTTCCAATCCATTAAGTCATATTTGGTATTATGCACATGTTGATTTTTATATGGTCTACACACTGCACTATTGCAGTAATTAATATGAATTTCTTTTAAATAATAATAATTAAAAATATTTTCATGTTTACTATCTTATGGATTTAAGATACATTCTCCATACTTTTCCTTTAACTAGAACTTGAATCAAGGAAAAAAATTAAATGAAAAACCATTGATAATTATCTTTTGATAATATTTTTTTCATATCAATATTTTCCCTAAAATATTTTACTTTTTATTAAACATCAGAATTTATTGACCACATTTAATTTTTAAAAATAATTACCTTTTGATAAAATGGTTTGAAATGATTCTTTTAGATATTTCTAGAATGAGGAATATTGTGAATTTTTTAAATAAATAATGAAAGGAATGTTTTAATTACTTATTAGGCATGATTTTATTTTCCTTCCATCATGAATAATATTTAATTTTAATCAAAATTTATTTTTTTATGATTTTATTTTCAAATAATATTTTTAATGTTAT
Organism: Viscum album; assembly: GCA_963277665.1. Taxonomy (NCBI): domain Eukaryota; kingdom Viridiplantae; phylum Streptophyta; class Magnoliopsida; order Santalales; family Viscaceae; genus Viscum; species Viscum album. The sequence continues at coordinate 1,435,736,314 of OY728163.1, forward strand.
AATAGCATGATTTTTTATTATGTCATTTTAAAAATGGAATTGTTATTTTACAGAACATTGTTTTAATAATTCCTTAATTGAATATAAAATTTTTAATGAAAACCCCCCATTATTCAACATATTCATCACTAGGGATGTGTTGAAATGATAATAACCATTGAAAAACACAATTATTTATTATCATTAAATATTTCATTTCTCTTTATTAATCCTTACAACTGATTTTATTGGGGTTTCATCATCAATGTACTGGTGAGAAGGGGTTTCTCCTCATGGAACATTGAACTCCTCTCTAGGTGCTTCAAATATTCTGGGTTGTTGATTACTTTTTTTGGGTATAAAATATGGGTTCATTAAAGAAACCCACAACCTAAGGCAAGGTGATATGTTATCCATGACTCTCTTCATTTTTTTTCCAAAATGTCCTTAGTAGGCTTTTCACCGAAGCATCGACATCAGCAATGTGTTGGTCTATCAAAAAATAAAGGGAGATACTCCTATTTAACACATGTTTTTCAAAGATGAAACATTCATCTTCAAAAATTCTAATAGGATATCTGTTAGAGGATTCAATAGATTTTTGGATGCCTAATACCGCTATAGTGACCATGTTATCAGTAAGGCCAAATTTTTTTCTATATTTCCATCAAATGTACTTCCAACAAGATGGTTTGGGTCCATAACACCATAGACATGTAAAATGGGACCTTCCCAATAGAGTACTTTGGTGCCCCCATTTCCATTAGAATGTTATGCATATTTTACTTCCACTCCCTCATAAGTAGAATTACAGACCGGGTTCCCAACTTGAGGAACATATACCTATCATTTGGTTGTCAAATAACATTGTTGAAGAACATCATAATCGCTACTCCCATCCATGCATTATTTTCTATTAAATATCCTAAAAAGCATCACTAAAAAATTTATAATCTACTTAAAAGATTCATTTGGGATATTTTCTTATAAGGTAAGCGTCATTGGGCTTCTAAGAGAAGGGTGGAAAGGCTAGTAAAGGAATTTGGCATAAAATGAAAATCCATGATGGCCAAATCTTATGATTGCATTCAGTAGTGGCCTGGGATGTTCTAGAATAGTTAACGCTCTTGGGTATTACCATTCACACCTCTCACATACGGTAAATGTCACTGGTAGATGGGTATGCTTCCCCTCTCTAGTCCAACATCTTCCACCCACATCCATGACCTTATACCACACTCTATATGGACAGTCTGGTAGAGGCATTTCATTTGGACATCAATACTGGGATGGAACATTCATCGGCAACCCAGGTTTTCCAGGCACATCAATCACCATCCTTGAGGCCAGTTCTAATCTTATTTTTATCTAAGTGGTGATGGAAATGGAACACCAAGATACCTTCATCCTCATTGAACTCAAACCGAAACCTGATAGATGAATCTCATTATTCTCCTCCTATTCGGGCTTCTCAAAAAAAATATTTCCATCACACATTGGATTCTCATGATCATGGTGATATGATGATTGAGATTCTATGGTCTCAGGGAATCCACCTTAAACACATCTTTCTCACCAGGAGGATTCGACACAAGGATATACATAAAGATGATAACATACAGAATTGGATCATCTCATTGGCTTCAAGGATCAACTACTTCTTTAACCACTATGAGGATAGTGTAGGGAATTTGTTCTTTGAGGGTGAGTGGGAAAGGTCGGTATGAAGGTTCTTTGGAAAATTTACTACTATTAACATAAACAGCAAGGAATATATTCTATTTTTTGGCCGATGGTTCCATGGCGTTGGGGAGGGGGTCCTAAGAAGATGGATCACACCATGGTCCCTCATGAATGATTTTTTTGATTTGAAAAGCTCATAGTAATTCTAGACATGAAGTGGATCGTTCCTAATGTCGTTCCATCATCATTAGAACAAATAACCTACTTCTCAACTTGGTAAGACATCAAAAAAATGGGAGTAAGGATCCTTCCCTGCAACAGATCAAAAAAATACATGATGTACCCCTACAATTAGTAGCAGCACTAGAAGTTGCTGGGTCTCTTGGTACCTACCATGAATTGGAATCAAAATTAATATAGATGGATCATGCAACATTAGAGACCATCATGGATTTGGGGTGGATCATAATTACCATGGGTCATTCCTCATTTCATCTTTTACCCGTCTAAGTCATGGTTCCTCCCTTCAGGAAGAAGCCAAGGTGATGCTTTTTGGTCTCAACTTATTCCACTAGAAATTGATCACTATATCAGAGGCTTAACCTGAGTCAAACATTCTTCACAATTCCCTACAAGTCATTTTCTTATCCTTTTTATTCGATCCATTATATCATTAGGAAGTGTCATATAATGATCAACAACACCACTAGAGTGCTTCAAACTTGATGAGAGGAGAACAAGGTCACATACCACCTTGCCTCTATTGATGTCCACTATTTGTATAATATTTTCTTTCATAATGTTATTACCTCCAAGATCGAGGGGGTTATTCTGGTTAAAGTGGATGCAGTTGGTCTGCATTATTTTAGGCCTCCTTAGGCCTACTATAATGGGATAATTGGGTTATTCGTCTTATTGTTATCCTCCTCTTACATTATAAAAATTTGATTCATGATGATGATGATATTAGCTTTCTTTTAAATATACATATTCTTTTTATCATTAGTAGTATTACTTCTTAAACTATATTCCATATCCACATATGGTTTTATACATTGAAATTATTTAAATTACAAGGGACTTATTGAAAAATCTATATAATTTATCCAATTCATATATTTATTTATAAGGAATATTATTCATGAATTAAATATATAATTTTATATATGAGTAACCCATCAGATATATAGTGAATGATGGTTTTTGTAAGTATATAGACCCTCAATGCATCAACAAGTCCTATGAGTAAAATTATTTCTGCAAATAAAATTGTTCTATAGACATATTCCTAAACTATCTTTGTGAAAGTTATTTATGTCAGAGATATCATGATTTATGAGATCACAATGTTCTGTAGTTTGAATTTCATTCATTGAGATTTGTTTTATTATTATCCATGAGATTACTAAATTAATATAATCGATGGATTTATTTTGTCCTAAAATGAGTTATTAAATTTAATGTTTCATTAGTTATATACCTTAAAATATTTATTATTATTCATTTAATCTTTATATAGTTTTAAGTACGTAATCCTTTTTAATCATTTGAGTTATGCCTTATTTATTTTGAATTCCCCATAATATATGGATTATCTATCTAAATGAGTTTCAATGATGGAGACTTTTAATTTTATATTTTTATATTTCATAAATCCTATTTAATATAGGAATCATGTATATATCTAGTTTACCCACACTCTTATATTTATTAATATGATGCGTTATGATCTATTGTATCTATGTAAATGTAATAATGAATAGACCATTGTTACATTACTACAGTTGTGGATGATAAACATTATTTTTATTGACAAGTGATCTAAAGGGAGATGAAATGTTTCCAACATGAATAAACCAAAGAATTAATAAGGGAGAAAAAAATTAAGGGGTTTCATAAAAAAATATTATATAATTTCTCAAAATTGTAATTTAGTCATAAGTTATCATGATTTCAATGTGTGGTTCTTAAACAAATCTTTAATATAACATTTCATACCCACACTCCAATGTGTAGTTCCATAAGTACATAATTTATACCTTGAATATTATACCAACGGTAAATTTGGAAGACATAAGAATATCATAATTACATGATAATGAAAAATTATTTCAATAGTTACATACCACAATCCTTTCATTTTAGTTCTTAATTGAATTATAAGATAACAATAAATAATGAAACCACTGCCTCCATTAACTAATTTTCTTTTTTAACTCTATTAGAAAATAAATAGTCTATATTAGGTATTAAATACCTCTCCAAAATTATCCATAGTAGTTATCTTATTAGTTAATTCATATGTGATATTTTCCTCCTTAACGTAGGGAAATTGAAATATAATAATTAGTGTGTGAAATATCATAGTAATGAATAAAGTAAAATTAATGTAATTATGGAATAAGGATGGAATCAATATTTTGTTAAGAATCAGTAACCAGAATTAATCCATAATCCATTAAAAGAAAGAGAATTTTATAATAATGATAGTAAATGAAAAAGTAGATATCATTAATAATAATCACAAACTAATTGAATTCATAATTAAAGGCATCATGAAAATATTTTCAGGGACTTATTTTTGAGAAAATATCCTATTATGGGATGATTTTTACACCATATACAAAACGTTTTTGTCTTAAGATACCTTTTGATGCATATATAGGATGTATAATTTGGGTCCCCACATATCACCAAGTTATTTCTAATGCACTCACCACTAGAGTAAAAAATAATTATTATACCATTCAATACAGATACACATACTTAATATAATCATGTCTATCTATATAATGAATGATATGAAATATAATTACATAATCAAATAGTATAATTAGAAAATTATCATCACGAATATAAACAGTACTTCAAAAGATAATAAAATTGATGACACGATCATGAACTATCTAGAGAAAGGAAGTGTATGAAAACCCTTTTCTTTAATACATTTTAATTCATGGTTTACTATAAAAATGAACACATAATAAAATAACAATAGATTATGATGCCCAATTTACCTGGGAAATTATAAACATAGAATGTTAACTTGAAACAAGGGTATAATATAATTATTTAAAAAAATGACACATGGCCTTTTTCATCTTCTAAAATAGAATTGAATTAACTATGTAATTTCATCTGAAAGGGGTTTGAAATAAACAATTATAAGGGAATAATTAATTCATGGAATATGGTAACATAGTACATGTGATACAAGATGTGTATTATGGTAACATATGATTTGGTAGAATCATAATCATGAATAATGATACCTGATATGATATGATAGCATAGTGAAAACATTTTAATTTTGGGGTAACATAAACATTACATCATAAATATAATATAAGGATAACCACCATGAAATTGGAAACATTTTTAAGTGTATAAGATTAAATTCACTCTATATATAATCTTCTATAAAAAAAATTACCAAATTTATTTGACAACTGTATAATTTATAGAGCACTGATCTCATTCATCTCTTGTACCTGAATACATGTTCCATTTAGATCATTCAACATATGGATAACATCATCACTTTAAATAATGACATTAAATAATTTAGCTAAAATTAATGTTTATCCACCAAAAAATAATAATTCGTAAAACTAGGTGAATAACATTGATTGGAAATGGAGATAGGTATCCACTACATAAATGATTGGTAAGGAAAATATCAAGATAATTTCGGTGGCATTATGGGTGTACAAAATTGTTTATACAAGTGGTGAAAGAGAGATAAATTTGAATCAAAATACCTTGGAGTCATAATGAATGTAATATATAAATATGAAAATGTATCCCAACTTGAATCATTGGAAATAAAAAGTCCTCACATTAATAAGGAGCATAAATAGTGAGGAGAAGGAGATGATTCCTTTCCTTGATAGGGCTCTTCGAAGAACACATGAGGAGCATATTAAGTGAATTAGGAAACCTAGGGATGGATATATAGATATAATGGAAAGTTAAATTAATTCTTTATGGGTATTTAGTGAAGAAGAATTTGAGGTTGGGTGGGTTTGTAGAAAAATGGATGCAATACATTATTAATATCAGAACATAATTTTTCAAATCAATATATTAAAATATTGCTAACAAAAAACCATTCCATGGTCTTAACCCATTTATTATACCAAATAAGAATGTTTTTAATAAAATTAAAATCTTAATATTCGAACACCTTAAAATAATACCCTTGGAAATGTGTAAGTGATTCTTATACATAAATAATTCATTTTTAAACATTAAAATTTGATAAAGGTTTCATAGAACACATTAAGAGTTTATAAAAATATGAGAATAAAATAAAAAACATAATATTTTATATGTTAAATGTCTATATTGTCATTCTTATATTTGGGGCCTAGGAAACATCGCTTTCGGTGCATTTTGATGTCAAAATTAAAATCATATATTTATAATGTCTTAAATTTTTACACAAAAATTAGAATGTCTGTGAATATTTTGAAAAAAATAACCATTGGATATTTTCAGTGTACTGATTTTAAAAATTAATTTTTATTTTATCAACATTTTAATATAAATATGAGAATTTATTCATTTAAATCATAATGCACCTTTTATTGAGAAATATTTTGTTTTTGGACACTAATAGTTCACTAGTCCTTATAAAAATTAAATTTGAAATTATAAATTAATATTATCATTTATATTTGTAGTAATTATTTATATTGTTTTTCTATTAAAATAAAATTTAATTAAATAAATCTTTAATTCATCAAATGGTGAATCTTATTAGTAACTGTATAACTCCCAAAAATACAATTCGATCTTTTTTTTGAATATTTTTTATCAAAATCAACATTTAATATTTAAAAATACAATGACAAAAATTAATGAATATAATCATTATTACATTGATATAAATGTAAAACAAATGTTTTTTAGGTCTTGATATATATAAGCTTATTACACCAGCATATTCTATATGTTTATGTTTTTTAGGGGTGAGATTTAATTGGGGTGGTTCAACAAACATGGTTCGGGACCTAATTTCATTGATCAGGAAATTATATCGTAAATGGTTTCACTCATGATTTTGTTATTTAATATAAACATAATATTTGTCAGGGGAAAAGGCCGGTGATGTTATCTCCCTCAAAAGCTCTGATAAATTGGATTCAAAGGGTATATTTATAATGGTTGATGTAATTACTTATTCCGTTTGTATAAATTGGGATTTATCAAAACCATTTAGATATTCTACTCATGGGAACAATATTTAATTTCTATATTATCAATGGTTATAATGTCTAATAGTATTTTAAATCCAATCAGATACGACCATCCAAAATAAGTAAGTAAGTGCTTAATTTTTTATAACATCATTACTTAATAATGAATTAATTAATTCAAAAAGGTATTTTATTTTTAATGTTATGGGTTTTTAAATTCCCCCCCCTTCAATAAATTATTCATATAATGTTATTTCATAAACCAAAAAAAGATACTTCCTTTTCATTTTTTCTTTTGATTCCCCTATCACATCCTCAATGTATGGTTCCCCCATAGCGCATTGGCCTGGGGTGTTGTCTTTTTTCATTGAAGATTGTCTCTATGATATAATATTATCATTGACTCCTCCTCATATGTGAGATTTCCCATAAATGGGGAAACTTATGGATTTAGTATAGGTAAGGGATACATTAAACATATCATGTAATTGATATAGGCCTGGTGGTGGTGTTAGTTGATAGGCCTTTTGTACGATATAATAAATTATCTCAAAAAAGAAAATATATATCAGAGAAATATTTTCCCTATTCTTAAGCATTATCAACTTATTATATGGTATTAAACAGAGGTTCATTTCCCACCCAACATCAATCTCTATGTCATGTTTATGATTGTCGATATAGATGTTATATATACTTTATTATAATTTTATATATCAATGAATGGTTTGAACAATATATGTATTATCTTTTATAAAATTAGATTCCATTATATTCCTCTCTCTATCTCAATAATAAAATGTTAGAGTCTAGCTCCTCTTACCAAAAAAATTCCCACAAGGTTCCCTTTAGGGTAATTTCTCGAAATGTTCGAATAAATTTCATTTCATATATGGAATTATTTCAAAACTATGAAATCTGACAGCCTTTGATTCTGAGGCCTGGATTGCCCAGAATGATCTATCAAAAAATGTAATGTTTCAAATAGCGTGTGTGTGTGGTTTTCCAAAAAAATTGGTATCACTCTTAAATTGGTGTCGAGATCCGAAATCTGATGGCACTACTACCTTTAAGAAAGCGTGTTTACCCTAGGCACGACTTAAGATTACTCAGTGAAGGCTTCTGGTGAGATAACCCAAAAATGGAATAACATTAAATAAAATACTTAAATAAGGTTAATTTATTTTCCAAAAGGTTTTAACTCATGAATAGTGAATCAAATTAAAAATCATAGACCACCTCTGACCTCGTGAGGGTATTCATTCCTTAGGCAGATAATAACATTGGTCGGCGTGGGACAACTATGAAAGATAGTTTTTGGCCATTAATAAATTAATTATTTAATAATTATTTTTATGTTAAAATCCATAACATTAAAATGGTAACTCCAATTGAAATCGGAGAGTTCTGTTGAGTTTGTTGGGATGTTATTTCCTTAGGAAGAGCCTAACTTGGAATGGCGCGGGTCTACGGTGAATGTTAATAATTTATTGAACTTTTATTAAAGGTGCATAAAGTAAACATATGAGAAGTGTTTTCTGTCCTTTGAAAAGGTGCTCGAATTAAAAAACTGAGGGCACCATTGAATATATAGCGATGTGATTCACTTAATGGTGTAATCAAATCGACCGCAATAGGATAGGAGGAAAAGAATGATTTTGGACATTTAATTGAATAATAAAATAACAAAGTTATTTTATTTATAATTTTATTTTCCTCCATGAGACTAGAGACAGTGGTGGGACTAACGACATGTCAAGCCATTAATTTACATGACTCCTCAATGTTGGTAACTATACCATTTGAATTTGGGAGGTTCATTAATTAAATGAACATCATAAATTCATAATGATGTTTCCCACCTCATCCCCCTACTATTTATATGGATATTGAGGAGGGATTCTGGCACGACTTCACCAAGCGATGGTTCTCTGGAAATGTATCGTTTTTCTATCCACCTGGTGGATGAGGATAGATTCAGCAAGCAGTGATGAGCGCCACAGAATCGTGAACCTATAACAATGATGATGGAGGTTCAGTCAATCCTCATCAATAGACATCTTATCCAGGTAGGGGTTTTTTTTTAAATTCATATATGATGATTTCTCTTCTCCCTCCTTCTATCATATTAACACGGAGGGTACAGTCCAATCAAACAAGGCCAAAACTCTTTGTCGCTTCACTCATGTTGCGTTCCTCGGAGACAGTTTCCTCATGTTGATTAAAAAATGAATTAGCGTGACACTTTTTGACGACGGCACCCTGAGAGATCTGTAGGCACATACGACACCAAGAACGGACCACCAGAGCACGTTTGGTGGCCCGCAAAAGAAACTGTCGGCACACCTTGTCGGCGGCAGCTGACAGTGGTTGGAAGAGACCCCGACATTAGGATCGTGGGATGTGGAAGGCGGTGCGTGACGGCGGGACGTGGTGGCCAAATGTGGCTGGCCTGAGCCGGTCGCCCGGGACACAAAGCGTGGTGCCATTAGGCACCCCCGGTGGCAGCAAACGTAGCCCGTGGGCCATGACAGAAGGAGGGCGGCGCAGAGTAGATACAACCAGCGGGCCACGACATGAACGGGCAGTGTGGGCCCGCACTGTGCTGCATTGGCAGAAGATGGTCGATCAACCGTTGAATAATAGTGGGGAAGCTCCCCACCGGCTGGTCAAATGGCCCCACAAACACGGGGCCGGTGGGACTCAACGGTCCCCCTTCGGGCGGACTAGACCTGATGCTGGATGGCCGAGCGGGCCTGACCTGCGGACCCAACTGGCCAGTGCAGGTGGATCGAGCCCCACAAGATGGGTTGGGGAAACCATGTCATGGGACCACAAACAAGCATGGAAGAACCATATGGGCTGACCCCAATGCACCAGGACAATCCCCAGTGGGCCGGACCCTAGTGGGGTCAGGTAGACCCGATGTCCCATTACGTCCAGCCAGTTTGACCGAGTCGGACCAGGCCTACACAGAACCATTACCCTAATAAAGAAACGCTTTTAACTGGCGTATTGGGTGTCTATTTGAGACACACTCAGTTGCTTTTGGACCCCTATTTTCGAATTGGTCCCATTGGCATATTCCAGTGGGCTCGACCGAGCTAGACCGGATAGAGGTGTGATCACCACTCTTTCATGAAAATTGGTGTAACTAACAAACCAGTCATCTGATCGACGTGCTGTCTGTTTCATAAGGACACCTATGAGAAGGAAGTAAAATGAAGCTATTATAAATTGGTTTTGATGGATTTTGACATGTTCCCTAGGGTAGAACATACTTGAATCCAACCGGGCCATTTTTTAAAAAGTGCCCATTAATCACATACCGAGCGGCCGATCGACATGTTGTTTGTCAGGTTGGGAAACCTATGATAGGGTGGTCCATTAGGTATGATTTTTTGGGACTTTGTACCACTTTAAATATTACCGTTGGATTGAGGAGTGGTTCTCCAAGAACCCAACCATCTATAAGCTGGAATCTAGTGGCTAGTTGTATTGTGAAGAAAGAACATCAATCATATGTGTGTCAGCATCTATCGATCTAGTCTGGGTAAGGGTGTAGCAGTACTGTGTGGGTCATTATCTATTGCACATGTCTCGGTCAGCTCCTAACTATCCTATGTGGGTTAGTATTAATTGATCCTATGTGGGTCAGCACTATATCCTCTCGAAAGAATAAGATGATCTATATTTTTGAATAATATTATGAACATTTTTACTTGAGTTATATACATGGTGGGAGATGATTTTTTACCATTATGGTACTTTAACCTTCATGGTGTTTCATTAATTCTGTTACCTTTGTGGTACTTTTACCACCATGGTGTTTCCTTCATGGTGTTACCTTTGTGGTAATTTTACCTAAATGGTGTTACCTTTATGGTATCCTTTTCCCATGGATCTATTGTTCTAAAGGATTAAATGTTAGAGCATTATGTTTCCTCATGTATGATAAGAGTATATCATGGAAACATAGGTATATGTATGAGAATATACCTAATTAGGGAAGATGTCTGCTTCATGCATTGGGTTTGAGGCCTTTCATTTTGGTTTATCCTTTGTAGACCTCTGGGAGACCTTTGGGGGTTCAGGGTCCCTAATGTGTATTTTTATAGTCACCCATGCAAGGGCAAGGCATGCTCCTTACTATGTTTTGTGCAAATGATGGACAATGTTGATCGAGACTGAGGGAGCCAAGATATTATGGTGCTCATAGGTGGACCATTTGAAGTGACATGCAGTAATGAATATAGATCGTGAGCTATACCTACCCTTCATGTAGGATCCTTAGTATACAATCGTGGAGCTATTTTCTATTTTCAGTTGTACTTGTGCTTTTCAGTTGGGCTCTTATTCTAGACCCTTTTATTTTAGTACACATTTTACTACAATAGTTAACTTTGAGGTTGCTTATTGTAGTGTTCATGGATTGTGAGATTGTATAGGTTTAAAGGAAATGCCTTCAAATTATTGGGATACACCTTTTCGGTGCTAGTCTCCAGCCCCTATCCTATAGAAGGCAGGCTTGGGGTGGTCACGACATCGGCCCCGAGGGATAGGTCTTGAAAAAGTGGTATCAGAGGAGTTGTTTCTACTGAAGAACTAGGACTCTGATAACTTATATATGGAAATAGTGTTAAGTGTTATGATTGTGGTTTTCATTTTGCGGAATCTAGTGTTGGGGCGGTGGCCGACATATCAATATACTAGGACCCCAAATTTGGATTTCCTACACGGTGGACTAAAACACTGATTGTGTGGGTATTGTAAATGTTTTTACTTGGTTTATTTGGAGTCATCTCACCATGTATAACATAATGACCATGGTGCACCTGTTCCTTATCCGGATGAGATGCATAGGCAAGCAGCTAGTATTCTCGAAAGACAACAAAATGACAGCCTACCGAACGACCATGTGTGGATCAACATTCTTGCAATCCTGTATAGATCAACACCGAGTGATCCTATGTGGATCAGAAACAGATTCTGACAATGGACTGTGAATGTCTAATGAGCTCTTTTCATGAGTTCCAGAGTCACATGCCTCTGAGGATTCAAGGGGATACAAATTCATAGGTAGTTGAGAGATGGATGGAGGCTATGGCTAGATTTTTCTGCCTATTTGAGAAACTAGAATATCTTATGTTGATCCTAGATTCTATTTTTATCAGTGTAGGATCGTGAGGATAGTCATCATGATGATGAGGCTTCCAGACATTGATCTTTTTCCATGATTGAACCTTCAATTAGTGTGATAGATATATCTATCCAAATTGGTTAGAAGTTACAACTGGCAGTACAAGTAGGGGATACATGTAGGTTTAGTCCCTTGCATGTGTTTCGACATCAGTTACCCCTTCATTTCTGAGGTGATCTTGATTCACAGGCTACTATGGACTTTCTTGTGGTGTTTGTATAGTTTCTATCTAGCCATGGAACCATTAAATCAGATGGATGTCCTAGTATAGAGCCATCTATGTGGCTCAGCAGGATGATGACAAGGTTTAGATTACTCTTATCATGGGAATAGTTGACCTTTCTATGGACAATGTTGAGTACCTTCTTCATATAATGGGGTTTCAAGCCAAAAAATCCATGGGGTGAGTCTTCCCAAGAATGTCTACAGCTTCATAAGGATGAAATGTCAGTAGTTTTGTATTCATCAAGGCCTACAGACCATCCCAGGTACTCGATGAATACTATACGGTCAGTGATTTAGGGATCGTTCCTCCGAGAGAGGTGTTCTTAGGGAGAACTAATCCAACATTATTATTCTATTAATACCTAAATATTTTATGGTACAAGATAGAACAATTGTAGTTGAATGCTCTTTGGATGAGTGGATACATCTAGGGAATGTTAGAAGTGGGAAAGCAGGAAACTGACTCTGGTCTCAGAAACATGGGAATGCAGAATTTTTTGGGAAGAGTTAGTGATTGGGACAGTTAAATCAACAGGTATACCGATGTGGAATGGGATATAAAAATCATTATGAGGTGGTATATAGTTTGACATGTTACAACCACCACCCTAATATAGTCCCCACAAGGCTTAGGGAGCATGACGACAAAGGATAAGAGTAGGTGCATGCGGTCAAGGAGTGTGACCTAAGGGCTCTGAGAATGATTCGAGGTAAAGAATTTGTTAACTAATAGCTTCAATATTAACAGACATATGTACCAATCATTCATTCTTTAAAAAAATATTTTTCAATAACTAGAGTTACCAGTTGAACTGATGACTTGACCCATACATCTAGAGATACCATTAATAGGATACTAGATAATCCCACTTTTGTCGACAGTGTGATATGACCCATGAGGCCTGAGTTTTAAATGGAATCTCTTAGTGATTGTGTCGATGCCTTATGACATTAGTTTGGGGATGGATTGGACATCAATATTTCATACTCAGATTGACTATTTTAGGAAAAAAGGATGTAGTGTATCTACAACATTGGAATGGGGTCTCCATTGTTCAGAAAAAAAAGGAAACCCATGTGGCATATGATAATGTCATGCACAAAAGGTTGCATCCTATCACTCTTGAGTCGGACAATGTTACCCTTGTGGTAACAGGTGTTTTTAGTTTTTAGTTCCCAATAGTAGAGGCATAGTGTGGGGGCATCTTTTCCAAATAGGTTTCATGGATTACCACCTAGAAGGGTGAGGGACATCTTCTTTGGCTAGGTATTACCAGATATTTGTACCTGAATTATCTAAGGTAGAGGCACCCTTGTTAGTTTTGACGATGAAGGGGGATCCTTTCTTGTGGATTGAGAAGTGTCAGCAGAACTTTCAGGAGATGAGATAGATACTAATGAGTACCCCCATCAATGGTCTATTAGGAGAGGGATATGGGTATGTAGTATACTGCGATGCATCAGGGACCAGACTAGAACATTTCCTAATATTGGAGTGGCAAATGATCGCCTACGGCTCATGGAAGTTGAGACAACATGAGCATAACTACGCTATGCATGACATGGAGTTAATAGCAGTGGTCATTGTGCTGATGATGGAGAGACACTAGATGAAGGGTGAATGGTTTATTTTTTACTTTGATCACATGAGTCTCGGGTATATCTCATCATAGAAATACCTAAACCAGAGACAACGATGAAGGGTAGAGCTCCCCTAATGTTATGAATTTGACACAGTTCATACTTCTGAGAAGGGAAACATGGAATAAAACACAGTCAACTAGAGTTCTGGTCTACAACTATTGAGTGAGGCGTCAAAGAATCTATTTTCACAATGAATCTCCTTCATGGATAATGTTGGAGTAGCTTATGTCCAGTCTATGAATGTCACTCCACCAATTCTTCAGCGAGTTCAAGAGGCACAACTTGGGGACTTTGATTGTGAGGTTATATGTGCTCTGATATCCTAAGGATGGTCTCCTGAAAGATTTTATGAAGATCGGAAGAATTTTTTTCATTTTAAAGGAATCACCAAGGTACTAGTGACGCATTTGGACGAGTTGTTTAGGGATTTCAATACATCCCCTTTAATGGTACTGCCTAGAGTGTTGAAGATGTACCAGGACCACCAAATTAAGTATTTGTGTCCAGGGATGATGGAAGAAGTGGCATAGTTTATATCACAATGCCTCACTTGTCACCAAGTGAATACTACACAGAGCTGAAAAAAAGTCTTTTGCCTATAAGAGACGAAGACCCAATGTGTCTAAAGATAGAGACCTTGTCTTCTTACCGGTATCACCATGATGTGGATTACAGAGGATTGTACAGGGCGACAAGCTATCTCCGAGGTTCATCAGACCTTTCTAGATTATCATTAGTGTGGATGAGGTGGCATACTATTTATCTCTTCACCCACAAATGAACCAATTGCATAATTTTTTCCATATATTGATGAATATGATATGCATTCATGATCCATCGCACGTTATAGACTAGTGAATGTTGGACTTTGATGATATTGAGACATTTACGGAGTTCCCGGTCGAGATAAAGAATCGACAAGACCGAGTCATTCATGGATGGCTGATCAATTTGGTGCGAGTTTGGTGGTTTCACAGTAACCTCTAGGAGAGCATATGGGAGCATGATGCTCTGATTCATTCTCAGTACCATAATTTGTTTGATATTCCATCATTTTGACTTTCGGGGACATAAATCCGTATAGGGGGAGAATGTAATGTCTCTGAATTCTTGTATAATATTGTTTATATGGAATTATTTTCTGACTGGAAAATATAACAGGGCGTGATTTTGAGGCTCAGAGTGCCCGGAATGATCCGTCAAAAAATGTTAGGTTTAAAATAGCACGTGTGAGTGGTTTTCCTAAAAATGTGGAATATCTCTTAAAAGGGTGCTCAGATCAAAAATATAAGGGAACTGTTGTATTAAGAATAATGGGTTAACCCTAGATGCGACCTAAGTTTAGTCGGTGCATGCCTCTGGTGAGAAAAACTGAAAATGGAATAACACTAAATAAAATAATTAAATAATGTTATTTTATTTTTTAATTGACAATTACAAAAAAATGGTGACTCAAATTAAAAATATGAGACCACTGGTGATCTCTTGAGGGAATGATTTCTTTATGAAGATACAAACATTAGCCATCACATGCCAACTATGGAAGATAGTTTTTGGCCATAAATAAAATAATTATGTAAGAATTATTTTATTGTTAAAATCCATAATATCTAAATGTTATCTCAGACTTAAAATCTGAGAGTAAAACTGAGTTTTTTGGATTTGTTTTCCTTATTTAGAGTATGTCCTTGGCTATCGTGGGTCGAGAGAGAATGGTAATAATTTATCAAACTATTTTTAAAGGTACATTCCTTAAATCTGTTAGCAGGATTTTATATATTTTGAACCAGTTCATAGATTAAAAACTGGATGGCAACATATAATCCACATAGCTTGGATTCACTTAATGGATGATTCACATTGACCGGAGTATGTTGGGAGAAAAATATAGATTTTTGATATATAAAAGATTATTAAAATAAAAAAGATATTTTATTTCTATATTTCTTTTTCACCAACATACAAGTTGTTATGGCAAGGCCAACGACAAGTAAAGAATTTAATTTTCTTGAATCTTTAATGTTTATTACCGAACAATTCAAATTTTGGATGTTCTTTAATTAACTAAACCTCATAAATTCCCGATGGTGTTACACACCTCTTCCCCCACATATATATATGGAGCTTGGAGAGAGCTATTTGCACGACTTCACCAAGTGACAAAGCTCTAGATAAGTACCACAATGCCGACCACCTAGAGGATGATGCTAGATTTAGCGAACGGTGATGAGCACCTCCGAATCGTGAACCAACGAAAACAACGAAAGAGGTTCTATTGATCATTGTCAGAGGACGTCTTATCAAAGTTTGGGTTTTGTTTTTAATATCATCTAGGATGATTTCATTGCTCCTTCCTGATATCATATTAAATAGGAGGAAATGGGAAAAAAAACAAGTCTCAGAACCTCCATAGCTTCTCTCATGTTGCATTCTTTTTGTACGGTTTCACTAAGTTGATGGAAACACAAATTATTGGGTCAAATTTTTTCAAAGGCACCCTGGGAGAGCCGTAGGCACTGAAGGCACCAATAAAAGACCACTGGAGCACATCTGGTGGCCCTGTAGAAGAAATCACTGGAGCACCATGTTGGCGGAGGCTGAAGGAGACCCGTGGCATCCAGACTGTGGGGTGTGGGAAGGCGACGCATGACGGCGCACCGCTGTGGTAAAAAGAGGCCGACCCAAGCTGGCCATGTAGGACAAAAAGTGTGTAATCCTTAGGAGCTGATAGTAGCAATAGTTGTAGCCAGTGGGCCATAGTAGAAGGAGGGAGGCGCGGAGTAGCTGAGGACACTAGGCCACAGTAGGAAGGAGCGTCATGATCCCACACCACATTGGAAAATGCTAGTCAGCCAAATGGAAAAACGTTGAATCGTGATGGGGAAGTGCCCCACAGGATGGTAGAAATGACCCACAGCCACAGGGCCAATGGTACTCAATGGTCTGCCTTCTGGTAGACCAAGCAGGCCGTGGGCCAGTCTAGTGGGACAGACTCACCAGCAGACCAGGCTGGACCCACGGCCCAACGGGCCAGGATGGATGGGATGACCACCACCCGACGAGCCATGCCTACTATGACCCGAGCCCACGAACATGCCAGGCCAACCCTGGAAGGTAGTACATAGTAAACTAAGCCAACCCCAAGTGGGATGGATATGAGCGGTGTCAGGTAGACCCCGAGACCCATTGTGTCGTGTCAGTCTGACCGAGTCAGACCAGGCCCAGACCCCACTGGTACAAAAATAATGAAATGCATGTAACTGATGAACCAGGTGTCTGTTTGACATGCCTTCAGTGGTTTTGGTTCCCCTTTTTTGGAAGCAATCCCATTGACATATTCCAGCATGCCCGACCGAGCTATGCCAGACCTAGGTGCGATAAGCCCCATTTCACGGAATGGGGTGTAACTAATAGACCGAGCATCCGATTGGTGCTCCATATTTGGTAGTAATACACTTGTGACAATGCTGTCATTTGAAGATACTCTATGTGAGTTTTTATGTAGTTTTACATGTGACCTGGGTTGGATCAGACATTAATCCAATGAGGCCCTTTTAAAAAAAGTTCACATATCTCACAGCTCGGGCATCCAATCGATAAGATGTCTATCCCATTTGGACCCCCGATGATAGTTAGTCCCTTGGGTATTCTTATTTAGGGACATCGTACTAGTTTACACACAACTAATGGCTTGAGGAGGTTTTTTAATATAACCATGAATTCTATGAGTGGGAATCGTGTGGCTGTCTGTAACATGAAGAAAGAACATTGATATTATGTGGGTAAACATCTACTGATCTTGTGTGGTTAAACACAAATGATCTAGTGCCTATCAATATCTATCGATCCTGTATGGGTCAGCGCCTAGTGATGCTGTGTGGGTCAGCATCTATCGATCTTGTGGGGGTCAGAAGTAGAGTCTCTCGACAGAATAAGATAATCTTGATTTACAACTAATCATCTGTACTTCTATACTTGAGTTATTTACCTTGTGTGAGCTGAGTCTTTACCTTTGTGGTGATTTTATCTTTGTGGTGTTACCTTCATGGTGTTATATTTGTAGTACATTTACCTCCGTGGTGTTACATTCATGGTGTTACCTTAGTGGTGTAACTTTTTAGTTATTCTTCTCTCATGGATCAGTTGTGTGAAAGGCCCAAAAGTCATATCCTTATGTATCCTCATATATGATATGCGTATATCGTGATAAATTATGTATATGTATGGGAATATACTTAACTAGAGTTTATGACTAAATTTTTCTTTATGTTTGATGTCTTTCATTGTGCTTTATCCTTTGTGGAACTCTGGGAGACCATCGGGGATCTTGGGGCCCCTATTGAGTAGTGTTATACTCACCCCTACAAGGGAAACACCTGCAACTTTTTGTGTCTTGTGAATATGAGAGATTACATTGATCAAGGATTAGGGAGCCCAGACTGGATGATGTTGAGAGGTGTGACATTTGATGTGATATGTTGCAGTGTCTACTAGTCATGAGATGTACCTACACATCTAGTAGGATCCTCGGTGGATGATCTAGGAGTTATTTTATCTTTTTAGTTTTACTTTTTCTTTTTAGTTGGTCTTGTATTGCAACACCTTTACTTTCAGTGCACTTTTTACTACAACAATTCAATTCGTGGTTTCTTATTGATGAGTTCTTGTATTGTGTATTAGTAAAAATATAAATTTCATTCATTCTTATTAAATAGATTCGCTTTTTTGGTGCTAGTCACCAGCCTCTGGCCTGTGGAAGGCGTGCATTGGGTAGTCCTGACACAGGCCCCTGGGGACGGGTCATGACATTTTGACCCTTAAATGGAAATTTTTCTTATATGAGAACCGCAGTAGAGGATGTTTTTGAACCCAACATCCAAGAAATCCATTGTAAAATATCTCAGTATATCCTCTAGGTTTTGTATGTTCTCTAAAGCATATTATACTTATGATTGTGATAATTAGTGCAAAGTCATAGCTTCATATCAAATTCTTCCTGAAGTATTCTCCAAAACCTCATGATAGAACTCTCTTCTCGAACTGATACTATAGAAAGTGGTTCTTCATTTTCAATTACCACCCCCTTATATAAATCTAGAAGTGTTGGTGATGGGATAATTTTTCCATGATATAAATAAAATGTAATAACATGTTATGGTGATCAAATAACACCCATATTGTGTTATTCCCTTTTGAGGTCACGTGGTTTTATATGAAAAAATCCATGGTTATGTTTTTTCCATATCCATAGTATTAAAGTAAATATTTTCATTATAACATTTTACTTATGGTGTTGTTCTATGAAATGTTAGAAAACTAGGTATCATTATAAAAATTACTCAATTTCCCTCTTCATGTTATCCCATAATAAGTTTTTATTCATATCACTATACATATTAGTGATTACTATAATTATATATACCTATGAGCATAGAAAATTCAAAAAAAATTCCTATTTAGATTTAATTTTTATAGGAGACATATCTAGGTTCCAAACCATATACCTCAATATTTATATATATTTTATCATAGGGGTATTTTCCTCTTTTTTCTATATCACCTCATCATCCTTATAAGCCTCCAATATCCAATCGATAATGGGTGGTGGTACAATTATTTTAGAAACAAAAGATGAATAACTTTTATATTTTCCCATTCCCATCTTTTGAATGTCCAATAATATTGGATCCCTTGAAATAATAAATATGTATAGAGATATGGTATCCCTTTCAATAATAAATATGGATATAGATATGGGATCCCTTCTACTCCAAGTATCTTCCACTTTTATTTAATTCCTAGGATGATAATATATTGAACAGTCATAGATCATGATCAACGATAACCACCTATATTAAGACAATTTGATCACATTTTGAGTCTTTATATACGAGAGGCATTTAGGATATGTATATATGTCACAATTCCCCTCGAAAGGGTAATGGTTTCAAAATAATATTTGATAAGATAATATAAGTTTATTCTTGATATAGTTTTTAGTTTTTATTCTCCTATATCATTAACTGGTAGGATTCATAGGATATCAATTTTCACCATGCATGAGTACACAAATCAATCCAATTTTGGATGTGTCACTGTATATCAAAAATCATTCCCCCACTACAGGGTCATGTGATCACATGCATTGTTATTAAACTCTTATTTAACTCTCTAATTACCTCTCCACATTTGTCAATCCAAAAATGGTTACACCATTTCATGTTAGCATAGTTTTTGGGATTGAATATCGTTAGAAGTTTCTCTGAAATTGATGATAGTAACATGTTCATCCAAGGAAACTATCAATTTTTATCATTAATATTTTTTAGGGAAAACAAACAACTAACTCTATTATATAAGGATCTACATATATCCTTTTTCTATTAATAACATTTTCCATGAAGGATAATTTTTCCATCCAAATACCACATTTAATATACATTGAAAATATCTTTTCTTTTCCTAAATTATTCAATAAGGAATTTAAATACTTATCATGATCCCACATTCATATGGTGTAAATAATAATATTCATAATAATGGATAAAAAATATTTTCAAGGTAATCCCTATGGATTAAATTCATCAATAAAATTAAGATATATGGAATATTAGTGATTTTGAATGGCATTAAAATGAATTCATAGTGCACATACATTAAATGAAAAGTAGTCTCGAGTATTTCATCTTACTTCACCAATACATGAAAATACCCCTACAAAATATCCCCCTTGGATAAGTATATGCGTCCATATAGCTAATAAAAAAATTCATCAAACCAAGGAATATGATACTTTTTCATTATCATTATCTTATAGAGCTCATGATAATCAAAGCATTGGTGTATTGACTAATCCTTCTAATTAGAATAATAGACCAGTGCACCCTATAGTGAAGTACATGGGTGTATGAACCATTTTCTATATTATCATATAGTCACATTTTAACCTCCTTATGTTCCAAAGTGGTCATTCTTTATGGATTATTTGATATTGGTAATGCTTCAAGATAATGTTTGATTCGGAACTCAACCTCACTGCTTGGAGATAGAAGATGAAATTGTTCAGGAAACATATTGGTTTGTTCCATCATAATTGGGATGTATTTAGTCATGATTAAAATGAAAATGGTATGTCTTACTGGTGATAATACAGGTTTGAAAACAATATTCCCACCTCTAAAATCTAGGGGATGGTGACCAACATTGAGTCGGAGTATCCCAAAAAAGGGATGTCCTAGCCTTTGGTAATTGTACTCATAAACAAATCTCCCATATTAATAAATGTTTAATATAAAGTAAGAATAATACTAATGATTTAATAAATTTCTAATCCCCCAACAAGAGTAAAAAGAATGTACTGGCAGAGATAAAGGTGCCGTATATAGGCCCCCAAAAAATAAAAAAGGGCATAACATGCTTAGAAATAGGGGACAACTATCAAATGAATAATTGGAATGACCATTTGTTTGTCTAACTCAATATTATTCTCCACCTAATACTATACCCCTACAAATCCATCAAACATTATTTCATCTGCATAATACATAAAAAGTGTGGGAATAGGTCGCACGAGGGTGAGTTAAAAATACTAATCTAGACACCCTTAAACCACTAGCATTAAATCCATAAAATGTTCATGTCATCACAATGTGTGAAATAATTATAAGAAAAATATAAATACTAAATCATGGAATATTCATAATAAATAACTAGTCTCAAGTGGTTTCAAACAATACTTCAATATAATGGATTCTTCTCTAGGCTTCAGGGTAACCCTTGATCTAAGATAACATACTACAGAAGCTCTGTTGTCACTGGTTATACTAAACTAAGAGATCATGATCATATAAAATGGACATGAAATTTCACATTTGTTCCTTGAAGACCGCAATATCAAAGTAGGGTACCACACCTAGTACTGTTGGTGGAAACCACAAACCCTATTGGAGTAATCATATAGATACAGATCCAATTACCTATATATTTTGGTCACACTGATTCCTCTATCCTTACCTAGGACTAATGTTTTAAAAGGATCATTCCTGATGCATCATGGAAGGATTTATTAAACACTACCTAAAAAATAACCCATATAAAAGATCATAATCGTATTCTAGGGATATAATCTCATGATGTACCATAATAGTTATGGATATGGAATATCAGTATGTTAAACCTGGTTTGTATAAGATAATTTAAGGGTTTTAATCCATCTATAAAGAACTATATATGGGTGTATAGAGGGTACACATAAATTACATATATCCATACACCTTCTGGTGTCTATTACCATGTTTTTCATCACATTATCAAGTACACCTGGGCATTCTTCTGTACTATGTTTGATCCCTTGTAAATGGTCATTTCTATATACCCATCCATTCCCATGTACTTATCCCATGCCTATGTTCCGGGCCTTGTATATGCCAATGAGTCCTCTAAGATATATATTGATACACACATGGAGGGCCACATATCATGTGACATATGTCACATGATGTGTAGTAGTTAAATTTCATGTAGAAACCCAGCCTCAAAGATAGGCTTCCCACTTGGTGTGTGTACATTGATTACATTATATCAAATATTAAATTTTGATATTTGTATAGTTACACTATATATTTTCCAATTCATATAATTTTTTCATGATTCACAACATGACATAGCAAATTTAGGGTTTACCGACCATTTTTTCACCAACTTACCAAATCCGAGCACAAAATTTTTTTAAAAACACCACATTCTCCATATAATTTCTCTAGACATGTCAAATCATGAATATCTATAATCTACAATATATTCATGTATTCCTATTATCATCATCTCTGATTACACCTTGATAGAACCTTTGATGATAAACCACAGTAATGGTTTTAATTTTTTCTTCTAAAGAATGGTCGTGTACTTATTATTTACTAGGTAATCTTCGAATCACCTTCTAAAAAAATTGATATTGATGAACATGAAAAGAAACGATAGATAATTTCACAAACCAAAATCGAGTAATAAAACTAGACCCTTTTTAATTTATAATGGATTCAATGTCTTTAGATAAATGAACAAATATCTAACAATAAACACAAAATAAATATTTAAAAAATATGAGGTAAAATAAGTTTTACCTGTAACAAGATCTAATAAATAATTGATTTATAATTTCTTGTAATTCATTTTCATCAAAGAATAATAAAATTGGAAGATAAAATAAGGAAAATAATGATTTAATTCATGTTATATCGATCATTTATGAAAAAAATCAATTTTTTCATCATTGGTGTGATCCCCAATTTTTGTTTTTGAGAACGCTCTTCAGTCTTTTGTTGTCGTTAACCAAGAATTTCTCTAATGACCACTATCAATACTAAGTGATAGGCATATAATCCTATGATTTTTACATCACAATGTAATTATTGTTGTTTATTAGGTATCTTTGATGAAAAATTGTTATATAAATATATTTTATTTATTTTATTATCCTGTCAAAATAAAAATATTTAACAAATTTCTTAATTACCACAAGGATTGTGTCACTTCTATGGTAAATCCCACATATTGAACTCAAATGAAATATCTTATTTCACATCTTAGTCCTAGTTATGGATTTATTCCAATAACTAAATTAATACATTCATTTTTTCTGTTATTATTTTAAATATTTTTATAAAATCAATATCATGCGTTGAAACACCCCCAATTTTAGTACCTAGATTCAAATATATGACTTGATATGTTAATAATATTTACAGGAAAACAAAAAGTTGTTACATATATTTTATTTATTATTTAATAATTTTATTTCTACTAACATTACATATTTTCAAGGAAATTTTCATAAATTTTGTGGAATGCACAAATTTTAATATTGAATGTAAATTGTGGGAATTTATGAAATTAATCATATTTTGAAGAATTTTACAATTTTAATCATAACTCTCACACTTATTATTCAAATTTTGTCATAATTTTTTTGTTCCTTATTAAATGTTATAGTAATCATTAAACATTTGAATTTGATAATTTGGCCATCTATATGGACACATGGACAACACTAGAAGGCCCACTGAATCATTGGAGAAAACTACCACATCCATGAAGATTGAATTTATTGGATCAATCCAAATACCCAAATTTTTTGAAACTCAAATATTTGTTATAATACATATATAAACATATTAGAATAAAATTAATTCCAAAATAAACAAAAAATGTCCCAATTAATGCATTAAATTGATTCACGAAATTCTGTATGGGAAATAAAAAATATCCCACAGTGATTGAATTTTTTCCCAATATGGAACTATAAATGAGCTTTAATTTTTTTGATAAATTAATGATATATAAACTATAATTTTATATGTAAGGGTTTTTATTCATTGGAATATTCATAGAAAAAATCCCATTCAGTTAGTGGCCATTGAAAAGCTTAAGATACACCAAGACAATAAAAAATGGTTTGGAAAAAAATCTCTAACAGTGGATTAAAAAGTCCAATTGCTACAAAATATTGAAGGTAAACATTCCACATCAATATCTAAAAATATTATGAATAGGGTTTATGAGATTTATCCTTCTTCATTAACAAATGAATTATCCAACTTGATGGGTTGTTTTGGAATTAAAATAGTTCACCATCATGGGAAATAAATACAAGCTTCTCCTCTAATTGAATGGAAATAAACTTTTAAAACTCTCGGAAAAGAATTGGTAAAACTTTATACATAAAAAGATCCTGTTAGGACTTGAAATACACTTTTTTTCTACATTATAATCCTTTCATACACTTTTATTTTCTTTTCCTTTTCTCTTGTTTTTATTTCTAATCACCTATTTTTATTTTCATTTAAATTTAACTTAATCACATGATTCTTTATCATCATCTCTTATTCAAATCCACCTTGTATTGTATAATATTAACTGGCATAAAATATGTTAATTTAATTTGAAAAACTTCAATTTTATTTGTAATTATTACTTATTCAAAATTTATGTTTATATATCTTTATTTCTCATGTGTATTTTCATCACAATACTCTCATATATTTCGATTATTTTTATTAGCCTTTAAAATCATCACCCTAATAATCATAAACCAAATTATTAAACACCTCAATATTAGATTAAATATCTCATTAGTTTTATTCATAGTTTGGGGATGTTAATTCCTTAATATCATTAAACAAAATCACATTATTTGAGTTAATATTTTATATATTGAAAAATAAATGTTTTGGATTACTAACATGTTTTGGTAGATAGGTGGATTCAATGCATTATTAGAAACACAAGTACACATGGGTACATAAATTATTGAACCTTCCATCCATAATAGATTATCATTATTAGAATCCAATTTCAAGATTGTATTAAATCATTAAAAAGTGGGAATCTGGTTTGAAATCTTTTTGTGAAGTTAGTGTTAATATAATATAATATTTTTCCAATATCAACTATTTTATTATATTAGACCTCAAAAGATGATCTCACCCAAGTATTTAAAGAATTTTGGAAACTAAATTCATTCATAAATTAAATTAATTAATTTTTTTTACCCCCATGACCCCATTTAAAAAAGAAAAAATAATCAAATCCAAAAATATTACAATATCCTTCAATTCAACCAATGTGTCACTATACACATTAACAAAAAACCTGAAATTTTCACGGTGGATAAGTAAGAATAAGCCATGAATCAGATGGTGTTGTTGTTAGTGGTCGCGAAATACGTAGTCAGTCAATTTTTTGTATAAAAAATAATAAAAAAACGAAAAAAAAGATTGAAAATAAAAATAAAAATAGAACTATGTCTTCGCTATACTTAATAACCTCCATAAATTACCCCTACTCTCCCTAAAAATACATTATATTTATATGAATTGAATGTCAACTGAACTCTTCCCCAAATTAATAGGAATAGTATGGATAATCAAATCACTGCATAATGATTTTATGAAAATCCAACTATATTAGACTTGGACAATCTTATGGAATAAACCATTAATAAACTCACATTACCTAATATGAAATACCACCTTTTTGTTATTCAATATCAAAACATCATGGGTGATTTTAATCAAAAATCATGTTTGATTTAACTTTTGCCTCAATTTCATTATACATCTAGTGAGAATATTAGTCTTCACCTCAATGTACTCCAAGTTGTATGCTCTTCCATGAATCTTCAAGGGGTTTCTAATGAAAAAAACATTGAGCATTACCTTTATCCTGTAAAGACCCCTCTAATTCAGGGATCGATAACCTATATCTTGGTCACATAAACTCAAGGAATGATTGGAAGAGACACTTCTTAATGTAATTAATCTCAAGTTCTCAAATAACGTTTATCCAAAAGGTTGTTAGTGGTATCTGTCTGTTCCCCAATTATTCACACCATGAGTAAAGGGAGTAATTAAAATTTTTTGGAAAATTCCCATATCACCAATTCCAAAACCAAATCCCAATACTGTAAATATATTATGTGTTATTATATATGGATACAACTCTCATCAATGTCATAAGTGTAAGTGATCTTGTTGTAAAACTCTTTCCCTTACCTGAGATATCATAAGCAACATGGATCAAAACATGAAACAGTTCCATCCTTCAGAATTCTTCCATGTCAAAAAATTCCTTGCGAATTTATCCATAGATACCAACACAATGATTGATTTTATGGGTGAACATACATGTATTTTTTGTCAACTAGTTATGGTTTCCAAAGCCCCATCCCCATTTTCTACACAAAATTTGTATTCCATTCTTGTCAAAAATTAAGGAATTTATAGCTCACTAGAACAAAAAATTTAAACATGTACACAACCACATAATGATCCCTCAGATTATTTAGGTCCATTCATGCTCAATGTAGTATATTCTCAGCAAGGAACCAACCCCCCAAAATCATGCCAGTTTATAAAAAACTACACCCCACCGACACTAGTTTATTCCCATCTACCTATTACCCATGATTATGGTATAATATTTCCACCACTCCTACCCCTCAAATTCCTCATCAAAATCAAGTCAAATTTTAAATAGGCCATGGTGGTAGTAAATTCCAACATCATCATACATGGGCTCTTCAACATAAAAAGATAAACACACATCCATATCTTAATTTCCAATATCATAGCGATCCTTCTCAATTACAAAACAAATAAAATATATTTCTAATTAACCAAAGTCAAGGATATCCCAAAGGGGGATATTCCTATTATTCCAAGATAACATGGAAAAGTACTATGAATGACCATGCCAATATAACCCATTATAGCCAAAAAAATAATTGAAAACACAATTATTCGTCTTTTATCACACCTCATCTAGAAGAAAAAATCCAATTTGTTCTAACTCCCAACTCAAACATTTCATGGCCCAAAGTGTAATGTAAGTGAAATTTAACATAGGTTTAGAAAGAAAATCTCTATATCTCATGATGAAAATGAAAAAAATTCCTTTACAATTTGTTTTGGAAAAATAAAATTACAAATGGATGGCGAAGGAACCTAAAGCCACTCCATGTCCTCCATCCATCCATCAAATCAACTCAATTAATTTTCCTCGTGAAATATATAAGAATAATAATCCCTTTGGCCCTCATTCTGAAATACATTACATGTTTAGATATATTGAATTCAACAATCGAAAAATAGATTCCATTAAAAAATTCCATATCTTGTAAAGGTTTTTATGTAATTTTGAACCAATAATAGGAATAATAAGAATAATGAAAAAATTTCAACCCAATAGTCCAATCCATTTAAGTGAAAAGATCCATGAAACATTATGGTTCCTTTCCAAATAGGGAGTTTCAACATTTATGATGCACTCATATATATAGTTTTCTCAATAAATGTCATTACCAAATACATATCCATTAATATTGTTCTATGTTAATTAAAACCAATGAGTGTTTTCATCTAGTTATCCAATTAATGAAATACAAATCCTAAGGTTATAGTGGTGGATATTGTTGTTCGGTTCATTGATCTCATCTTCCCAGCACATTTTAATGTCCTTGATATGTAAGGCAAGAAAAATTATATCTAGTGTCCTCTGATTCTAAGATGATCTTTTGTCGTGACATCTAGACCCATAATGGCTGTCTATGTTGGCATATAATCCATTGAATATGGTGACCAACTCCTCGTGTTTATTATTTTTCAATCCATGAAATCCCCATCATTGAATGACTCTGTATTCTCCATACATGCTTCTAAAAGTCTATATAATAGTGTGTTCAACTTGGATACGTAATGTTCATCCTACTATAATGATAGATGCGTTTGGTAATTATAAGTATTTATTAACTAATCCATTAATTGAATTTTTTTGTTGACCATTCACAAGGAATATCTATTTAATTTAAATGATCTATAAAAATATTTATAATCATGTGTCACATATGATCTTAACTTCCTCAATATGGATGCTAAGTATGAAATTTAACAAGAATGGTTTTTTGTTGATTCATATCAAAATATACAACATGAATAATTTTATAACAATTATTCCAAAAAATTATCTTATATGTGAGGTGAACCCATATCAAAATTTCTTATCTTATGATAATGGGGGTGTTGTTTGTTGCTTTTTCCCTAATTAATAATGTGATTTTTGGTGATGGTGAAATTTACTAGTCATTGGTAAAAACATTTATACAATGAATCATAAAAATATATTTATTCACATGTTTTCTTTGATCCACATTACTCCACATTGTAATGTGTTGGAAAATATATGTTAAACAATAGGGATTTCATACTCTAAATTTATATTTTTTGTATAGAGAAATTTTTTTTCATCAAAATAGAAACATCTTTCTAAACAACCAAGCATAAAAACACAAAACATTGTAAAATATATCATTCCTAATGTTTAATACTAAAGGAATTATACCTACATTTTCTTTCCATCCACATTGAATTACTCAAAAAAAAAGTAAGTGATGAAATTTTCTCTTATTCAATTGAGCCACCCATAAGAAAATTTTTTACGGAGGCACATGAAAAATTAAATGATTACATTACCATAATTGTCCAATGGATAGTTGAATAAAATGGTCCATGTGAAGATAAAAAAAATATAAACATATAGGGAGGGAACATATTTTTTTTAAATTAATGAAATTTTAATTTATTTTATTTCATTAAATGATTAATAACATCTACCTTTTATTATCTTATTGGTAATGTAAATTTTCATCATAATCATGAGAGATGACACATTCCCCCGAAACCTCATTTAATTCTACTAAGAAACCATTGGATTTTGACAGAGACACACCAAATCCAAACTAGGGTAACCACTTTCCCTCTAACCCCAAATCTCCATCTTACTCACCTTTTATTTCTCTCTATTTCACTCTCTTTCTTCTTTTTACACTCTCATTATCACTCTCTATATCTCTAAATTTATATAACTTTCTAAAAGATTTAATTTTATATTTTTTATTTCCTTATATGTATTAAAATAAACAAAAAAATAAACAATATAACAATGTTAAAATGAGTTATATGTACAAACCACCATCTTTTTAAATTTATTACTTCCATTTTTTGGGGTTCTATGATTTTTTTCATCCAATTTTTTTTATTTCAATTA
The DNA here is from genome assembly GCA_963277665.1 of Viscum album. Lineage (NCBI taxonomy): Eukaryota > Viridiplantae > Streptophyta > Magnoliopsida > Santalales > Viscaceae > Viscum > Viscum album. The sequence goes on from OY728163.1 coordinate 1,435,765,846, forward strand.
TAAATTACTAAAAATAATATTATGTCATGACCATAAAAATTTGAATGCTCTATTTTTATGTAGAAAATGATTGTTCTCCAACAATGAGGATAAATTTATGAATTTATGAGAATTTAACCAATGGTCATCTTTTAATTTTGTATGTCATTCAACCCTAGATGTTAGACATGACTTTATAAAACATTTAGTGTAATTTCAATCTTTGTTGTGAATTAATATGATAAAAACAATTATTGAAATAGATGAGATTAAAAATAACCAAATATTATCTAATTTCACTTATAACAATCCCCCTTTTTAATGCCCCTTTGGTGTTATGAAAACATTTTTTATAGACACTTTAAAACCTAAATCCATGTCTCATCAAACTTTTAAATTAATTTTCATTTCATGATATAAAATAATTTAATTTTGGGGGAATGTATTTCATTTTGATTATCTTTAATGTAATTGTAATCATGTCATTATTTGATTTTGGGAAATAATCTATTAATTTTGTGGGTAGAGTTTTTAATTTAGTGATTTTTGGTAATGAATTCATGTTTCGTGAATTTTATTCAAATGGTAATGAAAATAGTTTAATAAAATAAGATTAAGAAAATAATAAAATAAATATATAATATTTTAAAGAAGAACGGATTGTGTCTTCACAAGTTAAAAAAAAACTCTTCCCAACCATTGATCATGATATAAATTTTCAATTATTGTCATTGGGACATCAATTAGGGGTTAGGAGATTGTTTTATTATTTTTTTCCAGTGAAAATTATGCAAAAATGAATACTATTAAAAAAGGAACATTTATTTTAGTTTTTCATGAATCTTTTGGTAATTTCTTTTTTTAACTATTTTATATTTTCATTCCCTTCCAATTTTTTCCCTTTATATATTATACCTTCAGACATTCATTCCCTTCTAAATATTTGTTTTTTATTTTCTGATATGTCTCATGTAAAAAAATTGTGTTTCATTTTCCATGTCGGCGATTTAACCACATTTTCCAAGATTTTTTCCATTATATTCCTACTATCCCATAGACACTGAAAAAGTTTATAAAATTCATTATTATTATGAACTTTAGGATAGGTAATGAATGATATGATATCTTATAGTGTCAATAATTTTCATGTTTGGTTATTGAAAGAGTAAACATCCTTGAATAAATTTACATCATCTTGAGAAGAGTATGTTTAATGATTCCATATTTTATAATTCAATCAATTACTATGAAAAAAGTATTATTCTCACACATGATTATATTAAAAACATGGGGTGGAATTAGTTATTGATGTTTTAACAATTCTACACCCCCTGATTAGAGAAAATAAAATTTTAAATTTTTTTATTGAGTCAAATTGTGTTTATCATTGATTTTATATTTTTCATATGAGGAATGAACAAGCCAATGTGTTGGGGAGTTAGTGTTATACATATATTCATAATATTTTATGTACACCAAGTACATAAATTTTAGGATAAAATAATAAATGATGTCAAATTCCGATATTTCAATATTGAATATAATCTATAATCATATCATGAATTAATCAATAATTACTATTTTATTCATGATTGATCACATTTGAGAACATCTTCATAGAAAAAAACTGATTCACATTGTGTCCTTGGAAAATTTCTTGATAAAATAAAATAAGTTCATAAGAATTAGGTAAAAATCCTAAATTTATCAAATAAATATAATTGTCACCAAATGTTGTGGGTGAACTTTTAAAATCCATATATACAACATTTAAAAATTGGTAATTTATATAATCAATAATTTTCATGGTCATGTAGTTGAGCCAATGTGATGGGATATTTTGGAATGAAAACAACCCATCATATTGGGATATAAATACCCTCCAATCATCTCCTTGAAATATTTTGGTACATCGTCTCTATAGGTGGAGAATTATCAGAATAATATCCTTTCCAAGGGCCATGTATGAATTCTCATTCTCTTGTAAAAACAAGATGACAGTCTCCTCCACTTTTCATTCCTTGTTTGTTTTTACATGGTTTAATGTGTAATTATGTAAGTTTGTTTTCATTATTTTTGTATTTTAACACATGTTTTCTCGTAATCATATTTAATTTTCATCCACATTATATTTTATAAAATTAATTGTATTAAAATATTTCAAAATATGTTGAAAAGACTTCACTTAATTAACATTATTTTTATACCAAATTCTAAGTTTACTTTGATTCCCATTCATTCATGTGTTCAACAAATAACTCTTATATTGTCCAAATATTTTTTATATCTTTTTAAAAAATTACTATAAAAATAACAAACTAAATTATTATCCTCCCAAATGCATGAGTAAATCTATCATTATGGTGAGTAATAATTTGGGGATGTTAAGTGATTTAGAACGTTACATCATTTATATTTCATTGAATTCATATAGTTTATATTATAGAAGAAATGTTGTGGATTAAATATATTAATGGTTTGAAAGGAGTTTTACATTGATTATTGGAAAAAAATGTATACCCAGATTCATAAAATATTCAAAAATCCTTTAAAACAATAAATAATTATGTGACTGTTGTTAAGTCAGATATTAAATCCAAAAAATATAAATTCTTATTTAAGGCCTCTTTTGAATTGTATATTAATTTAATTAGTTTATGTTCAATGATAAAAGATATAATAAGCTTAAATAAATAATAATTAAATCACCCCAATAATTATAAATATTTTAATCCTAATTTCATACATCAATAAATTTAATTAATCTCTATAAACACCCCCCCCCTAAGAAGGAAAATCAAAAAATTGGATCAAAAATTAGTATCATTGTCAAGGATTTAACAAAAAATTTTGATATACACACGAGTAGAGAATCAAAACATTGAATGGCCTACAGGTGAAAACTGATGAAATTCATACATTCTCTGCATCATAGGCATTTCTTCATGAAGATAGAAAAAGTGATATATGAAATGATGTGGGTACTGAGCTAGCATCTTGGTCTCACACTCCTATGTACTCTCCTAAATATTCCCATGATACTAATAGATATTCAAAAGTATAATCACTCACCAATGGAGGAACATATGCTATCAATATTTAATATCCTCTAGGAACAATGTAATTATAGTTCTTTCCTTGATATCGAAACTTCCCCATCATATTCATTGTAATAGGTCACATGTATACATCATCATCTACGACATGTGAAAGAAATTTTGAACCAAATCTAACTAATGAATTATAGAGTTATATTATGCCACCTTCTCCACCATTTGTAGTTTTTGTAATTGTCCAATGAATATTAAATTTTAGTTTTCACCCTCTCCAAATATGTATAATCATATTTGATGTGAGACATTCTAGAAAACATTTTAATCATTGTCATACTGCAAAAGACTATATCATTGGTTTTTATAGTATATATGATGGATCTGGGAAATCATCATCTACTCCTAGATGAGTTGAGCTTTCTTTGTTATAGCTCTTGGAAAATGTGGGCCCATGAATACTAACTCTCCTAGATCATCACAACATAGTTGTGACATTTACGGTAACCCATATAAAACCTCAAATAGTGACTTAATGATGGTAGAATGTATATTATTGTTGTATAAAAAATCCAACAAGGGATTTTGATCCTTCCAAAAATGGAAAAAGTCTAACATGCACAATCATAACTTGTCCTATTATACATGAATTATCCACTTAGTCTACCCATAGTTTCGGGGGTGAAACTTCATGATAATGTACAATTGAGTCCAAATATCCTCATGAAATCTTGTATATAATTGATACATGATGTGACATTCATAGTATAAATTATTCATATAGGGAACTCCCTAGAGATAGATTATATTTTGTATATAGGCATCTAAATTTATAAATATAACCACTCTATTAGAAATAAATGATGGGGGATGACTTGTTATGTTATTCTATAATCACCCATATGAATTTTTTCCCTATAGAATTATGTGGTAACCCTGTAAAAAACTCTATGGATTTACCATCCCTATTCTAATTTGGATCCTCAAGGTGTTGAGCTAAACCCAAAAGAATATGGTGCTCAACCTTCACCAGCAAAAAAATTAGGAATTGAGAGATAAATGCAACTACAACCCTCTTTAAAAATGGTCATCAAAACAGAATTAGATGGTACTATTACATCTTTTCCACAATGGGATATACCATTAAGTGAGATGTATAGAAATATCTATTACATACCTCACACAATGTTGTTGGTATAATCTTCCATCCACTAAAAAGGGAGACATTCTCCCACCCATGAACAAATCAATTGGGAGCATGTGTATGGAACAAGTGAGTATGAAAGGTCTCACATCCAGTATCTCCATTATTATCATATCTATCATTATATAGAAGCAATGGGGTAATAACCATAGACTATAAATATATTAGACTATACTTTTCCACTATGTACAACATTAACAAGTCTAACTACTCTGATTCCTTTATAAACAACTATGAACAAGTTCTTATACTAAGAGAATCGACTATCACATTCCCAATACATGGATTATCGAATATTAGGTCATTTTAATCCTAAATGTTCTCTTTCAATCACCACTATCTAAATTTAACATAAGTAATTGTGAATATATTCTTGAGAATATTATGGTAAAAATAGATGATAAACTACTAACCACTAAGTTAGTTTTTCCCTATCTTATAAGAGAAGACTACAACTTCCAACTCAATAAAAATGATCATTTAGTTATACTCATATTGTCTTAATATCTTAGATAGATATGAAATAACATCCCATCACTAATCATAACAGAACCAAGATTATTACCTAATGAGTCATAGAACACGGTGTACTAAAACTCTTTCCTGAGGACCTCATGATTGAGGGTACTTTTCAATCTATGTCTCAACTCTTAATTGTACTCCTAAAACAATTAAACCCCCACAAAAGTCTTCACCTTTTAGGTGAAATTAGACAAATGTTCCAGTATTCTGCAAAAAACCTGGCACTAATAACATTTAAAATCTTACTAAGCCAATGTAGATCCACAATGTCATCATGCTATTGGGTGGATCCAAATATAACACTTCATTGACCTTCTCTTGGACCACTACTACACCATAATAATTAAAGACATGTCCCATAAAGTGGACCACATAAATCCAAAACTAACAGTTTGAGAGTTTACAATAAAGTGGTCACTCTCAGATTGTGCCTAGCTCCATCTAAAAAAGTATCAGACAATATTTCTTAGATGAAAAGATCAATTAGATATAATCAATGAAGACATCCTAGAACCAAAAAATGAATGGATAAATGGCCTATCTAATGATTACTATTAATACATATAAGTAATTCCTTTGATCGAAAGGTATCCCTAAGTACACATAGTGACTATTACGACATATAAATTCCATATTTGGTAAATACTAATCCCATACTCAGATATAGTGAAAGCCAAAAATGAGGTCAATATTTAAGAAACATCATGACCCTCTCAACTAATTGAAGAGATATTCGATCCTTGGTTGGGATATTAATTCTTCATGTTAACCAATTTCAACAACTAATAATCTGTACCTAACCCCAATATCCCATCGGCCTTGTTGGAAAACAACACTAGGGATTCCCAAGAGAAATAGTGGGCCTATGAAATTCCATTCTCTACAAGTTCTCCAAGTGTACAATCATCTCAAAATTATACAAATAAGAAATATTATATGAAAAAATAGATATTAGGGTTTTACCTGGGTTAAATCCAATATATAATTTTATACCTTAGTGGGGTGGTAAATATAGGACATCCATAAGAAATAAGTCATCATACTCCACCATGACCATAGGAAGCAGAAATCTATTAGTGTTAATTTATCTAGGGGTTATACTATCCCACTAGTGAGTAATATGACATACCCTCAATTACTTGATCCATTTTTTCTCTAACTAGGTTTCCATTTCAGCCATGATAGAAACCCTAAACCTGTCTCCATAAATACTCAACATCTTCTACAAAATATAATCAATATAAGAATAAACTATATACATATTTCATATTCATAATATTATGTCCTATTTCCTCATCACAACTATTAAGAGGTCATAAAAATATCTATTTCCTCCTATTGTTTAGCCACACTATCTACATGATTGTGTAATCTTTGAGCCTTCTTTGATCATTTTCTCTAAGAGAAATGTTTGAGACAAGGGTTCAATCAGAATCTCCATTTCTCAAACAATATAGTAGAATGAAATTACTCTCTCATAATAGTGAACATTAATAAAACAAATATTTTGTAGAAGACATAAACCAAACCCCTAATAATCCCAAGAGAATTGGGATCATTGAAATCCACTAACATTAGATTTCCTCCTCCAAATCCACTATCTCTTTAGGTCAGGAATAATCAACATCGAGGTTTTGGTGGAAACATGTCAACCCAGATGCCACATCAATATTCTTTACCTACTCCTCAGCCATGTTCAGTACCCTTAAGACCACCATTTTTATTCCACATTCTCTTCTTGGGTGGTTTATCAATCACCTCACTTTCAACTATGTCTTAGTTTATACATTCATAGGAAATATGACCCCTAATATAACAATAGATACAAGGGCTCTTCCTAGGATGACAAAAGTAAAATTCGGAGACCTTGATCATCAATCATTTATCTTTGCATCATCTCCGGAAGCATCTCATACCCTCAAATCCATGTAATTGTCATCGTCTTCCTGTTTCCAATATATCATCTCCTAGGTGACCACAACCAAACCACATTTTTTGTATTATTTTCTATGAGTATCTCCACCACTAAATCTCATTCCATTAACCCATCATTTGTTGGAATTCCAAGATATATCAATGATGCTGTGATATCTTTGTGTAGGCCCTACTCTAAAGACCATTCCTTTAAGAATGGATCTTAAACCATATTTTAATAGTATTTTGATAGTCTAGTTCACCTCGTTGAATAATCTTCCTAGTTCCAACATCTATATTTTAACAATAGAATTTCCCAAATGGGAACCGATCTCAATGTTTACAAATATTACTCCACATTAATGAGATAATCAAACTATGACTAAGGGAAAGTTGTCTCACCATGAGACTCAATTAATAGACTCTATGATCACCTAGAAAAGACTTAATAGAGTCTCATTACTAGGATAAATATTTTATATTTATGTGTCCTTGTAAGGAATAAATGTCTGGAGAATGCCTCTAGAAATTCATTAGCAACCTGGTTTTTTCTGCCCCTAAAATCCACTAGGTCATTTCCAATGAAACTCTTTGAGTGTGATCATCCTAGGAACATCCTCATCTATTAATACCAATGAAATATTTCACTTGATGAGTGGTTGAATAACTAATAAAATTGTTGATGGTTATACCTCTTATACAGACCCATGTACTGATGCCTGATTACTCATAAAATCACATCATGATCATGCTGTGGAATGCAATCTAGATTTTTTCAAAAGGGAAACCTAAAAAAACCACTCAACGCATAATGAGTATATCTAATGAAATTAATCAACAAGGATAAGAAATAGAAAACCAATTCTCATCTAACTCATGTAAATTTTTTTACATGTAATAAATTTTTATATGTATTAAGTCAACAAGAAGGTTGTGTGATTCTTTTTAAATGGATATGTCAGTCACCTTTCCAACACTGGACACCTTGGAATGAAATCCGAACTCAATATTCATTAACAATGAATCCATAAATCCCTAAAAAATCCTCCTACCCTGAATATATCATATGTTTTGTTATAATGGTGAGCCTACTACTCTGATTCCACACTTTCAGGAACCAACCAATAAGGGGCCACCATATTTAAAATAAGACACGTATGATAGCCCCTTGGTCACTAATAATCTGTAAGGTTCTGGAAACCATCACCGAGTAGGCATATCCTATAAATTAGAGGAATTATAATAAGATACATTCTTGTACACACATATCTCCAAGAACAAGATATATTGAATTTAAGGTGAAAATAATATCACTACATGCATACATTTATAATCCCCGACCATTATATGAAAAACCTATTGAATGTGATAAAATGGAAAAATAAATTACCGCCATAATCTATAAAAGAATCCATATGACACATAAGGAGGGGTCTAATATCAAATAAAACATTTGTAATAACCTCCATATGTCTTGGCCAATACTATGTTATACATACTCCTAGTCTAACCATGACCTGTCAAAAGGACTATCATCTGCATAATACATGGAATGAGACAAAAAATCTCATATATGTGTAAGTATAAAAATACCTTATAGAACTCCATAAAATCACTAATCATAAATTATAAATATTATTTATCTCATGAAATGTAATTTCAACAAGATAAGTGAAATTGAAATAACAAAGCTAGATATACTCATAATGGACAAGTGGTATCAATATTTCTCAACCCACACTATCAGACATAGGATTTTTCACGAGACATAAATGTAATTATCATTATTAGAGTACTCACTCCATGAGATATGAATTCAATAGAAAAACCTAGTCGATAAGTCATGGTCATGAGGACTCCCCATGAAAGTCGACATTGGGTCACCTGTGATATCAGCATCCGAGTACAAGATCCCACCCAGGACCACCAGGGGGACACCAAAAAAACATAATATACTAATGTTCTATATTGGGGATTGATCCCCTAGTAGTGGTTGTTTCAATGACACCACTAACCCTAAATACTATGAATGCATGATAGAGGATACAATCAAATACATCACCATAGGATGCTTGAACTCTATCCAAAATAGAACCCATAGATCTAGTTATAATATTGTTCTCATGAAGTATTGTTAGGATGTACACATGTAGGGATAGAACCATAATAATCCCATTAATAAACATGGTCTATACTTGGTAAAAGAAGGGATCTAAGTCGTATTTGAAGAAGTACATAGATTTTATTGATGGTACATGACATGTATCAGTAACCACAGAAATACATGTGTCCCTGATTGTGTTCCTCTTACCATTAACATGTACAGATAACCATGCCCATGTGTTGTTGTCAAGCCCAAGAACCTATCCATGTTAAATTATCGGACTATGAAGTCATACTCTAATTGTTCCCATGTGTCTTTTCATGTCATATTATGTGTATCTTTCGATATATACACCATGCTTCTAGGGGAGGGTAACATGGAATTTGGTGGGTGTAGTGTGGCTTGTAGTTCTTAATTTTCAAGAAGAATAATTAAATTATAGAAATGGGTCACACAAAGTGTGTGTACCTTGAATATATTTAATTAAAGGTATAATTTCAAAAATTATGTAGTTTTTATTTGAATCTACTGATTTGTCCATCGTCAGAGATAAATATTCCACAATATTGTGTATCTATTGTTAACAATCCATGCCATCATCTCTCACTTTAATATAATCATGAAATATAATATAAGAACAATAATATCTCCTTGAATAACAAATGTTCACAATAAACTATAAATAATTTTAATTACATGTCAAATCCAATATTCCACTAACCACCGTCCACCATCACACCTCGAAGACACCTTAAATCATTAACCACAGACACAGTATAAATCCATTCCACCAATTAATGTGGTCACAATAATAATTTTCCCAATAATCATAAAAAAATGATATTTAGAATGTGATGGTGATAAATATAAAAAAAGGGGGGTGTTCTCAACCCATAAATGGGGAAAATTCATTGGCCATTTTTGGGGGTGGCCTTGAATTGTTATCATTATAGTTAATAATAAATATCCAAAAAAAAATTATTCACTAAATATTAGGTAAAATAACCCATATACACAACAAAATTAAATAAAGAATAGATATATTAGATGATTAGTTTATGTTTATCATTTGATACAACACCAGAAAATAAGTTGTGTAAATCATCATTTTACCATAAATTGGAGTCATTATTGATAAATAATGAATTCCCATCATTATCCTTGGTGAGATCCATGCATTTTTTTAATGAAAATGATTCATTATAGATTGTCTTCATTCACCAATTATTACTCCAAATATATCTTTAAATTATCAATGTTATATAGATAAACCTACAAATTGTTCATAACACAAAATTTATAGATGTGTGTTAGGTTTTTTCATAAAAAAACAAAATAAATATATTTATTTTATTATTTTATTATTTATTCTAGTAATAATGTTTTCTAAAATACATTATTGAAATAAGGATTAAGTCACAGTTAGGGTAAAGCCCAACTTATAGTCTCTTTAGATGTCTCTAGTTTCAGATAAGATTGTGTATTTGGGAGTTTCAATACATTTTATGTAGAATTATGCATGTGGGGCATTAATTTATTTTAATATTATATAAAATCATTATCGAAATCCCTAGGCCTTGAAATCTCATTCCATCTTATTTACTAGAATTTAAAATATTAATAGATGTATTAAAAATCATTTCATAGAAAAAAAGTGATGTTACCTCATCAAGGATTATCTATTCCTTTGTTTTAAAAATTTGTGAAACATATGGTTACTCAAATTTCAATATTATTATTTCATGAGATGATTATTTCAATGAAAATTCTTCACCCCCTTGAAAATGCATTCATCTTTATTGAAATACCAGATATGGAGGTTGATTTAATTCTCTTGGATAATTATGTTGGGTTTATACAATGAAATACAATACAATCATAGAATAGTATCAATTTACACTATAGGGAGTATCACATGGATCTTTATAAAATTCTACCCAAAAATTTTATAGGGGAGAGTAATATAATAAGAATATAGAAATTTTCCATTATACCAATTTCACTGATTGTTATACATCCTTGATTAGTTTCAAAACAAGAATATTTACGTTCACAATGCATGGTACAAAATAATGCATTAAATCATAATAAAAAGAGCTTGTTTTCTAGCCTTAAATAACTAAATACTATAGTTATCCCCACTTCATTTTTGTGATCCAACTCATTAGTTGTAATGGAACAATCCCACTATTTATGTCATGGAATTACATGTTGTTATTGTCAAATCTCATTGAAATACCATATAATATTTAATTGATTCAAATTTTTTCCTTTATTCCTTATAGGTGAAGAATTCAAAAATATGAAGAGGTTTGACTAGAGTGTTCATTTTATCCATCACAGTGGTGGGTTTCTCCTATTAAAAATTAGTAGTCATGTTGCCTTTCATACCTAACGTATGCATTTACTTTTCCCCGTCATGAAGTTTCATTGATTTTTCTTCCAACTCTATTGATAATTTATGTATTGCTTTTTCATTCCCCCATGATACATTTCTATCACACCACCCGAATTGGAATTCATTCTCCACTTCTTATCTATAGACCATTTATATCATTGAGATTTTAGATTCTATGTTTTCAAATTAATGGAATATCAGACACTTTCCTTGTATATGACATCGTCACAAATGCATAAGGCTCTTTTTATAATCATCATTATCCAAAAAAATATGTAAAAAACATTTAATTCATTGGTAATGAAAATAATATAGGTGTATCATGCATGTCTTTTGAAATAACCATTTTTTCTAAAATGGATTAATAATCCATTTGTATGAGTCTATGTAAGTTATTCTCCATTTGTTTCATAGAAATCAAGAAAAATATTTATCAATATGAATTTTCAGGACTTATTTACACTCTAAATCATTGATATCATCATCAATCTTCGTATTTTTTTTAACAATTTCCACCCATGGTTAGATTATAATTCAATATGAAAAACATATAGTAGAAAATTATATTTATTATAGGATTTGTGGATTGAGAATAACTTATCAATATAGTTGATCCTTTATTCTATGATTAACGGTTCAGTAGATCCACTAAAATTCAGAGTCCCTTTCCTAATAAGGCATTCAATTTCAATTTTTTACTTTCTTTGGTAGATTTGGGAGGTCATATTGGTTATTGTTTATGTTAAAAAGATTTGTCAATTGAGAATTTTTTTTCACAATATTCCTGATTCCTTCTTCCCATTGGATATTGAATCTCATTTGGACAATCATCTCATTAATCCTCACATAGTTTTTTGACTCAGTTCCTTCAATTCCGGATCATAAACTGTTATAATAGGAAAATTAATTGTCATAATTATTTAACTACTAAAAATATAAAAGGATACCATGAAAACATGTGATTTTATACGTTTCAATATATGTTATCTATGATATTTTTCTAAATGTTAAAACATATGATATAGTTTTTTCCATCCATAATGGTTAATAGAGATCTTGTTAATTTATTAAAGCATATCCCCTATGAGTGTAAAACTAGGTGTTTATTAAGAACCTTTTTCATGAACTAGATTAAGATCGTGTTAACCATAATTCACCCTTTCTATGTTTATTATCTTTAGGTACAAATATCCTTGAGAAAAAAACTCATATATTATCAGGGTAGAGAATTATTTTTTTAACAAACAATTATTAGATACCTAAATATAAAGATCTTTTATTATATTTTCAAATATATCTTTAATAATTTCAATATTTTTTATAATCTTAATCTAGAAAAATATCTAGACATACCAATGATACCATCCATTCCACCCCATATCATTTATATAAAAAACATTCTTGATTTATTGCATGATGGTATTCAAAATACAATCCTCTATGATTGTGGGGCCTTGTGTATTGGTAAAATAGGTACATTGAAAATGAAACAATAAAACATTCTCTGTTATTCATTAGAAATTATAAAATATCAATTGTTAATGTGGGGATATACATAAGAAATGGGACATTTATAATGAATAATAAAGGAATAAATGGATTATTGAATATGGAAAATTATTATCTGGTGTCCAAGAAGAATTATACTATAACATAAGAAGGGATGGAAACATAATATTGATACATGAGGCATCATTTAACACACTCTCATAAAGGAAACATGGTATTGTGGAAACAACATAAAACATGGCATCCAAAAAATATTTCAAGGATAACCACCAAGAAAACATAATGTAGTGTTCTTAGGATAACCCCCCATGCACTGTACATGGTATCTCATGAGATAAAACATTTACCAATGCATTGGAGAACTATATAATTATTGTCTCACCAATCACATTCATATCAAGTATATTGATAATTTTTTTACTTAGATAACACAACATTTATATGTATTTCATATATTTAAATACCATGATTATTAAGTGTGGGAGAAAAAAATTAAATCTCCAATCGAATAATGATATTTACAAAAACTTCAACACACATTAGTATAATTGGGGATGGGTATACCCCATAAATAATTTTTGGAATATAAAATCACAATACAATTTTGGCGGCATAATGGGTGTGTGTAAACGATTATTTTATAGGAGAATGATTGTGAATGTGTTATTAGGTTAAATGGGAATTACAATAAAACTAAGAGGAATGCATAAAAAATTTATTCCAATATAACAAATTGGAAATTAATGGGAATCAAATGAAAAAGATTTCTGAAAAAAAAAGAATATGTGGGGATCCTCTACATTTAGAGGGAACTTCTAAATGCTTGGAAGGAGCTTATTTCGATATTTGAGTCACATTGGAAGGAACATACATAGTTAATGTTAGATTATCAAAATTATCCAATTTATTTGACTGAATTGGAATGGGATTATGGATTTTTTACAGAAACTATAGGGAAATCATTTATTAATTTCATAACATAGGTTTTTGACTATATATGATAATATAATCAATTATACTAACCATCCCCTAGTTTTTTCCCGGGTTTTAAATAAATAGGATAATATTAAATTTTTTTATGAATCCAAGAGTATAAAACCTTACAATAATTACGTTTTTTATGAGTAAGTTAGTCTCCCTCATAATCTATATTAAATGGAATTCATAAGGTATGATCCTACTGAATAATAAAAACTATTCTTCTCTCTTTGTTAATTGAAAATTATCACAACCCTCTGTATATAATACTCATAAGATAACTGATTAATTTAAATATTTTCAATTTTTTTTATTATTAATTGTAATTTAAATATTGTTGGATACAACATTCCTAAATTTTCAAAAATGTTCAGCGAGTTTTATAAATACATTACATATTTATTAATTCATTAATTAAAAAATGGATTTCTCTTATAAAATTTTGGGTTATTGCAAGGTGGGTGGTTAAAAAATACATATTAAACATGATAATAAACATCCATTATTGGAATATAAAGTACTAGAACGTCAACAAATTTCACCATGTCACTAAATAAATGTTCATTCTAGTTTAACATCCCCAAATATGAATTTTTCAAATGATATGTTCACACAATATATAGTAATAAGTATTTGGTTAAATCAATGTTGGAATTAAATGATTATAATATATCCAGGGAAAGAATTTGGCATTTCCAAAAGTACATATCCTAATTTTGGTAAATAAATCATAGTAAGATGTTTACATAAATAAAAATAACCATATGAAATAAAATGCTTTAATATAAATCATAAGTGATGAAATTTATAATAGCATTCCTTGATACCATTAGTTCAATAAAAAAATGATAATCTAAATATATATTATAGTATCAATAATAAAACATTAATCCCATTATAGTAAATCTAATTGAAAATTAAATGGGTAATGAATGATAATTCTTAAAGGATCATTAATTAAAATACTAAACATTAATGAAAAAAAATTCATGAATCATTCAAAAGATAATTTTGAAAAGGTGATGTGAAATTATTTTGAAACCTTAAAATTAAAAAAAACTCTAATAGTGGGGCTATATATGGGCATGAATTATGTTCGAATGGATTCCATTTTCTTTGTCTTTTATGTAATTTTAAGCATGTCATAATATTATTTGGGAAAAATTTATTTAATTGTGGGGTAAAGGTTTTAATTTAGTTATTGTTGGTACTGTATTCAGGTTTGGTGCATTTAATTAAAATTTTATTGAAAATAGTGCCAAAAAATACGAAGAAAACTAAACAAAAAATAAAATAAATCATAATGTAAAAAAGAATGGATTGTGTATTCTAAAAATAAAAAATAAATCGTCCTCAACCTTTGATCCTGATATAAATATTCAATTAGTCTCATGAAGAAATCAAATAGGTGTTGGAATATTATTTAATGATTTCTTCCATGCGAAAATTATGAAAAAATAATAATATTAAAAATCGAACATTTTCATTAGGTTTTTATGAATCTTTAGGTATTTTTTTTGTTTTTTACATATTTTATCTTTTTATACCCTACTAAATTTTCCTCTTTATATATTCTTCCTTCACACATTCATTCCCTTCTAAATATGTGTTTCTATTTTCTCACATGTCTCATTAAAAAAATTGTATTTATTTTTCCATGTCATTGATTTAACCCCATTTTTCTATCATTTGTTTATTATATTCCTACTATCCCATGGAAACTGAAAACCTCTAAAAAAATTATGATTATTTTGAACTGTAGGATAGGTAATGGATTTTATGATATTTTCCAATGTCTATAATTTTAATGTTTGGTTTTTGAAAGCGTAAACATCCTTGTATAAATTTACATCATCTTGAGAAGAGTATGTTTAATGATTCTATATTATACAATTCAAGCATTTACAATGTAAAAATTTATATTCTCACACATCATTTTAGTTAAAAATTGGGGTGTAAATAGTTATCGAAGATTTAGCAATTCTAGACCACCTGATTGGAAAAATAAAATTTTAAATTTTTTTGGTTAGTGAAGTTGTTTTAACATTTTTTTATATTTTTCATATGATGAATGCACAAACAAATGTGTAGAGGAGTTAGTGTTATACAATTATTCATAATATTTTATCTACACCCTTTACATAAATTTTAGGATAAGTGAATAAATGATGTTAAATTCCCATATTTTGATATTGAACATAATTTGTAAAAATTTCGTTAATTAATTGATATTTACTATTTTATTCATAATTGATCATATTTGAGAACATCCTCAAGGAAGACATATATACACATTATGTCCTTGGATTTTTTTGATAAAATAGGATAAGAGCCTACTAATTAAGAAAAAAGAAATAAATTTATCTAATAAATATAATTTGCACCAAATGTGCTTGATAAAATTTTTAAATCCATATATACTACAATTATGAAGTGGTAATGTATATACCAATCTTTTTCAGGGTCAAATAGTTGAGCAAATTTGATGGTCTATTTTGGATTGAAAACAACCAATCATATTTGCATATAAATACACTCCATTCATCTCCATGAAATATTTTGGTACTTAATCTCTATAGGAGTAGTATTATAAGAATTAAATCCTTTCAAAGGTTAGGTATTAATTCAAATTCTCTTGTAAATACAAGATAGCAATCTCCTCCACTTTTCATTCCTTGTTCATTTTTACTTGTTTTAATGTCTAATCATGTAAGATTGTTTTCATTAATATTGTATTTTAACACATTTTTCCTCATCATCATATCTAATTCTCACCCACATTATATTTAATAATATTATTTATGTTAAAATATTTAAAAATATTTTGAAAAGAATTCACTTATTTAACTTTATTTTTCTACCAAATAGTTTCTTTACCTCAATTCCCCATTCATGCGTGTGTTCAACACATAACTCTTATATTGTCCAAATATTTATTATATATTTTTAAATAATTACATTAAGAATAATAAAATAAATTATTAACCAACCAAATTCATGAGTAAATATATCATTACGGTGAGTCATAATTTGGGAATGTTAAACAATTGAGAGCTATAAATCATTTATATTTCATCGAATTAATATAGTTTATATCAAAGATGAAATGTTGTGGATTAAAAATATGATTGTTATGAAATTTTTGTTTCATTGATTATTGGAACAAAATGTATACATGGATTCACAGAATATTTAACCATCCACTAAAATGAATGAATAATGATATGAACTATTGTGACGGCATAGATTAAAAACAAAAATGGAAATTCTTATTGAAATACTCTTTTGAATTTGATATTAATTTAATGAAATTTCTTTCAATGATGAATGAAATAATTAGCATAAATACAAAATAATGAACTCACCCCAATAAATATAAATTTTTTAATCCTAAATTCATACATCAATCAATTTAATTAATCTCTACACCCCACCCCCCTCAGAAGTAAATTAAAAAACAATCGGAACAAAAAATTAATATCATTTTCAAGGATTCATTAGAATTGCTGATATACACATGAGTAAAGAAACAAACCTTTGAATGGTCGATATGTGAAAAACTGATGAAATTCATACAATCTCTGCATCATAGGTATTTTTTCAAGAAAATAAAAAAATGTATATATGAAATGATGTGGGTATTCAGCTAGCATCTTGGTCTCACGCATCTATGTGCTCTCCTAAATATCCCCATGATACTAATATATATTCACAAGGAGAATCTCTCCCCAATAAAGGAACATATCCTATCAATATTATATCTCTTCTAGGCACAATGTATTTATAGTTCTATCCTCAATATCCAAATATCCACAACTTATACATTGTAACAGGTCATGGGTGTACCTCATCAGTTATGACACGTGAAAGACATTTTGTAAGCAATCCAACTATGGAATTATGGAGATGTTTTATGCCACCTTCTCTACCATTTGTAGTATTTTTAATTTTCCAAAGAATATTAAATACTAGTTTACACCCACTCTAAATATATATAATCATGTTCGATATGAGACATGATAGATAACATATTATTCTTTGTCGAATTCTAAAAGACTATATCATTGGTTTTTATAGTATATATGATGGATCTGGGAAATATTCATCTACTTATAGATGTTTTTAAACTTCTTTGTTATAGCTCGCAAAAGAATATGGGACCATGATTACTAACTCTCCTAGATAATCCCAATATATTTTTGACCTGTAGGGTCACCCATATAAAACCTCAAATAATGACTTCATGACCGTGGAATGTATATTATTGTTGTATAAAAATCCACCATGTTTCTCTGATCCTTCAAACTATGGAAGAATTCTAACATTCGCATTCATAACATGTCCTCTAGTACATGATTGATCCACTTAGTGTACCCATCATTCCAGGGCGAAACATCACGATCAAATACAATTGAGTCCAAATAGCCTCATGTAATTTAGTATATAATTGAGACCTGAAGTCAGAATCATATTCTAAAATGATAATCTTTGGAACTCCCTAGTGATGGACAATATCTTGCACAAAGAGTCATCTCAATAGTTAAATTTTACATCTCTATTAGATAAATATGAAGTGGGCTGACAGGATGAGTTATTCTATAATCATCCAGATGGAATTTTTCTTTCTAGATTTATGTGGCAACCCTATCAAAAAATCAATACATTTACTAACCCAATTCCAATTTGGATCCTCAAGGGGTTGAGCTAAACCCAACAGAAAATTGTGCTCAACCTTCACCAGGAAAAAATGAGGAATCAAGAGACAAACACTACTACAACCATCTTTATAAATGTTCATCAAAATAGACATCAATGGTCCTAGTACATCTTTTCCCTATTGGGATATACCATAAACAATGATGTATAGAAATCCATATTCCATACGTCCCACAATGTTGTTAGTATCATCTTCCATCCACTAAAAAAGGATATATTCTCCCTATAGTGAAAAAACAATTGGGAGCATGTCTAGTGGATAACTGAGTATAAAGGTATCACATCCACATTCTCCATGACTATCATATATATAATTATATAGAAGCAATGGAGTAACAACCATTGACTATAAATATATTACACTATTCGTGTCCACTGTGTACAACTACAACAAGGCTAACTACTCTGATTCCTCTAACAAAAACTACGAACAAGATCTCTTACTGAGGGAATCAACTTTCACATTCCCAATACATAGATTATAGACTATCTCATAATTATAATCCTAGAAGTTCTCTATCTATCACCACTATCTAAATTTAATATAATTTAGTGTGAAGATATACTTGAGAATATTATGGTCAAAATAGATGATAAACTACTAACCACTATGTAAATATTTCCAACTCATTAAAGAGAAGACTGCGATTGACAACTCAATAAAAAGGTGCATTTAGTTATACTCATCTTGTATTATAATCATAGAATGATATAAAATAACGTCCCAACCCTTATCAGAACACAACCTGGGTTTTTTCTTAAAGATTCACAGAAGATGGTGTAATAAAACCCTTTCATGAGAACATCATGATGGGAGATCTTTTAAATCTATGTCGTGACTCCTAAATATACTATTAAAACATTTAAACCTTCATAAAAGGCTTCCCCTTTCAGGTGAAATCAGTCAAATGTCTCAATACTCTGCAAAAAACATGCACAAATCTCATGTAATAGCTTACAAAGCCAATGTAGACCCACAACGTCATCATTCTCTTTGTTGGATCCGAAGCAACACAACATTGTCGTTTTATTGGACCACTACTACACCATAATAATTAAAGACATTTCCCAAAAATTGAACAAGCTAAATCAAAAACTAACACTTTTAGATTTTACCATAAAGTGGTTTCTCTCAGAATGTGCCTACCGACATCTAAAAAAGTCTATGGAAATCCTACTTATATGCAATGTTCAATTAGATATCATCGATGAAGACCACTTAGAACCAACAAATGAATGGATAAATAGTTAATTTCATGATTCACATTAATACATCTAGGTAATTCATCTATCCAAAATGCATCCAAATGTATATATAATGACTATGATGACATAATAATTCCATCTTTGTTATATCTACATCCCATAATCAGAGTTGGTGAAAGACTAAAATGAGGTCAATATTAATGAACCATCATGACCCTCTCAACTAATTGAAGTGATTTTAGATCCTTGGTAGGGATATTTATTCATAATTTCCACCAAGTTCAAAAACATATAATCCATACCTATCCCTAAGATCTAATCCAACTTGATGGAAAACAACACTGGGGATTCCAAAGGGAAATAGTGGGACTATCAAATCCCATTCCCTACATGTTCTCCAACTGTACCATCTTTTGAAAATGATCCAAATGAAAAATATGAAATGATCAAAGAGATATCAGGGTTCTACCTGGGTGAAATCCAATACATAATTTTATCCCTTAGTGGGGTGGTAATCTTAGTACATCCATAGAAAATATTTCCTCATACTCCACCAATACCATAGGAAGTAGAAATCTCATAATGTTCATTTATCTAGTGGTTATATTATCCCACTGATGAGTAATAGGATGTACCATCCATTACATGATCTAATTTTTCTCTAACTAGGTTTCCATTTGACCCGTGATAGAAACCCCCAACCTGTATCCATCGATACACCACATCTTCTACCTAAAATAATCAATATAGGAATCAACTATATACATATAGTATATTCATAAGATTTTTTGCGATGACATCATCTCAACTGTTATGAGGTCCTAAAAATATCTATTTCCTCCACTTTTGGGCCACAATATCAGCATGATTGTGTGATCATTGTGTCTCCTCTGATTGGAGTCTCCAAGGGAAATGGTTGAGCCAAGGGTTCAATTAGAATCTCTATTTCTCAAACCAAAATGTAGAAAGAAATTACTATATCACAATTTGAACATTATTACAACATATATTTTGTAGAAGATAGAGATCAAACCTACAATCGTCCCAAGAGAATTGGGATCATATACCTCCACTAACATTAGCTATTTTCTTCTCTATCCACCAGCTCTTTCAGTCAGGCATCATCAACATTGGGTTTTGGTGGAAACAAGTCAACCCATATCCCAGATCAATATTATTTACCTACTCCTAAACCATGTTTACCAACCTAAATACCTCCATTATTATATAATATTCTCTTATTGGATGGTCTATCAATCAACCCACTTCCAATGATGTCATAGTTCATACATTCATAGGCAATATGACCCCTAATATAACTATAGATACATTGCCTATTACTAGGATGACTCAAGTCATATTATGATACCTTTATCATCAATCCTTATTATTGACATCATCTCTAGAAGCATCTTATGCCCTCAGATCCTTGTAATTGGCATCTTCTACCACTTTCCAATGTCTCAACTCTTAGGTGACCACAACCAAAACCCATTTTTGTGTCTTATTTTCTATGAGTATCTCCCCCACTAAATCCCACTCAATTAACCAATCATTGGTTTGAATTCAAAAACATATCACTAATTCCATGATATCTTAGTGTAGGCCATAATCTAAAGACTATGCCTTGATGAAATGATCATAAAACAAAATCATATTGAATTTTTATAGGCCAGTGCAACTCATTGAATACTATACCATGTTCCTACATCCATATTTTAACAATAGAATCACCCAAATGTGAACCGATATCAATGTTCATAAATATAAATCCTCTTTAAAAATATGCTCAATATATGTCTGAGGGAGATTTGTCTCACCATGAGAGTCAATCAAAAAACTCTAATATCACCTAGAATATCTCTAACAGAGACACTTTACTAGGATAAAAATTTGATATGTATGTGTCCTTGGAAGGAATAAATTCCTGGAGAATGCCTCTAGAAATTCCTTATCAACCCAGTTTTTGCTGACATAGAAATCTGGTAGGTCATTTCCTCTAAAACTCCTTGAGTTTTATCATCATGGGAACATCCTCATATATTACTACTGATGAAATATTTCTCTTGATGAATGGTTGAATAACTATTAAAATAGTTGATGGTAACACCTCTTATACAGACCCTTGTACTGATGCCTCATTACTCATAAAATCAATATCATGATCATGATGTGGATTGAAATCTAGATTTATTCACAAAATAAATGAAAAATTAAAAAACCACACCACGCTTAATGAGTATATATAATGAAATGAATCAAGAAGGATAAGGAAACCAATAACTGTTCTTATTTGATTCCTGTACCAATTTTTTAAATGTAACAAATTAATATATGTACTAAGTCAACAATATGTTTTTCAGATTCTTTTCAAATGGATATGTCGGTCACCTTTCAAACACTAGACAACCTAACTTGAAATCCAAACTCAATATTCATTCACACTGCCGCCATAAATCCCTACAAACCTCCATATCCTAATGATATCATAATGTTTGTTATAATATAGATTTTACTGATATTATTCAACTCTTTCATGAACCAACCCACAAGGGGCCACCATATTTGTAATAATCCATATATGATAGCCCCTTCGTCACATATAATTAGTAAGGTTCTATATACCATCACTGAGTAGGCATATCCTATAAATTGGATGAATTATCCTAAGATACATTCTTTCACACACACATATCCAAAAACAAGAATTATTGAATGTAACGTGATAATAATATCACTGCATACATACATTTTCAATCCCCAACCATAATTTGAAAAAAACTATTGAATGTGATAAAGGGTAAAATTACATGACTACCCAAATCAATAAATGGATCCATCATACACTTAAGGAGGGGAAAAATATAAAATAAATAATTAGTAAGAATCGCCAACTTTCTTGACCAATATTATGTTATACGTTCTGTTAGTCTAACCATGACCCTTCGAAAGGTCTATCATCTGCATAAGACATGCCATGTGTGAGAAAATCTAATATATGCGTAAGTAAAAAAATACCATGTAGAACTCCATAAAATCACTAATATATAAATTAAAATTTATTTATCGACTGACATGTTATTTCAACAAGATAAATAAAATAGAATAATAAACAAATATATAATCATAATAGACAAGTGGTATCAAGATTTATCAACCAACACTACTAGTCAGAGGATTTTTCATGAAACTTAATTTTAATTATCATTCTCGGAGTACTCACTCCATGAGATTTGATTTAACTAAAAAATTCTTATTTATTGGTCATCGTCATAAGGACTCACCATGAATGTCGACATTGGGTCTCCTATGATATCAGAATCTGAGTACAAGATCCCTCCCAGGACAACTAGGGGGACACCAAAAAACCCAATAAACTAATATTCTATATTAGGGACTGATTCTCTTGTAATGGTTGTTGCAATTACACCTCTAACTCTACTTAGGATGAATGTATGATAGCAGATACCATCAAATACATAACCAAGGTATTATATGCACTCTAACCGAAATATAACCCATAAAGGATGTAATTAAACTATTTTGATGATGTATTTTTATGATGTACCCATGTAGGGATGGAACCTTAAATATCACCTTAATAAAAATGGTATATACATGGTAAAAGAAGTGATCTACATTGTATTTTAGGAAGTACATAGATTTTTTTGATGGTTCATCAAATGTACCTATAACCCTAGAACTACTTGTGTCCATGATTGTGTTCCTCTAACTATTCACATGTACATCTGACCAAGCCAATGTACTATGGTCATGCCCAAGAACCTAGCCATGTTCAATTATCGGGTAATCACTGCATACACTAATTGTTCAAATTTGTCTCATCATGTCATTGTAGGTGTATCTTTCAAGATATACACCATGCTTCTAGGCGACAGTCACATGGCATTTGGTGGTTGTCACGTAGCTTGTAGTTTTTAGTTTTCACAAAGAACCCATAAATTATAGAAAGGGGTCCCACTCAGTGTCTGTACCATGAATATATGTAATTAAAATTAGAAATTCAAAAGTTATTTTTTTTTCAATTTTAATCAACTGATTCCTCCATCGTCAGAGGAAAACATTCCATAGTATTGGGTATCTTGTGTTAATCGTCCATGACATCTCCTCTCACGTTAATATAATCATGCAATATAATATAAGAACACTACAATAACCATGAATAATAGTTTTTTCACATAAAAATATGAATAATTATAATTACTTTTCAAACACAATATACCTATGATCACCCTCCAACATCACACCTCGATCAAACCTTTATTCATGAACCACACACACAATATAAATCCATTCCACAAATGAGTGTTATAACAATGATAATTTTCCCAACAATCATCAAAAAAACAATCTATAGAAGCTGATGGTTATGAATATCGGAAAAATGGGGTGTTATCAACCCATAAATGAGAAAAAGATCATTGGACATTGTTTTCAGTGTCCTTGATTTGTTATCATTATTATTAAAAATCAATATCCAAAAAAAATATTCAATAAAAATTAGGTAAAGAACCCACATCCACAACATAATTAAATCATGAATAGATCTATTAGTTGGTAAGTTTATGTTCATAATTGGATACAAAACTAGGAAATAATTTGTGGAAAACAATGTTTTAGCATAAATTTGATTCATTTTTTATAAAGAATGAATCTCCATCATTATTGTTGGTGAGATCCAGGAATTCTTTTAATGACAACAATCCTTTATCTACTATCTTCATTCACCATGTATTACTCCAAATATATCTTTAAATTATAAATGTTATGCAGATAACCCTACAAAGTTTCCATGATTTCAAATTTATAGATGCGTGTTATGATGATTCATCAAAACAGAACAAAATAAATATATTTATTTTATTATTCTATTATTTATTCTAGTAATATATTTTTATAATATGCATTATATAAATAATGATTAAGACACACCTACGCTAAATCCCACATTGTAGTCTCATTTTATGTCTCTAATTTTCCTAAAAGTTATTTATTAGGGAATTTTTGAACATTTTATAAAGAATTCTACATTTGTTGTATTAATATAT
This sequence comes from Viscum album, assembly GCA_963277665.1. Classification (NCBI taxonomy): domain Eukaryota; kingdom Viridiplantae; phylum Streptophyta; class Magnoliopsida; order Santalales; family Viscaceae; genus Viscum; species Viscum album. The sequence continues at coordinate 1,435,790,495 of OY728163.1, forward strand.
TATAATATTTTATAAAATCATTATCTAACTCCCTAGACCATGAAATATCATTCCATCTCAGTTCCTAGCATTTAAAATATAAATAGATGTATTTCAAAGCATTAAATAGAAAAAAATGTGATGTTCCATCATCAACGATTATCTATTCCTTATTTTTAAATTTTTTTGAAACATATGGTTACTCAAGTTTAAATATTCTTATTTCTTGAGATTATGATGTCAATGTAAATATGTCATCCTCCTTTAACATGCATTCATCTTGATGTAAATACTTGATATGAAGTGTGATTTAATTTTCTAGGATAATTATGATGGATTTATACAATGAAATACAATATAATCATATAATAGTATTAATTTCCACCAATGGGAGTATCACATGGTTCTCTAGGAAATGTAGTCCTCAAATTTTTATAGGGGAGAGTTATATTCATATAATGCTGTAATTTCCCATTTCACAAATTTCACTGATTGATATACATCCATGATTTGTTTTGGCACTTGAATATTTACATTCACCAGGCATGATATGAAAACATTCATTGAATCATAATAAAATAGTTTGTTTTATGGCCTTAAATTAATAAATAATATTATTATCCCACTTAATTTTTTGATCAACCTCATTAGTTGTAGTGGAATAAGCCCACCCTTTCCTTCTTGGCCTTATATTTTGTTGTTTTCGGGTTTCATAGATATACCATAACCTATTTCATTGATTCAATTTTTTTCCATTATTTGATAGAGGTAAAACATTCAAAAATATGAAGAGGTTTGACTTGATTGTTCTTTTTCTCCATCACAATAGTGGTATTCTCCTATTAAAAATTAGTAGTTATGTTCCCTTTCATACCTGGCCTATTTATTTACATTTCCCTATCATGAAGTTTCTTTTATTCTTCTTCCCACGTTGTTTATAAGTTGGGTATTGGATTTTTATTCCCCCACGATAAATTTCTATAACACCTCCCAAATTGAAATCCATTCTCCACTTTATATCACTAGACCATGTATATCATTGAGATTTTATAATCTAAATTTCAAAATTGATGAAATATCAGAAATATTATTTATATATGAGAAAAACACAAATGGAGAAGGATATTTTTAGAATAATTGTTATCTAATAAAAGATGTAAAAAACATTTCATTTAAAGGTAATGAAAATGTTGGAGGTGTATCATGAATGTATTTTGAAATTTCCATTTTCTCTAAAATGGATTAATCATCCATTTTTATGCGGCTGTGTAAGTTCCTCTCGATTTTTTTTATTATGATAAAGAATAAAATATATATCAAGGTGAATTTTCAGAACTTAATTACACACAAAATCATAGATATCTTAATAATGCTTAATATTTTTTATAAAGTTCCACCACTGGTCAGTTTATCATTAAATATGAAAATCATCTAGTATATCCTTCTATTGATTATAGTATTTTTGGTTGTATAAGAACGTATTATAATAGTTTATCTTTTTTCTATTATTAAGGGTTCAGTTGATCCACTAAAATGTAGAGTCCCTTTCCTTATAAGGAAGTCAATTGCATTTTTTCCATTCTTAGGTAGATTGGAGAGGTCCTATTGGTTCTTTTTTTGTTGAAAACCTATGTCATTTTAAGAAATTAGTTTCACGATGTTCATGATTCCTTCTCTCATTGGGTTTTGAATCTCATTTGGACAATCATCTCATTACATGTCACATAGGTTTTTGACTTGGTTCCTTCTATTCCTGATCATGGACTATAATATTGGAAAAATTAATTGTCATTATTTTTAAACTACAATAAATATAAAGGGAAACCATGAAAATTTTATGATTTTATATGTTTCAATCTATGTTATCCATGACCTTTTTCCAAATATTAAATCATATGATTTCATTTTTCAATCCATAATGGTTCATAGAGATCTTGTTAATTTACTAAAGTGTATCCCCTATGAGTGTAAAACAAGGTGTGTATGAAGACCCATTGTCATGAACTAGCTAAGGATCATGTTCACCATAATTCAACCTTTCTATGTTAATTATCGATTGGTACAAATAAACTAGAGAAAATTACTCATATATTATCAAGGAAGAGGAATATGTTTTTAGAAAACAAGTATTAGATACCAAAATATAATGATGTTTTATAATATTTAGATCTATCTTTAAGGATTTCAATATATTTTTATAATCCAAATCTACAAAAATATCTAGACATTCCACTAATTCCCACCATGCCACCTCATATCATTTATTCAATAAAATTCATGATTTATTGCATGATTGTATACAAAATACAATCCTCTATGATTATGGGGCATAGTGTATTTGGTAAAATTGGTACATAGAAAATAAACATGAATCATGGGTTTAATATTATAATTTAAATAAAATAAAACATTCTCTATTATTCATTATAGATTTTCAAATTTCAATTGTTAATGTGTGGATATACATTGGAAATGATAGATTTATAATGACTTATAAATGAATAAATGGAGCATAGAATATGGAAAATGAGTACATGGGGTCCCAGAAGAATTCTACGGTAACATAAGAGGGGTAGGAAACATAATATAGGTCAATGTGGAATTCTATAACAAAATATCTTAAAGTAAACATGGTATTGTGGGAATAACATAAAACATGGCATCCTAAATATATTTCAATGATAACCACCAAGAAAACATAATGTAGTGTTCTTAGGATATCCCCCCATGCACCATACATGGTTTCTCATGAGATAAAACATTACCCAATGCATTGGAGGACTATATAATTATGGTCCCAACCATCGCATTCATATCAACTACATTCATAAGTGTTATACACAGATAATACAACATTTATATGTATTTCAAATATTAAAATAAAATGATTATTAACTGTGGGTAACAAAAAAATTAAATATCAAGTCAAATAATGATATTTTCAACAACTTCAATACACTTTATATTAATTGGGGCTGGGTATTCCCAACAATAATGTTTGGAATATAAAATCACAGTATAATTTTGGTAGTATAACTGGTGTGTGAAAACTATTATATTAGTGGAGAATGATGGTGAAAGTGTTATTAGGATAAATGGAAATTATAATATAACTAATAGGAATGTATAAAACATTAGAAATTAATGGGAATAAAATGAAGAATATTCTTGAAGAAAAAAGTATATGTGTCATCCACTACCTTGAGAGGGCACTTATAAATGCTTTGATGGAACTTATTAGGATCTTTGAGACACATAGGAAAGAATATACATAGTCAATGTTAGATTATAAATATGATACAATTTAATTGAGTGATTTGGAATGGGATGATGGGGGTTTTTATAGAAAATATAGGGGAATTATTTATTAATTTCGAAAAATAAGTTTTGATCTCTATATGATAATAGAATCAATACCACAAACCATCCCATTGTTTGTACTCTAGTTTAAAATAAATAGGATAGTGTTAAATTTTTTTGAATCCAAGTGTATAAAACCTTATGATAATATGGTTGTTTATGTGTAATTTAGTCTTATTAATAAATTATTGATTTTAAAACATTAAAATATTATATATGTTTTGGAGGATTCATTGAAGGGTCACAAAAGTATTAAAATACTAAAAAAATAAATTATTTTAAATGGGAAATAAATAATTGTTTGTAGATCCTTTAATTTAATATGTTACATCACTCTTGGGTAATTTTGATGTCATAAGACACATTATACATTTATATACAATTTAATTTTTACCCAAAAATTCAACAATCTCATTAAATTATAAAATTTTTAATGTTGGATAATTTTGGTTGGATGAATTAAAAAATAAAATTTATTATATATATATATATCAATGTGATAATTAATACTTTTAAATATAAAATCACTATATAATAAAAAAATCTCATATTTTGAGAATAAAGTTTTTTTTACAAATATAAAAATTAAATTTATAACATAAAGTAATTTTTTCATTTATATTAAAAAAATATTATTAAATAATAATATTTTATTGAAATAGATATTATTAAAAAATATTAAGATTTAATAAAATGAGTGTATTGGTTAAAACTATATATTTCTGAAATATACATTTTGACTTTTGTCATATTAAAATCAAGATTTCAATGAAATCATTATATAGTAATTTATAAATAATTAATTAAAGGAAATAAATATAATCAATATTTTCTTGAAGGAAATTAAAAAAATCTATACTTTTATGGTCTAGATACATATCCACTTATTATAGTAGTGTATTCCTTATGTGTAAGGTATGTTTGGTTGAGGGTTTCATGGGGTGGTTCAGAGAACATGGTTTTAGTCGTGATATCAAAGAGAATGAACTACTAACATAAATAGTTGATGAGGTTCTTTATTTATAGAATATTGGATTTATTTTCAAGGGAAAATCCAAGTAATGTTATCTCCCTCTTAATATCTATTAAATGGACTCTATAAGGTATGATCCTCTTGATTGATACAAAATATTCTTTTGATTATGCTAATTGAAATTTATCACAACACTATATATATAATACTCTTAAGATAAATATTCAATTTATATATTTTCAATGTTTTGAATTATTAATTTTTATTTAAATAGAGTTGGATATAAGATTCCTAAATTCTCACAATAGTGCTTGGTGTTTTATAAATACATTACTTAATTATTTATTAATTCGTTAAAAAAATGGATTTCATTTATAAAAGTTTGGGTTATTACAATGTGGGTGGTAAAAATATACATATTAAATGTGATAATAAACATCCATTGTTGGAATATTAACTACCAAACATCAATAAATTTCCTTATTTCACTAAATAAATGTTCTTTCTAGTTTAACATCATCAACTATAATTTTTTTAAATGATATGTTCACACTGTATATGGTAATAATAATTTGCTTAAGTCAATGTTTAAATTAAATGATTATAATATATCCAAAAAAATAATATTGACATTTCAAATAGTACATATCCAAAAAATAATCTCTAATATTTGGGCCTTATATGGGCATAAATGGTATCATGGATAAATGATGAAGGGATTAAAACATGTGAATTCTAAAAGAAATGACATGATTTATAATCTTCAGAATACATTTATTTAAAACTCATAATGATTGAATATTATTAAGAAATTAATTTTTCATAAAATATCATTTTACAAATGAGGATTATAAATTACCAAATAATAATATGTTGTGGTTGGAGAGCTGAAGCATAGAAAACTAAAGCTCAAAATGAAACATTATTACTTCATGATATGATATATTTGTTGTTAATATCACGTAGAGGAAACATACTTCTTGAAAAATAAAAATTATGAAATGAATTTTATGTGGGAAAAATGTATACATTCATTGAATACCATATAATAAAATTAATAGTCAGATTTTAACCAAATCAGCTAAAAAAAATCCAATAAATGATTATAACTCAATAATAGAAAATTAAGCTACAAAAAACTTATAATCAATGTAACATTTTCTGCCATGAAGTTTTAAAAAAAGTTTTTTTTTGAATTTGTTTATCAATTTAATCATAAGGAAATAATTTATAGAATATTCAAGTGATATTTAACTAGTAAACACCAAACAAAGGAATCATGATATACAACACATTGCATGCCTCAAAGAATAAGAATTTAGACCAAGAAAACCATTATGGATTGAATAAGTCATTAACCAAGGGTTATTGAAAGAGATCAACTGAAATTAGATATAAAATACCAAAAATAAACTTTAATTCATGATATGATATATTTATATGGTTTTTATACACCAAATGGATGGAATTAAATAAAAAGTAAAAAATACATCTCATGGATTGATATTTAATATTAAAATTATTACATTATTACAGATTCATTTTTCACTTGGACCAATAATCCTGAATAATTAAATTAATTTCATAAAATTCATAGCCAAAAAAATTATCCAGAACTATAATAAATTGTAATATTTCTTAAAATGATTTTGTATATATAACTGTTATTTATGTTTTTACCTATTTCAATATTAGTTTTAAGTAATCATTAATACATTTATCTAGTTTCAAAAATGTGGTTCTTGAATATTTTATATCGCAAAATTTCCAAATTAATAGATTCTCTAATTTACTAGAATATATTTCCTGTGATTGTTTATAAATCTATAATCTTTTTTCATATTATTCTTTGTAACAAATTCAGTATATAAAATCAGTGATGATAAAGTTTTATTGATTCTTAACGAATTTTTTGAAAATATAATTTAAATATTAATAAAATATAATAAATTTAAATATGTTATCATAGTTATACATGTCATATATTCGGATTACTGTTATAGTAGGTGGTTAAACCAACAAAAACATGAACCTTCCATTATTCATTAATGAGGGGGTTTAGTTTTAATATCATTTTACCAAAATAATAATGTTATTATTTAGTGAATATTATAATAATTATTAAATTTAAAAATTGTATACACACAATATAATTAATTTAAAACCATTACTTATAAGTAATAGAACATTTCCCCTTATTTTCAGTGTTTTAAATAATTGAATAATTGAAAATAATTAATCATAGTATCAGTAATAGTTTCTAAAAATTTCATACAATAAATATAGTGATAAAAAAATATAAAATTATCCTTTAATCATATCCTCAATAAAATTCATGTATGGTTTTTATTAAAAAAAGATAATTAATCATTCCACAAAATCGGTAGTATACACATACGTATAGTTGATGATTTTATTACCCATAGAACAATTGAAAGGATATGTATGGATTATTGTTTCTGGATAATAAAAAATTATAGAAATATAATAATTTTTAAATAAATTTATGTTTTATACCATCCATTTATTGTGGTGAAGGAAAACAAAATAGTGATTCATGGTGGCGGTAGTCCATAAAATGCTCGAGGGTGGAATTCTATTTTCTTAATAGAATATGGAATATAAGATTAATTACTATTGAAATATCATAATTTTATTCATTATAATACTTATAATTATTTTATTACTTTTTTCAATATTATTATTATTAATGAATATTAAAAATTAAATAAGATATATAAAAATAATTATTCATGTTTTAAAGATTGATATTTCCTTGGAAGATCCACTTCAAATGGATAGAATAGGATTATATTTTGTGAACACAAGCTCATTATTTTTTTTGGATATTGTAGGGGAAGGAAATATGAAAATTATTAATTGGAAGAACTATTTTTGAGTTCCCTGATGGGGTGGTCAGATTCCCCATTTATATGTGGCGACAATGGAATGTTTTAAAATATTTCAACTCAATACTAAGGGGGCATGTCTTAAAATTGTCATCTTTATCCAATCATGATAAATAAGTGAGATTATAAGAGATAAGTTCTATTTACCCTATATAAACTCAATTCTAGAAAGAAAAATTCAATCTCTTCACTCCTTGAATTATTACTATCAGTATATTATACTTTATTACAATAACTACTTTTTTACTATGCTAACATCATATTAATGCCAAAAAATATTATATTATTTAGACTCAATTATTATAAATTTTAATTAAATTTCCTTTGATTAATTTTATAAAATTAAAAAAAATCTATATAAAAATAGATAATTTATTAGAAAATGAAATTCCAAAAATATTTTTGTATCTAACATTTTAATTACTTGCTTCAAAATTAATAATTTTTTTTAAAAACTTTAAATTCCCTTATTAAATATATATATGATCATTTAAAATTTCATAATTAACTTCTAAATGATCATTATCTACAATTAACATCATAAAACTAATTTTATTTACAAAAATAGTATTTTTCACCCTTGACCTAAAAATCAATCATTTTAGAAAATATTGAAATATTCAACCATGGATAATTGTTATGATTAATCCAAAAATTATTACCATATTTAAAATTAAATTGATAAAATTTAAAATTTTCCATTTAATTTAAATCGTGATATATAGTGAAAATATATTTTCTGTGAAAATATATTTTTAGAATATTAACCAATCTCATTCAAATTTAATATGATTTAATATTTATTATTAGAATGTTATTCCTATTAAATATTTATTGTCAACATTAATAACATGTTATATAAATACAATATATATCACATGTTAAGTTAGTGTTTAGAAAAAAATACATTTCTAGGTATTAAAAGAATGTATTTGTAATTTTACCTATACCAATTACATTCCACGTATAATAAGAGAATAATTTATTTTATTTCTATAAATTTTTAATATAGTTGTAACTCTAATTCATTAGCACAAATTCAATTAATGTGATTTAATGTTTTAAACACATCATTGTTCCATTTTAGTTTTTTGTTCATGTCGTTCATGCTTTTGATCACATAGATTAATATAAACGTACTCATATATTAAAAAACTTTTGTGTTAAATTCCTCCTCCAAATATATTGTGTCCAATAAATTTTACTCAAAATAACATACTATTTTCTATATGTAATGAAAAATATCCATTCACCAGTATATGATAGTGGGTTTTTTTGTATGTGAAATGATATTTATCTATATAAAAAATTATAGATTTATAATACATCAAACTGATTTAAAATTTCACACAGAATTACATTGAGGAAAAATGATCGAGATCTATTTTGAATAAATTACCACAAACAATGAAATTCATATTTATAAAAAGCAATACAATATGGGTTTTATACATATCTCAATATAATTTTATTATAAAAAATAAACATGACATGAGAAACAAGAAAAGTTTCATGAAAATTTACTTAATGCTACATTAGAAGTTGTTTCATAGGATATTCTTTATTCACAATTATTTACATTATGATAGATTCAATATTTTCCAAGAAAAATCCAATTTTAACTTTGTTCCTTCAATAATCATCCATTACTAAAACATAATGTGTTAACATTAATGTTGATAAATATAAGGGAATTATCACTAATAACGACCAGAAAATTTATCCTCATTATGCCTCACATAATTACATTATCATATTTTCCAATAGATGTTATAAATAAATTTTTTTTCCAGACATAGATGAACATATTTCACTCTCAATATATCCTATATCATTATTCATTCAGTTTAGATTCATATTATATTGGAAAAATCAAAATTATTAACAATGTTCTAAAAATATTGATCCCAAACTACTACGATAATAAAATATTCTGAAGCCCAAAATAATTGGAATTTATCATACCAAAATCCAATTTATTCTCTATCTTGGAATACACATTTAAATTATTATATAATTTGACTTCTGAATCACTATATTTTAATCTATTTTATCCATGATCACAATCATAATATTTGAAATGACCTAAACATATTAAAATCAATAATAATGGTTCATAAAGAGAATCTGACAAAACACGTGCATTTCTCCCAGGAGTATCAATCTAAGTGTGAAGTTATGAATCATTTTATTTAACCTTATGACAACCGAGATAATATCAAATACATCCTTTTTAGGGATATTTTCAAAAGGTACATATATTCCAAAGCCTGTGTCCAATTTTAGTATCCATATGTTGATATAATTTCTAGGAGATTAGCATAATATATACTTAAAAAAACATTGGTTTGTTATCCAATACATAATATTATCACCTAAATTAATCCCTAGAGTTTTCAATATAGTATTATTATCCTAATATTCATATAAAAAATTAATTATCACATTAACAATAAATCATGTACAATCATATATATTAATTTATACCTTGTAAATAATAATCAACATTATCTTATCAACCCTTAAATTATCCTCATAAAACATCCTAATCTCTAATATTGTATAAACCCTACTTTTATACTCCTTTTTATTCCCTAGATCGACACACCTATCCCTATTTCGACAAACACATAATATACAAATTATTTTCAATACAAACTAAATATTTCCAAACATAATTATCCCATAATTGTATTAGTTAATGAAACTATTGAATTTTAAAAATTACCATTAATATTTGGAACATCACGTTACGTTTTCAGGTAATTTTTATGTTTCTATGTACCATTGTATTGGAGTAGTAAATTGGGAGAGTTTGGAGAACTTTAAATGTTGTTTTGGGTTAAAGGGGAAGTCACACGGGCAGGCAAGGATTTTCTAAACTGTGCGGCCAAACCGTGCGCGGTTGGTCTTAGAGGCAGCCGCTTTCGCACGGGAAGCGCACAATTTTTCTAACCGTGGATCCAAACCATGTGAGAAGGGTAGCTGAGGTAGAAGCTAGTGCACTGCTAGAGCACAGTTTTTCAAACCGTGTGAACTAACCGTGTGGCCACTTAAATGAGATCCTTAATTTGTTGATGTCACTCTATTTTGCCTCTAGGTTCCTTTTTTTCATCTTAAATGGCCTTAATTAGGGAGTTTCCTATACTAAGGTAAGAGAAGCTTATCCCATCATTAATGAGGTGATCCAAAGGCCTCTTTTGGTGAATCAAATCCTGATTCTTGATGTATGTGATCGTTCTTGTTCGGTTTCTTAGATCTACTCAGATATAATTCTCCTCTTCTCTCGGTTTCATAGATCTATGCCCAACATGGGTATATCTAAGTGGGTTGATGCCATATTTGATGATATTTGGTATTGATATTTCCAGGAGAAGAGATATAAGGTGGGTTCTTGAAGAATAAACCCAGGTTTCTTGAGCTTTCTCGACCGTTGTGGTTTTGTCCCTAAACCATCGAGGTAGGTGGTTCCATTCTGATTAGCAAAATTTATTATTCTTGATTTTATTGATTTATTTCTATTGTTTATTTAAATTCAATTTTTCAAATTTTCATTCAATTAAATTGATAAAAACTCGATTCCAGTGAATCGAGATATTTGAAATGGTTTTGGCATGGAAATTTGGAAAACCCCAATTCCATTGAATGTGGTGTGTTTATGGAAATTGGCCGATTTAAATTGTTCAATTTAAATTTTGCATTTTATGGAAATGTATTCAATTAAATTGTTAAATTTAATTTTGTAAATAAATTAAGTGATGATGGAATTAGTTTTGAATGGATTTCAAACTAGTGAAAATTGCTTAAAATGATTTGATTGAAAACCATTGGTTTTATCTTGTGAATTGACATGTTTTGAATATAACCTATTTTGGTATTAAATTGAATGAAATTGGAACATTTTAATTGGAAGAATGGGATTGATCATATTTTATGCATTATTAAACTAGTTCTCCTATCATTTAAGAGTGCATGCAAGCCTTATGTAGTTTGTGAGTTATTTGGATACACTCTACACTACGACAATGTTATAAAACATACTTGTGGCTGGTCACATCCTTGATGGGTTAGTGAAGAATCGCCTTTTTACAGTTTCATAGGGACGTGTGTATATACATTTTTCTATGTTCACATAGAGAGTGAGAAATCCTATAACTGGTTAATACTATCATACAGTTTGGCAGATGACCATGTTGCTCGCTTGTTTATTTATATGTGAGATATAAATGTATTCCAGTGCTTTTGAACTACTTAACTTTCCTGCTATGTTTATATAAACTGTTTTATATAAATGTCTTTCTTAAGACATTGTTTTAGAAATATTCCATCATTGTAGAACATTTTCATAAATTCAATTTTCCATCATTTTTTAATGTATATCATGTTTTATTAAGATATGATTTTGAATTTCGAAACCTATTTATTTGAAAATTTAATGTTTCGTTGGAGAATCTATATTTGGCATCTGTTACAGAATCATTGGGGGTATCCTACTGGGCTTAGGCTCACACATTACCTTTTCCTTCTAGTGCTTGTAGACTTTCTTCTTCCAGGACCTATCAAAGGGAAGGGAACTCTAGAAGGTGGATCAAGCTATTGAAATTTGGTCATGGTGAGTTGTGTCCTTAGGGAACATGGGGATATTTTCCCATTTTTAGTACTTGGGTTGTATTACTTTGGTATTTTTATGCCTCTTTTTATTCTGGTACATTACTCCGAGTGGAGTTTTTTTTGTTACGCATATTTTCTTTTTTCATTTTCTTCCGCATTCTTTTGGAAAAATCATTCCCAATTGCATGTTGTGTGATTCCAGGTGCTAGTCCCTGACCCGTGGGGATACGGAACGCCCTTTGGGCTATGTCAGAGATGGATTGGTTAACGAGTGACCAGGGTACTCGGGCTGGTTCGTGACAAAATGTATAAGTCGGGTTTGTGAAGAAGAAACTCGGTTTTCTTGTGCTGTTTCATCCATTGGGTTTTTGGTCAAAAACCATCATGGTAGGTGGTTACATTCTGATTAGCTAAATTTATTATCTTTGTTTTGATTGGTTTATTTCAATTGTAGATTTAAATTCAATTTCAAAAATTTTCATTCAATGAAATTGATAAAAACTCAATTCTAGTGAATCGAGATATTTGAAATAGTTTTGGCAGGAAAATTTGGAAAACACAAATTCCATTGAATTCAGTGTGTTTATGTAATTTGGCGGATTTAAATTGTTCAATTTAAATTTTGGATTTGATGGAAATGTTTTCAATTAAATTGTTGAATTTAAATGTGGAAATAAATTGTGTGATGATGGAATTGTTTTTGAATGGATTTCAAACTGATGAAAATGGATTAAAATGATATGATAGAAACCCATTGGTTTTATCTTGTGAAAAGGAATGTTTTGAATAAAACCCATTTTCGTTTTAAATGGAATGAAATTGGCACATTTGAAATGGAATAACGGGATTGAACATATATTAATCATTCTTAAAATAGTTCGTGTATTATGTAAGAGCGCATGGAATCCTTAGGTAGTTACGGAGTTATTTAGATACACTATACGCTACGACAACATTCTAAAACATACTTGTGGTGGGTCACAAACCTAAAGGGTTGGTGAAGAGTCTCCTTTGGCCATTGTCATAGGGACGTGTGTATACACATTTTTTTGAGTTCACATAGATAGTGTGGAATCCTATAACTAGTTAATACTATCGTACCTTTTGGAAAATGACCATGTTGCTCGCTTGTTTATTTATATGTGAGATAGAAATATATTCTAATGCTTTTGAACTACCTTACTTGCCTACTGAATTTATATAAAATGTTTTATATAAATGTTTTGGTTCAGCCATTGTTTTAGAAATATTCTGTCATTGTAAAGCCTTTACTAAAATTTAATTTTCCCTCTTTTTATAATGTATAGAATGTATTGGTAAGATATGCTTTTGAAATTACAAACCTATTTTTTGGAAAATTTAAATCTTTTCATTGGATAATATTTATTTGGAATCTATTACGGAATCTTCGGTGGTATCCTACTGGGCATAGGCTCACACCCTACTTTTACCTTCAGGTGTTTGTTGACTTTCTGCATCCAGGACTAAGCAAACGGAAGGGACCTCTTGGAGGTGGATCCAGCTATTGAACATTGGTCAGAGTGAGTTGTGTTCTTAGGGAACTTGGGGCAATTTATCCGTTTTCAGTACATCGGATGTAGTACTTTTGGATTTTTATGCGTCTTTGTATTCATGTACATTACTTCGAGTGGAGTCTCTTTTTGTTATGCATACTGTCTTGTTTCCATTTCTTCAGCATTATTGTGGAAAATCCGTTCCCACTTGCATGTTGTGTGATGCTAGGAGCTAGTCACCGACCCGTGTGGATCGGGAACAGCCTTCGGCCTATGTCAGGGCTAGGTCAGTTATCAGTTTACCATGGTACCTGAGCTGGTTAATGACAATATTGTATTAGAGGGAGGTTAAGCATCTTTCCTTGATGACCATATGCATTTGAGTATTCTTATTAGGACTTAAGAGCTAGTTGTGATTGAGTTGCTGGCTAGCTCTCACCACAATTAACCTTATGTCACCAGGGTTGGTTAGGGGAATACAATTTATGGATTGGTTCTATTATTTTCCCTGTTTTGATTTGGATAGAGTGGAATCCAAATATTAATATCCTTTCTTTTAAGAGTATTTTTCCTTGCAACTCGGTTTGGGTGTTAATCTAGATCTTTTTAAGCTGTGTATCATCATGCCTCCATGAAAACGTGGAGCTCATATAAAAAAAGAGGCTACTGCTAAACCTAAGAAAGCGAGTCCTATTATGGATCCAAGTCTGGTTGAGGTGATTGTTGACACTATCCAAGATCTAGGACATGCACCACCTCTAGTTCTTGTTCAGACTCCAGCTATAGATCCTCAAAGTGATATCCTCAAAAATCATTCTCAAGAGTTTCTACGCTAGAAGCCACCAGTTTTCAAAGGCTCCATTGACCGTAAACTTGTTGTAGAATGGATGAGTAAGATTGAATGTCTATTTGGGTTTATAGAGACACATAAGGTGATCAAGGTGAAGTGTTTGACCTTCGTACTGGAGGTACCAAGTAGGAGATGGTGGGACACAATGTTCACCACTGGGAAACCTGAGGTCTTTGAGTGGAAAGACTTTAGGGTTCTTTTCACTAACCAGTTCTATCAAGAATCAATGTTGTTGGCCAAGGCGGTGGAGTTTTTCAAGCATGAGCAGGCCAACAAAACTGTGACTGAGTACTCAAATCACTTTTCTAAGCTGGTACAATTTTCTCCTAATATTGTATCTAATGAGGGGATGAAGGATCTATGATTCGATTTGGTACATTGATCAGATATCCATTCTCAGGTTTTCCTAATGAATCTACCCACTTATGATGATGTTCTTGATAGGGTGATGATAGTTGAGATGGACTTGGCATGAAAGACAGGTTTGAAGGAGGTTCTTTTCCCTCTTAACGGCAGTGTTGGTTCCTTTAATGAAAAAAAGGAAGCACATCATTTCTCATGGTAGTTCGTGACAGTAGAGTAATTCCAGACCTCTGGTAGCTCTAGGAGGGGCTTTTTCGACTTGCTATTAGTGTGGGAAGCCACGAAATTCTAAGAGCGTTTGCACTGAGGCACCCAAAAACTATAGCTCCTGCGGACGTTTAGGGAACTTACAGAGATTCTACCATCACTTAAATACTCCACATGGTGGAATATGATCATCAGCACCTCTAGAAACTGCAGGGCAATCGAATGATTCGCGTACAAAAGGGTTCTATCCACAGGCATCCGGAACAGAGCTTTGTCACACAGTAGAAGAGTCCCCAGAGGAAGATCATATAGGTCCTGCAACTGTGAGAGGTACCATTACTATAGATTCATCATTAGTGACAACACTTTTTGATACTGTTGCATCTCACTCGTTTATTTCAACCCATCTTGTTAATCTGCTTAATCTGCCTATGGAACTTTTATCTTGTGCCATGGATATTACTACACCACTGCGTACAATGAGAGAGAAGGGTATACATAGTCCTAATTATGTCTTCTCTCTATCAGATGTTGATCGTACTTGGAGTTTGTTGGTTCTTGACATAAAATATTTTGATGTCATATTTGGTATGGATTGGTTCATTGGCAATAAATCTCGGATCGATTGTTATCTTCAACGGGTCAACCTTACTACATCCAGTGGTGTGTCTCTTGTTTTTCAAGGAGGATGGGACCCATGGTCATGTATAACCGGACCCTCTTATCCAGAGTCGGGGAAATTTATATCTATGTTTGATTTTGATCTAGAGAGAGATTCAATGTGTGGTGATCTTCCTTCAGTTTTCTCTATGTTTTCCAACGTGTTTTCTTCTTACTTCTCTAGTCTTCCTCCAGTATGTGAGGTTGATTTCTCTATTGACTTAATTCCTAGTATTCAACCAGTTTCTATTCCCTCTTACAGAATGGCACCATCTGAACAAAAAGAACTGATGTCTCAGTTAGATGATCTTCTTGAGAAAGGTTTTATACACTCGAGTGTGTCACATTGGGCAACACCTGTTCTCTTCACCAAGAAGGCTGATGGTTACCTTTTCTTATGTGATGATAATCAAAAGCACAATTGAGTTACGATAAAGACCAAATATCTTTTATGATGAATTGATGATTTGATTGATCAATTGAAAAAGGAAAAGTGGTTTTCAAATATTGATATTTGTTCAAGTTCCCATCCGATGAGGACAATAGAATCTGACATTCATAAGACCGCTTTTCGGAGTAGGTATGGCCATTATGAGTTCCTTATTTTCCCCTTCGTCCTAACAAATGCTAATACAGTGTTCATGTCTTTGATGAACAAGGTTTTCCGTTATTATCTGGATACATTCGTGGTGGTCTTTGTGGATGACATTCTTTTCAACTCCAAGTATTAGGAGGATCATGTGCATCATCTGAGAACAGTTCAGAGTCTTCTAAAGAATCACCTACTTTATTCCAAGCTTTCAAAGTGTGATTTTTGGATTCTGGAAGTGAAATTCTTGGTACATGTCATGCCAGAACAAGGAATATCAGTTGATCCTAAGATGGTGCAGGCTATTATGACTTGGGAACAAACACAAAATGTTCTCGAGATTTGGTGCTTCTTGGGCATCGCAGGATATTATCGCTAGTTTGTAAAAGTATTCTCAAAATTAGCTTCTCCAATGACTTCTCTGACTCGAATAGGTGTGATTTTTTCCTAGAATGATAAATTTCAGTGTTATTTTGTTCAGATAAAGCATCCTTTGACTAATACGCCAGTGTTAAATCTTCCTGATGCTTGGATAGGTTATGTGGTCTTCGGTGATGGATCGGGTTGAGGTTTGGGATGTGCCCTCGTGCAGGGTAATAATGTTGTTGCCTATGGGTCTCGTCAGCTTACGCCTCATGAGAAGAACTATCCTACCCATGAAATTGAACTTGTAGATGTAATGCACACACTAAAGTGTTGGAGACATTACCTTTATGGAGAAAAGTTTACTGTTTATTCAGATCACAATATATTGATTTATATCATCCCTCAAAAATATTTTAATCTCATCCAATTGCATTGGGTGGAGTACCTGAACTCTTTCGACTTTGACATTGAATATACCCCAAGGAAAGAGAACGTAGTTGCAGATGCGTTAAGAAGGAAACTACCATCACATGC
This sequence comes from Viscum album, assembly GCA_963277665.1. Taxonomy (NCBI): domain Eukaryota; kingdom Viridiplantae; phylum Streptophyta; class Magnoliopsida; order Santalales; family Viscaceae; genus Viscum; species Viscum album. Next base: position 1,435,807,410 of record OY728163.1, read on the forward strand.
TGTGAAGGAATCTTCAGTAGAGTAGAGTTTGAAGGCCCTTTTTTCTCAGTTGCATATTGGAGTTTAGTGGAAGGGGAATGAAGTTTCTTTAGCCAGTGTTCAGTTGACATCCACTCTTATCGAGTTAATTAATCAAGAACAACAACGGGATAATGAATTACATAGCTTTAGGGATTGTATTTATGGTGGGAAGACCGACACCCAGTGGTCGTTCTCTATCGAGGGTGCTCTTTGTTATGAAACCATTACGTTTTGACGTTAGTGGAAAGGAAGGATGTGATTGGGGGTGGCCATAACTGTCAGGGGGTAGTAAACCCAGGAACCAAAAAGAATTTCTATGAAATTCAACAATAGTTCTAGTGGCCAGGTATGAGATGAGACATTACTGAGTTTGTATCTCGTTGATATACTTTCCAACAGGTGAAAGCGGAGCACCCGAAACCTTCGGGTTTGCTTCAACCACTTCCAGTCCCTACATGGAAGTGGGATGAAATATCTATGGACATTGTGGTTGGGTTACCTAAAACCCATAGGAAGATTAATGTAATATGGGTTGTGATCGATAGATTGACCAAGTAAGATTACTTTATAACTATTCGAGATAAAACTAAAGTTGAGGATTTGGGAAGTCTCTATGTGAAAGAAGTTGTTCATTTTTATGGAGTTCCATTTGCTATAGTCTCTGATTGGGATCCTCAGATTTCTTTTCTATTTTGGAGAGTCCTTCAGGAGGCACTTGGATCTCAGGTCTGTTTAAGCACGACCTACCATCCATATTTAGACGGTCAGATAAAGAGAGCTATTCAGATCCTTGATGATATGCTCCACGCATGTGTTCTCGACATTGGTGGATATGGGGATGATCATCTGGGGCTAGTTGAGTTTTCTTATAACAAAATTTATCAGTCTGTGATAAAAAAGATTCTTGATAAATCTTTGTATGGCTATCCTTGTAAATATATTTTATGTTTGTCGGAGATTGGTGAAATTTATTTGGTAGGACTGTGTTTTGTCCTAGAGACGATAGCTAAGATCCAGTTGATTCATCAGAGGATGTTGAAAGCACAGAGTCGGTACAAGTCTTATGATGATCATCGATGTAAACCATTAGTGTTTTCATTGGGTGACCAGGTGCTCTTGAAAGGTTGACCCTGATTAGGTCATCGACGGCTTGGGAGGCAAGGGAAGCTTACTCCTCATTTTGTGGGACATTTTTAGGTTGTTGTTCTTGTAATGAAAGTTGTTTACCATCTAGCTCTATCACCTCATCTGACGTCAGTACATAACATGTTCCATGTATCGTAGCTGTGAAAGTATCTCTCTAATCCATATTTTGTTGTGAGATGGAGTGATCTCGAGATTGAATCAGATTTATTTGTTATTGAACGACCTGTCAGGGTTTTTGATTCTGAGACCAAGGTAATTCATGGGAGAAGAATGCCTCTGGTCTGTGTACTTTGGAAGCATGGTTCTGAATCTCATGCGATGTGGGAAAGGGAGGCACTAATGAGAGAGCAGTGGCCTCATCTTTTGGATGTGGAGGTTTGTTCATAGGCTTTTTGGGGGCAGAAAGATCTTATGGTGGGGAGGTTGTAACATCACGTTGCGTTTTCATGTAATTTTGATGTTTCAAAGTGCATCTGTTTTGGAGTAGTGACTTGGGAGAGTCTGGAGTACATTAAATGTTGTTTTGGGGAAAAGGTGACGTCGCATGGGGGGCGCACTGGGTGTCAAAAATGTGCGGCCAAACCTAGCACGGTTGGACTTAGAGGTAGTAGCTTCCGCACGTGCAGCACATGGTTTGTATAATCGTGTGGCCAAACCATGCGATAAGGGTGGATGAGGTAGAAGCTAATGAACGACTAGCACCAGTTTGTCAGACCATGTAAACTAATAGTGCAACCACTTAAATGAGATCCTTAAATTGTGGATCTAACTCGGTTTTGCCTCTAAGTGCCTCGTTTTCCTTATAAGTAGCCCTAACTTGGGATTTTTCTTCTCCTAAGGATAGAGAAGGTTCTCCCATAATTCCGAAGGTGATCCAAAGGCCTCTCTTGGTGGATCAAAGCCGGATTATTGAGGTATGTGATCGTTCTTTTTCGGTTTCATAGATCTACTCATATTTTCTTTTCCTCTTCTCACAATTTCTTAGATCTCCGCCCGTTATGGGTAGATATCAGTGTGTTAATGAAAAATTTGATGAGATTTGGTCTTGATCATTATAAGAGAAGAGATCTAAGGCAGGTTCTTGAGGATGAAACCCGATTTTATTGAGCTTTATCAACGGTTGTGGTTTTGTTCAAAAACCATCGAGGTAAGTGGTTCCATTGTAATTAGCCAAATTGATTATAATTGGTTCCCTTGATTTATTTCAATTTTTTTAAATTCAATTGCTCCAATTTTCATTCAATTAAATTGAAAAAAACTCGATTATAGTGAATCGAGATAATTGAAATTGTTTTGTCCTGGAAATTTTAAAAACCCCAATTCCATTGAATTGGGTGTGTTTATGGAAATTGGCCGATTTAAATTGTTCAATTTAAACTAATGATTTGAGGGAAATATTTTCAGTTAAGTTGTTCGATTTAATTGTGGAAATAAATTGTGAGATGATGGAATTGGTTTTGTATGGATTTCAAACTTCTGAAAAAGGATTAAATTTATTTGATAGATACCCATTGGTTTTATCTTGTGAAAAGGCATGTTTTGATTAAAACCTGTTTTGGTTTTAAATGGAATGGAATTGGAAATTTTGAAATGGAATAATTGGATTGATCATATTTTAAGAATTTTTAAAATAGTTTGCATATCATGTAAGAGTGCATCGAATCCTTAGGTATTTAGTGAGTTATTTGGATACACTCTACTATACGACAACGTTCTAAAGCATACTTGCAACGGGTGACATCCATGATGGGTGGGTGATGAGTCTCCTTTGGCCATTTTCATAGGGACGTGTGTATACACATTTTTCTTGTGTTCACATAGAGAGTGGGGAATCTTATAACATGTAAACACTATTGTAGCATTTGGCAGATGACCATGTTGCTCGCTTGTTTATTTATATGTGAGATATTAATATATGCCAATGATTTTGAACTGCCTTACATTCCTGCGGAATTTATATAAACTTTTTTATATAAATTATTTCCTTAAGACATTATTGTAGAAGTATTCCATCATTGTAAACCCTTTTCTTAAATTGAATTTTCCATCATTTGATAATATATAGCATGTTTTGTTAAGTTATTACTTTGAATTTCCAAACCTGTTTATATGAAAATTGAAAAAATTTCTTTGGATAATCTATATTTGGCATCTATTACCGAATCTTTTGCGGTATCTTACTGGGCTTAGGATCACACCCTACATTTTCCTTCGGGTGTTTGTAGACATTCTTCATCCAGGACAGGGCAAAGGGAAGGGACCTCATGGAGGTGGATCCATCTGTTGAACGTTGGTCATAGTTAGTTGTGTCCTTAGGGACCTTGTGTATATTTTCTCATTTTTATTACTTGGGTTGAAATACTTTTCTCTTTTTATGCCTCTTTGTATTATGGTACATTACTCCCTGTGGAGTTTCTTTTTGTTACGCATGTTGTCTTGTTTCCCTTTATTCTGCATTCTTATGGAAAAATCATAGACACTTGCATGTTGTATGATTCTAGGTGATAGTCTCCGACCCGTGGGAATCGGGAACGCCCTTCGGGATATGCCAGGGCTGACTTTGTTATCGGGTTTCCAGGGTACCTTTGTTGGTTCGTGACAAAATTAATGTTTTTAGATTTCACCAATTAAGAGATATTTTAGTCTAATATATCCCATGAATTAACAATTAATGGATATTATTTCCCCATATATGAAACATATTAATCCATAATTGGTCTCTAATATCTACCAAGAATAGTCCACATAAGCTATAATGTACGGTATATCATGTTTAAAACATGTATTTATTACCACGATAAAAGGAATCATAGTAAGTGGTGGGATAAAATGCTCAGAAATGGATAACATACAATTAATCTAATCATTGAAAAAATTTGGGAAATATATCTTGTCATTAATAAATATAAAACATTGATCTATATTCCACTGAAATAGAGGGAATTCTATATATGTGAGAATAATTAAAAATGTGGATATCGGTAATTCTGATCTCATATAGATTCCATATATGATTATAGACGTGAAGGATATGTTTTCAATGACATTTTAGAAGACACTATCTTGGTATGGGAAGAGTTATACACCTATCCTAATTTATTTTATCTCATGATAATTTTTGATTCATTGAGGGGAAATATACTTCCATACCATAGCCATTACCTAATTACATAAAATTAATTCACTATATGATTCCCAAAAATCATAAAATTACATACAGAACCTATTACTAAATAAAAATATTAATAACAATATAGTGGATAATATTTAATGGCAATAAATTAAAACCATGAGGTAACTATAAATAATCACACAAAAAATAGATTATTTTCCCTATATAAACTAAATGTATTTCATAACACTAAACCATTTAGAGAAAGAATGTGGATGGTTAAATAAATACATATTCATGTTCCAATATTCAGCTATTTTGGAAAAAAAATAATGATTTCCCAAACATTTCCCCATGTAACCAAAAATGTTTTTTTGATGAACATCATTGAATTTGAAAATCTAAAATGTGATGTTCAATATTCAAATTCTAATAATTATTTAATTAAGTAAATACATGAAAAAAATTTCATATCAAAACAAAAAAAATGATATTTTATTTTTGAAAAATTACATATCTTGTGTGTTATATGGGAAACAAGGTATGTTGTTAACATAAAAGGAAAACACCATTGTTTAATGAATGGTTTGAATGTTATCAAAAAATAAGGGATCTTAAATCAGATTGTTGGTTTCCATGAGTATAATACAACAAATTAATATATATATATATATATATATATATTAAAATATAAATCCCGAAACATCAAACCCATTACTTTAAATTATTTTTAAATGATAAGGGATATAGAATGAATATTATATTTTTTTTATAAAACAATTTTACATTGGTATACAAATAAAATTTACATGCCTCTTTAAATAGTTATTTTTAAAGTTGATTTGAAATCTATTAAATTTATTTATTTTTCAAAAGAATATAAAATAATGTTTCTTTTAATAACATACCTATATTCATTATAGAAATGAATAAAAGAAGATAAAACATGTAAAATTGAAACTAAATTATTTTAACTAATTTCGAGAAACCCTTGTTTAAAATTTACATTGTATGAACAGTGAGAAAAAATTTATTTTATAGAAGAATATTTTTTCATAATATGGTTATAAAATATTATATTATAAATTATATGTTTTGGATAAAAAATAAAAATTCATTTTGAAACATTATCACTCTACGAAGAAATATTTGACTTATCAATATCCATTACATAAAATATACCGCTTGAATAATCGATCATTGGAAGAGGTTTTTATGGGTTAAAATGTATTTAATGAGATAAGACCATATAATATCATAAAATGGAAAAAATTACACAACACATATGAAATAAGTTACAGTGAATGATCAAAACCAAATGAATGAAAACATAGCTACCGAAAACAATTACGATTGGGAAAAACTAGAGTCAAAATAGATTTTATGAAAAGAACATGATTTGGATTAGTTTATTAGATGAATAAAAATGAAATAATTTTTATAATATTAAATTTATAAAAATTAAATAGAACACCTTTCATTGGAGTGATGGTTTATAACATGATCAATGTCTCAATGAATCAGTGTAGAGATGAAAAAACTTGTATAGATTCAGACACTCTTTAATAAACCCACCATGAAATTTGGGGGATTATTATTTAAAGTCAGTTAAAATTAATTCAATAAAATTCATTATATTATATGTTATATAGGTATAGTATACAAAAAATTAATGATATTAGGGTATTAGTGAAAATATTGTCTCTTAGAGAAGAATTTTCTATGAAAACCCATACATCAATCTTGATTCATTCTATAATTTAACTTTACATTCTAATTAAATTACATTAAAACATAATCAAAAACATTATTTTAAACTATTACAATTTTTAATCATCATTTAAAATCTTATTATACATAAAAATATCATAATACTATTTTAAAAACTTTCAACATGGGGGGTAATTAATCTTTATGTATTTGAAATAGTACCAAAAAATTGGTGTTGGTATATTATATTTCTCAAAATTTAATCATTATTAGATTATTTATGTCACTAGAATAGATGTTTTGAGATATTTTATAATGTTATATTCCCATATGATGGTAGTTTGTTAACAATACATGAAGATGAAATTAGTGATGATCGTATTTTGGAGATTCATAATGAACCAAAAGTGTTTTCATAATAATTAAGTGAATGAATTATATAACCTCACCATAATAAAAAAATGTTATTTTAATATCATTGTCAAATTATAAAAGTATATATTATATCATAGTCTTCCATGTTATAACATCATATTATTGTTCAAATATGTGGTCAAAATGGACCAAACACAATCCATAAAAGATTTATGGGTGAATAAACAATTTTTTTTTGTAATATCATAATAATAGAAAAATAATGATCTTATTTGGTGATTATTAATGTGATATATTTTTTTTTGATGAATGATAAAGTGAATATGATTTATATTATTTCTTTACATAGTTATAATTATCCATCTTCCATTTTGTTCAATAGTTTTAGAACAATGATCTAATGATAATCGAATATTTATCTTAGCCAAAATAGGTATAAAAACATTAATAGAGTCCATAAATAATCTTGATATTTTTATCTAGAAATATATCTCATACATCAGGGGATCTTTTTACTTTTGGGGTTCTAGAGGACCATTTCATAACTAATACATATAATAACCATATAATACAAAGTGGAACTTCTAATCAATATCTATTTTTGTATAATATGATGCTTTTAAAAAACCTTGTTTATTTTAAAGATATGTCATCAAAATTTTAAATTTTATTTCATCTATGGTATTAACCATCCATAAACTTTGTAAATTATTATTTTAAAAGTAATAGCATTAATAGATCATTATGGAACATTAAAAAAAATCTATTAGTCTACTAAAAGATATAAAATTCGACGTAAGTTTTACCTTTACAATTAAATTTATGTTCGAATATAAAATAAACATTTAATCATGAAAAACACACACAATTTCTCTATAAAAATCATTAAAACCCTTAGCATGTAAATAGACACCGATTTTGGAAACATAGATCACCATATTCACCAAACTCTTCAAAAACCTTTTCAATTATAATAACCATGTGGCTAACATCCAATATAATTCTATGGATAATATAATAATTAACCAATTAATTAATGAAATATAAATGTGCTCACCATTTGTATAATCTTCATCAGGATCACCTATTTCTCGTGACCTATAATGTTTTTCATCCATCTATTTATGCTACATCGAGCCCACTCGTCCCCAATAAAGGGTATCAACACATCGTATAAGTTGCATTGGGATCACCAATTTTTAATAAAATTCACAAGTAACATATCATGAAGAAAATTATTCTCTAAACTTTTCGAAATGAAACACTTTAAAAAAAGCTTTTATCAAACCTGTATATCACTTTTAGATATCCTAATAAAATATTATATATTTAAAATACATATTCAACACCCAAATACCTAGAAAAATGGAAATAATATTTTTTACTTGATGAAAAAACGTAATATTATAAAACAAGACAAATAAAAATTAGTGGTTATGATGGTGGGGATTTTTATCATCATATAAATTAAAATAGAATATTTCATTTTTAACTTTTTATAAATAATTTCAAGTAGTATGTAAAAAAGATTTCTTTTTTAAAACCTTTGATATAAATTCATTGAAAATCATTTATTAAAATCCAAAAAGTATATACATAATAAAGAAACCATTTTTAATTTAAAGAGAATTGTAAAAATATTAAGGAAAATTCTATTCATAGAGTCACCATGACGTAGGAAAATTCCATTCATGTCTTATATTCAAGAAAGTATATTTATTTTGAATTTTGTAAAAGGAATTTAAGGTGGAAATTTGAATAATTATTGTAATAGAGATTCTCATGCCACTTTGGTAGAATTTTAATAATAATAGCCCTTTAATATATCTAGACAATAGATAAATTAATTATATTACACATAAAACGTTATTTATATACACATCATAAATGAACAATGGTTTATAAAATCATAAAATACCTCAATGAAATGAAACATAGACCATGAACTTTACCTTTTGTTTGACTCAACATATACGTTCTTAATATTCCAAATTTAAAAAATTAGGTTAATTTTTGACATTAATAAGAACAATTTTAAATTTTACTACTTTTTATTTTACTTAAATCAGTGTTATATATTTTTAATAAATCAATTATGTTTACATCGAATGTTTTGAGGATATTAGCCTTCTGTTTCTAAAATAACATTAGTAAGTTAGCTATTAAATAATAAGTCAATACTTAAACATATGTCGAATGATAATCATGAAATAATAATAACTTTTATAAATAAATTTTAGGTTTAAATTAAACCATTAATTATGGTATGGGAAAATTATCTACATTACAATCATGGAGTTGGTATGTTTTATTAATAGATGACTAACTTTTTCATTTTTAAGTGATCATTTTTGAAAGATGGTAAATATTATTTTTAATTTAAATAATTTTAATAATATCATAATTATAATATTATTTCCTTAAAAATACACACACACACATATATATAATCTATTTGATGCGGTAATGAAAAATAATGCATCGGTTCATGGAGGTGGTAGTCCACACGTATGCACGAATGATGTAATAATTTTTTAGTGAATGGTGGGGTATGGTTGTAAATGATATATTATATTTATATAATGATAAATATGTATTTAATACCATATATACGAATTAATTCTATCATTATAATCCATCAATTATTGATTTTTATAGAATCAAATTACACCGGTTCGTAATGTTGTAGTCCCTCATATAAATGAAAAATTGTTTTATTTCCCAATTGATTGAAGAGAAGATGGATATCAAAGGTGATATTAACATAATCAAATCTTAATATATATAGGATATTTTATTCATTTTATCATGTTTTAATAGTATTTTGATTATTTGGTAGAGGAAATAAATAGAAACACATGATTTCACTCATTTCAACATCTTTGAACATCATCTTTTTCATAAAACCATTAAGCCGCTACGATTGTTGTTCATCCAACCCTGATACATCTAGAATTAGGGGAGGGATTATATAAAGGTATTTTTTTATATCATTGAAAAGATACATGGTTTAAAAATTGTGTTTTATTATGAAGAATATGTTCAATTTTAAAATATATGATTGTGACACTCTTGGAATTCCTCAAAATATTAAAATAAGATAAATTAATATTCAAATCCCAATTGATCCAAAATGATTTATTTGTAATAAAATATCAGTATTTTTCTAAATATATTCATATATAAAAAATTAGACAATTTATTAAGGTTTTTAAACTTTTCTTTTGGTGTTATCCCCTTACAATCCGATTTTAAACATACTATGACTATGTGGGTTTTTTATATATTAAAGGTCAATATAATTTTCATTAATGGATAAATAGCCTATATATTGACTATGATCGATATTATAAGTAAAATATTAGCCAACTAAATTAATTTTGTATTTTTATTTGATTTATTTCATTAAAAAATATTATTTTTTATAATATATCAATATTGTAAATTTTTTGAGCAATTCATTAGATTAATAATAATAACCTAGAAAACAAGTAATGTTCAGAAAAATGATTAATCATATCCCCAGTGTGTAACTATGATCTATTAAATTTTTTCATCACATTATTTTTCTCATATTATATATCTTTTATAATTTTTATTTTTATTTATTTTATTTTATCATTAACTGAATAATTTTTGAATCAGTTTCGTGATATTTTTTTAGGTATATATTTCTACACAAATAATTATAAAAAAATTACCATGATCAATAAAAATATTATTAATTTCAAAAGAATATATCTTAAAATATCATTTTTGGCACCCATGTAGAAATTATTATAATCATTAAAATTATAATATTCTATTTTTACCTTTCCTTACAAAAAATATTATAATGGTCATAATCTCTTATAAATGGAAAAAACTCGTATAACCAAATCTTGGATTAGTATAGAGAAAACTGACTAATAAAATAAAATTAATGAATTTTTAAAGTATGTTTTATAGTCATTAACATTTTATTTTTAACATTAATTAATCCATTTACCATTTACTATGGTAACACAATTTACTACTATTACTTTTAATATTTTCCAAAATTATATGGGAAGTATTTATTAAATTTGTAACTCATGATTCCAAATATATTATCCATTTTAAAAAATTCAAAACATATAATTGGTAACATTTAAATTAAAATCAAACTAGAAAAATGAAAATGAAAATCGTATTTATATAAAAAATGACCTTTTAAATATAAAATGCTCAATATGGTATTTTATGATTAATATTATTTGAAAAACCATAATATGATATGTTTAAATCAACATGGAACAAATTGATATTCTAACCTAGTTTATAAAATAAATATAACTTTTAAAAAAAATTATAGCAAAATAATTATTTCAATAAAAATTAATATTTATCAATATTCATTAAAAAATAAATATTTTCTGATTTTTCTCCCAAATTTAGAGTGAGTTGAATTAGATATGATTAAATAATAAATAAAATAATTTTTTTAAAATATATATTCTAAAATTTAAATAAAATTATAATATTCTCTAATAAAAAGTGTGATGTCACCTTTTTGAATAAAATGTATTTTGGGGTAATTGAATGAATTCACTAATAATAAATTTCCTTCTATAGAAATAATTAATTATAAAAACAATTATATATATTTCATATTATGGTTAACAATTCACATTCCCTCCTTTTTAGTGGCTTACATAAAACTGCCACAACTAAAAAATGATTCACTATTTGTTTAATCACAATGATTCATGTATCGTTCACTAACCAACATAGTATTTTCTATTAAAGAATTAGGATTTCTATTCTCCATATCTTTAAAATTTTTATTACTAAAAATTCGATGCCAGGATAAAAATTAATGAATTGAATTTTTAAAATACCTTTATTGAAAACCCAAAATATTTAAAGGGTGAATAAAATATACTCATGAAAATATTATAAGGGAAGTTCAATGGTCATATATAATAACACATAATAGGATTTAATTAAAATAAAAAATTTTGGAATTTAAGATATGGATTTTAATGAAAAAACAAACATTCTATTATTCTAAGAGAGTAGTAGATAACATGGCAATGAAAAGTTAACCACAAAAAACTATAAATCTGTGATGGCTTTAAATCCCATTTATTTCCCCATAAAAAAGTAAAAAAATTACTTCATAATCCTTTTCCTATATTTTAGGAAATATATTTCTGTAACGACCACAAAATTCATTAATGAAAATTATTCTTGGTCAATATAAATGTCTTCTAATGGTTATGTAAAAGGTATGCACTTATTTGGTTATATGTTTGGAGTTTAGAATACCGTAAATAATTGTGATTGTTTCTTATATAGTCATGGAACAGTGATCACACTATTAGTATAAATATAGTGCTTTAACAAATACAATTTACTCATAAAAAGGAAATGAGGGCCTCATCTAGTAGACATTCCCCATACGAATCCCAATTTTTAGAGCTCGAAATGATGGGTGCGTCATTGGTTTTTCTCTTGACCAAGCCCATGTCGAGCATGAAAACCTCAAGAGTGAGCGGAACCTCTTACGAAAGAAGTGGTAGTTGATAAAGATTACCACATGAGCGATGTTATCCGTTCCACCCCAAGAGACTTTCACCATCGCGATCCATACCCTATGATCTTTTGTGGGAGTCTTAAGTGGTTATGTAACAGGACCCTTGTATTATTATTATGTACATTAATTTTTTATATAATAATGAATATACTTTCTTTTTATTATTATTATAATGTAAATAGTTTTTAATCATAAATAGTATTTTTTAGTTAATGTTCTACTAAGGAATCTATTTTGATAAATTAAATTATTTTTTATTTAAATAATATTATAATAAAATATTTTTATTTTTAAATTACATTTTATTAAGTAAAATTATAGAATAATTTGTATGAATACAATTTTAATTTTTATTAAGTTTTGAAAGATATTTGTGAAAAAAACCATTAATTTTCCATAAATGTGTGTTTTTATTTTAAAAGTAAAAAATTCACATATTTAGAAAATTATTTGGATAAAATGAATATTAATTTTGGAATTTTTACGTTGAAATTATTAAGTGGTGAATGTTTCATAATTTTCTGAGAGAGTCAAATTTTTGGGAATAAATTAAATACCTTTAAAATATACAGTGTGTTTTATGACAACATAGTGACCCCATAATGATTTAATAAAAAACTATAAACATTTTTTTGGGTAATGTATGTTTTACCATTATAATAATTTGATTTTTGGTTTAATTGATTTATTTTACAAAGCCTTAGTGGGCTCTTCAAGAATTATAAAACATTAAATTTTTTTAAAATTGATTTCCGTGAGAGTGTGAATCACCTCCAGATAAGAAACACTATTTATTTACGAATCTAGAACATTTTCCATATAAAATATTGTTTTACACTTCCCTTGGGAAAACCCAATGGGATAAAACCATGGGCTGTTTGCTGGTTTGGATTATTTTTATCATGTGGATTCCCAAACCTAAATAATAAAAAATTCCCTCTCCTTTCCTATATAAACCCACCCATTCTCCCACTTACTCTTAACGCAAAGCCTTAAGAGTTCATCCAAAAACATACCTCCTATCTCTAGATTCCTCACAAGGTTCTACAAGTTCTGAATAAGCCATTCTCAAGCCCCTCCCAATCCTTTGGGATCACACTTCTATGTAAGGGAATCTCACATTCCTTATTTATGTTCATATTTAATTATATTTTTATTACATTATATTTTAAATAAAAACTATTGGGGTATTATTTTTAACCTCCACCATAAATACCTCTTCATGTTTGAGTATTGAGAGATCCCCTTTCGCTCTCATTAATGCCTCCCATGTACACCCGTTACCACGCCAAAATTATATAAGAAAATTTTCTCTCCTTATTTACATTCAAGCAATTGTTTTTTATTACATATCCAAATTCCATTAAATTTGTTTCAACATGTAACTATATGAATCCATTATTTTCCATTTCATGTACATATGATGAGAAACCCATTTCTCTCTGATTGGCCATTTTATGAATTCTTATGTCGTGTTGTTAAGTTGTCGAAATTGCACCGCGTTTTTCCAAGTCAAGATCATTGTGTATTGAATACCATTCCCATGTCTCTATAAAGGGTATTCATCTTTGTTAACATATACATATTTAATTTTACTTTCATATATTTATTCCACATTCCTTAATCGTGTAATAACTGATAATGGTGATTGATTCTGTGTAATATGATCCATGTGGAATGCTTATGTATTAAATGAAATGTTTAAGAAGGGTGTTCCCTAATAATGCTCCAATACATTTGGTAAAGTATAGTATCATGATAAGTCATGTGAAATGAGTGTTTTCTCATGATAATTCAAGTAAAATGAGGTTCTACTCGTGCTTCATGTACAATGTGGGTTTACTCATGCTCCATGTACATTGAGCCTTTTCTCATTCTAATATCATGTTAAATATTCGTACCACATCCCCACGTTATGATTATCATGCTTTATCAGGCCTTTATGTTTTGTTTCTCTTGCCCTCAATTGATAGGCCTACTATCTAACATGTATTTTAATCTTCATGTTATGTTTTTTCTCCCTCACTAGGCTTTATAGCTCACCCTTTTCTTATACATGTCCTCCTGTTGTCCCATGATAAGCTTGCTACGAGAGAATTTAGTGCTCGTGTTATGAAAGTTTCCAATAAGATGATGCGTTTTATGTTTTAAGTTGTATGTAATGTTCCAAGGCCCCAAATACACTATACCTCTCTATATGATATTTTTTATCAAGTGAAGGTTTTATGTAATATATTATGTTAAGTGTGTAATAAAGCGTAGGGTTGTTATGGTTGGTATCAATGGATAAGAATAGTTATTTTTTGGGATTATGATTAGAAAACATTAGTGAAGCCTTAGAGACTAGACTATGTTTAAAAAAGCATACCTATGTTTTGGTGATTATTGAGTATGTGTTATATCATGAAAATCATCTCTATCTGGATACGATCAGGTAGAGTCAGCTCTGGCACAGATTTACCAAGGGGTGAAAACTCAGACTAGGAGTTTCAGTGTTGACCCATGGTATCCCAGTACACGACAGCAGGCCTTACTGCACTCTTGGTTATGAAATTCTTGGGGGATATGCTTTTTTAAATTAACCAGCTTATCATGAACCATTATTAAGGGAATTTTAAAAAAATCCTATAAGAATACATGTTAGAAATTAGGTCATGGATAAAAATATATTGAAGCTTATAGATTCATAAGTGAACAAAATGAATTTAATTTATAAGTCATCTTTTTTTTGGATTACCCTTTATGTGTTACACATAACATTATATTTATTCCATCTTTTGGACGGTAATAGGAAGACTCAGGATAACAACTGATGTGAAGATGAATGTGACGACTGTCCTAATGAGATCCCCAATCTGAAGGGAGCGTGAATTGAAAACTTTGTCACAATACTCTCTCAATTAACTGAAGCATTAAATAGAATCATATATCAAGAAGAACGTTAACCCCTACCCCACCCCCTCCATGAAAAACAATTTTCTATCCAGAGCTTCATGAGACAAAGTCCTCATTTAAATGGGTCATCTGATCTCTCAGTCGTAGAAAAATAGATCTACTCCATTGAAATGATCTTATGCATCCTTCAATGTTCTGAATAAGAGAAGGTTATCCTGGATTCTTATAGTATGGAGGGTGAGGCTAATCAATGGATGACATTGATAAAAAATTTGATACTTTAGGAGGAGATCTAGGCATTGGAATATAAGGATTTCTTGAATATTTTTTTTGATAAATATTATTTTTGCCCCATCCGAATTATGATTGAATTGAAATTCCTTTCCCTCAAGAAAAAAAATGATGAATCTATTGGATCTTACGAGGAAAACATCAATATTCTTGAACAATAGGCCTCTGTCTTTGTCATTACCCAAGAATTCATGGTTGGCCGCTTATTTGGTGGGATGAAACCTAGCCTTCGGAAATCCTTGGTGATCCATGACTTCAAAAGATATGAGAAAATTGTCAAATGTTCCCTCAACATTGAAATGGAGGTCATCGAATCTTAAGGGTATCATGGGGATAATAAGCACAAGGAGGACTTCAATTCTAGAATTGCGATGGATAAATCAAAAGGTACTAAGAAGATCCATCACCACACTTTCCAAGGGTGTGGAAAGAAGCACCCATGTAATTTCTTATTGGGGACAAGGAAATGATTTAGTTGTGAATGAGAAGGAACCCTGCCTGTTAGTTATCGACAACAAAACCCACGACCGTGACAGAGGAGAGGATTGCTCCGTTCGACTCTGAAGAAGTTGTTCATTTCTTTAACTACCAAGAACTAGGGCATCTTGCAAATTAGTTCCCTATGCTAATTTTTTTCATAAACAACCAACAAACTCCAAGGTTGAAAGGGAGTGCTTTTACCATCACTAACACCGAAGTGAACCCCAAAAAATGAAGTGGTGATATGTATACTAGTTATTTATTCATGAATAGAGAGCATACTTTTTGATTATGGCTCTACGCATTCTTTTATATCTCAATGGATTAGTAGAACAATCCCAACACCACCACAAATCATGGATGCACAAATTTCGGTGAGTACAAGAAAATGGGGCAATCATTATGTCTCATGAATATAACCCCTCCCCTATCATAAATTTTGGATTGAACATCCCGAATAACCACTTCATACTCCTCCAGATGGAATTTGATGAAGTTCTCGGCATGGACTGGTTTTCCTTATATAATTCCAACATAAATTGCTGTGAGGTTGAAATCACTCTCCATGTGGTGAATCGACCCCCAATACTGAACAAGTTCTAATAGGAGGATGAATATTCTTTAGATACATAATCTCAAGCATAGATATTACTTCCCTATGAGAACACATATATGGATCAGATTACTGAGTCCAAGGATGCAACCAACCTTGAAGACATCCCAATTGTGATGGAATACGCTGAAGTGTTTCTCTAGAGGAATTTTATAGTCTCCATCCTAGAAGAGTTGTTGAATTCCCAATTGACATTATACATGGGGTGTTCCCAATATCCAAGACTCTGTATAGAATTGTTGTTGTTGACCTTGAAGAGCAGAAGAAACATCTACATGAGATTATGGAAAATGGGATTATATGCCGAAGTGCTTAAATATGGGGTGCACTGGTCCACATCATCAATAAGAAAGTGGGGTCAATGTTCCTTTGTATTGATTATCGTGAAATCAAAAAAATCACAATAAAGAACAATTATCCTCTTCCAAAAATTGATAACTTGTTCGATCAACTGCGGGGAGCATAATAATTTTCAAAGGTAGATTTATGGTCGGGATATTGTCAATTAAATGTGAAGAAGGAATATATCCCCAAGATTAATTTTCGTACAATATATAGGCACAATGAATTTCTATTTTTGCCTTTAGGACTCAATAATACTCTAGAAATCATCATAAACATGATGAATTGAGTCATTAGAGATTATCTTGACAAATGTTTTGTAGTATTTATAGATGATATTCTAATATACTATAAAACCAAAGAGGATCATAAGGTGGTCTAAGAACTGTACAAGATACCTTGAGGAAGGAGAATATCTATGAGAATTACATCAAGTATGTGTTTTGGTTGAAGGAGGTATCATTCATGTGTCATATCCTCACCATCAATGGGATATTAGTGGATCCCTCCAAGATAGCTACAATTGAAGGATAGATGAGGACAACATCGGTAATAGATATTCATAGTATCTTTGGGATACCTGGATATTATAGCTGATTCATGAGAAATTTATTAAGATTGTCCAACCCTATTAACAAGATAAGTCATAAGGGAGTAATGTTTTCTTGGAGTGATGAATGCGAAGAGAGCTTCATGGAGTTGAAAAAGAGGCTTACCACTTCACATGTGCTCACATTACCCACCATTGGATACATTTTTATGGTATTTAGTAATGATTAGAACAATGTAACTTGTTTTTTGTGGATGTATAATGATAAATTGAAAACTTAAAACTCAATGTAGTATAAAATCATGGATAAGTACGATACCATGCATGATCTGGAGTTGGCGGCTGTGAACATTGCATTGAAAATCTCACGGCATTATCTCTCTAGGGAGAATTGTGAGATTTATACGGATCAAAGGAGCCTCAAATATATATTCCCACAAAAAAATTAATATGAACTAATGAATATGGATAGAAATCATCAAGGATTATAGCTTCTCAATTAATTACCACCCATGGAAATCACACAAGGTGTGGGATTATCTATGTGGAAATGATCCATCGATTCTGTCATTGATGGGAGTTGATAAAGATCTTATCTACTTAGATTTGTCGAGGATGGACATGGGAATCGTTAAGGGAGGAACATCACCAATCCATTATCAAATGATTACTCAACCATCCCTCTAGAAGAAAATAATGGATTCTCAAAGAAGGGATGTAGAAATTATGAAAAGGGTGTAAGATATATGAAATAGAAAATCATCAGAGTTCATGGTTGACAATGATGAAATTCTGATAATTGTGTCATGATTATGTGTACCATCTGGTCCAAAGATAAAGAAGGAGCTTCTGAATGACGAACATATCTCATCCTTCTTTATTCACTTGGGGAGCACAAAGTTGTATTGGGATCATTGATAAAACTTTTGGTGGGACAATAAGAAAATGGATATTGTTGAATATACATCCATGTGCATGGTATGACAACAAGTGAATGCGCAGAGGAAAAATTCAAAGGGGATGATGCAACCACTACGCATACCAACATGGAAGTGGGAGAACATTACCATGGAATTTTTCATTGGAAATCCAAGAACATCGAGAGGAAAAAATAATATATGGGTTGTTGTGGATCATCTTACATAGACAACTCACTTTATCTTGATTCGAGAGAACTTCTCATTGGATCAACTTTCATTGATTTAAATCAAAGAAGTGGTAAGGCTGCATGCAATAACACTATAAATTGTATCTGATCCAGATATGAGATTCACCTTCATGTTTTGGAAAAGACTCCAATATTCCCTAAGCAGTGAACTAAACATCAGTACGACCAATAAACCTCAAACTGATGGTCAATCTATGTGAACTTTTCAGACACTAGAAGATTTGTTAAAACTATATTATATAGACATCAAAGGAGGGTGGGAAAAAACATCCCCTAGTTGAATTATCTTATAATAAAATTTTACACTGTAGAATCAAAATAAAACAATATGAATACCTATGTTGGAAAAGGTGTAGAACACCGGTGTGTTGGGTTGATATCGTTGAGCGTAAGCTTCTAGGACATGAAATGGTTAAAAAAATGTTGGAGAAGGTGAAAACCATCCAGCAATATATCATGGAATCCCAAAGATTACAAAAGTTTTATGCATATAACCGTCGATGGGAACTTGAGTTCAATGTTATAGATACTGGGATTCTATGTATTTCTTCATGGAAGAAGGTCAGGGGGTTTATAAATATAGGAATGTTATGACCTAGGTACATCATTCACATCGAGATTCTTGATTGTGTCGGGGATGTGGCCAATGGATTGGCACTTCCACTTACCGTGGCCAAAGTACATGATGTCTTTCATGCATCCCTTTTTGGAAGTATGCACTGGACCCTTCACATGTACTCTCTTCAGAGGTAGTATCACTAGAGTATGATCTTTCTTAAAAGGAGAAACAAGTGATGATCCTTATTAGAGATAAAAAGTTCTATGAAATAAGACAATGAACCTCATCAAGGGGTTGTGAAAAAAATGAAAAGTGTGAATAAGCAACATGGGAATTAGAAGAAATGATGAAGCAGAGATACATACATCTATTTTAGTATGGAAAAATGGAATAGAAATGGAAAAATTACATAAGGGGGAAGATTGTGACGAATCCAAAATTCGTTAATGAAAATTATTCTTAGTCTATTTAAATGACTTTTATTGGTATTTAATACATATGCACTAATTTGGTATTAGGTTTAGAATTTTAAAATTGAGTTATGAATTTTTATCATTGCTAATATATACGTTGAACAGTGATCACTTGTTTAGTATAATTATAAGACATTAAAAATCCAATTAACTCAGAAATAGGAAGTAGTAGCCTCATCCAGTAGACTTTCCCAATACGAAGCTCCTTTGTTGGAGCTCAAAATGGAAGTGTCATCATTGGGCATTGCTCATGACCATGCCAAAGCTGAGATTGAATACTTCAAGCTTGAATAGAACCACCTATGGTAGAAGTGGATGTTTATAGAGATTACGACTCATGCGATGTTATTTGAACCACCCCAAGAGTATGTCACTATCGTGCAACTTACCATAAGGTCATAGACCGGTGTTTTAAGGGGTTATGTAACAAGACCCTATAATTATGACTATGAACATTATTTTTGTACATAATAAATAATATACTTTAATTTTATTATTGTTACTTTGAAAATAGTTTTTAAAGCACGAACAGTATTTTTTTAGTTAATGTTCAAATAAAAAAATCTATTTTGATAAATTAATGGATTTTTGAATTAAATAATATTTTAATAAATTATTATTATTATTAAATTAATTTATATTATTTATAAATGATTTTATAATTTTTATGAATACAATTTTAATTTTTAATATTGATTGAAAGCTATTTTTGTCAAAACACATGAATTTTCGATAAATAATTGCCTTTATTTTAAATGTGAAAATTACCATATTTAGAAAATTATTTGAATAAAATGAATAGTTTTTTTAATCTGGTTATCTAATTTATCCTATGGATAATTTTTCATAATTTTCTGAGACAGTCGAATTCTTCCGTAAAAATTAAATACAATTTATATATAATTTTTTTTATTACATCATAATGACCCAATAGCGATGTTATAAAATAAAATAAACATTATTCCCAGTCAATATATGTTTTACCATTAAAATAATGTTATTTTAGTTCTGTTTGATTAATTTAACAATGATTTAGTGGTCCCTTCAAGACTTATAAAACAATTCAGTTTTTTTAAATTGATTTCCTTTAGAGTGTGACTCACATCTACATAAGAAACCCTATTATTTTAAGACATTCGGCAATTTTACTTATAAAATATATTTTTCCACTACCATTTGGTAAAACCCAAGGGAAAATACTATGGGGTGGTTTGTGGTTCTGATTTGTTTAATGTGTGGTGTCCCTGACCTAACGAATAATGAATTCCCTCTGTTTTCCTATATAAACCCAACCATATTCCAACTTCATCTTTACTCAAAGACATTTAAGATCATCCAAACCCTTCCCTCCTTTGTCTATAATCCTCCCAAGGGGCCCTTGGCTTCCATGATGTCTCTCTCAAGCCCCTCCCAAGCCATTGAGATCACACTTCCATGTAAAGGATTATCACATTCCTTATTTATCTCCATGTTTATTTATATTGTTTGGCCCTTTTATATTCAATTAAAATAATCAGTTATGACTTCACACCTCCCAAAATTTTCCGTCTTCATGTTTTAATATTTATTGATCCCCTTTCTATATCATTAATTCCTCCCTTGTACACCTATTACCATGATTAAATTCCATTAGAAATTTCTCTGTCCTCATTTAAATTCAATCAATTATTTTGTATTATGTATCTAAACTCCATTACATATTTGGGACATGTATCTATAAGACCCATATTAATGAAAATTTCATGTACATATGATGAGAAACACATTTCTCACTAATCATTAATTTTTTTGAATTCTCATGTCACACCGTTATGCTGTGGAGATTACACCGCATTATTCCATGCCAAGATCATTGTGTAATGAATACCAAACCCATATCTCTATCGTGGTTATTCACCTTTATGAAAAACTACATATTTAATAGTACTTTAATGAATTTATTCCACATTCCTTAATTTTGTACTAACTTATGATGTCGATTGATTCCATCTAATATGATCCATGTGGAACACTTATGAATGAAATGAAATGTTTAAGAAGGGTTCACCATAATAGCGCTCCAATACATTAGGTAAAGTATAGTATCAAGATCCATAATGTCTAGTGAGTGTTAAGTCATGATAATTAAAGTATAACGAGGGCCAATTCATTATTCATGTACAATGAGGGTTTACTCATGCTCCATGTTCAATGAGCCTTTTATCAGGCTAATATCATGTTAACTGTTCTTGCCACATCTCCTAGTAATGATTATCATTCACTATCATGTCTCTATATTTATGTTTCTCCTGTTCTATATTGATATTCCTACTGACTAACATGTATTGTAATATTTATGTTATTATTTGTTTACTCCCTTACAAGGCTTCATAGCTCACCCTTTTTTTAGGCATCTCTTCAGGTTATCCCATACAATGCTAAGTACAAGGGAATGTAGTGTTAATGTAAATGATGTTTTCAATAAGATGTTATGTTTTATGTTTTAATTTGTTATGTAATGTTCTTAAGTCCCAAATGCACAAGGCATATTGATCTTATTTGTTGTATCAAGTGATGTTTTATTTAATAAATTAAGTTTAGTATGTAATAATGAGTAGGGTTGTTATAATTTCTATCTTGACTAATAACATAGGGAAATATACTAAATTTACAATTATGAAATTATTTTTTAAATAATTTTCACGACAAAATTTTCTTTTTATTCAAATGATATGTATTAATGATTGTTATTTTATTCTTATAGAACAAAAATAAGAATTAATGGATAAAAAATTCCATAATGGAAAAAATATGCCTCCTATGTTTTGGAATTAATAAAAACAAACTGTTTGCACAAGATAAGATAATTCACAAAATTAATAAATTATCAAACAAATAGAATATAATTTAATTATAAAAAATATTTGTAATACCATAATTTCATCCTTGATAATTCAATAATTAAATATCCTTAAAATTTATAAAAAAATTATGCCTATGTTTGTAAACAAAAATTATAATTATTTTATCACATAGTCTTCTATGATAAATTTAATATTTATCTTCAAAAAAAATATCTATAACTCTTAATCTCTTATAACAATATGTCATTTCTTAAATCACATAGTATCCATTTTACGTTAGTCATTTATATAAATATATTAAACCAACATAATCAATAATAAAATTAGATATACTTCCAAATGTGAATTCAACCATTATTTCTCAAATAATGCACCTGAGTATTTTGTTTACTGTAATTATATAATACTCAAAAAAATTAATGTGTCCTTATGAAATGAATTTCATCACTTAGTAACAAAATGAATTTATAATCCCATGGTTATCTATACGTTAAATATTTTATTTCCAAAATAATCTAAACTAATGTCTATCATATATTTTAAATATTTAAAAATAATTTCATACTATCCTGGACATCATGTAGTATATTGGTTGGTGATCCACCATTACTGCCCATTTGGTGTTGTATCAATTTTCATGGCCATTATGGATTTTTAGAGTTCTCACACATCATGTTGGTTGTCATTTTTCTAAAATATAATCCTTATATCATACCATGAAATGTGATATTTAACATCAATTATAACATTAATATATATAATTTTAATGAAATGTTTCAACCTCAATGTTAATTGCATGCTTTTATTTGGTATCCCAAAGAAATCATAGCTTACAATTACCTAATAATAAATGATATTATAAAACCTTATTGTTATATATATTTTTAAAATTATTTTCAAGAGATTATATAACCATTATTTCTCAAATAATGTATGAATAAGATAAATGTAAAGGATACATATACCACAAACATCTATCAAAACGCAATAACATTATCCAAATGTAATCTAACATTAAATAGAGTGTTAATGATTTAAAAATTTGGATCATCCTTAAATCTACCACTATATCATAATTATTGAATGTATACAACATAATAATTTAAATTTCTACAAATTCCCTAAACTAGCCTTTTCAATCTTAATCTTTAATACTTCTTTCCAACAAATAAAAATATGATTCTTGTTTTATGATTCAATAAGATCAAAACATAAAACATGAAATAATAAATACATTTATTATGTCATTAAAAACTTCCTAGTAATAAAATGTAGTAGTATTAGGTATCATCAAACATAATTTTTATGGTCTTCTAGATCCCATTCGTGAGGCATCCCCCTAGACATAAATTTCCATAACGAACATTCATCCTACATTTTAAGTATTTAATTGATAATTCATTAGGATGTTATTTCCCTTTCATGTAATTAACCAAATGATTTATTTTGTCTTGGAATATTATATCATTGTGATTTCATATACCTCATATAAATAATCATACAATTATTTTAATAAATTTTCATGGGATCTCCTTTACACATCCTTAACACATAGGTCATTGAATATATTTAGATTTATGGTTTTTATCAACTGAATATCCAAAAGCCTTAAATACTATAATATTTTATATATAAGGGAACAATACTAGGTTTAGTTATTTTTTCATTTATCCTAATATCTGTATAAGAAATGGAATAAGAGTTCTCTACAACTCCAAATCCCTTTGTTTTCTCATTCATAAAAAATACATTTTCCTTCACATCAATTGTCACTTTGGTTACTCATAGATCTATCCATTCTCAACAACTATACAATATATTGTTAATATATCCATAAAAACATAATAAATCATCTTATGAGGGGGATAATCCCAAATATATCCTTATTCACCTCATAATCAATTACTTTTATTTTTCCAAAATAAATACAATTCTCTCTACCATACATGTCACGACCCGTCCTCAGGGCCCGTGTTGTGACTACCCCAAGCCCACCTTCCATAGGCTAGGTGCTGGCGACTAGCACTAAGGCATAATTCTCAGTAAAAAGGGATGGAATTGCCTTTGTAAATTAAACAAACATGATAGAGAAAGAAAACATAAGTAAACACTAAGTAAAAACTGGGTACAACAGTAAGTGCAGAAAAGTAAGTGGGCCAGAATACAAACCCAAACTGAAAGTAAAGTACAACTGAAAAAGGGAGTACAACAACTAAAAAGTAAAGCCACATCCTCGATCTGTCCACTGTTAGTACCACCTAAAGGGTAGGTACAGATATCCTCCACAACTCCTCGGGTCCAGCCGTCCGCTCCGAGTACGTCCCTCCCAGTGGTCCACCTCCAGGTACCGACCTGCTTCGCAAGCCCCAACCACGATCAGCGATGTCAATCATCTGCAACCAACACAACGTAGTGCGGGAATAGCCCGTGTAGGGGTGAGTATAAGCTACTTAGTAGGGACCCTGAGACCCCCATAGATCTCCCAAAATCCACAAAGGATCATCCACAAATAAAGATACAATCACGAAGTAACATCCGACACTACTTAGGTATATGCCCATACATATATATAAGTCATCAATTCTCGTTCGGCTCTAACATCTGAGCTCCAGTACATCCCAGTCCACAGATGAAATCACAACCCAATCCACACAAGAAAGTATAACGTAATCCACATAGGATATCATGTCAAACTTATCGAAGATAAGGATTGAAAGTCAAGATTCAGCTCACACTGGTATACTTCTTCGTAAGATGATAGAGATGACCAGATGTAGCCACTGATTCATCTAGGCCATCTGACCCACACAGGATCGATAGGTACTAACCCTCGTAATGAACCAAAAAGGATCGATGGTTTACTTACCCCTGCAATGACCCACAAAGGATCGATAGGTAACTAACCCCCGCAATGACCCACAAAGGATCGATAGGTAACTAAACCCCCCAATGACCCACACAGGATCGAACCCACACAGGATCTATAGGCCCTGGACCACTCAGGACCGTTGAGTGCTAACCCACATAGGATCTGACCCACAAAGGATTGGTAGCACTGATCCACATAGGATCGTTGAGTGATGTAGTCGTCGTCGTCGAATCCACGGAGGATTTCGGCACAGTCGTCATCATCGTCGCAGTCACAGCCTGCTCTAGGGATCCCGCACATAGCAAGCTCGTCCAAGAGGGTCCGCTCCACGAGCCGAGGGGCTGATACATCAACTGACACATAGTCCAGAGTTGATGAATCCAAAAGTTTTGTATCCTCAACAGGAACTCAACGTCACAGATGGCGCGTCAATCGGACGCCCGGTCTGAGAGTTATTGGCTTTTTAGTCCAAGGGGCCCTGTTGGTTTTTAAGTGAAAACAAAGTCGACCATACTCCAACCCTGTCCAAACCTAGATCGGGGTAATATAAAAGGTCGGTCTCACTAATAAGAAACCATCAAAGTTTACGACACGTCAATCGGACTTCCGGAGCTCAAGCTATAAGCGTTTCCGCTCCGAGGGCCCGGTTGGTTTCGTGTACGAACCAACCCGGCCAAAACCAAAGTATTCTGAAACATTGAGTGTAATATACCAAAACGACCCTCTTGATCCATGGATCTCTACCCAACTGACGGTGCATCGATCAGAGGTCCGTAGCCCATGTTATAGGCAATAGATAGAAACAGTCCTAAAATGGGGGGTCTGGGCCCGGTCTGACCCAGCCTAACCCCCCCTAGGATCGGTGAAAACTGGG
The DNA here is from genome assembly GCA_963277665.1 of Viscum album. NCBI lineage: Eukaryota > Viridiplantae > Streptophyta > Magnoliopsida > Santalales > Viscaceae > Viscum > Viscum album. The sequence continues at coordinate 1,435,833,288 of OY728163.1, forward strand.
GCAACTCGAGCCGGGTCTGACCCTACCGGGTGAGGCCCGGACCGGCTGGTCCGGCCCGCCGCAGTCCGAGCAGGGCGGCTCGGCGCGGGCCGAGCGGCCGAGCAAAAGGGGGCACCACCCCTGGATTAAACTGTGGCCACCGCGTGTGGGCCACTCCTTGATAACGGACACAGCCGAGCACCGGGTCCCGCCTCCTCAGTCCCGCGTGGTCACGTGACCAGCAGCCTGCCGCCGCGGCTTCAGCCGCGGCGGGTCTTCCCGGCGGCGCGCCGCGCGCCGTCGCCTCCTGGCGGCCGGCCTGTGCCGGCTGCCACCTCCAGCTGCCGTGCCCGCGAGGCGCACCGGCGGGGTTTTCCGCAGACCACCGGACGCGCTACGGTGGTCCGGTTTTCCTGTTATCTTCGTCAACGGTCCTCCCAAGATCAGATCTTTACTTCAAAGACCTCAAAATGTCCTTGCGGCCTGCTTCGTCGTCGTCCGCCGATCTGCACACCAAGAACGAAGAAACGGTTGGTTCGGACTTGTTCATTGGTCCACACCCACCGCATTAGCGATTTAAACTTCTTCCAAAAAAATTTAAACACATGCCGAGGAAATAAATCACATAGATTTAATTGAACCAAAAACCCCTACCTCAAGCGTCATCGAGCGAGGGTTCGTCCCGGAATTGCACATTGCGGAAGAAGGCGTCGCGGAAGGGGAAGCTTCACGTCGCGAAGAAAGGATTCGTCGGCATCGCGTCGTCGATCTCTGAGGATCCGACATTCTTGTCGACCATTGTCGGAGGTTAACGTTCTTCAGGTTCTTCGTGTTCTTCACGTTTTTCGCGTTTTTCGCATTCCTCACATTCTTCACTTTATTCGCGATGAAGGAGTGCTTCACGGCTTGAGTGATTTCTCTCAAACCTCTCACAACCCAACAAACCTTAATAAAATAAGTTTTGTATTGTTTTATTAACACACAAGTAAACGTTTTGAATTTCAAAAACAAAACAATCAATTAAGTGAATTAATTGCAACATTAAAACCGCCAAATTAATGAGTTTTTTATTATCCAGATTAAACACAAGGATTGACTTCATTAAAAAGGGGGGGTGCAGGTGTGTTACTTTAATAAAGGAGGGGGTTTGAAAAAGAAAAGAAACGGTGGGGCTCGTACGGGACCCACCTCACAAATATCCTTTCTTAGGGTAGGAGATTGTGGGTCCCACTCTAATCACTTAGGTTAGGTTATGCAGCTTTAAGTAAAATAAAAATTAGTCGAACCATTTTTATTTTATTCCATTACTTAACCCAATAACATAAAAACCACAACTGAGCCAACGCAACTCCAAAAATGGTGTTTCTATGAAATTACTGGTTCTGCGATTCCATCGGTGCCTTCAGAATTTGATTCTGAGCACCAGTTCAAAAGTTAGAAAAACTCGCTCGTTCGTTCACTGAATGTACCTGAGATAAACTTCGGGAAATGATTCCAGGCACACCGGGCCTCGGAATCAGGTACGGTTAGAAACTGTGTTCTTGTAAAATCCAAAATAAAATTAAGAAAAAATTTCCCTTGAATTATACGGGTCTTTACATTAATCCCACCTCATGTCTTTACATCCCCATAATGATATATCATAAACTAGGGAATAAAATGTGGGTACTGAGCACACATATGAGCCTCCCGCTCCCAAGTGCTCACCTGGAGGTTCCCGTGATTCCATCTGATGCGCACTAGAGGAATCGACCGTCAACGTAGGACCCAAACCTGTCGATCCTCAATCTCCACCAGGACCTCCGAAAAAGTCACCCCATCATCAACGTCCAACTCCACATGGACAATGATATGTGTCGGGTGGTGCACGTATCTCCTCAGCTGGGATACGTGGAAGACGTCGTGCACCCGATGCAACTGAGGTGGTAGAGCTAGGCGATAAGCCACCTCGCCAATCCTGCTGAGGACTTGGAATGGTCCGATGAAGCATGGAGATAACTTGTCACCTCGGACAAATCTCAGTAATCCACGTCAAGGTGAGACCCACAAGAAGACGTGGTCGCCATCCTCGAACTCCAGTGGCCTCTGTCTCCTGTCAGCATAATTCTTCTGCTGTCTCGGAGCTGTCCTCATCTGCTCCCGGATGACCTGGACCTTCTCTGTTGTGGCCTGGACCATCTCTGGTCCCACAAGTGCTGACTCCCCAGGGTCTATCCAGCATAGAGGTGATCTACAAGGTCGGTCATACAACGCCTCAAAAGGTTCCATCCCGATGGTGGAGTGGTAGCTGTTGTTGTACATGAACTCCGCCAAGGGTAGGTGATCCTCCCAGCTGCGACCAAATTTTAGGACACATGCACGGAGCTTGTCCTCGAGAGTCTGAATGGTTCTCTCCGTCTGACCATCCATCTGATGGTGAAAGGCGGTGCTCAGATGTAGCTGCATCTTGAATGCCTCCTGCAACCCCTTCCAAATCCGGGACGTAAAGTGAGCATCTCGATCGGAGATGATAGATGATGGCACACCATGAAGCTGTACAATCTCCGGAACGTAGAGACGTCCCAAACTCTCCACTGAGACCTGCTCTCTAATGGGTAAGAAGTGAGCCGACATGGTGAGTCGGTCGACAATAACCCAAATGGATTCGCGACCTCTGGAAGTGCATGGAAGACCAGTAACGAAGTCCATAGATATGCTGTCCCACTTTCACTCTGGGACCTCCAAGGGCTGTACCAAGCCTGATGGTACCTGGTGCTCTGACTTCACCTGCTGGCAGGTGAGGCATCGAGAAACAAACTCAGTCATAGCCGTCTTCATACCAAGCCACTAGTGTTGTCGTCTGAGATCCTGATACATCTTCTCCACTCCAGGATGTAACGCCAAAGGGGAAGTGTGAAACTCTATCAGCACCTCCTCTCGTAAAGTAACTGGTACCAAGGTACGTTCTCTGAAAAGGACGTCACGCTTTCCTCCTACAAGGAATCCATCTAGTGCATGTCCTGAGGATATCTGCGTACGCCGCGTCTCACAGTCGGGGTCCCCACGTTATGCCTCTCTGACCTGCTGCAGTAGTAGAGGAGTTACTGTGAGTGACTGAATGAAGTCTTATCAATTTCTATCCATGAAGGATATCTGTAAAGCAGCTAGCTGCTCTGTCGCCTCCCCATGTAGTTGAATGCCCGTCCTCCTGGTGAGTTCATCGGCTAATATGTTCCCCTTCCCAGGAGTATAGACTATCACAAAGTCATAGTCCTGGAAGAACTCGAGCCATCCCACTATCTAAGCTTCAGGTCCTTCTGCGAGAAGATGTACTTGAGACTCTGATGGTCAGAATAGACTGTAAAGCGCTCTCCCATCAGATAGTGTCGCCATATCTTCAGAGCAAAGACCATTGCTGCTAACTACAGGTCATGGGTAGCATAGTTATGCTCATACAACCTCAACTAACATGATACATAGGTGATCACAGCCCAGTCCTGCATCAGGACACATCCGAGTCCAGTCCCTGATTCATCCGAGTAGACTACATACCCTACTCCCTCCTCTGGTAGCCTCAAGATAGGAGCGCTGGTCAAACTCTGTCTCAGCTCCTGGAAGCTCTGCTGACATATGTCTGACCACACAAATGGTTTCCCCTTCTTCGTCAAAGATGAGAGTGTTTCCGCAACTCTAGATAAGTCTGGCACAAATCTTCGGTAGTATCCAGCTAGTCCCAAGAAACTCCACACCTCCGTCACGCTCCTGGGTGGCTCCCATGCTAGCACTGCCTCGAACTTCACAGGATCCACTGCAACTCCCACCTCAGAGATGATGTGTCCCATGAAGTGGACCTCACGTATCCAGAACTGACACTTCGAGAGCTTTCCATAAATCTGGTGCTCTCATAGTGTGTCTAGTACAACACGCAAGTGGTAGGCGTGCTCCTCCTCAGTCGTCGAGTATATCAAAATGTCGTCGATGAAGACCACGAAAAATCGATCGAGGTATGGCTGAAAGATCCTGTTCATGAGGCCCATGAACAATGATGGAGCATTGGTAACACCGAATGGCATAACCAAGAACTCATAGTGGCCATACCGACATCTGATGTCTGTCTTCTGCACGTACTCATCCCGAACTCTGAGCTGATGATAGCCTTATCTAAGGTTTATCTTCGAGAACCACCGTGCTCCCTTGAGCTGATCGAAAGGGTCATCAATACTCGGTAGTAGATACTTGTTCCTCACTGTCATCTGGTTCAGGCGATGATAGTCGACACAGAGTTGTAAGATCCCGTCCGCCTTCTTTCCGAACAATATCGGGGAAGCCCAGGGTGAAACACTAGGTCGGATGAATCCCTTGCCCTGCAAGTCCTCCAACTGTACCCATATCTCTCAAATCTCGGCATGAGCCATCCGATATGCTGGGGTGGATATTGGGGATATCTTAGGGTACAGATAAATATAAAAGTCTACCTCTCTATGAGGAGTTAGTCCTGGAACATCGTCGGGGAAAACTTCCACATACTGATCCACCACTGCAGGAAAACCATGACTCCGCACGTCAACTGTTCCTAGGATGAGGCCAGCCAACTGATGAGTGATGGGTTTTCCTATCCTCTATGAGGGTCCATCCTGTGCTGTGAAGGCTCCCTTCTCACTGGTGAAGGTGAACCTGCTCCCATCGGTGTGTAGACACCGCACCTTGTGCCTAATACAGTCAATCTGAGCATGGACTGTAGATAACCAATCCATGCCCAAGATGACATCGTAAGGCCTCGATGCCACTACAAGAAGATACCAGCAGAAGATCTCACCTCCTAGAGTATGCTCACCTTGCTGGCACCAGTGTGTAATCGTTGAGTCTGCTCCCATAGGAGTCTCTAGCCGTAAGGAATGAGCTAACAGATCTATCAGAATCTCTGAGCTCCGAACAAGGGTAGTGGCTATGAAATAATGAATCGCTCCTGTGTCTATAAGAACTACAGCAAGGGTGGAATAGACACATATAGTACCTCAAATCATATCGGGCGCGCCGTGGTCTTAGGCCTCCACTTCCTGGAGCTGTTCCTGTCTCTGCCCGCCAGCTCCCTATTGTCGGGGTGGACCTCTTGGTGGTGGTGGTGGTAGATCTTGAAAGTGTCGCCCACCACCTGCTGCTCGGCCAGCTCCTCTGCCTCGTCTACCTGCTCCCTATGGACTGCCATGGTCGACCCTATGCCTATGCCTGGGTGGTCCCTCAATCGTCTGCTGCTCCTTCGCACGACGGGTCGGGCAGTCAAGAGCCATGTGGCCATGCCCGCCGCATGCGTAGCACTGTCTACCTCTCGAAAGACTGGCTCCACGCTGAGTGCCCCCGCACCTCCGAGCCAGTGTCATGAGGTCGTATGCCTGAGGGTCTGGTCTTCCTGGAACCATGTGTCATCTGTCGACTGCCTTCTGTAGAAGACTCTGCTACGTGCTGCCCTCCGGTAGGTCTCGCTGCTGAGGTAGGCTCAGCAAAGAATCTCTCGATGAGAAGAGCTCGCTCCATTAGCCCTGCCTGTGTCGGAATGGTGAGGGAGATCAGTGATGCCGTGATCTCGGGCCTCAATCCCTGCTCAATGGTGCGGGCCCGGATGAATGGGTACCATGCCATGACCATCGAATAGCGCGAGAGATCTGTAAATCTCGCTGAGTACTGGGCGACCATCAAGCTACCCTAACGCAGTTCTAGAAGCTCTGGCATGCGCACCGCACGGAGGGTGGCTGGGACAAACTCCGAGCGGAAGATGCTCTCAATTTCCGTCCAGAGGAGAGATGCCTCATCGTGCACTTAGAGCATCATGCTCCACCATCTTCCTGTTACCGCGTGTAGGAGTCTCACTGCGAGGATCACCATGAGGTCTGCTGGTGTCCTCACCAAACGGAAAACTCGCACAACTACCTCTAGCCAATCCTTAGATGCCTGAGGGTCCGTCTCCCTGCGGAACCTGGGTAGTCACTGATGCTGAAACCCGTACAGTGCATTAAGGCGACGTGCATCATCAGCGGCTGGGGCTGGTAGCATCGGTGGCTCGGCGGGTAGAGGTACCGCCGGTGCCTCTACTGTCAAAGGGCCCTGTACAGAGGCCTCGTCGCTCGGTAGGTTGTCGTTACGCATAATGCTCGGAAAACAAGATGGTTTCCATCGTGGGGCCATCCTGAAAAGGAATAGGTATTACATGGCGAAACAGTATACTTGGTGAGCTTACATAAGGTAATCATGAAGAAAACTCGAAACATACATGCAATCAATGTTTTCATGCATTAAGTCAGAAATCAGAAGATGGGGTCCTAGTGCACGGATACGTAGGCCGCCACACCAACACTGGACTCCCTGGACTGATAACCACACTCAATACTCTTAACACTATTTCATCACATAGAAGATAGATCAGAGTCCAATGTTCTGCGGTAGAACCGAACTCCTCTGATACCAATTTGTCATGACCCGACCTCGGGGCCCATGCCGTGACTGCCCCAAGCCCGCCTTCCATAGGCCAGGGTCTGGCGAATAGCACCAAGGTGTAATTCCCAGTAAAAAGGGAAGGCATTTCCCGTGTAAAGTAAACAAACACCACAGAGCATGCAAAAAGAAGTAACCACTAAGTAAAAACTGGGTACCACAGTAAGTGCAGAAATGTAAGTGGTCAAGAATACAAAGTCAAACTGAAAGTAAAGTACAACTGAAAAAGGGAGTATAACAACTGAAAAGTAAAGCCACGGCCTTGAGCTGTCCACTGGTAGTCCCACCTGAAGGGTAGGTAGAGATAGCCTCCACACCTCCATGGGTCCAGCCGTCCGCTCTGAGTACATCCCGCCCAGTGGTCCACCTCCAGGTACCGACCTGCTCCGCAAGCCCCAACCATAATCAGCGTTGTCCGTCGTCTGCAACCATCACAACGTAGTGCGGGCATAGCCCGTGTATGGGTGAGTACAAGCTACTCGGTAGGGACCCTGAGACCCCTAGAGGTCTCCCAGAATCCACAAAGGATAATCCACAAAGGAACGATACAATCACAAAGTAACATCCGACACTACTTAGGTATATGCCCATACATATACCTAAGTCATAAATTCTCGTTCGGCTCAAACATCCGAGCTCAAGTACAACCCAGTCCACACAGGAAATCACAACCCAATCCACACAAGAAAGCATAACGTAATCCACATAGGATATCAAGTCAAACTTATTGAAGATAAGGATTGAAAGTCAAGATTTAGCTCGCACAGGTATACTTCTTCGTAAGAATATAGAGATGATCGGATGTAGCCACTGTTTCATCTAAGCCATCGACCCACATAGGATCAATATGTACTAACCCCCGCAATGATCCACAATGGATCGAGAGGTATCTAACCCCCCGCAATGACCCACAAAGGATCAATAGGTAACTAACCCCAACAATGACCCAAAAATGATTGATAGTTAACTAACCCCCGCAATGACCCACACATGATTAGACCCACACAGGATCTGTAGGCGCTGGCCCACATAGGACCGCTGACCGTTGACCCACACTGGATCTGATCCACACAGGATCGGTAGCACTGATCCACGTTGGATCGCTGAGTGCTGTAGTTTTCGCCGTCGAATCCACGGAGGATTTCTGCACAGTCGTCATCGTCGTCACAGAGGCAGCCAGCTCTAGGGTTCCCGCACACAGTAAGTTCATTCGGGAGGGTCTGATCCACGAGCCGAGGGGCTGATACATCAACTGAAAAATAGTCTATATTTTATGTATCCAAAAGTTCTGTATCGTCAACAGGAACTCAACGTCAGAGACGGCGTGTCAATCGAACACCCTATCTGAGAGTTATTTGCCTTTTCGTCCCAGGGGCCCGATTGGTTTTTAAGTCAAAACCAACCCGAACATACTCCTACTACGTCCAAACCTCGAGCGTAGTCAGCCAAAAGGTCCTTCTCACTAAGAGGAAACCATCAAAGTTGACGGCACGTCAATCGGATGTCCGAAGCTCAAGCTATAAGCGTTTCCGCTACGAGGGACCGGTTGGTTTCATGTACAAACCAACCTGGCGGAACCGAAAGTGTTCTGAATCCTTGAGTGTAATATACCAAAACGACCGTCTCGATCCGAGAATCGGTACGCAACTGACGATGCGTCAATAGGAGGTCTGTATCCCATGTTATGGGAAACAGATCGAAGCATTCCGAAAATGGGGGGTATGGGTCCGGTCTGACCCGGCCCAACCCCCCTAGAGTCGGCCCGAACCGGGGCGAACCGAACCGGGGCGACCCGACCCGGGTGCAGGTCCGACCCGGTGGGGCGCGGCCTGGCCCAATGCGGCCTGTCCGGCCCAGGGCGGCTTGGCGCTGGCCGTGCTGGTCGGCTCAACGCTGGCTGAGCGGCAGTGCGAAAGGGGCCCCCACCCCCTTGGATGAAATTGCGGCCCCTGCGTGGGGGCCACTCCTAGTCAATGGACGCGGCCGAGCGCTACGTCCCGCCTCCTCGGTCCAGCGCGGTCGCGGGACCAGCTGCCTGCTGACGTGGCTTCAGCCACAGCGGCCTGTCCTTGCGGTGCGCCAGGCACCTCCGCCTCCTGGCGACCAGCCGGTGCCGGCCGCCGCCTCTGGCTACCGCCACCGCCGTGCCGGAGAGGCGAGCCGATAGGTTTTCTGAAGACCACCAGACGTGCTCCGGTGGTCCGTTTTTCCTTCCTTCTTTTCCAGCAGTCCTCCCGAGATCTGCTCTTCACTGTGAGGACCTCAAAATGACTTTACGGCCTGCTTCGTCATCGTCCGCCGATCCGCACACCAAGAACGAAGAAACGGTGGGTTCGTACTTGTTCGTTGGTCCGCAAACACCGCATTAGCGATTTAAACGGCTTCTGGAAAATTTTAAACAGATCATGAGGATATAAATCACATAGATTTAATTGAGCCAAAAACCCCTACCTCAATAGTCGTCGAGCGAGGGTTCGTTGCGAAATTGCACGTCGCTGAATTGGACGTCGCGGAAGAAGGTGTCGCGGAAGGGTAATCGTCGCGTCATGGAGAAAGGATTCGTCAGCATCATGCCATCGATATCTGAGGATCCAGTTTTCTTATCGACCTTCATCAGAGGTCAGAGATTTTCGCATTCTTCACGTTCTTCGCATTCTTCATGATGAATGAGTGCTTCACGGCTTGAGTGATTTCTCTCAAACTTCTCACAACCCAACAACCCTTAATAAAATAAGATTTGTCTTATTTTATTAACACACAAGGCAACGTTTTGAATTTCAAAAATGAAACAATCAATTAAGTGAATTAATTGCAACGTTTAAACTTTCAATTTAATGAGGTGTTTATTTCCAGATTAAACGCAAGGGTTGATTTCATTAAAGAGGGGGGTGCAGTTGCGTTACTTTAATAAAGGAGGAGGTTTGAAAAAAAAAAGAAATGGTGGGGCTCATGCGGGCCCCAACTCACAAATATCATACCTCATGGGTAGGATATTGTGGGTCCCACTCCAATCACTTAGCTTAGGTTACGCATCTTTATGTAAAAAAATTTGTCGCGCATTTTTTATTTTATTCCATTACTTAACCCAAAAACGAAAAAACCACACTCGAACAAACACAACTCGAGAAATAGTGTTTCTATGCAATTATCGGCGCTGTGATTCCATCAGTGCCTTCAGAATTCGATTCCGAGAACCAGTTCAAAAGTTAGAAAAACCCGCATGTTCATTCACTGAACGTACCCGAGATAAACTTCATAAAATTATTTCGGGCACACCAGGCCTTGGAATCTGGTGCCGTCAGAAAATATGTTCTTGTAAAATCTCAAATAAAATTAAGAAAAAAATTTCCCTTGAATTTTACAGGTCTTTACAATACATACCATTGTAATTATATAATAATTGTAACTTATTCCCAAATAAACATATTAACCTCTAAATTTATATAATCCTTACCCGTGATATCAACAATATTCACCTATCCTATATTATTACATAATATTGAGTTTTATCTATATATTTGTTTCTCATATATTTGAGGATATTTTCATGTTTTGAGTTTTATAGAACTATGTCAGAAATCCTGAATAAAAAACAATATAATATAAGTTGAACACTTCAGTTCGGTATCTATTTTTCACATACCTTAAAAAATTCAATGTAAATTAAGATTTGTTTTCATGAAAAATCATTATAAAATTCAACATTATTTATTTATTATTCATAAGAATGAATAAAACCCATGAAAACTTATTAGAATACGGGATAAGCATAAAATGTTTCGTAAGAGAAATATGATGAAATAAATTTTTTAGTCCAATGAAAAAAATGAATCCTACTCTACCTTTCACCTTTATCATTAAAATTTATTGAGTTTATGAAATAAAACATTTAGGTTTGAAAAAAAAATATTATCCAAAAGAAAACATTAAAATGAAAAAAAAACCAATTTTGGTATCCTAGGGAATAATGTTCATAAAACCCTTTAAAACCCGTGGAGATGAGATAACCATATCGATGACATCCAACATAATTATCCAGATAAAAAAATCAAATAAATATTTAATTATAGAAATATAATGGCTCACACCCTATGAATATTTTATATCAATCTGACCCTTTTAGAAAAGATATAATGGGGATCATGCTTTTGTCTAAGGTATATCTGACTTAGTCATTAGCTATAATGGTGCTCAACTTATAGTATGAGATGTATCTTGGTCAATGGTTTTTAATTTAATTAGCATGTTCCATATCATGAGTAATATACTTTATTCATGAAAATATTAATCATAAATCCCCTTAAAAAATACCTATGAACACATATAAAAATAACATTTAGATATTAAAATACAATTTTCTTTTTTCTTATCCATTTTAATAACCAAAATAATAAAATATAGGGTAGGGTTTTTCTTTATCGAAAACATGAAATGTTGTAAAAGAATCCAAATATATAATAAAAAATATTATAGGGGGAAATTATCATCAATATACTTTAAAATAGTAACTTTTTTAAATATTTTTAATGAATGTCAGACATTTCATAAAAATATCACTTTTTGAAAACCCATCAACGAATTTCGATGTAAATTATTTAATAAAATATAAAAATAGAACATAACCATGAATTAATATTATATGGAAATAACCGTTGTATTACTATAATGGAAATTTCATATCATCATGTTCTAATGATGTTGAGAAATTCCATTCACTATGTATAGGTGAAAAAATATTCCTTTTATCTTTTCTACAAGGTGTTTAAAGATGAATCTTTTAAAAAAAATCATTACTTATTTAGAAACATTTGAGTTTAAATTCAAAAATTAATCATACCATGTATATATAAATTCATGATATAACATGTTAAATGTGTTATATATAATCCTCAAAAAACAATATTGGTCAATATCATCAAAATATTCTAGAATAAAAGGAAAATGAGATAAACCCTATTTCCTTGAGTTTAAATCATTATGTACGTACTTTATCATCCTAAATAATAACCTAATATTAATTATTTACATTAATAATGGTATTTTTCAAGTTTATTACTCCAATAATTTTAATTATTACCATGTTCTATATTATAAATTAGTAAATTAATTTTACACTAGTTATTTTTACGATATTTAGATTATGAATCAAAATGTACATCAGTTGGTTGAATATGGTCAAAGTGGTCATTATTTAAAAATCTCATTAATAATAATGAAGGAATATTTAAAAAATTTATAGATTAATAATAAATTTTAATCCTACAATTAAATATTTTTAAATGAACATTGTTTTAATCATGATGACAATAGGCCATATGAACTCATCATTAATTTTTCCATTTTAGAATTATCATTATGGAATTAAGGGAAGAATTGTTTTATATATAAATTTTGGTAATTTAATATTCCATCATTTTATATAGATTCCTAGTTCATAATTATAGGTTAAATTTTACTTTTTTCAGTATACCATTCGTGTAATTTTTTTTCATGGTGTTTGAGGTGAAAATTAGTTAATTTTGGAAGAAGAGGGGTAGTGCATTGTTAGATCATAGTTTTCCCAAACAATTCTCTTATCCCATAAAAACCAGGAAACCCCATACATAGGAGGATTTTATGTCTATGGCACAGTTTTTCAAACCATACACCCTTATTTAGAGTCACACAGTTACAGAATACTATTTAGGAAAACTATGTGCTTTGTATATGAAATCCTATACAAGGGAAATTAAACCCCCAAAAAATTATTAAATAGTTTCGAAACCATTAGTTTATAAAAAACACACTACATCAACCCTAAATAAATTCTTATGTTTTTAGAAATTCCCAAGGGATTCACAGGGATCTCAACCATTATTCTGGATGAATAGATGATTATTTGACAGATCATGACCTCTATGTTCTGTGACTAATCCACAATTTATTTTTCACTTTCTCACCTCTCCTTTCATATTTAGTGGAGTTTTTTTGTCATTAAAATTGGAATATATCTAGGTTTTAATATTTTTTTACACATATGATCTTGGATCATTGTTTTGGTTCTAGATATATCTCTTTCTTATGGAATTGAATGTTCCACATTAATTTTTGGATTTATGGTTGGGAGATTGTTCATAAATTATATTGAGTAAGGTTTTATAAGATTCAAATCCCAACATATTGATTATAATTGTATGTAAGTAATTGTAAACTAGAAATTTTTATGTTTGGAAATCACATCTTGAATTGGATTAATTAATTAGTTAATAAATTAATGTATTGTTGTGATTCTAAAATTGAAGGAATGATTAGATAAACTAATTAGTTAATTATTTAATGGAATTATATAATTATGAAATCGATAGGGTAATTGGGAATATGATATTGTCAATTAATGGGTTTGGGTGTGTGATTGATGAATTTGATAATTTAATTTATTAATAATTGGAATCAATGGATGTTTTGAATAACCATTATGGGTTAAAGGATTAAATGGTTAAATATTTACAAATGGATTAATGGGGAATTTTTCATATTATTCCTCATGTTTTAGGATTTTAACCATGCTTTTTTGTTAATTTAAATGATATACCATGAAGTGAAATATTGATAGGAGGGTTAATGATGATATATATTGTTTGGCTTGAAACATGAGTAATATGTAACTTATTGATTTGATAAACATGGTTTGGGACATAGATTAATGCTTTACAGATACATAGGGTCCTAAAAATTGCATTCTACACCAAAATGCATGCATGTGAGAAATGAGTGTGGGACACAGACTATTGATTCAAAATTGAACAATTTATTGGTTGATAAATGGGTTGTGGGACATGGCATATGCTTTAAATACCCATTGAGTCATATCCTTGGCATTTCAGGCAAAAAATGGTGGAATGGAACTATGGTTTCATGTAACCTAAATATGAATTAAAATTGAATGATTTTTAAATGAAAACCCATGTGAAATGTTGATTTTTTCTCCCCTGTGATATACCATTAGGATTATCATAGACCAGCACGGTCTAACAAGCGTATTCAGGGTTCAAGTGTCACCATGAACCTGAGATATTTATGAGGATAATTAATGTATAATTGAATTACTAAACATTTTATTTTATCATTTGTACATTAATAAATATACAACTGCATACAATATTATTTACTAGATATTTTTATAGATATATTTTGTGTTTTCCTACTATGGTTTACTCACACCCAACTTGAGATTCACGTGTAGTACTCGACTATACATCATGTTTTTAGAATTGGATATGTGTAAGAGCCCTATGTTAGATGGCTTAGTTAGGCTGGAGGATGGATCAGGGAACCAAAAATTGTGTTGGCAACCTCATGGGATATCTTTAGTGTCATTATTTGTTTTTTCATTTTTACACTTGAAACTTATAAGACATAACATATCTCATACATTAGTTTTTGTTACTGTATCATGTTTTCTCATCATGTGACACTGGTATTAATCTAGTTATGGTTATTATCATTTGGATATTCTTTATTTATTTATGTTATTGTGATATATTGATAACGAGGTCATAATATCCCCATGTTATTTATATTTGACAATCACTAATAGTTGGAATCCAATTTAATACATGGCGGTGCCCTTATGTCACGTCGCAAACTGGCTCGGTGCATCGATGTACGGAACCCATGTGAGGATGTCAAAAAGTGGTATTAGAGGGGGTTTCTTTTTTTCAATTATTATTACTATTTTGGAATATCAGAAAGTAGATGAGGATGAATTGATCCTTGTTAACGATCTCAAGCATTAGAGTAGCTATCCCATTTGTGGGGGTAAAATCCAAGTACCCATCTTGTGATTTTTGTTATTGATGTGTGTAGTAACAATTAGATGCTATTTCACCTCTAGTGATGCACTTTTTGTTTGATTTTGTTATTGTTTTTGTAATATTCTAACATTTGACTCATGGATCATTATGTCATGAGTGTTTTGTAATATTTCATCATGCTAGGAAGTCTGGGATTATTGTGACATGCATCATTTTAGGAACACACATAAGAGAAGGTTTGTGGGTGAATATTTTAAAGAAAAATACATTTTATATTTTCAACATGTAAACTAAAATGGATCCTAATTTTTTTTAAAAAATTTAAATGATAAAATTGGGATAAATTTAATTATTAATGGGTGTCTACAGTGAAGAATGTTTAATGAGGATTTTTTTACCCTTTCTTAACATGGACCCAGATGATTGATGGTTAATGGTTGTGACAGTGCCTCTCTTTTGACCATGTGGAGGGGTATGGGGATGAACTATTAAGGAATTATGTTAATAGAACTTGTTGACTTGGTTAATTTTGTGTAATGTATCCGAATATGTGTTTTTTTATTATAGATATTTGTCTCCCTGAAGATGCATGTTGATATAAGCCTGTAGAACATAGTTAAAAATGTTCATCTAGTACTGGAACCACTGGATTTGATTGTAGTGGGGGAGGATGCATGAGATATGTTTTGAGATAAAATTTCTCAAATTATGTTGTTCCTAGAATAAAACCTGGTGATGTTTTCGATGTGTATGTATGACATGTCATGGGAGTTTTAGTTAAAACAGCCTCTGATTTTCATTGGATATGGTTGACCTATGGTAGATGAGTTCTTGATTTATTATATCTACATGATCATTGAACACCTAGAGACTCCTGCTAAGTAAAGATTCAAATTAGCTACGTACATGTTTTGTGGGCAAGTGAATCATTTTTAGGACATCCAAAATAGTGATAGATAACTAAATAATATTGAGTGGAGGGAATATAAGACAAATTCAGGGGGAAATTTCAACCAATGATTCTTAGGAAGAAGAAGGATTAATTTTTCATGATGCTTACTCAATGGAGTATGTCTGTGATGTAAAATGTTGGATTCCTTATAGATTTCCATCACATTGTTCCAACATTGTATGTGGATAAGGATATTTTAGTGAAATAATTTCAAGGTGGTTTAAAATGGGATATTAATTATTAGTTTAATATCTTTCGGATGAAGAAGAACTATGTGGTGGTGAATCGGGATCTCATATCTTGGGAAACCTAAAAGGGGATTATAGTAAGATTTAGGTAGTTTTTGTTTAATAAAATCGAGGTATGTATTTTGATAGTATTAAGTTTCACATTTAAAATGTTTACAATATAATTATAAAGTGGATTTTATCTCATGAATGGTTATTTAATCAAGAAATTGATGTGTGATCTTCAACCAGTGCAGTAGGTTGGGTCACATTTGTATTCCATGTCTACAACCACCATTTGAGTATTGATTTTGTGTCAGTATGGGAAATCTATTGTAATCCTGTCAGAACCCATGAGATAGGGGTTGTGATGGAGGAAAAAGAATGAATCCGGGTGAAGTATGAGGATTTTCTGCCACATATTAGTCTTGAATATATTGTCTTACTAGAAATGGAAATCGATGATGTTGATGTTGTCATTCTTCGCCAGATAGCCTATATAAGCACAATAGTGCATCTTAAGGGACTTAGAATACATCACAGAAAATAGAGGAATTATTTTTACATTATGTTCATCATACACTTCGGCATATAAA
Organism: Viscum album; assembly: GCA_963277665.1. Lineage (NCBI taxonomy): Eukaryota > Viridiplantae > Streptophyta > Magnoliopsida > Santalales > Viscaceae > Viscum > Viscum album. Next base: position 1,435,849,300 of record OY728163.1, read on the forward strand.
TTATAGATGATCGATGATTAGAGGTATTATTAGTTAAGATTATATATTTTCAAATGTCTAATTTGATATTGGTGCCTATAAATTACTTATATATTCACAACATCTAAATTGGTTGATCCTGAAAGTGGAGATTTTGAGAGGGAATATGTCCATCCAAACACCAATGGTGTATGGTTGAGAGAAATATTATTATGAAAGGGTTGTTCTCATGATGGTGGGGTTGTTGTTTTCTTTTGTGTCCTTACATACTTAATATGTCATGATTTGAATTGATTTTGGGTATATAATAGTTGGTATTATTTGAAGCCCACATTTATTTCCAGGACATGAGAGTGAATTTTAAATATCCTGAGGGTTAAAATTATGTTCATCATGGAGAGTGGTATGTCATGGTGGGTTGTGCAGGAATAGTTCATTAATATATAATGGATCTCACTACAGAAGTTCCTTGTCTGTTTTTGGATGATGGGGGTGAGAATAATTATTTCATTTCATTTATTGGGGAATAGTTTTAGGCGTGTTTCACAATGAATTATTTGGGCTTCACACTAAGAGATATGTGGAATTTAATATTGACCTCAATCTTAGAGATGTGCTAGTTTATATTCCTCCATATAGAATGTTAAAATTGGATCATTAAGAGCATAAGAATCAACTAAAAGAGTTTATTGCTAAGGAGTTTATCTGTCTGAGTTCTTCAGGATGGGGTTCTTTAATTTTGTTTTCAATTAATGCTAATGGGTCCCTATTGTTATTTATCTATTATAGTAATTTGAATCAAATGGTATTTAAGAATAGATATCCTCTTCATTATATCGAAAATCGCTCGGACCAGTTGAGAGGGCTTTGTGTGTTCTATAATATTGGATTAAGATCAGGGTATCATCATATGAGAGTCCAACCTTCTAATATTCATCGGACTAATTAAAAAAATTGGGTTTTCCTTTATAATTTAATTTTTATTTAATTTAGGATGATGAATTCTATAATATTATAACGGACATGATGGACCAAGTCTTCCACTTATACACGGATTAGTTTGTCGTTTTTTTTTCGATTACATCTTGGTGTGCTCCAAGACTCATGATGATCATGTCCAACATCTTAACATAGTTTAAATTACTCAATGAAATCATCATCTAAATGCCACGCTTACTAAAATCCAATTTTATATTGAGGAGTTATATTTATTAGGTCACATTACCTAAGAATAAGCGGTGTTAGTAGACACATAGATAGTGTAGATAATTGTTTCATGGGAGCATCCCAATAAATAAATTGATATCAATAGATTTATATGGATAACCATATATTATTAGAGTTTCAACAAGTACTTTTCCTACTTTTTGTCACCTCTTTTGGGCCTAATAATGAATTGAATAAAGTATTAATTGTTTGAATCATTTAATAATTTCCTTCAGGTGTTCATGAATTTCTTTACAAATGCAAAAATTTTGATAATTCGTAGACATATGATATGAATAAGGAGTTTTTTGAAGCTTATGGTATTGGACTTGGTTCAGTATACCTGCAGGTAGATTCATTTGTAGTGTATTGTACATGGATGTTGAGGAATCATGAATGCAATTACCCTACATACAGCCTCGAGTTAGGAATGGTGGTTTATTTTTTAAAGTGTTGGAGACATAATCTATTGGGGGAATAATTTTCTATGTATTAGGATCACTAGAGAATAATGAAAATATATTCATAATGTTGTTTGAATCATCACTAGGTGTTGTGGGTTAAGTATATGAAGTCATTTAATTTCAAACTAGAATATACACCCTACAAGGGAAACAATGTTTCTGATACTTCGAGTAGGAAGTCAGAAACTTTTTCATATCATGAGTATATCACTATGAGAAAGATTATGAAATTTCTAGATGAGATGAATGTTTTGATATGTGTGGGGAAATGGAAAATAAATATCACATCAGTGTCAGTGGACTCAACACTTTTATGCTAGATCGGGGAAAAAGTGTGATTCTCTTTAGTTTTTTTTCTTGAGGAAATAAAAGAAGGTGGGGAGTCTCCTTCATATTGAACTATAAGTGAGAATATGAACATCTATTTACAAGGAAAAGTATTTGTTCCTTCATGTATGTTGTTGTATTTGATCAATGATTTCCATTCCTTGAAGTGGGTGGTTCATTTGGTTTCACTAAAATATATCATGACCTACATCGACAATATTGGTGGGCAGACATGAAAATTAATATAGAAGGGATTGTGACAGGATGCTATAACTATCAATAGGTTAATGTTGAATATCAAAAAACTGGTGGTTTACTATAGTAGTTTCCATTTCCTTAATGAAAGTGTGATGGAGTTACAATGTTATTTGGGGTGGGTCTACCAATGACACCTTTTAATAATGGCACTATTTTGGTTGTTGTGTACTGATTGATGAAGGTATAACCTTTCATTCCAATCAGATAGAAATTTTAATTGGATAAATTGGGAGAATTATAAATTCATGATATAGTCCGTCTTCCTGGGGTACCATAAAGTATAGTTTCAGACCAAGACTCGTGTTTTACATCTCACTTATAGTAGGGTGCTAAAAGGGAACTTGGTAAACTATCTTTAATGAGTACATATTTTCACACATAGAAATATGGGAATTCAGAATATACTATATGAGTTTTTGATGACATGATATGAGTGTGAATTCTTGACATTGTTGGGTCTTTGGAGAAGCACCTATCACTTTTGGAGTTCTATAATGAAAACAGTTATCAGTAAACTATTAAGATGTATTGATATGATGTTATTTATAGTAGGCCATGTAGATAACATCTGTTCTAGATGGAGGAAGGTGAGTCAGAGCTATTGGGGTTTTGTGTCATATGGGAGTCATCTGAGGAGGTTTAGTTGATTGTGAAATGTATGTATATGGCTCAGAGTATACAGAATTTGTATGTTGATAAATTCAAAATCCACATGAGTTTATAGTTGGTGATCTCGTGTTCCTTCAGGTGTCAGCCTAGTTGGATCACTATAGAATTTATAGAAATGGAAAGTTGTTCTCCATGTTTTTATACCTTTTTATGTTGTAGATATAATCAGGTTGGTGGTGTACCGGTTGTATCATCTAGAATGTTAGAGTGATATTCACGACATGTTTTCTATTTCACAACATTAGTGATAATAACATGTCCATTCTCATGTGTTCTATGGGGATGATGTTGAGTATGATACTAATGTATTGTTTAAGGAGAATCAGATACATGCATTGGATCTTAGTGATAAAGTGTTTTGGGGAAAGACTGTGATTATAGTTCATATATTATGGAAACATGAATGTGCTCAAGAGGAAACATATAATAGACTAGTAAATATGCATGCTCAGTGTATTGATTTATTTACCTTGTAATCTTAGAGATTCTTGGAATTTCTACTCATTGACGAGCTATTATAAGGTGGGAATATTGTATGAACCTGACATTTTTTAGATCCCAAATACCCTAAATATCCTAAATATTGGTACATGGTTTGTGACATCATAGATCCCAAATATCCTAAATATTGTATTCATTATTTATATATACTAAGATATTTTGAGTCCCGTGTTAGATACACTGATAATAAGGGTGGGTAAATCAAGGGTTACTATTTAGAAATATTTTCATTAACTCAACTTATATGGAATGTTAGATCCTTGACTTCTCATTTTATGATATTTCACTTATGATGTAGGGAAAAAAATGGAGAAATCAAAAAAAATATAGATAATTTTAATGTTTTTAAAAAATGTAAACACTTTGTTGTGATAAACCAGTGGTTTCTTCATGAATTATCTTATACCTATAGTTTTATAGAAATTAAAAGTTCCAAAAAATTTGAAAACAATATTAGGCATGTAAAATCAGCGCTTTAAAAGGATCAATGATGAAGAATACAATCATTATTTACGATGATAAAGAATTTATCAATTTTTTTAATCAAATGTGCTTGAAAATTTGAAATATATACTATTTACATCTCCTTTCCTTATGATACTATCCATTGAACTATATAATTACTCACTCCTTTTATTGTTCTCACACATTATGCCCCATATAATTTATTTATTTATGTTTAGGTTAAACAGTATAAGGAAATACAGTTTTATCTAAACAAGATTGTCACATAATTCACACCAGGAATTTATATTGTAGTAGTGGTATGGTGATCCTATATCCTCAATAAATGATGATTCATTACAATGGACTCTTCATCTATCCCCTTACATATACAGAGAATATTAAACTATTTTTCTATGAATTGGTTATGCAGTTTATGAAATTAAGTAGATATATAAGTACATTATTGTGAAATCCAAATCGATTATAAGAACTAAGTTCCTTGGGATTGTTTTTAATAGTGTTATACACTTGTTGAATTCCCACATGATAAAACATCTTCCTCGTATAAGCTATGGGCTTCATAAAATAAACATCCCTTGGTGAATGGAATCCTGGTTTATCTTTTTTTCAAGAGATCTCAAAAAATGATGATTAATATTAATTAATACAAGCATTTTTTTGGGTTGATATTTATATGTAAGCCTAAATTTTATATTCACCTCTTATGATCCATCTTCTATGACACGTCAATGAATTAATAAAATTCCCAGTAGATTATGTCGTGGCATGCCCTTACTATCTCAAATATATACTTAGGAAGACACATAGTGAAGATATATACAATTGATCTCAATTTGTAATAAATTCCAAATTAATTTATAAATTTTATGTTTTCTCATTGATGAAATTATGTTGGATTTTAATATAAATTTATCTTGAATGTTGAAATAGATTTTTATAATGATCTATTACACATTGATTATAACAGTCAGTTTTGAGGGATCCTTGAATTTTAACTATTTTACCATCTAATTCTTCCTTCATCCAAATCATTTGTGTGTAAGAACTAGTTATAGTAACATGTTCACCCTCGGTAGAACCCAATATTTTTATAATTGTTTCTTGTAGTGAAAATTCAGAAAACTAAATCCCAATATGAAAATTTCAACTAATGTAGTCCTTCTATCATCATTTTCACATTACCAATTATCATTTTAAACATAGAAATGTTAATTCAACTAATTTATAGTATGTAATAGCCTTAATTATAGTACAGTTTTTATATCAATGACTTATCCTACAATCCTTAAGATGTGAGTCATTTGGATCACTTTGATATAATGTATAAAGACTCCCAACATAAATAATTCATGGTCCATAAGTAATGAAATAATATAGAATCTCAGTAAGTCATTTGAATTTAATTTTATTAACATTGTATCTATTTACATATTTTTAAAATTTCTCACCCACGAGATTGGATGTAGACACTAATTTTAATGCTTCAATTATAAATTTATTCAACAACTACCAAGAATACTTTTTTGGGGATAAGAATGTAATGTACCCTTATGTAATATTTTTAATCCCACGAAGTATGTTAGAAAATCTAAAATGGAAATCTCAAATAATAGATTCCATTGTCTTTCAAATTCTTGATAATAATTATCACAATATCTGTTAAAAATTATATCATAAACTTGTACAATTATATTAACTTTAAATGACTTAATTTCATTGATATATATGTTGTTATCCACTTTTCTTTCGAAAACAATTAGTTCTATCAAGTTGTTTTCAATATTTAAATACAAATACCTTGAGTCCAATTTTAATCTATAAATTGAATTTTTCAATTTGCAAACTTTTATGTCATCCTTCTTAATGAAATCTAATCAGGTATCTCAATATACACTTCTCCTTCAATTTCACGATTTATAAATCTTGAATTGAATCCATTTGATAAGTTTTATATTTTTGGATGTTGTAACAACAAAGATAATTTTAATACATTCTTTCATTTATATTAGAGAAATGGATTATTTAAAATCCACATATTCTACTAGTAATTATTCCTTACATAATTGTAATTATTTATTTCTGATAACTATTCCCTAATCAGCAAGCTTATTTCTAAAGACCCACTTGGATCCAATGATATTTTTTTATCTCAGGGTTGGAAAAAATTCTCACGAGTGTATATTTTCAATTTGAACCAACTCTTTGTTAATTTCATTAAACAATTCATCATGTTAAAAGGATTACATTATAGATTTATGATTAACATGTGATTTAAGTGATGTTTGGTTTTATAAACTCAAAATTCTTCTAGTATTATACATAGAAGTATCATTGTATACGAACATCATCTTGATTTTCATAGGAATAGATCGTTCTCCATTTATATTATCTATTTCCATAGGTTTCATCATTCATCAGTTTTTATAAATTTAAAAAATATTCTTTTTCATCATCTGTCTTATCTAAATCATCTGTTTCTATACAAGGTTTGACTTCAGATTGTTTTCCATTATTATTTTTAAGAACATTCATGTTGTTAACATCATCTCCATCAAATGATGTTACATATGAATCATTATTTATGTTTTGCTTTTTAATTATATTTACATCATAATAGTCAATTTTTTTGAATTTTATTATTCAACAATCTATATCCTTTAAAATTAGACAAATAACCAAGACACAATAATCCATATATTTCTCGCCAAATTTCCCCATATTACTATATTTTATTTGGATGATGTAGGGACTCCAAAATACTTGAAAATATTTAACTCTGCGCTTTTTGTATAACACATCTCACATGATGTATGATATTAAATTTATTTAAGAAAACATTAATTTTGAGTATGTACATAACAAGCACTAAATACCTCCAATATAACTTTAATATACATAACACATGAATCATAGACCTCACAGTTTACATAATTTTTATGTTTCTTAATTTAGAAACACTATTATATTTTGTTTCATAGGGGGTCCTATATTGAGGTCTTAATAAATATTTTTTATTAAAGTATTGAAAATATCTTCCATTATATTCCTTTCCATTATCAGATATCAATTTTTTGATATGAATATTGAACCCCCTTTAAGATTTTGTCATGTACGTCTTGAACAAATCAAATTCCTGTGAATTTTTATTTCAAAAAACACTCTTTTGATTCTGGCGAAATAAAAAATCAATTTTATAAAATACCAGTCACCAATTTTATATTGATATATCATTGGTCAACACAAATATAATTGAATTCAAATTTTTGGACATGTTGATTATTTGTCAACTATAATGTGTTTACATTTATCAAGTTCCCTTTTCTATCATGTTGTAATAACATGATAATTGTCTAATCTTAACTAATGAAAATATCTACCCATATTCTCTTTATATATCTTACTCAAATTCTTCTTACAATTATTACTAAGACTTTGATTCCATATATTATCTTCTATTTTGCATTGAGATAAAAATAGTTACTAGGATATTCAATCTGAAATAATTTTCCATTGGTTCTTTATATTTTTAGGACAACATTACATCAATAATTGTTTTAAAAAAAATTATTTTTCATAATGACCTCATTATATTTACCGCATAAGTTTATTAAACTCAATAAGTTTTGTTTAAGCCCAATAACATTTAAGACCTCCTGTCAATTCAATGGTTCAATTTCATCTGAACTAACTAACATAATTTATAATGTGATCTCATTTCCAAAGGCCACAACACATCCATCATATTCCAAAATATCACCATAATATTAGTGTCTCCTAAAATTTATAATGAACTAACACTATAAAAAATCCTTGGTCTCTCTCTATTTTCTTGATTTTAAAGCATCTTCCTTATCTAATGATATATTAATATTCGCCTTTAGTTTAATATTGTCATATATATGATTTTTTTGATATAGAAAATTAGGTATAAACTATTCATCATAGTGAACATGAATATAAAATCTTTTAAAAAATAACTCAAGCCCATCAAACATGTTTAATTATAAACTAAATAAAAATTTTCACTCATTATTGGTTTTCAAAAAGTTGTGTTTCTCTTGATAGTTGAGAAAATTCCGCTACATGATATCCCTTTGGATTATTTGAAGAGAAATGTTGTACCAGCATACAATATCATTGTGTCTATAAGTTCCACTATTCCAGTAGTAGTTGTCTTGCATCTCTCCTTTTTATTACAAAAATTTTCCATTAAATGTTACAAATTTGTGGATCTTTTAAATTATCATTTCTTGGAAATAAAAAATAATTATTTATAAAAATAAAATTCAATTGAAATTATTCTTAATGGATTTATCATAAGTAATTTAATAAATTTTATATCTCGGAGACATACATCAATTTATATGGGTGATCATATGTCCAAGTAAGGGAAACTATTTATATATATTCATGAGTAATATCTATAGGAACAAAAGAAATACCAGTGTGGCATGAGAAATGGAATAAGAAGAATCTCTTAATTAAAATAGTTAGAGACATTAAAAGGAAATGTGGATTAAAATCATAGTTCAAAAATACATAATCATATCACTATGGTGGATAACTAATGTGTCTTATATCAAAATTACTAACGTTATTCACCATGTTATCGTAAAACATTTCATCTATATAGATTAAATTATTTACCCAATGAATTTGAAAAAATTTTAGGATCACCCTTAATATAACATATATAATGTTATCAAAAAAGATAATAATCAATAATTTCATATATAAATCACAGGTAAATTAAAAAATGGGTTTCATATCAAAATCATAGAATTTAAAAAAAGTTCTAAAAAACATGATCATTTTGACATTTTCAGCACATAGAAAGGAAATTTTTTTCATTTATGTTAAAAAATTAATCCAAAAAATATTTTTAAAAAATATTTTAGACCCTTGGAAGATAAATATTCTTGGGGATCTACAATAAAATCACTTAAAAGATAATTTCTTAAAGAGAAGAGAATTTTTTAGATGTCAATTCAAAAACATATCATGTATAAAATGTGATTCTAGAAATGGTAAAATTAGAGTGGTCAAGTGACTCCCATTGAGAAAACATAATTTGGATTTATGGAAACAATATAAATGTAAATATTATAAATTTTCATTAAAATTTATAAAATATATCTGAATATAGTTTCTTCAATCAATGTGAAAAGACGAACAATTCCATCAACATGAAGTGTTGCTCCTAAAACGTGATAATTGGGACCTTGGGGGATTTAGGTCACCTTGGGGGATCCATGGAATGTAGAAACACAAAAAAGTTGTAGACAAAGTATAGTTAGTTAAAGTGAAATAATAAATTGGTGGGTATTTATAGAAAAAGTGGAGGGTTTGTTGAATTATTTCCAAATATGCTGTTTGGAGTTATAAATTGTAAAAAATGAATAAAAAAGGGAAATACAATTAATATTTAAATTATTTTGAAATATAGGATATATATTAGGTCATTTTATCACAATGAAACTGTGAATTATACTATATTCTTTCATTCTGCATGGAAAATTAATGTTTTTACAAAATACTATTTCTAAAGATAATGTTTCTGTTTTTGACCCTGGAAACTAAATTATATTCTTGAAAAATGATTAAAATCTATTAAAATACATTATATTAATAAGTATACATATTTTTAGACATGGATTGTGTTTATCTAATATTTATATCATTATGGAATAATTATGATCTCATTAAACATAATGATATCTCAAACTTTATTTTTACTATTTACAAAAAATAAAGTATTTTTGAAAATTATCAGAAATTCATCAGAACATAAATTGGACTTGATAATTTTAAATTATAATAAAAAATATCTAAATATTATATATTTAATATTTAAATAGAAAAATCCTTATTTATTGAAAAAACAGTACATTGAAATTGAATAGTAAAATTTCTAAAACAAAATAAAATATAAGGACATAATACATTTGGTCTATCATTTATATTTAAGAGAAAGGGTTTTTATTAGAATACTTAATGAAAATAAACATTATTCATAATACCTTAGTTTATTATAAAAATTTATCAATTTTAGGAAAATTTAAATCCGGGTTTGAAAAGTCAATATATCAAAATACCAGTCAATTAGACCATTTTTGAAGGAAAAGTATTCTTAAAATATAATTAAAAAATATAATTTTTTTATAAAAAGTAATTAAACATGAATTACCTTTGGTTGGGAATTATTACCACTTAAAATCTCATTTATAACCTATGGGTCAAGTGTGTGATGGTGATAGATTCATGGGGTTTCTCAGCTAACATTAACGTAGTGGTAATTTACACTAACATTAACATATCCCATATGTTATTTCTCTTAAACATCACCCATTGAAACTTGGACTAGTATTAGTCATAGGAGAACCATAGTGCACTACCTCCCTTCCATGCTCTAAATAATGGGATTTATATAGCACGACTCTACTGGTAGAAGTCATCTATTCTCTTTTCTACATTAATTATCCTTTTTCATTTTTACATATTATTACTAATTATAATGCTAAATTTATTACAATGATTATAATTCCCAGCATCCCTAATTTACACATTTTCATAAAAAAGTCAAATCTAGTGCCACAAATTTGCTTTTTTATACCTATTATTATTTATAAATAGTTTTATTTTTGTATAATATAATATAACACACAATAATAATAAAACATATCATTCAAAAATCATGGTTATTTAATTTAATCCTCTATTCAAAAGTTTCTAAGATGATATTTCAACTAGTTCCCTCAATTTTGAAAATTTTGGGTACTTGTATCCCATTATCTCATCTAGCCCTCACGTCTCTTCTTCATATTTATGGTTCCTTCACAAAACATTGATGATGTGGTTTGTACTGTTGTGTATAACATGTCCTCTATAGTACAAGATATTTATATGCTACTCCCCATAAGTGAGTTCATTTTCATGTTTTACCACCTCTAGATTAAGTACAAGTGTAGAGTTAGTTATTACATCATCAAGAGAGATATGTGGAATATGTCATCTACTTGAGATATATTTGGTTTATATGATATTCTATATTCCACTAATATTATGTGATCGATCACTTTATAAGGCCAGTGTAACTGGGTCAATGCTTTCCTTTCTTACCAAACTGAATCACTATCATCCATGGTTATAATTAAAGTAAAACATTATTTCCTACCCGAATCTCAATGTCCCTTCTCAAGAGGTTTTTATCTCTTCTTCAAACAATGAGTGTCCTAGATTTTTTGTTGGATGGGATGAAGATTTTATGTCATCTCTTTCATAAGAATAGGTCAAAAAAATCATTGTCCCACCAAAATCATCCCAACAAGTTATATTTCAACATCACATCACATATATAGCATCAGATGTTGCAATTTTAATATTTGAGTGGACACTGATGTTGTGTGAGTACTTAACTAGTGGGAGGAGTTAATCTCATCTACCTTTAAATTACAATGAGAATTTCTCAGAATATCCACTACTATTTTAATAGTACTTTTAGTTTGGCCATCATTTTGTGCTAGATATGACATCAAAAAATTCAATTCGATATATAGAACATGTTGAGGACTTCTCCTTAATTTATTTTCGAACCTTGGATCATGATCAGAAATGATATAAACTGTCACTCCATCAAACCTCACCACGTCAATTTTGTAATTCTTTTTAGGTTGATCAACAAATAAATATTCTTGAATAGTGATAAAATGGGATGTCCTGGTAATTCAGTCCACTCTATCCCATTTCACATTCTTTCCTTCGGAATTTGTTGAGATACCTATGAAAATATTCCATAGTGATATTGTCCCACTTTCATGTTGGTATGGGTAATGTTTGTAAAATCCCTTTAGAATGTTCATGACCAAACTTCACTTTTTTACTCACCTCGAACCATATAGTTTAGTCTTCAATCTCACTTTTCATGTTTTCCATATATTAATTACTACAAATCTACCTTTGGATTTTACTGCTTCAAGTATATATATAAATGTACAATGTTGATATATTACCACCATCCATCATATCCTTCTTTATTTCCCAAATATATTGACACATTGTCTTGTAAATAAATTTAGAAGAACTTCTAGATCAATATTGACCTTGAGAATCTTCCAATTTTTCACATCCTCTATCTTTTTTTTGTAAAAAATGATATTATATTTGAACTTTATTGATCTTATCTAGTAATTATGTTTTAGAAATAATATGGGATAGGTTGATGATATCCCTTCCTTTATTATTCCCATGTCATGTGTCACTATTTCTTTAATAAATGGATCACCTAAAATCATCCTCACTTCCAAAACTACATGTTTAGTCTTATGTAATACATCAGTGACTTTGGTTTCATATTCAGGGTGATAATGAATTGATTATTTATAGACTTTGATGTGTTTCCGGGTTCTACTTTGTCTCATGTTCAATTCCATCTACAAGAATATATACTTCAAAAAAGGGTGGTCTATGTATATATCACATTTCCCCTATAAAGATAGTAACTTGATATTTTTAGTGAAAAAATAACCATAAAAATATTTTTCTCAGGCATATGATGATTCTTCTCAGGATGATTTGAATGTTAAAACACATAATTAATAACCTTTTAAAATTTCATTAGGATTCCCTAATCCCATTTGGAGATGAATCACTAATAATGATTAATCATTCTTGTATACAGGTTGTAGATAACAAATGTATTGTAACCAATAACTTCATCAGATCATGAAAACTACTTTACACTCTTTTTTAAGATGAATGAGGCACCTTTTTTATGTAACATGGTTTTTTGGATAATAAAGTCATAAAAATATATTAAGAAGACACTTATAATTTCCTTCTAAACCAAATAAACTATGAATTATAAGTAATGTTTTATGGTGAGGCCACTCCAACCCAACCTTGGCCTTATTAGGGTAAACTGAGATTCCATCATTGGTTGAAATTCTCCACATGAAATAAACTTTTCTTTACTAAAATTCACATTCTAGGAATTTTCTAAATAGCCTCTCCTTCCTCATAGTTTTCAATGAAATCGTCCTATGATCATCCTAAACCTCATAAATTTTTTATTATATTAGAATATCATCAATAAAAATAGAAACAAAATTTTCATGTTATCACTTATAGACTATGTTCATGAAATAAAAAAAATATAATTTGAGCATTAGTCAAGTAAAAGGGAATTTAAAAGAAACTCATAATTAATATATCATTATTTAATAAATCATTTGGAATATCTTCATTATTTACCCTCAATTGATTGTATCATGTTTGGTGATCAATAATGGAAAAGAATTGAGCCCCATGATGCTGGTAAAATAAACCATCAATCCTTTGAATAGGGTACATGTTCATAATTGTGATCCCATTATGTTCTCTACAATAAATTTATTTTTGTATTGACCCATATTTCTTCTTAAAAAAGATAATATGTGATCCCCATAGTGACAACATTTGTTGGATAATACCCTTCTCCAACATATCAGGTTTTTTTCTTTTATTTTTATAAATCTGCAATTTCCAATATATTTTCAGTCTTCGATATTCGGGTGGGTCTATATATGAGTTCAATGGAGAATAAAACCTATCCTTATGAGGGAGGTATGGTTAACTCTTCATGAAATACATAAGTATATTCTTAAATGATGGTAACATTTTCTTTTCTTATATTTTAATTTAATTCTTTATCTTCACCGATCATCAACAAAATGAAAGCTATGAGAGGTTCTTCTAGAAAAATATTTGGTGAGGATGCATATCCTATAAAAATAAGAAATAAATTATCCATTAAAGTATAAGGATGTTTCTATTCCTCTATGTTTGACCATAATAATATACTATAAGAGCTATTAAACCCTTAGTATACTATTGAATTCCAACATGGAAATGACACTTATATTTTTGATGAGATTTTAATTTCCAAAATCAGTACGATAGATTCTATATATAGTCAACGCACAGATAATCCCTCCTAGATTCTTGTATGATAACTATACTTCTAGAAGATAATGTATTAATTGAATATTCTTTGCAAATTTAGTGAAAATAAATGAATTCATATGACCATAATCACAAAAGTACTTGATATATTTGATAGAATTAAAGAGAGTACCTTCCCTAGAACTCTTTCTAGTCCACATCATCAATATATATTCACAGATTCTAGTCTTTAATTGTTTTACAATACAAATCAACAACCAATCTATGTGGGAAAAAGATATACTGAACTTCTCTTATTCTGAAAAATAGAGTACAAAAAATATATATTCTTTGTAGATTATCTATTATCCAATAATCAATGGGTTGACAGACCCACCAAATTAAGGTTGTCTTTAGCACTTGAAATACTCAATATAAAGTTGTTACCTTCAAGTTCAATCATGTAACTCATCTTTATTAATGTTATTTTTAATAAATAGAGTTATAATATTCATCATTGTCATGATTTTTTCCAGTCCAACATCGATCATAGGGTCGTTAGGCCATGATCCGTTATGCTCATCGTTTTTGTGATTCCTCATATTTCCTATCATTATATAATTGAATAAAACCACAGTGAGAATTTTTTTATGTATATTATAATTATAAAGTTATTATACATCTTAAAAAATATTATTAAATATTATATTCATTGAAAATAATTACATTTTCTATAAATTTATCATAATGGTACATAAAAATGATTTGATTAACCAAACATATCTTCTGGAAGATTCAAACTATGAGTGTCGCATGTCCCATTGTCTTGAACTAGTTCCCATTTGATTCTAGATCAAAGAATTTTTTTTAGCTGTTATCGCTAAATACATCTTTTTCATATTGACATACACTACTTCGTATCTAGTTATAGACTACTTTTATTAAAAACCACTTATCTAATACCTTACCAAAATACAAATATGTTATTTCTATATTTAAAATTATACCTAGGGTTCTTCCTAAACATTTGAAAGTCTAATTTTCAAAAATATCTAAACCATACATTGATATCATCAATGGAATACCACCATTTGTATATAATCATTTAATTACATGGTACAAAACTTTGTATCTATTAATGTACAATTTTTTAAAAATCAGCAACATATTACATTAAAATATAACAGATTATTATAATCCACTTCCAGGAATTTTTTTGTAATTTTATCCTATATAAATTTAATACATCTCATATCATGGTGACATAAATAAAATTAAATAAGTGACCATAATTCTTAATAATTTAAATAGATTACATATATTTGTGGGGAATATCAATATAAATATGAAGAATGCCACTTTGGAATGAACAGTGAAAAAATTGGTATATTATAATTAAGATAACATGAGTCATAACATATATATGTGGTTACAAAATTTAATTTAAGCATTCGTAATCATATATCCAAGGTTATTCACCAAGGTGTAATAAATGAAAATTACCAAGTTATCGTAAAACATGTCATCTCTAGTGAATAAATTCTTTTAAACATTGCATTAGAGCACTATCATGGTGAAAACTTCATATTTATTAGTTAACATGATCCGCATATATAATAATAATAATAATCATAAATATAACTTGTACAAATAAACAACAGTGATTCAAAATAAAATCATAGCATGTCAAAAAGGGCTTAAAACATATTCATTATGTTATTTTCATCCCATTAAATGAAAATGTGGGCAATATGAAAGATAATACCAAAATAAATAAGAAAAATTTCAAATATAGTTGAATACCCAAGGAAAATAAATATACTTGGGTATTCACAAAAAAATGAAAAAAAATCAGAATTTATTGAGGAGAAGATAAATTTTGGGAAGATAAATTCGGCAGAATAACAGGTGCAAAACATGATTCTAGAAAAGATTAAAATGATAGAAGAAAATGGTACACCATAAATAAAACATAATATGTATGTAAAGTTATGTTAAAAAAGAGAATATTATATACTAACCTTACTATTTAGAAAATATATACGACAATATATTCTTTAATTGAAGATAAAAGTTGAATAATTAACAAACCTTGAAAGGTTAATACTAAATCAAGGGGATTAAGACCTTGGGAGATTAAGGGCATCATGAGGGGACTCATTGGGAGGTAAAACCACAATAATATTTTGGAGTATGGATTGTGAGTGAATTTAAATTGAGAAATGTGTGGGTATTTATATCCAAAGTGGAAGCTTTGTTTCATAATTTCCAAATACATGTCTTTGAAAACAATATTATAGAAAATTAAACCACATGGGATATCCCATGGTTTTTTTTGAATGGTTTTGAAAATTTGAAAAATATATTATGTTATTATAAAACATACTAACTGATAATCATATTATATCACCTTTTTGTCATGTTAATGTATTTTTTCCAAAAAATAATTTTTTCAATGTTCAAGAATCCATTTTTGTATTTTGAATGTATATTATAGGTTTAGAAAAAGATTAAAGTATATTGAAATAGTATATATTAATAAAATAACATTTTTTATTCATTTATCATGGTTAAATAAATATTATGTCATTATGACATAATTATAGTCATTAAACATACCAAAAACCTCAAACGATATCATTACTATTTACAAAAAAAAATATTTTTAGAATGATATCATAAATTTAAACTAAAATACATTCAATATATGAATTTTTATTTTTAAAAATTGTAATATAAATATGATAAAGTTTACTTATATGGATATAAATAATTATTTTCTAAAAAATTGTAGGTTGAAAAGTAATGTAAAATTTCGGGCAATTAAAAATAATCAATGATATAAATATTTTATTTTATCATATATATTTATGTAAAGCGTTCTTATCATATATCATAATTAAAATAAATATTAATAATCATACCTTAGTATGATATTAAAATTTAAATTATTTCTGAAATATACACTTTGGATTTAAAATGTCAGTTGATTGAATCCTATATCAATTAAACATATTTTATATTAGAAGAACTATTGTTAAATAGATTTTAGTAAATATAAAATTTATTTATAAAAATGATTTAGTCATTATGTATCGATGTTTAGGACATGTAACCCCTTATAACACCTGTTTATAAACTAATGGTAAGGTTTGCGATGGTGATAGATTCATGGGGTAGCTATGCCACCATCGGCTGAGTGGTAATTGACACTATCAAGATGATTTACCATAAGAGATTTCATTCAGGCATCACATGTTGATTCTTGGATTTGTATTGGTCAAGGCTGAACCTAGTGATTCTAAGTACCTCCCATGTTCTCAGAAATGTGCTTCATATTCCATAACTTTATTGGATGATGTTACCACTTCTCCTTTCTACATTAATTTTTATTATTCATTTTTAAATATAAATACAAATTTCAATGTTATTATTAATTCTAATAGTATAGTTCCTATTGATCATATTAAAAGCGGACATAATTTACCAATGGTCATATAAAATTAAAATACAAATGGTCACATTTCCATTTATATTTACTTTATTAAATAGATATTGTCATATTGTGTATAATATTTTATAAAACACCTTTCTTGGGGAATATTATCATTAAAATGGAATGGTTTGTTACAAACCCATTAACTTTAATTTGTAAAAAACTATTGAGCCTACCATTGAAATTTAGTTTATACTTATAAAGTAAAAAACCAAAATTATTTTTCAAATTATTTAAGGAACTAGCATTCTTCTGGTAATTTTTCATCAACCCATTTTAGGAATAATTTCATTGATAGGTTTATTGAACCCAAGTTTTCTAAGGAATTATCTTAAAACCTAATGTATTATGTTCTACATAGATTAATTTTCATTTTTAAATTGGATTGGATTTATAATTTGAATTATTAAAACATTCCTTCACATTTTAAGATAATTCAACATCTCATTATACTAATGATGGCATAATAAATAATCACCTTTCCATATGTATTATCATCATTAGGGAATCTTCACTAAGATCATTTCATATCATCCTCTCGAGTGGTTGTGTTTTTATTTTATCCTCTTGTATCATTTTCTTACTTAGACACATTTACCTTCTAAAGTTTAATCTCATCAACATACTTATCTTCCACCTTCATAAATGTATTTACAACCTTATTAGACACGTTGAACGCTTTCTTGATCCTAGGCTCTTGTACAGGGAAAACTACCCATTCTGATTTTAGTATGTGAATTTAATGACACTATTATTCTTTTCTAGAATAGGATTTTTAATTTTTTCTTCAAACATTTGTCATAAATTTAGTGTATTTTATCGATTATTATCCTTTTGGTACATCCCTTATGGATGAATTTTGTACATCCTCATTGGTATAAAACTATTTTCCTTTAATTCTTCAATTAATAACATTTTCTTTCATTATATTTATTATAGTTATTAACTTGTATTACTTTATACATAAACTGTGATTTTTATTCTCTCCATCATATGATTCCATAGAATTCTACTTCATTATGGAATATATAGAATAATTTCTTATACCACCATATCTAAACATTTAACTGGTAGGTTACCTTTATACACCCCTTTTTCCACTTTTATGATTTTTTTATATAAGAAATAAGATATTCAAGTTATCCTCATCACTATCATGATCATCATCTAAATTATTATATGAATCAGTCATTTCAATCAACATGATCTTAATTTTGATTGTGGATTTTAAATCCATTTATTTTTTTAGTTTTTCCTGAAAAATATAGCTTTCCTCCTGCAATAATTCATAAGAGTGTTATAAATTTTATCGAGTTACATGTCTTTACTCTCCACCATAGCTGAAATGTGTGCATTAAATATAGAAATAAAACTTCTCATATATTTTTTGAAATCTTATAAATCATTCAATTTTCACCAAAACCTCTATTATGGCTGAAAACCTCATTTTACCTAGTGAAATAGTCATCTAAACATTAATATTGAACCATCCTAACATATTCAAATTTTGAACTATGGATTTTTTTAATCATTAATTATTCAATAATGATTCAAATATATATTCCCTAGTTTGATACAAATTTCATTTTCCATCACAATCCCATCAGTTGTTTATAAACATTGAATGAGAAATATTGTAGTACTATAATTCTTAATTTCCCTTCAACCTCAATATTTCTTTTTTTCATCAAAACTCATTGCACCATCTCTTATAAATAATAGATAGAAATGAGTGGCATCATTACTATCATCTAGCCTAAGAGATACTAGATATAGAAAAATTTTATTCATTCACTCATAAAAATTATTTTCATTGAAATATAATACCCCACTTTCATGAAAATAATTTTCAACATCCAATGTATACATCAGAATAGATAAACCTATAGGAATATAGTTTTCTATGATAAAACCTGTAGAGCCCCGTATTAGATCCATTGAGTGGGGGTTGAATCAATTTTTACTTTTCAGAATTTCATTATTAATTTAACCATGATGCCTTGTTAGAGCGTCTATTTCTTATTCTATGAAGTCTCATATGTCTTTTTTGAAATAAAATTAGATCAATGAAAAGTGAAAAAGGAATCTTTAAAGGTTTGGTAGAAGCCTACTCCTTATTGTGATCATCCAGTGGTTGTTTCATAGATTCTCTTATCAATATGGGATTAATGAAATTACAAGTGTTAAATCATTTTCACCCAATCTTATTATTGTAAAATTCTCACCATGTCACGGATTGATAATGTAGAATATCCTATTTATTACTACTGACTAAAAATATCTTAAATTATTATGTAATCAAATGTGCATGAAAAATGAACTATCTACTATTCATGTATCCCCATATTTTTTAATAATTATTTTCATAACAGACCTCTCTACTTATTTATTTATGCAAACACTTTCCCGAATAATAGTGTTGTAGTATGAGAAAATACTATTTTATCTATGCAAGTATTCCACATATTTAATGCAAGGAATTCATGTTAGAGTTAGTTTCACAGGAATCCTATATCCTTTATGTATGATGTTTCATTGTGGTTGAGACTTGTTCGACCCCTTATATTTCATTGTAAATATTTCATTGTTCATTTGCACATAGGTTTTTTAGTTTTCACAAACCAGTAGATGAACGAGTAGGATAAAATAGAATCTAAATAGCTTCATTGAAGCATGTTATTTGGGTAGATATTCAAGAGAGTTCGAAACATGAGTAAGGCCCATGGGATACACCATCATCCTTGTTTAAACTATAGTCCTTATGGAAGGCACTAACCTTCATGAATGAGATAACAATTTCTTTTTTTTTCAATAGATCACATAAAATAATGATCGGTAGAAACACAAATAATCTTCTATGATTTGATATTAATTGAAAATGAACACTTTCTTTGCACCACTAATTATATATATTAACTATAGTGTTCAGTAATTATTCATACACTGTGAATGTTCTTCTAAGTCATTTATATTTTTAATTCTATAAAAAAAGGGCCCATTGAATCTCCATGAATCACCAAAAAATAACCTTCATGTTACTTCTTAGCGGTGATCACCTCACGTGAATGAAATAAAGATAACATTCCCGTAGCTTTAAATCTTAAATTACATCATACATGAATGGCCTCCAATAACTATTTTTTATGTTTAATAAATTCCTGTTATATTGATTATTTTCATTCATGGAAGACATCATATTGCATGCATGTACTCAGTTTTATGAAAAAACCCTCATGCTACTTTAATGATTTTAAATGATTTTCAAATATTAATCATGAAATTTTGATTACATCTATTTAATTATACATATACTTAGATTAATCTATAAGAGGAAGACAATTAAAGGGATCGATTATAAGGATCATATGTTTCACATCATGTGGATCAGGTTAAATCCATCATTTTAATGATGGATGCACATTATCACACGCATTCTTTCCAACATTGGAATTACGATATTTTGGGGATGTGGTATAAAAATCATCTTCTCTCTTAAAAGGCCAAAAATTATAAAAACCATGCCACCATTCCTCCTTGCACGATGGTTCTGTAAATATTCTCATAATATGAGGGCCTTATTCATGGGATTATTTTAGTTCACTTCACCAACCATGGATTCCTACTAGATCATCCTGGTATCGATCTTTTAGAGCGTCTTTGACCTATGGGTCATCCATGTGCTCAAGGGTTGAGATGGTCTTGGTTTCCATGTGGGTTGGATCTATTTTTATATGAGTCCTATTGAATACATTAAATGTTTTCTAAATATAGAGACCAAATTCAAAAAGACACATGTAATTATTCCATGAAAACCTTCTCAACATCTCTTGAACCATAATTCAGGCATAAATAATTCCTTTTTTCATGATAACCGTTTAATCATCCTAAAATATTAAATTCATATTTCATGGACTTATTTCATCATCTATGAATTCTTGTAAACAATTTTTTCTCCTTTGACACTTGTCGTTTTAAATAAGATCACATCAAACAATCATCATATTTATAATGATATTTTATCAAGTGTGACATAAAATTCCATTAGATAAATCCATAATAATTCTCCATGCATCATCACTTCATCCAAT
Organism: Viscum album; assembly: GCA_963277665.1. Lineage (NCBI taxonomy): Eukaryota > Viridiplantae > Streptophyta > Magnoliopsida > Santalales > Viscaceae > Viscum > Viscum album. The sequence goes on from OY728163.1 coordinate 1,435,870,674, forward strand.
GATACATATGATGTCATTGACATCAAATGAGATTTATTGTTAATAATACATATATATAGACTATCGATGTGATGTGTTGATTAAAACTGAAACACATCGCATAATTGAGGTGGTAGTTAACACATACAAATGAACAATGTTATCATTTACAAGTGAATGAAAAGGTGTGAAGATAAATGATATATTAAATTTACATAATGATAAAAATGTATTGAATATAATATATAAAAATTAATTCCATCATTATAATCAAAAATGATAAATTTTGATAGTTATGAATTATATTAATTAACAATGAGGTAGTCGTCAATACACATGAAGATTGGTTTCATTTCCCATTTAATGGAATAGGAGAAAGATTTTTGTTATGATACTAAAATAATAACATAACAGTAAATAAAGAATACATTTTTTTATTTTTTCATCATTAAAAAATAATTTACTGTGGTTAAAGAATAAATAAAAAAGAAATTATTGTTTAAAAAGGATACCAATTCCTCAAACAACCTATTTTTCATTACACCTTAATTCCAATAAGGTTCGTTTTCAGCCTAAAACACGATTTCTAGAATGAGGGTAGTTATTATATGAGGTATAATTGTAGATAATTTCCATATTAAATGGGTATAATTCTATGAGGGATTTATTTGTGTAGCTTCATCTCTATTAGATAGGAGAGAGGAACTATTGGAATTCCAAATAATATTAATTCAATATGAATGTATATAAAATTGAAAATTGATCTAATATAATTTAATTCATATATATGATGAGGATGGGTCATAATATTCTCATAACATAAAAATTAGATAAACATTAAATATGTTTCCAAACCTTGTCATATGGATTTAATCACTCATTAACCCTTTTTAAATACAGCATGACCATAAGGTTTCATAGGCAATAAGGATGAATATTGTCACTATAAATAGAAAAGGAGCTCTTAATAAGTCCATCTATATAATTATCATCAATATATCTAAAAATTAGTGAAATTTAATAATTTTAGAATGTTTATGTCATTTTATTAAATTTCATTTATTATAATATGTCATTAATGTTAATTTTAAGAACTATTAGTTATTTTGTTTTTAATAACATTAATGAAATTTGAAAATTTTGAAGTAATTATATTACTATATCTCATAATTTTAATTGAAATATATAGAATTTATTGATCACATTATTTATTCCAAATTATGATAATTTTAGTATTTAAATTTCATTTATACAATTTTTCCAGTAATAGAATAACTACCACATCAGCATTGTGTAATTATTTATTTTATTTATTTATTCAAAAATATTTAAAAATAAACTACCATGAAGAAGATAAATTTTTATCTTTCAAAATACTATTTATAATTAATCATTTGTCCTATTTTTTCCCACGTTAAAATTATTATAGTTGAAAAAATAAGAGTGTGAAATTTTTTTATTTTTCATTGAATAAATTGTTAGAAATTATGAATCTCTTACCAATTAAAAACAAACTCATAATAAATAAATAATTTTTTAGTATGGAAAAAATGAATCACTATATAAAATTAAATAATGTTTTAGTGTCATTTTATATTCCTTGTCATTTTTTTGCATTAATTACATTACCCTTTATCATAGTAAATTCTTTTACTGATGTTACTATTCATATTGACAAAAATTAAAAGGGAATTATATAAATAAATTGGAAGTCATGATTATAAATTTGGAATAGTTTTTTAATAATAAAAAACATATAATTGTCTGAATTCTATTTATAATTAAATTGTAAAAAAGCAATGAAAAATTGTTTTTCAGAAACTTTCCTTCATAAATATAAACTGTTTAATGTTAAAATCAAGTATAAATATCATTTAAAAACCCTAATTGGATAATTTTAAATAAATATGAACAAATTATATTTGAAAAATAATTTTAAAAATATTTGTATTTTGAAAACACATTAATACGAAACAGTTTTGAATAAAAATCTATATTTATCACTTTTCATTGAAATCAATATTTTCAAAAAAATTAACATAAATTAATTATAATATAATTTCAAAATTATCAAATATAAAATAAATTTTAATTTTTATGAAATTTTTTTTACTATTTCCTAAATATTATTAAAATATTCCTTCTTTAAAAGAATTAAAAACATGTTTTTGAAGAAAATAGATTTATTTTAAAAAAATGACTTCATTACAAATAATGATCATTTCAACAAAAAATTTATTAATAAATTTGAAATTTGTAGTTCCAAAACATATATTTAATATTTTAGATAATAATTTTTATTCTATCCAATTCTATGAATAGGTTAAAATTGTCACATTTAAATAATTATTCATAGTGCAAATAAGATCGGTGTTGTTTTTATTGTATAATATTTAACAAAGAATATACTTTTAAAATATCAAGATATTTCATGTGGTTATCCAATATGTTATAAAAACATTAATTATATCATAAAAATATATTTTTATTCTTTTATTTCTATCCTCAAGATCATCCATATAATACAGTCATCAAAATTTAAAATGAACACAATTCATTAAATATATCCTATAGTGTACACATATTCCTGGTTGATGATATTGTTTCATGCCGAATGAGATAACATATTATTAATTTTTATTATTCTAATGTATTAAACAGGATATAAATATAAATATTATTTATTAAATTCTTTTTTTGGACTATCCTTGGTTGGTGGTAAAGAAAAATTAATCACATTGTTTGGAAGAGGTATTAGTATAAAAAAAACATGAATTCTAGTATTAATTTTCATAATAGATCTGGGAAATTATAATTTTTAACACCCCATTACTTTAAATCAGTTATTCCATTACTCTTTTGGGTTCCTTCTTTATTTGGGTTCATTTTGTCATTCTCGGAAAATGATAACATTTACTGGAGAAAATAACCAACTGTTCTGGGATGTATATTCTTCTATATTAATGGTGTATAGGTATAAAATTTTTACTGTAATTAGAGGGTGATCAATGATAACATCTATTCATAATAATTGGTTTGGAAGTTCTCTTTATAAAACATTTCTGAGTACTATTTGTTAGACACATTCTCATCATGAATTGTTTAGATGAAAGGAATATGTTGTGGGGAAAAGCGATGAATCTCAATCAAGATGTGAAAATTTTACAATCCAAGGAATCATTAAATGTCATGAAACATTGGTTGGGATTTAATTTAATTTGAAACTACACATTTGGCATCTTATTTTTTTAATGTGACATTTCAAAACATGAAAATGATTCATGATGTGAATTTATCATGATTGATTTTTTTAAAAACATTTCACTCCTGAATATTTAGAAGTTTAGTGTAAAAAATTTCTTATAAAACCCTAATTTATTTCTGTAAATTTTGGTTCATCTCAATCATTTAAAAAAGTTCCTTTCAGAGTTTCATTGTAGTGGTTGTTTCACATCATAATAGTTATTTCGTATTTTTAATGCCTTTGGTCGTGGTAGTGGTGTTTGAGGGGGTTTTTGTTATAGATTTATGACTTATTGGTGTTTTCTATAAATTTGATATAGTTTCTTATTGTTTTTATCTTTCAAAGGATGATATTAGGGTTGTTTAATCTTCTTGAATGATGGAATATGGGTTTCCATAATTCTTGAGTAATGTGTATCTATACAAGGGTTTTTAACTCATCAATTTCAATATGTTTCTATCGACTGTTCGTTAAAATGAATTTTCGTTTTTAAAAAACGGTTTTAATTAAATGTTGGAGTGGTTTTGGAAATATTTTTGAATATTCATAGCACATTGGGGACTTTGGGTGTGTCAGAAAATAGACATAGGTGAACCTTGTTTCTGTCTCATCACAGGTGTTTACATTTTTGATATTGACACACTTTGGTAGGAATAAAAATTATTTGGAGCAAAATTATTCTTGTTTTATAATTATTTTATTTCTAGTAGGTTTTCAATATTGATATAGCCCAGATGGTGTTATTTTCCTTTTATACCTTATTTATCGTATGAAGTTTTATTTGGTGGATATATATTCACGTGATTAATTTAAATTTTTTATTTATAATTTATATATTCAACTATTTGTTAGATATTTTAAGAATTTATGTAATAATGAAAATTTTAAAAATATATTTATTTTTGAAAATTTATTATAAACTGGATTTTGTGTAAAATCTACAACCTCTATTTTTTTATATTATAACTTGTATGAACAATTTTGTGGTATCTTATATTGATTTCTGATTACACCAAACATTTTCTATAGAGGTTTCACTTGGAGTTGAAGAATATTTACATGGATACATGTTGGTCTTATATATTCATACTTTTCTAGTTTATACTCTCTTTGTGGGGCTGTATTCATCTTGTTGTATAACATTCATACACATTTTAATTTATATTTTTATATTGTTAGTAATATTTAATAGTTCTTGAAGTAATATTATTTATAAATCACCACATGGAATATCACCATTGGTGACATTTCATGTTGTCTAGTAATGGTTCGTTGAAAATTAGTATCAGAGGGTACGATTAGCCTGGTATGTGTCAAAAATTAATGAGTTTGGGAACTTTTTCATGGTTGGATAAGAGTTTGGACCATCTAAATTCAGGTAGTAAGTGTATGAAGGGGCCAGGGTAGTTAACTTATGTGTTCGAACACAAGTTACCATTGGTGTTCGAAAAATTAATAATAGTTACGGAAATTGGTTTTTGAGATCTTTTAAATGAACAATATTGGATGCTTATTAAAATGGACCTATTAGTTTCCAATTGTGTCACCATTGATCAAAGAATTTATAAATTATTTTAATTCAAATAATTTTAAATAATTTATTTCAATTCCATGAGATTGTCTAATGTTTTTGGAATCATCATGTGAATGATTTTTATTTGTATTTTAATTTTTACAAAATGCCTTATATTATATATCTTCCAATTATATGTGTTGAATCAGTGATACAGGTTCCATATGTAAATCCATCGAATATCCCTTTTTCGTTAGAAGCTATAATCTTCACTATTCAGACATTGGGTCAGGTAGGTGTTTGAATCCTCAAGATGGGTAGCTAATTATAACTCAAGATTATATAAGGAAGTGTCCACCTTCCTTCCATAGTGACATAGGGTAATGATAATATGATAAATGGATTGAGTTGATTGATATGGTCTTAAAAATATTGAATACTTACAATGAATGTAATGTGTATTTCTATATATATTATTTAATTACTTAGAAGGATATGGGTATATGTTTTATTCATGTAAATTTTTACAAGGATCTTACTGGGTATTCATTCAAAAAAATATTTTACCATCAATTTTTTCATGAGATTTTGTGTGGGGAAAATTCCAATGAGTGTTTGAACTCAGAATATAGAGATAATGTATTTATAGATTACTCCCCATATTTTACTAATTTAGTGCACTTCACATCGAATCTAGTCAACAATGGTTACCTAAAGGCATTGTGGATTTAGATGGGGTTGAGGGACGATATTCTTTCAAGGCCAATTCTCATATGCCTTTTGAATATTCCAAAGGTACTTGATGAAGAATCTATAGAAAAGAATTCATTGATATAAATAAAGGGTTGGAAGGATCGTCATTTGGTACATTCGTTAATAGAGAGTATCTACTGGAGAGAAAAGGAATCCCAATGGTAGATAATATTCTATATGAAGAGTTTCATTGGCTTTGTCTAGGTAGAAACAAGGTTTTTTCTATCAGGGTTGGAGCCTACTATTTTCAAGACTAATTATGTAGATAATCCCATTACATATCATAATTACGTAAAACCTATCCATATGAATCATTTTTTATTATATTTTCCCTGGAAGTAAGGTTACATCCACATTCTCCAAGGTATTGCTTCCCCAAAGTTTTTGTTCAAGGTTGGTGGATGTTATCTTCAAAAAATAGGGAATTTCGTGAGGATAAAAATGGTCAGTGAGGAGTTGAGACAATATTATTTAATGTGGTGATGTGTGCACTGCAGTAATATGAAGCTTTTCTAACCATGATTGGATGTATGGTGTTTATTTCATCTCCTATGGTGTTATATTTGTTAGATATTAGTGATACTAATTCTTTTAAATAATGAAATTTAGTTTATTTTATTAGATAGTTATTTGAGCATATTTCATTTTTTCATGGACATTCTATGCCATTGGTATAGGAGGTCTATTTATTTTAACATTCCTAGCATGTTGAGAGACAATAGCAGACCAAGGGGTGGAGTGGAAATTAATTTCCCATAATCATGAAATATTTGAATTTATTACTAGAATGGATTGGATTATTAGCATTAATTACCAGATGGGTATTTATGGAACACAAGTTCATTTTTTTATATTCAAAATGGGTAACTCATGTTTTTAAGGGTTTTCAGGAATCCAGACTAAGAAGAGTCAGTCATGTTGTTCCTTATACTTATGTATTATCATGCCTGATTATTTATACTTTTCTTGATGTTTTTGAACTTTTCATGGTATCTCACTATGTACAATTATTTCTCCTTACTCTATGGTCTTTTTTAATGATTTTTCTTGTTTACTATAGCATAGATATATTAATTTTACTATTGAATTTCTCCCTGTTATGATTTCGATTTCAATGTTATATTATCCTATGGTTCCTACTATGTTCATATAATATAATGTTATTCATTTGGATCTCGAGGCAAAAATATTTTTTCCATCATAGTGTTTCACAGTGGTATTTATTTATCTTCATATCTAAGATGGAATACAGGTGACTCCGCCTTTTATTGACTATCAAATGTTCAATTAGGTGACTGTCGGTATTAGATATCTCCTTCAAAAGATTGATGATCTCTTTAATGTGGATAGGTATTCATGTTGGTTTCCAAAAAGTTGAACTATGATCAAGGTACCATAATTTGAGAGTCTAATAATTAGATATACCTTAGATTAAAATTAATATCTTGTATGGTAGTTTTGAGTATCTAGTTAATCCATTCAGACTAGATAACGCTCCGACAATGTTTATGGAATGTATGATTCAAATAATTCATATATTATTGGTCTCTTTTGTTTTGGATTTCATGGATCTTATTTTGGTTTAATCTATGTTATATGAAGATAACATGAACCATTTGTATATCATTCATAGAAATTTCAAAGACACCAAAATTATAGTAACATTTAAAAAACAATTTCGTTTAAGAACTAATTATTATGGGGTATTTTATAACTAATAGGTGTGTCTCATTAGATACAAAAAAATACATGAAATTTATGTTATAGGAGAACCCTAGAATATTTTTTGACATCCACAGCTTCTTAGTGTTTATTAGTTATTATATATAGTTTTTTGAGACTTTTCAATGACTGAATCTCTTATGAAAAAATTAACTTGTGAATGTTTAGAGTTTAAGGGGGTGAAAATTTTCATATACCTTTATAAGAAATAATGGTGAGTTTCGGTTCAAATCTATTTTTTATTCCTTCAAACCCATGATTCTGTTATAATGTTTTTTATGCATCAGGAAAATGTTGGGGGTAAGTCATGATGCAAGGGAGACATATGGTGTTATATGGATCTTTATTTTTATTCCCTCGTGAGAATAAATATCCTACACATGATCTATAGATGGAAGGTTTTATATATGAACCTAAAATGATGCATCACAACCTCATTGGGGAGAATATTATGGTATATTCTAATAATAAAATATTGATGTTTATTTTTACTCATAAGGATGTGAATATATAATAAAGACACTAGGTATAATATCAATATTCATATTATATTCATATATCATATACTTATAGAAAATTTTATGTGGTAACTGATGAGTTGTATAAGAAATTACTAACTCAATCAGTGAAGGAACCAGTGAAAGAGTGGTTGTTGAAGATTTATTTGCTGATATGAGCTTGGAAATTGATGAAACTAGAGGGCTTGTATGTCTTGATTTCATTATGGGTTGTTCAAAACATTATGATTGGAACTATCTCTTGAATATAACATTAACCAATTGGAAGAGCATTTGAAATTTTATTTATGGTGGGAAAACCTAGTGTGAATAGTCTCACCCCCCCAATGCCTATTTATAATTTCTAAATAGGTTGGTTCTTATTTTTTGTCCATGGTTGGAGTTAACAATAGGTGCACACTTTTCATGATGGACAAAAATCCTAGGTACTTCCCTGAAGTTTCACGACTTATGACATAATAATTTTTTGTTTAAGGATGAGATGGTCAATTTCAGATATAATATTTTGGTATCTTACATGTCCTAGAGTTAAAGTGAAAGCCCAGAAATAATGCATTTTTATTCCTTAACCATTATATAATATAAATGTGATGATATTTATATAAGATTACCATGGACTAATAGATTAAATGATATGATTTTGGTGATAATAATTTAACTAAAAAATTAATGTATTTCCTCTATATGAAGGAGATGATAAAGGTGAATCATCATCGGGGCTTGTATATCCAAGAGATTGTGAAACATTATGGGGTTGCATACATGGTTGGTTTTAAAACAGATTTATTTTTATACAACAATGTTTTGGAATTATTTATACGACTTCTTGGGTTTCTAGTCGAAATTTTTAGGATCATATTATATACAGACTGAGGGACATATAGGGAGAGATATATAGATTCCTTATGATATTCTTCCGGCTTGTGTACATGATTTCTTTGGTCCTTGGGTATGTAGTTATACATTATTTGAGTTTGACATTTTAAAATGTATCCATAATGGATCAAAATAGTTCAATTTGAGAATTTTTTTGGTAATACATGTAGATTTTCCTTGTGTTGGGTAGAGTTGGGAATGTAGTCCATGGATGGGCCAAGTCTTGTTCATGAGATAAAGAATACAGTATTGCTGATCTAGTTGGGGTTTATCATGGAAAAAAGTAATAAATAAATATTATAAAGACTATCTTTTCTATCCACTAGTGTTTGAGGGTAGTGATCCGGTCTTTAGTAGAGTTTCACCCCTCTTTGGACATTTACATTTGGGTAAGCTATGTGTATTGGAACAAATGTTTTTCGGGCCCTCTAATATGATTTGACTACTGATAAAGGTTTCATGTAAATTGAAATTTACACCTTTTTTAATTCTATAAATATTAAGATTTATTTTTTCTATCCATGGAGGCATTTACCAGACCATTCCCATATGGTTTAATGGGATGATGTTGAATATAAGCTTAGAAACACTGTGGTTGATAATCTAGTTCAAATTAGTTATCTATAGGAGAAGGTTTATCATTGTAAAATAATTTTTTTGGTCCTTGTACAGAGGTATTTTATACTAAATGGCCACAATATATGGGAGAAGGAAATTTTTATGAGACCTCAATGGCAATAAATTTTTATGAGTCTCGGCCATTAATGTATTTATTGGGACAAAAACATTGAATGAGGGAGACTATGACACCCAATTACCTTCCTTCTTGAATTCATATTTTATTATATTGGGTTTCCATTTTAATTTTGCATTGTTTCTAGCTTCTTAAGAATTAATATTAGTTTGTGGTGAAGATCACCTAATGTTTGGGGATATATGATTGATTCAATTAATGGTCTCTGAGAATAAGTGTGTAAATGGACTTAGTGGGTACTCTCCTGGACCATAAAGACATCATTTTTTAAATATTTCTATAGAAATATGTTATGAGTTCTGTAGATAAAAGAATCTACATCTTGAATTGGTTATATAAATTAAATATATTATAAGGAATAATCCATGAATCTCGTTTAGGGAATGAAAATTTTAAAGGAGGCAAAATATTTACAGATCAAGAAATAATTTGTTTTCATAAAATTAAACATAAGGAATTCTTTTATAGTTTATTTTTTATTCATGATATATTGCGTTATAAAATGGATTCGCAAATTTAATTTCATCAAACCAACTATTCTAAACATTATTCAAAATTGAATCTTTTATAGTTTGTGGAAAATAATTTACTCTTAAAAACATTGGTTATTTTTGGTGATTTTAGGAGATCTCCTTCCTTTTGGATTAGTGTATATGACATTTTTTTTCTATGGGGGTTACACCATATGTCCTTGGTAAGAAATCTTTGTACTAAATTGTTGTATTTAGATAGGTTGGTAGGATTATATGAATTTCTGTTTCAGTTTAATTATTGATTTTTGTTTCTTATTAATTCATTGGCGATTATTGCAATGAAGTTTTTTAAAGGGAGATGTTTGGATTTTCAAACTCCATTGTCGAAGGAATATATTACTCAATCATTCAGGAGGTTGGTGTATCTATTAAATTTTTTCTAATTAATAAATATCTATATGCTCTTATTGAACACATATTTTATTCATAAATATTCATTTTATTTCGTGGAAAATATTTTTAAATAAATTTGATCATTTTTTAAATTTTTTGGAATAAACATAGCACATTGGGAACATTTGGTGCATCAGGAAATAGTCACATGTTGATCTAGTGTGTGTGGAAGTAATATGGATTAATTTTCTCGTATCAAGAGACTATGGAAGGACTAGATATCAGTTTTAAACAACATATGTTTTATTTTGGCGTCTATTTTTTCTAATATATATTTTAATAGGATCAAATCCAAATTATGTGATTTACCAACTATACCAAGATTATTGTGTGATGGTTAATATCAGAGATATTTTCTCTCATATTAAATTTAAATATTTTTCTTTTATACTAGATATATTTTTAAATTTGGTCAAAATTTTATTGAATTTAGGTAAAATAATATAAACTTTGATTAAGGGTTTTATTTATGAAAATTATTTAGAAACTAGACTTTCTATAAATTCTATAACATTAAAAATCGTGATATTAATATTTTTATAGATGATTTGGTGGTATACTACTAGGATTTTTTGCACCAAATCCTATTGTTATCATTAAGGTGTGGTAGTCCTTTTTTTGTAAGACATAAGGAAATTAAAGGCAGTTATAGAGCTTTCCATGTTCTACTTTCCTCTGTTGCCTATGTAGTGTGATAGTTTGGAGGTCAAGAATCCTCACATAGTGACATTTTTTTCTTGTATATTCATAATTTTTTGGTTTTATATTTTTTGGTTCTTATAGATCATGTTATATCTCTTTATTCTGTATTGTACAATGTTTTCTATGAATTATTATTTTATATTAAATACTTTTTTATGTTTTTTTAAACATCACTATATGGTGGACCACCTTATGTGACTTTTATAGTGGACCAATAATGAATCATTATATAATTATTGATTTTTCCAATATCATAATTACATTAATAACATAATCAATAATTTTGTTATTACATTTATTTGAAAATTTCAAATGGAAAAAAAAATTTAAATATTCAATTTCTGTTAATGATTAATCAAATAGATCCCATTCATATTTTGAATGAAGATACCCTTGTAATGGATGGAATATGAAAGTATCATTTTTTATAATATCATTACATTCAAATACTTTTCAATGGGATGGAATAAGTGTTGGGTTTGAGGAGGAAACCCTCTTTTTGGGTATTCATATAATTTGTGGTGATAAGCCCTATTTATAATTTCTTATAATTACATTTTTGTAAATATTCAAAATTAATATAAAGGAAAGCCATGTGAAAATTATCATGTAGAACAAAAATTAATAAGTAATTGATTTGGGAAGATACAGGTCTAATACATATACCACATAATCAATTATAGATAATTTTTTATCATGTGTCATGCCATATAAACATGGAATTAATACATTTATCCTTTAAAATTTAACCATGCTACCTATTTTCTAATATAAGAGTCTTATTATTTATAAAAAAATTATATAGTTCCATATAAGATAATTTTTCCCAAATAATTTATATTATGTAATTCAGTTTCATTTGATTCAATTCATACATGTGGAGATTTTTTTATATAAATGTTTAATTTATTTAAAACGATTTTTCATAAAATTTTTCATTCAATGTAAAATATTAAATTGAGGTTTGCAAATTAAAAACAACATATTTAAAAATTTAAATTCATTTATAAAATGAATATATTTTAATTGGAACTTCATTTAAGAATTTCCATTTCATACTTATATATTAATAAAATAGTAAAATTCTATTTATTTGAAAAAAATACTATGTTGCACTATTCACATAAAAATAATCTTTTTAGAAAAATCCAAACTATTATTCGTATGATTTTATTAGTATCATTAATCCATTCAAAATGTTACTTTTTACAAATAAATATATATTATTTTTAATATAATTTTTTATTTGAAGATTAGAGTTTGTGAAAAATCATTATAAAGAAATACATATAAAATATTAACCATTTTCAATAACATTTTCTACTATTAAATAATTAGTAGTAACAAATTATTAATATAAAATATATATCATAATCTTCAATAAAATGTTTCTGGTAATATAATTCATATATCATAAATAATTAATATTTTAAAAATTAAATATTTTTGCATAAAATGATTGTATAATTTATGTTAGATATACCAATGGGAATTCATTTATATTAAAAGTTTCCACTGTTTTCATTCTATAAATATTTCATAAATAGGTTAAATATTCTTATTCTTACCCATTCAATGGATATGTTTTAACAGTATAAAGATATCTAGGTACCATTTTTTAGTTTTATATGTGAATATGATATTGAAGACATTAATTAGTTTAAAGATAACTTCTTTTATACGTCTAGTGTGTTAAAATAAAATCATTGGAACAATTTGGGTAAAAATACCTTGAAAATGAAAACCAGATTTGGATATTTAAATAACTTGATTTTTTTATAATTATGATGATGAAATAACCCAGTGGAATTATATACACTGAGAAAAAGATGATATGTGGTGAATAATGAAATATCTTAATAAATGGAAAATTTATATTAGAAACATGTATATTTAATCCAAACATAGTTTTTTAAAATACTATATAAAAAACATGAATATTTTAATAAATTCATTTATACAAATATTAATATTTATTACCTTTTATATAATCTATTTATATTCATTCATTACACATGTATTACTTAGTTATTATTAATTTGCATTATTTTATGTTCTTAATTTTGATTGTTATGTACTATTCTCACAATGGTGATGTCGATCCTAAATTTTTTATATTATGTTTATAAATCTTATATTCATAAAAGAGATAAAATTTTATTTTTTTATAATTTATTTCATCCAATTATAAATTAAATTAATTCATTGTCACGGTTCACAATAATTGAATCTATGATGGGTATGTTTCATATAATCTACTGATAAATACATGTTACATTATATTGATAATTAAATTTTCTATAACCCCAATATAACCATATACAAATCCTCATTAAATCATAAATATGATATTATAATATTATAATTTTCATTGCACTAATTTATTTTAGAAACAAAGAAGATACTATAACCTCATTCATGTGTGTGGTTTAACAATCATAAACAGGAACATTTTATACTAATGAATGAATTATAAAATTGAGATATATAATTGTAATAACATTTAATAAGGATCATAATAAGGTAAATATAAATAATTATAGTGTATAGAATTATTTATGTGGGGATTTGATTATAATATGTTTTAAAAACATGGTAAAAATTTAATATTCACAATGATGAATTCTCCCCATCTCATTACATGTTCCTTCAGAGTTTAGGATATAGTTTTACATAATTAAACCAAAAGATACCAAATATCTAATAATAACATATTATAATTTGTATTCATTATTATTAAAAATAGTTATAATGTAAAACACTATCTTATAAGTGTTATGGGGTCCTTTTATTAGTTAGTTTTGATTAATTCTGCAAAAAATAACTATTCCCTAATATATAAGGTTGTTATCTTATCATGGATCATGTTTAAAAGGAGGAAAATAATGGAATATAAATATTCATCCCATAACAAAAAATATTTTGATATATTTTTATTGATATTTCATGTAATTATCACTTAGTTAAAACATTTATCCTTATTTTCACTTTTTCATGGTAACACAATTATTACCACATTAACGTATTTTCCAACCCTGAAATGAAATTAAACTACAATGATAATTTTTGATTTTTGTGAAAAACTTTTTATCAATTAAATTTTATTCAATTTGAATATTTTTAGAAGTTAAATTTTAAATTGAAACATAATATATATTAGAATATCTTTAATAATAAATAAATTTTTAAACAATAATTGTTCTTGATATTATATTGTGTCAATTAATAATCAAATTTGTGGTACTATATTCATAGATAAATATAAAACAATTCATTATATTATTCATTTAATATTTGTTAAAAAATTATTAAGATAAAACAATAAAACATATATAAACATTGACATTAGTTTCTAAATGACAATGTATAGTTTACTAAATTTTCATAAGATAAAAGTGATCACTTCATTAAGGAATGAATAGTTTTTATGACTTGATAAACTAGATACATACTTCAATCCTCCATTACATTTGAACTCATAAAATATATCATTGTGAGAGTAATAATTCAACAGCCATGAAATCATTCAATGATTCCTTATTCATATCATCGGTATAAGAAATAAAATTATGGGGATCACAGATGCTTGAAGATGGTTATGTACAATAGAAGATATCATGAATCCATAAGGAATAATTATTATGGAAAGTAAAATATGTGAAAAATTTCCATTTGATAATTGACATTAAAAAAATAATAATATTGTTGGAGTAAATGATGATAAAATAATTCCTTATAAATAATTACATGATCTTGAAGTTAATCCATGGATAATATAAATGTGTTAATGTAATCAATAATAATAATTAAATTCCGAATGAGGAAAATTGATTAGTATTTATTCTAATGATCTGAGACATCATGATATCAATACAACCTAGATATTTCTCTGAGATATTTTCATATATTGGTAGGTATATAGTATAAAGCCATTAAATTTTTCCAAATAATTTTTTCACTTAAACTCATCGATGAATCAAAGTCCTATCTATAATCACGGCCCACCCCTCACTACATTCCTAATATATTTTTCATAAATTTAGTGATCGATTAATTTAATAAAAAATATAAATTACCAATAAATTTTTGTATTGAATAAAGAATAATGAATATCAATAGTTCCCCAATCAATCAAATAACATTAATAGAAAAAAGTGGTACATTAAAATGATATACTATTTCTGAAATAAGCATATACATGTAAATGAATTTTTATATTTAAGGGAAATATGATGTACAATAATCATTAGAAAGTGATTTTTTCACCATAAAAGTACTGAGAAATAATAATAAGTGCTAATAGATTCCTATACTAACTCATGTAATTAAGGGATAAATCATTTTCTTATTTATTAGTATTTCTGATTTTTTTGTATATTCACTAAAATATTATTGTGTAATTTTTAAAACCTAAAGTAAGTAATTTGAATTAAAATAATTATTGTATGGTTTGTATATAAATGAATAATTTCTAAAATACACAATTTGAATTTTATAAAATTAATTTAATTTTTCAAAACATCATTTTACAATTTACTATGTGTTATATTTGGGTATTATTTAGAAAATGTTGATTAACAAGTCAATAGATAAAAATAATGATCTATGAAAATCAATTGTTTATTTTACATATATTATGTTATTTAAAATTACAATTATAATAAGAAATTTATTTTTTGTACTATAGGTATTAATTATAAACATTTAATTCAATTAATTACATTTGAATCATATTTATACTATATATTATTACATGTTTTTTTATTTTAAAACAATATTTATAGGAAAATATGATTTATAATTCATAATGAATTTCCATTATATTTATTTAAAGGAACTCATAATGATGAAAATTTTAAAATTAATTTATATATTATATATTTTTAAAAATTATTTTAAATTTATATAATGACTATTAATTGTCATAATGTTAATATAATATCATTTTAATCTAGGGAAATGTGTTTCATGATATCTCACGTTTCCATTGGGCATGTGGTTTAACAATAATCTAAATTCTATCATTTATTTTAGATATATTAATAAAAATACTTCCATACATTTAATAACCATTATTTATATTATATAATATTTTCATATAATAATATTTAAAAAAATGAAAATATAATATAGTAAACATAATTTACCGCAGTTATGGTGAAAAAGGGTTTATCGGGGGTCAACCTAAAAATATATAGTTAAAATAACCTAAAATACTATATAAATTATATTTTATTGACATATTTAGACCTTATATAATCTATGTATTGATAATTGTCTATTTTGGAGTCATTTTAAGGGTAAAATGTTGTTACAATATTTTGTCTCCCAAAATATGATGTGTGACCACTCCCCCAAAGAATACTACCCATATCATACACTTTTGACACATTCAAAACATTTTGGTTAATTGAATCCGTACGGAAATACATTCCTTACTTACATATCCATGTCATAGTGGCATTAGTTTTATCACAAATATAATATTGTAAGGATTTAGGTATAATCCTAAAGGGGTTGTTTGAAGAAGACGTATCATTATTAACCAAGTATTTTTTAATATATTATTCATTAAACTCCTAAATATACTCATAAACCATTATGATATTAAAAAATCAATATCAGATATATAATTACATAATTTTATATCAATTTCATAACATAATTCCAAATCCTCTTTGATAAAAATGGATGAAAAATCATCATTAATGTGTACGATGGACTACCGCCTAACGAGCCGATGTAATTCATTTCCATCATCACCTCTTAAGGATATATTTATAGATAGATATAATGTCTATATACCTGTATGATTAAATATTTATCATTATTAAATTATACTATATCATTTTTCATTTACCTTTCAACTAACTAAACAATTATAACATTAATCATACAATAATGTAAACTACCACCTTCACATAGTGTTATGATTGTTCTATATCCACTACACATGGATAATTTATATAATGATATTAATGACAATAAATAGGTAATTATGTTATTTTTACTATTTTTTAATGGTAAAATAATTTTTACCCTCTTTCCATAATGACATTTTAAAATTTTAAATGTCACTCTTGTTAACATATGACATACAATCACAGGGATCACAAGGTAATTAATTTCTAAAAAAAATATTTCATGATTCATTTTAAAAAGATAATTTATGTATAAAAAATATTATTATTTTATTATTAGTATTATTGAGATGATTTAATTATGACACCATGATCATATTAAACCTACAAAAATCAAATTATACATGTTTACTAAATTTAATCAAAACATTCGATGTGAACATACTTTATTAAGTAATTATATATAACATGGTGATTAGTGAACTAAAGGGAATAATAAATTGTTTAAAAAACATTCCCATGAAACATAATAATTTACCTATATTTATAATTTATGAAGATAAAAAATGTACATGATGAGGTAGACTCAAGGTAAGGGATTTTTTTTATTAAAAAGATAATATTCATTTAAATATTTATTTTTCAATGAATTTTTCATATGTGGATTTTTTTTGATTTTCTAATCAATTTATTTATAGGTAAAAAAATTATTTTAATGAAAATTTCATATCTTTTATTACTTTCAAACAATTGTTTTCAAAATTAATATTTTTAAGTATTTTATAATATGGTTTTTGGAAGAAATTCAAAAATAAATGTTTTATTGTAACAAATATATAGTAAAAAACATTTATTATTACCAAAAACATTATTTTATTTATTGATTATTTTGAAATACATACTATATTACTCAAATATAATCCTTATTTTTCGTTTATGGGATAATTTTTTTAATAAAGGGGTTTTTAAAATGATAGATATTTAAATGGTTATTCATATAAGTTTAAAATATTTATTCAAGGGTGTATTGATGAAATAGTCCATATAAATTATTTACAGGATTTTTTTGATCAACATTGTACCTTACATGTATGAATAATATTTCATATAAGAAGGGTAAACCCGGTCACCACCTGGTGAGATGGATATAGCCTATATAATGGGTTTACCCAGAGAGTTCCCTAATTCATTGGGAAATGTTTATATTAGTTAGATAAAACTATTAGTAGTTAGTCGTATAATATTTCTAATTTTAGGGGTTTCATGGATTCAAAAAAGATAATATCCTAAGGAACCTACCCTATTTTTATACATTGGATAATGTTTTTTCATGGAAATCAATTAATTTCGAATGAATGTAATGTTATTTTTAATAAGGAAATGATTTCCTTTTTTTGGTGAAATTGGATATCATTTTCAAAGAAAATTTTCTCAGGTGTTTTCATTTTTTTAACATGGCTAATTGATTGATTTTTTGTGTACCCAATAGACATATTTGTGATCATCACAATTATAATTTTTATTCATAAGTTTAAATATGGGTAAGGTTAAATAAGAAGTCAGGTTGAATGTCAAGAATATTATCCATGAAATAAAAACATGGTTTATTTTAAAAGACTATTATTATGAGATAATGTATACTGATTAGAATTTACCACTTCTTAACATATATATTTTATTCAGGAGTTATGAAATTATTCAATTAAATCTCAAAACCCCAAATAATCCTCATTGATGTTAAAATCAGTTATTAACATAAAACTCAATAATAGATAATGTCTATGGTTGGGTAATAATAGTTATTATCAGAGTTATGTTCATGATAAAATTATATATTTTCAAATTAATAATTTCATACCCTTTATGGAATATAATTTATGGTAAATATGAAATTATATAACCTTTACCGAATGAAATTTATCTTTATATAAATATTTCATGTTCATAACAGTTTTCCACATAGGAAATAGGTTTTTGGTTGAAGTAAGGCACTAATAAGAATATATCCTTCTAAAAAAACATCATAAAATTGATTTAAGTGGAATTGAGAAATTTTTTATAGTGATACATATGTAGACATGATCATTAAATGTTGGTGGAATCCATGTTAGATAGAAACATGATTTTACATCCCTAAAAAAGTCGATAATTATGAATTTTAGGAGACAGGACCCTCCAGATTTCAGTAGAACATAATGTATAGTGGTAGATGAAGTATGGATTAAATTACTGGAAAATATAGATAATGTCCTGGCTTGTTCCAAATTCGAAAATTTAACTCTTTCTATTTTCATTTTGATGGTAAATTTGACCAATGATGTTCCTTAGTTTACAATACTAGGTATAAATATTCTGATGATTCCATTAAATAGGACACATTTAGGGATATTTTCCTAGAGAAATATTTCTATAATTTTTTCAAATCAAGATGGAGACATAATTCATATTTCTGGGGAAAAAATATTAAAATTCAGTAGACATTTATGAAACAAAATTTAAATGATTTTCTATATATTCACTATATTTTATTCATTATATTTTTTTTAAAATTCATATATATTAAACACCATAGAAACCATTTTTAAAAATAGATTTTCCCATATGATAATTTCAAATCTACCAGAAATTTTTTCATTTTGTTGAGAAATTTGAGTTGTATTTGTTTGACACTTAAATCCCACAACATGAATGGAGTAAGAAAAAGTTTGGTTTGTAAGAAATGGGGAACAATATATCAATGATGTTTTAAGGTAATAAAATCATGATTTTTTCTTGAGATTAGTGTAGTAAAACTAATCATAGAGAATGACTTATAAAATCTGGAAAATTTATGAGATGTGGAAATTTTGGAGATATGGCTCATTAAAGTAAGGAAAATGAAAAAATAACTAATAATAAACATATTATAATATTATTTAATATAAATAAGTTACAAAATTTTTCTAATGTGTTATAAAGCCTGTCATTTAGGGGGAAATCATCAAGATATGATATATAAAGGTGTGTAAAAATCATTTTACAGTACTTTAGTTTATATAGGACTATATGATTTAGTGGTTATAGGTATGTTACTTGTTTGTTAAAATTATATCAAGGCTTTGTGGGAAAATGGGTCTTCGCATTCTTTCGTTTCATATTAATTTGCAGGAAAATTGGTGGTGTCACTAAGAGAAAACAAAAATGTAATTTTTCTTGAAAAAAATGGAAGGAATTATTAAATAAAACATTATTTATAGGAATCTTTCTATGGATATCAATGGTATATAATTTCATGATAATATTTTTGAACTACCCATGTTAGAGTTATATATCATATTGAATATGAATTATAATTTAGTTTATCATGGTGTGATAAATTTTAAATCAAATAATGTTTTGTTCAATAATTTTATAACTTTTGAGAACCTACCAAGTATCTAAAAAATTAATTAGGGAAGGAAGTGAACGTTACCCTGATCATATTCTTGAAAATAAAAAGTTCATGTTAGTGATGTCCTAATAGTGAATTGATGTACACATATATTTATTGATGATTTTATATGTGGTTACTCTTAATTAAAAGATATAATTTATTATTGTGACACCCTAAATATTCTAATAGTGTGGATTTTAATTTGATAATGTGTATTCTATGAACCTCCAAACATAAATTGTAATATATCTCCTTGAGAATTTATATTATATTTATTATTTTTAATAAATATATTAAAATTTTTGTGATTAATTCAATAATAAGTTATCTTCCATCACCTTAAAAAAATTATTTTCTTTGATATTTGGTTCTATATACAACATCGAGTTTTACCTAACAACCATATCATATTAAAATATTATTATTTAATATAATTAGATATAACATAGCGGTTAAACTGAATGTTATAAATAGGATTGAATAACATATTAATATATATAAATTATATATCCAATATAAAGTTTTAAAAAATCATCTAATATATTTTATAGTCATAAGATAAGAACAAACATAATATTATCCATAAAAGCTATATTTTTATAAAGCTATTTTTTCGCCATTTAATGGTGCACATATAATAAAACTACATTATTGGATGTTTTATAAATTTTATATATCAATATAATCATCATTTTTAAGAAATAATATATTCAATTTTTATATGGAGTAGTTTTGGTATTTTTTATATCCATTTTAATTTTTTATGAATAGTAAAAAATTTGGATTTTAATTGAAAAATGTGTTTTTATCTAATTTATTTACATAGTAAAATTATGATTTTATTTTGTTTTAGATTATAATTGGTTGAATTTTATATCATTTAATAAAATTTATCTCATTCTAATTTATTTAACACTGAAAAGGGACTTAAAATTTTAGAAAACTTCTGAATATTTTCAATTTAAAAACCTAGTTTTTCATCTTGTCTACAAGAATAATTTAAAAATAATTTCATCCATTTTTTTTATTAGAATTTGGAAAAATGGATTTTTTTTATGAATTATAATAATTTCAAATTTATAATAAGTTCAACATATTTTATGTAAAAATATGTAAGTGACTGTAGTAAAAATTAATTACTAGGATTATTGTAAAATTTACCATAAAAGGAGACTAAATTAAAAAACAAATAGACTAAATAACAGATCAACAAGTCCAAAATATATTATATAGAAATATTTCAATGATATAATACCTTGAATATAATATTTTTCATTAATATAGACACATTATTTAAGTGAGACCCTTAAATACTGATTAACATTTTATTTTTACATGAGTGACACTCCTCCACTATAAAATGGAACTTCACCCCACCCACATATTCAAAATGTGTAAGGACTTTTTCTAGTCAAAAATAGCGCCATATAAGCTCCCAAAATCCCTCCCCTAATCATAGAATCCTCAACATTTTTATAAAAAAAACCAAGGAAGTATATTGGTATAAATCGATTGGAGTTACCTGAAGAAGTGGTATCATTCTTCAATGATCACTTTTGCTTCAAATACATCACCACCCCTTCAATTATATTTATATAATACTTATATAAAAATATCATTATCATCAATGTACTTATCTGTTATTATGATAATATTCCTACATACACATTAAAGCACATCCATCAAAGTGGGTAATAAATAATCATTTGTGTATACGAAGGACTACTGGAATGCAAACCAATGCCATTTATTCATAATTTTACCATATTTAAAGGTTAGATATAATTATATATTTATAGTTTATGTATGATATATATGATATTTATAACTTATTTTAATTTTGTAGTTATTATCTAACTCATTTGTTCATCCGTTCCATTTTATGGTAAAAAGAATACATTGTTCGTGGATATGTGGACTACTGCCTCCTCAAATTGATGTGATTCATTCACATTAAGAATAGAATATGTAAAGGATGGTTCAACTAAAATATGAGATATATATTGTAAAGTTATTATAATTTAATTAAATATATATATACCTTCTATATTTTATTATTTAAAATACAACATGATAATCGATGTATCGTTCATATATATGTTCAACCTACTATCTCCATGAACGATGCATTTCATTTAACATATACATATATTAAGGAAAACCATAAATAAAAATATAATGGGAATATATGGTAAATATATTAGGTTTTAAATTTTTTATATTATTAAACATTCATTAATGTGAAATGAACTAAAATAACAAGCTAAAACAGACATGGAAAACATGACAATTAATGCCTGAAATGATAAAAATAAGGATTGATCGTTGATGGATGGGTAATAAGATATTATAAAAGAAACATATATTATATTTTAAATATAATTATTTTTATTATATAATTTAATAACATACTTTAAACCATTATACAATAGGTAAAGGATGTTAACCAAAAATGAAACACATAGTAAGAAACTCTTGCCTCACACTTCATTGAATGATGCATACACCATTTCCACCACATAATAATTATATTTAGTGTTTATACAAACCATTTTGATCTATTATATGATGAACAATTTTATATTTAAGGTATTTATTTTTTTCATTTGATGTTATCTCATTCATGGGTATTATAATTCCAAAGATACCAAGTGGTAATGGAGTTCGTCGCAATTTCCATTCATTGCGGCATAATTTATCATTGGGCCAAAAATTTCTACTATATGGTGTATATAGTAAAAAATTAACCTTTAATATAATTAATAACTCTTTATTAATGATATTTTGACGTTAAATTTTAATTATTTCATCTGAGGGCATCTGAAAATAATGTTACTAAGTGGTAATGATATTTCATAACTCAATGTATTTTTTATTGGGTTATATTAATTCCTCTTTATCGTTAATATTATATGCTTTTTTGTATAATTAATTTTTTTATATAATTATATATTTACCCCTGTTATATATTTATTTAAATTTGATACACATAATCTATTCAGTCATTAATTCTCACATAAACATATTATCATTATAAGGGTTAATTTCACAATCTCATTCTAATTAAGATTTCATATTCCTAAAATTCCATTAAATGAATTTTTAATATAATTTTCAATAAATCAATTAAAATTATTCTCATATATGTATTAAATATATTTTTATGTAATCTCATCATCATTTACTGATTTGAATATAATATTTTTTTAGAAAATCTATTATTCAAAATTGACATCATTTTTCACTTGGGTCGGAGATATATTTTCTCCCAAAACCATGTTTTACAAAAAAATAACTTTTTTTAACTTTTTATTGTTATTTATAAATTTGAATTTCACCATGGGAAAATAATTTATGTTTTAAAATTGTAATTTTTAATAAAATTTTTTTCTATTTTTTTTAAAACCAAATGATATTTTTCTCAAGAATGGTTTTAATGTTATTATTTAATTTCATCAATGAAAATATTAAAGTTTTACTCAAAATGGAATATATTTTATTAATACCATAAGTGTTATTTTTTATGGATGGTTTATGATTTCTTTGGGCCAATAATAGTATTGAAGTTATGTTATTTTATTCCTTGGTTATCCTCCTTGAAATATTCAATTTCCTATTATAATAGGAAAATTAATTTCTACTAATTGTACATTTCATTTTTCATGTATTTGAATATTTCCTAAACTATATTTCATTTTTATATATGGGGCTTACATTCTTATTTATTTAATTATATGCGAAAATATTTATTAATTAGTATTCATTATTCAAAATAGATGTATTGTAAGGAATATTATTTATTAGTTAAATTGATTACTCAATAGGTGGAATTGTTTGGATTTTCAGTTATTAGTGGGGCCTAGAATGTATATATCCTTTGATTAATCTATAGGTATCATGAGACAGATAACATGTGTAAATAAATATTATTTCTACCCATATTTTTAAACCATCTCATGGATGGTATTGATGGTATAATATTTCATGTGCCCCAAACATGATGTCCTATAAGTAATCATTTGCATTGTTCAGAATTATTGTTTTTATCCATTGTATTTTCACTATGAAAAAGTCTATGTGTTCATTTCATTCTCAGTTTATTTATTAAATGGAATTGGATTTCATTTTATTACCTTTACATATTTATTATGCGTTATCCATTAATTTAAATGGAATATGATTTCATTTATTTTCCTTTCCATTGTTTTTATGAATTTCATTCTCAATTTCTTGATTACATGGAATGTATATTCAGTTGTTTACAGTTCCATAATGTCTATTCACATTTATTCATTATTTCTTTCATTATAATATCACTTTACTTAGTATTTTATCCCTTCTTTCTTTTTTTTATTTCCCCAGGATTCCCGGAAGACTACTACGAATTATATCCATGGATACACATGTATGAATAATATAAATATACTCAGAAGAAAATTATGTTATTATTTTTGTATTCATTTGTAATAAAATACTCATTATTGTATCTTTTTTTTCTAGAGTAATAAACTATATGGTAATTTGGGATGTTTTTGACTAGTATATTAAGAAAATATAATGGTATCATAGCACACCAGTTCCAGGATTACATGGGTCAGTTCACTAGAGTTGGTATCATATCAAGTTTAATATAAAAATTGGTAACTATATTTAAGAATATATAGATTAGGTAACATAACACTAAGATAAAATTTGATTATAATTATAGAAAGATATTATAATGTTTTTATAATATATAGATTATGTGGTCTCTCCAATTTATAAATCCATGTTCAAATAATATCTTGGGTTTATGAATATATGATTGAAGATATGTTCTAAGTCAGAAAAATCACTTTATATGTATTATGTGATATATTTCAACTACGATTAAAGTCATTTTTGGATAACATCATGTAAAGTATATTTTCTATTTGAAAATTCAATTGTGGAATAATGCATTTTATTTTAAAGACATATTTTCATATGGAACTACTACCATTTAGGGACAATTTAATCAATAATGGCATTATAATAATAGTCAAACAATGTTTTAAGGATTATTTAAAAATTAATATTGTATTGAAAATCACATTAAATCGTTAATTTAATGATAAATATATTTTCAATAATGACCATAGTACTTTTGGAAACATTTTAAAAATTCTAACAATGTGGTTTTAGAAAAGTAAAAATTATATACATGGTGACACCCCTTTCGCCTGGAAATACAGTGAATCATGAACCCATAACTAAGGAAGATAAGGGTTTAATTCCACCCACTAACTTATGCAATGTTCTGGTTAATATCATAATTTACTTTGTAAAAATTGATGAAATAATAATAACTTCGAACCTATAGTGATTATTTTTACATTTATGGTTTAATATATTTAACATACATTATTCGGATAATAGTAAGAGAAGAATGGAAATACATTCACTACTTTATGCAACTTAAAATCCATAAAATGTGCATTTTAGTGCTTTATGAATATAATATAGTTTTCGGATATCCATTTTTAGATGTAATGGATTAATTGTAAATTGATTACAACATGGAAAAATGATTGAACTTTTATTTTTACATATATGATTAGTAATTATATTTCCTTATATTCATAGGTTGTAAAAAAATTACCCAAAATTTAATAATATTCTAGAAATAAATTAATTACCTAATACATTAATTTTTTGTTAAACTGGTGGTCATTTGAATCAAAATAGGTATATGAATCTGAGGCCCTCAACATTTTTGAAATATCAAACCCTATTTTTTCAAATTAACTATTAAGTGTGCGTACACAATTTATTTAATGTGGGGAGAGTGTGACACCTTGAAAATTATAAAATATTGATTTTTTATTTGATAACTTGTAAGACATGCTATAAGGACCCAGCCTTAAACATTACTTAATCTTGAGTTATTACAAGATTACACCTTGAGGATCTTTTCAGGTTTAGAGTTTTAGAGAATTAGATCATAAAACATGCATTACATTCCACATTTAAACAAAGTGGTTACATAAAAGATAATATTCATTTTTCCCATAAATGGAAACATATTTAAAATAAAACATGGATTCTTTCTTGACACTTCCTTGACACTATCATCATATCATGTACCTTTCTCTTGACCTATGAAAAACATTTCAAAAACATGGGATGAGCATAAAAAGCACGGTAAGGGTTATAAAAATATGGAATGGAAACATGGGTACATATATACATAATAATGAAATCATAATTTACCCATAAAACATAGGCACTTTAACATACCTCATAAAATCATGAATAAATCATAGAAATCATAAGACATAAAGGTAACTTGAGGCATTCATAACATTCTTACGTAGGGAGTAACCCTCTTGGTTACGTTTTGAATACCCATCATAGTATATTCCCTAAATCTATTCAGAGAATCCTTAATGTTTCACTCCTTCGCATTACCCAATGCATTGGAGAGCTATATCTGGCTCACCTGCCCTTAGTTTACCACGGAACCACCCGTCTTCATAATAATGACCAAGAACCATAACATAATCGTATCAAATAAAACATCCATAAAGGAAACATACATTTCCACATTTCAATCGCAAGATATCAATACAACACATTGATATAATAAAAACATTCTGAAAACCATTTTCAATACCAAAATAAAAGAAAAGTAAAACATGGTATTTATTTTTCTTTTAAAAAGAAGGTATGGCTTGTAGAGGAAGCTGAAACTCAAATAATGGTCACAGCGGCAGAGAAGTCATTGTCGCCGCATACGTACGACAAAAACATTCCCTTTTTTCGTTCAGTAAAACGTTTCGTAAAAAATATTCCTTTTGGATGAACGTAAAAGTCAAAGGGGTTTATAAACCATATAAAATAAGGTTGTGTATAAAATAAAATATGCCTCAATGAAAGGTGATTGAGACGAAGTCCCATACCTCGGGCCCGACTTGACTCGGTCGTTCTTTAATCTCCTGAATAATAAACGTGAGTTAATTTCTACTTGTTTAAGAACCTTTTTCAAGTTCATTATTCCAATTAAATCACTTATTGGCATGTCATGAACACTATGTAATTATTTATGTTAATAACGGCCGTTTTAACGATCAATGGTACTTGATTCAAAAATAAAACCATTATAATTACAAGTTGTTCATGTATCCATTATATCCAGAATGGTATTCATGATGTAGATATCATATATATCATACATATCCAATATATGCATGCATTTATAAAATTATATAACATTTAGAGGTAAGAAATGAAAAGCACCGTTCATAGAGACGGTAAGTCGTACGTTCGCATGAACGCTGCTTCCATTTCTATTTCATATTTTATAAAATGGAATCATAATTATATAAAGTTATATAATAATTCTAGTGTAATATCATATATAATATCATAACTCCATCCTTTATACATCCCACATATGGTATTAACGAATCAAATCACTTTGAGGGGGCGGTAGTCCGCACTTCCTTAAATGAAGATATCGCGTTTACCCATAATGGAAACCATAAAGGTATGACCAAAATGAAAAATACAGAAGCTTATGTAAAACATAAACATATTATATATCATATATAAATATAGTGTCATCTTAATGGCCACCTTTGAAGGAGTTAAAAGAATGTTGAACAATCATCGTTTTTGGAGGCATAAATTCGCCATCCACGGAAACAATATGTTCTTTAACCATTAGATGTAGGTGTGAGTAAGTGTAGCTCGAATCCTTATTATAAGAACATCCTAGTATATGTAATATACTGGTTTTGTTACAAAATAAATGAATAAAAAGAGTTTAGGGGGTTGGAGAAGCAAAATAAAACAAAAGAACACAAGTGAAGACATTACCTTAAAATCGGGTAACTCCCTTTGGTTTGAGCTCAAAATATTCATTGGGAAGACTTCTGCCCTATGTGAGGCTTCAAACAGTATGAGAGGGAATTGGAGAGACAAAATGGGCAGGGTTTGGCCGAGCCAAAGGCTTTGTATGTGTGGGTAAGGAGGTAGAGGTGGGGGGCCTTTTATAAGAGGAGAGGTGGGGAACTCTTGGAAAGTAAAGAAATGTTACTTTATTTTAAAATGAGTTTCGGATTCAAAAGGCACCACATTGATATAATTCGAGGGTAAGGTGATAAGGGTTCGAAATCCGCCCATACAATAGGTTTTGGACATGTGTAGGTCATAGATTGTACATTATCATTTCATTTTATTTAAATCATATTTTAATGAGGTAATCGTTGCATCATCATTATGTCATAAATAATTTAATTTTTTTAAAGTCTAAAAATTATTAAAAATACTATGATGTATGAAATATTTTTAGCTTTCCAATGAATATTTATAGTCTAAAACATCATCTATGTAGACAAAATAAAAAATGTTTTAATCAGGTGATACATTCTTGTTATATTTACTTTCTTAAAAAAAAGATAACAAGTCACATTCCAAAAAATTGATTCCATGGGGTCCCCATGTTTGGAACAAGACATCCCATGGTCGGACATGATAAAACCAGTAGAATTAGGACACATGTTGGTGGCATTTTTTTTATTATGATATTATTTTAATATCCTTAACTCCCCGATTACTCATTAATCAAGATAATTAAAGATAATTACCGTCGTCACTATTCATATTGTCCAAATAAAGAGAGTGTTGATTACATAATTTTGACCTTATGATTCCAAATATGTAATCCATTTTACCAAATTCCAAACACAGAAATTTCAATAAATGATTTAAAAATAATTCCCGTTGTCAAAACAAATAGCGGTTTTTTTAAACAATATCTATGAAAAGTTTGGCATTAGTTTATGCCCAATTCCAAAGTGAAATTAATCATAATGACCACCATTGGATTAAATGATAAAAATATATTATAATTTCACATTAAAACCAATTCAAAAGATAATATAATCATAAAAATAAATTAGATTAAAAAACAGTTTTGATGTAAAATGCAGATATTTTTCACTATTCATTAAAAAATGAACATTGTCAGAAAAATACCAAAAATTCACACAATGTAAATTTTGTTGTCCCAGTCATAAAGAATAAGTTTATTTTGGAAAACATATCTTATAAAATTTTCAATAGATAGATTTAAAAATGGTTTTCCATCAAAAAGCAGTAAAACAATCTTTTAAAAATATTAGTGTATTCCGTGCTTAAGATTGGATTTATTCTCATTTTAAGCCTCTAAAACACTATCTAATTCACTAATAGACATAGATAAAAATATCTAGTATTCATTACTTACTTGGGATGTTACATCCTTCCCCCCTTTAGAAAATTGCATCCCTGTAATTTATTTACTTATCGAATAAATGGGGGTACTTAACCCTCATTTCATTTTCAGCTTCCCATGTTGCCTCTTCCATCATGTGGTTTTTCCCCAAATCCTTTACCTGATTAATCACCTTATTCCGTAACAATTTCTACCTGTGGTCAAGAATTTGGACCAGTTGTTCCTCATAAGATAGGTTCTCTTCCAGTTGAACTACCTATGGACTCAAAACATGAGATGGATCTGACATATACATTCTCAACATCGTAACATGAAAAACATTTGTGTACCTGAGATAAACTCGGAGGTAAAGCCACCTCATATGAAACTGATCCAACTCTCTCCAGAATTTCATATGGTCTAAAAACCATGGACTCAGCTTTCCTTTCTTACCCAATCGCATCACACTTTTCCATGGTGAGACTTTGAGAAAAACATGATCACCTACCTCAAAAGATAGATCCTTACTCCTGTTGTCCGCATAACTCTTCTGCCTACTCTAAGCTGTTCTCATGTGTTTCTGTATCAGGTGAACTTTTTCTGCCAACTCTTCTACCAATTCTGGCCCCATCAGCTTTCTTTCACCCACTTCATCCCAAAAAGATGGAGTTCGACACTGCTTCCCATATAACACCTCAAAATGTGCCATTTGTATACTGGAATGAAAACTGCTATTATATGAAAATTCAACCAAAGAAAGATGTTGTTCCCAACTACCCTGATAATCCATAGAGCAAGAATGTAGCATATCCTCCAATGTATGAATTCTTCGTTCTGACTGCCCATCTGATTGAGGATGAAAAGCTGTACTAAAATTTAATTTAGTACCCAACGACTTCTGAAGGACTTTCCAAAATTTAGAAGAGAACCTGGGATCACGGTCAGATACAATGGAGAGGGGAACTCGATGTAACCTGACTATCTCCTTAAGATACAAACGGGAATGTTGATCTAGGGAAAAAGTATATTGTATATCAAGGAAATGAGCATATTTAGCCAAGTGATCAAAAATAACCCAGATTTCATTATTACCTCGAGGGGTCTTCGGCAATCCCACAAAGAAGTCCATTGATATATTCTCCCATTTCCACTCTAGCACTGGGAAAGGCTGAAGCATCCCTTTTGGTAGCTGGCACTCTGATTGAACCTGTTGACAAGTCAAACACTTCACAGTAAAATCAGCAATATCTCTTTTCATTCCATCCCACTAGTAATACTCCCGTAGATCTCTGTACATTTTAGTACTGCCAGGTTGAACTGAAAATAGTGAACTATGAGCTTCACATAACAACTCTCTCTTCAATTTTGAATCACAAGGCACACACAATCTCTTCCCAATTCTCAAAACACAATCATTATCAATGATGAATTCAAGAAACTTACCTTTCTGAACTATCTCTACCTTTTTCTACAACTCACTGTCTTGCTTCTATGCTTGCTTGATTCTATCTGATAGAGACGATCTCACTGATACCTGAAACAAAATAGAATAACTTCGTACACCAACAACTTCTATTCCAATGTTCATCAAATAAAAAAAAGGATCGCGTTCCAAACGCAACATTGTTAATGATGCATTACTTTTTCGACTCAAAGAATCATCTACTTTATTTTCTTTTCTCCTATGGTAATGAATTGTACATTAATAATCCTTGATTAATTCCAGCCATTTCCTCTGTCTCATGATCAATTCTTTCTGAGTGAATATATACTTTAAACTTTTGTGATCAGTATATATTTCACACTTTACTCCATACAAATTATGCCTCCCAATTTTTTAAGCAAAAACAACAGCAGTTAATTCCAAATCATGTGTAGGGTAATTTACCTCATGAGTTTTCAACTGACGTGAAGCATAAACAATTACCTAATCATTCTCCATAAGGACACAACCCAGTCCTTTCAATAAAGCATCACTGTAGATAACAAACTCACCATTCCTTGAAGGAAGTTCCAAAACTAGGGCATTCACCAATCTGATTTTCAACTCCTTCGGTAGTAACCTGAGTCAACAGAGCCATCACTACAACAAACTGTTTAGTTCTGATTCTGACCATCTCAGGATACTGATTTGAAAGGTCATTTCCCTCTGTATGCCTTCCCAGAAAATCTATTTTGTTTCCTCTATGAAAAAGTATTCTTAACAAAGAAATATCTTAGGCGAAGAAACATGGTAATCTTTAAATTCTATATCATTTTAATCGTACCATAAATTAATTTATAATTTTATAGTTTTCTAACTCCTAAAGTTTTCTAAAACGACCTCTGATACCAACTATAAGGCCACAACCTTAAACATTACTTAATATTGAGTTATTACAGGATTACACCTCTAGAATCTTTTCAGTTTTAGAGTTTTATAGAATTAGATCATAAAACATGCATTACATTCCACATTTAAACAAAGTGGTTACTTAAAAGATAGTATTCATTTTTCCCATCAATGGAAACATATTTAAAATAAAACATGGATTCTTTCTTGACACTTCCTTGACACTATCATCATATCATGTACCTTTCCCTTATCCTGTGAAAATCATTTAAAAAACTTGGGATGAGCATAAAAATATCAGTAAGGGATATAAAAATATGGAAAGGAAACATGGGTACATATATACATAAGAATGAAATCATAAATTACCCATAAAACATAATCACTTTATCATACCTCATAAAATCATGAATAAATCATAGAAATCATAAGACATAAAGGTATCTTGAGGCATTAATAACATTCTTACGTAGGGAGTAACCCTCTTGGTTACGTTTGGAATACCCATCACAGTATATTCCCTAAATCTCTTCGGAGAAAACTTAACGTTTCACTCCTTCGTGTTACCCAATACATTGGAGAGCTATATCGGGCTCACCCGCCCTTAGTTTATCACGGAACCACCCGTCTTCATAATAATGCGCAATAACCATAACATAATCGTACCACATAAAACATCCATAAAGAAAACATACATTTCCACATTTCAATCACAAGATATCAATACAACACATTGATATAATGAAAACATTATGAAAACCATTTTCAATACCAAAATAAAAGAAAAGTAAAAAATTGTATTTATTTTTCTTTTAAAAAGAAGGTATGGCTTGTAGAGAAAGACGAAACTCAAATAATGGTCACGGCGGCAGAGAAGTTGTTGTCGCCGCATACGTACGACAAAAACATTCCCTTTTGTCATTTAGTAAAACTCTATGTAAAAAAGATTTCTTTTGGATAACCGTAAAAGTCAGAGTGTTTTATACACCGTATAAAATAAGGTTGTGTATAAAATAAAATATGCCTCAATGAAAGGAGATTGAGACGAAGTCCCATACATCGGGTCGGACTTGACTTGGTCGTTATTTAATCACTTTAATAATAAACTTGAGTTAATTTGTACTTGTTTAAGAACCTTTTTCAAGTTCATTATTCCTTTTATATCACTTATTTCCATGTCATGAACACTATGTAATTATTTAAGTTAATTACGGTCGTTTTAATGATCAATGGTACTTGAGTAAAAAATAAACCCTTTATAATTACAAGTTGTTCATGTATACATTATATCCAGAATGCTATTCATGATGTAGAGATCATATATATCATACATATCTAGTAAATTCATGCATTTATAATATTACATAACATTTAGAGGTAAGAAATGAAATGTACCGTTCATGGAGATGGTAAGGCGTACGTACGCATGAACACTGCTACCATTTCTATTTCATATTTTTTGAAATGGAATCATAATGATATAAAGGAATATTATAATTCCGGTGTAATATCATATATAATATCACAACTCCATCCTTTATACGTCCCACATATGGTATTAACGAATCAAATCACATTGAGGGGGCAGTAGTCCGCACTTCCTTAAATGAAGATATCACGTTTACCCATAATGGAAAAAATAAACGTATGCCCAAAATGAAAAATATAGAAGCTTAATGAAAACATGAACATATTATATATCATATATAAATATAGTGTAATCTTAATGGCCACCTTTTAAGGTGTTAAAATAATGTTGAACAATCATCGTTTCAAGAGGCATAAATTCGCCATCCACAGAAATAGTATGTTCTTTAACCATTAGATGTAGGTGTGTGTAAGTGTAGCTCGAATCCTTATTATAACAACATCCTAGCATATGTAAGATACTTGTTTTGTAACTAAAGAAATGAATAAAAAGAGTTTAGGGGGTTGGAGAAGCAAAATAAAACAAAAGAACACAAGTGAAGACATTACCTTAAAATTGGGTAACTCCCTTTGGTTTGAGCTCAATGGCTTCCTTGGGAAGACTTTTGCCTAACGTGAGGCTTCAAGGAGTAAGATAGGGAAGTGGAGAGACAAAATGGGCAGGGTTTGTCCGAGCCAAAGTCTTTGGATGTGTGGGTAAGGAGGTAGAGGTGGGGGCCTTTTATAAGAGGAGAGGAGGGGCACTCTTGGAACGTAAATAAATGTTACATTATTTTAAAATGAGTTTCAGATTCAAAAGGTCCCACATTGATATAATTCGAGGGGTAAGGTGATAAGGGTTCGAAATCCACCCATCCAATTGGTTTTGGATATGTGTAGGTCATAGATTGTACATTATCATTTCATTTAATATAAATCATTTATTAATGAGGTAATCGCTGCATCATCATGATGTCATAAATAATTTAATTTATTTAAAGTCTAAAAATTATGAAAAAAATACTATGATGCAGGAGATCATTTTAGATTTCCAATGAATAATTATAGTCTAAAATATCATCTATTTAGAAAAAATTAAAAATGATTTAATTAGGTGATACATTCTTGTTGTATTTACTTTCTTTAAAAAAATAAAAAGATAACAAGTCACTTTCCATAAATGTGATTCCATGGGGTCCCCAAGTTTGGCAAAAGACATCCCATGGCCAGCCATGATACAACTAGTAGAATTAGGACACATTTTTGTGTCATTTTTTTTATTATGATATTATTTTATTATCCTTAACTCCCCGATTACTCATTAATCAAGATAACTAAAGATAATTACCGTTGTTACTATTCATATTGTCCAAAAACAAAAGAGTCTTGATTACATTATTTGGACCTTCTGATTCCAAATATGTAATCCATTTTACCAAATTCCAAACACAGAAATTGCAATAATTGATTTAAAAATAATTCCCGTTGTCAAAACAAATAGCGGTTTTTTTAAACAATATCTATGAAAAGTTTGGCATTAGTTTATGCCCAATTCCAAAGTGAAATTAATCCTAATGACCACCATTGGATTAAATGGTAAAAATATATTCTAATTTCACTTTAAAACCTTTTCAAAATATAATCTAATCATATAAATAAATTATATTAAAAATCAGTTTTGATGTAAAATGCAGTATTTTTCACTATTCATTAAAAATGAACATTGTCAAAAAAATACAAAAAATTCACACAAAGTAAATTTTTATGTCCCAATCATAAATAATAAGTTTATTTTAAAAAAAATATCTTATAAAATTGTCATAAGATAGAATTAAAAATGGGTTTCCATCAAAAGGTAGTAAAACAATCTTTTAAAAATATTAGTGTATTCCATGCTTAAGATTGGATTTATTCTCATTTTAAGCCTCCAAAACACTATCTAATTCAATAATAGACATAGATAAAATATCTATTATTCATTACTTACTTGGGATTTTACACATGCAAGCCCAAACATAGAGATGAATATAACCTTTAAGACACTATAGTATATTTTATATTTTAAATTTATAAAATTTATAGATTTAAATTCATGAAATATTAAATTATAATTCAGCAGATAAAATAACAAGTTTCTTCAATAATTTTTATTACACTCTTGACGAAGTTTTTCCAAAAAATAATATATTAATAATTTGTTTTAATATTATAAGATATAGCCTATTCATTAAAATGAAAGCTATAAATAGGATTAAATGAAATTATAAAATACAAATATTAAATATCCAATATTTTTTAGACATTCATAGAATATATTTTATATTTATAAGATAATAAAAAACATAATATCATGCATAAAAGCTATATATTTATAAAGCTAGTTTTTTGCCTTTTAATGGTGCACATATAATAAAAATAAATTATTGGTTATTTTATAAATTTTATATATCAAAATAATCATCATTTTGAGAAATAATATTTTCATTTTTCCTATGGAGTAGTTTTGGTATTTTTGATATGAGGTTTAATTTTTTATGAATAGTGAAAATATTGGATTTTAATTGAAAAATCTGTTTTCATCTAATTTATTTACATAGTAAAATTACGATTTGATTTTGGTTTAGATTACCATTAGTTTATTTTTATATCATTTAATAAAAAAATTTCATTTGAATCTATTTAACATTGAAAAGGGACATAAAAGTTTAGCAAACTTCTGATTATTTTCACTTTAAAAACTTTGTTTGTCATCTTTTCTACAAAAATAATATAAAAATAATTTCATCCATTTTTTTATTAGAATTTATAAAAATGGATTTCTATTTATGAATTATAATAATTTCAAATTTCTAATAAGTTCAACAGTTTTTATGAAAAAAATGTTAGTGACTATAGTAAAAATTAATTACTAGGATTATGGTAAAATTAAGCATAAAAGGGGACTAAATTATAAACCTAAGGGAGTAAATAACATATAAAATAGTAAAAAAATTATTATATAGAAATATTTCAATGATATAATACATTGGATATAATTTTTTTCATTAATATAGACACATTATGTAAGTGAGACCCTTGAATAATGATTAACATTTTATATTTACACGAGTGCCACTCCTCCAATATAAAATGGACCTTCACCCCACCCACTTCTTCAAAATGTGTAAGAAATTTTTTTACTAAAAAATAGAACCATATATGCTTGAAAAATCCCTCCCCAAATCCTATAATCCTCAACATATTTAGAAATAAAACCATGATGTTTTTTTGGTATAAATCGACAGGAGTTACCGGAAGAAGTTGTAACATTCTTCAACGATCACTTTTTCTTAAATTACATCACCACACCATCAATTATATTTATATAATACATATATAAAAATATCATTATAATCAATGTACATATCTTTTATTATGATAATATTCCTACATACACAAGAAAACACATCCATCAAAGTGGGTAATAAATAATCATTTGTGTATATGAAGGACTACCGACTTGGAAACTAATGCCATTTATTCCTAATTTTACAAAATTTAAAAGTTAGAAATAAATATATATTTATAGTTTATGTATGATATATACGATATTTATAACTTATTTATTATTTTGTAATTATTATCTCACTCATTCCTTTATACATTCCATTTTATGGTATCATGACTACATTGTTCATGGATATGTGGACTACTACCTCCTCAAAGTGTTGTGATTCATTCAAATTATGAATATAATATATAAAGGATGGTTTAAATAAAATCTGTGATATATATTATAATGTTCTTATAATTTAATTAAATATATATATATACCATCTACATTTTATTATTTTAAATATGACAAGATAATTGATGTATCAATCAAGTGTATGTTTGACCTACCATCTCCATGAACGATGCATTTCATTTCATATATACAAATATTATGGAAAACAAAAAATAAACATATACTGGAAATATATGTTAAATATATTAGGTTTAATTTTTTATATATTATTAAACAGTCATTGATGTGAAATGAACTAAAATATCAAGCCAAAACAAACATGGAAAACAAGACAATTAATGCCTAAAATGTCAAAAATAAGGATTGATAGTTGATGGATGGGTAATAAGATATTATAAAATAATCATATATGATATTTTAAATATATTTATTGTTCTTATATAAATTAATAACATACATTAAACCATTATATAATAAGTTAAATGTTTTTTACTTAATATGAAACACATTGTAATAGATTCTTGCCTCACTTTTCTTTCAATGAGGCATACACCATTTCCACCACATAATAATTTTATTTTGTGTTTATAAAAACCATTTTGAGCTATTATATGATAAACTATTTTATATTTAAGGTATTTATTTTTTCATTTGATGTTATCTCTTTAAAGGGTATTATAATTCCAAACTTACCATGCGGTAATGGACTTCGTCGCAATTTCCATTCTTTGAGGCATAATTTATCATTGTGCCAAAAATGACTACAATATGGCATATATAGTAAAAAATTGACCCATAATATAATTAATAACTATTTATTAATGATATTTTGACATTAAATTTTAATTATCTATTATAAGTGCATCTGAAAATAATGATACTAAGCGGTAATGAGATTTCATAACTCAATTTTTTTTCATTGGGTTATATTACTTCCTCTTTATTGTTAATATTAAATTATTGTTTGATTAATTAATTTGAATATATAATTATATATATCCATATGTTATATATTTATTTAAATTCGATACACATAATCAATTCATTCATCAATTCTCTCATCAACATATTATCATTATAAGGGTTAATTACACAATCTCATTATAATTAAGATTCCATACTCCTAATATTCATTTAAAGGATTTTTTAATATAATTTTCTATTAATAAATTAATTCTATTATCATATATGTATTCAATACATTTTTATGGAATCTCACCATCATTTATTCTTTTAAACATAAAATATTTTAGAAATTTTTTTATGGAAAATTGACATCATTTTTCACTTGGGTCGGAGATCTATTTTCTCTCAAAACCATGTTTTACCGTAAATGAAAACAATTTAACTTTTAATTGTTATATATTAATTTAAATTTTACCATGGGAAAATAATTTATGTTTTAAAATTTATGTTTTAATAAAATTTGTTTCTATTTTTTTTAAAACCAAATGATATTTTTCTCAAGAATGGTTTTTATGTTATAATTTAATTTCATCAAAGAAAACCACCATTTTTACTCAAAATTGAATATATTTTATTGATAACATCAGTATTATTATTATGGATGGTTTATGATTTATTTGGTCCAATAATAGTATTTAAATTATGTTATTTGATTCCTTAGTCATCATTCTTGAAATATTCAATCTCCAATTATAATTGGACAAATAATTTCCACTAATTGTATATTTCATTTATCATGGATATGAATATTTCCTAAACTATATATATTTTTTATATATGGGGTTTACATTATTATTTATTTTATTATATGGAGAAATATTTATTAATATTTATTCATTATTATATATAGATGTTTTGTAAGGCATATTATTTATTAGTTAAATTGATTACTCAATAGGTGGAATTATTTTGATTTCCAGTGATTGGTGGGGCCAAAAATTTATATATCCCCCCGAATAATCCATAGGATTCATGTGACAAATAACTTGTGTAAATTAATATTGTTTCTACCCATATTTTAAAACCATATCATGAATGGTATTGATGGTATAAAATTTTATGTGCCTCAAACATGATGTACTATAAGTAATCATTTCCATTATTCAGAATTAGTATTTATTATCCATGCTATTTTCATTTTCGAAAAGTCTATCTGTTCATTTCATTATCAGTTTATTGAATAAATGGAATTTTATTTCATTTTCTTACCTTCACATATTTATTATGCATTATCCATTAATTTAAATAGAATATGTTCTCATTTCTTTTCCTTTCAATATTTTTTTATGAATTTCATTCTCAATTTCTTGATTACATGGAATGTGTATTCAGTTGTTTAGAGTTCCATAATGGTTATTCACATTTATAAATTATTTCTTCCACTATAATTTCCCTTTACTTAGTATTTGAGCCCTTGTTTTTTTTATTTCCCCAAGATTCCCTGAATAGTACTAAGAATTATATCTATGGATACACATGACAGAATAATGTTAATATACTCAGAAGATTATTATTTTTGTTTTCATTTGTAATAAAATACTCATTAATGTATCTTGTTTCTCAAGATTAATAAACTATATGGTCGTTTGGGATGTTTTTTACTAGGATATTAAGCAAATATAATGGTATCACAACACACCAGTTCCAGGATTACAAGTGTCAGTTCACTATAGTTGGTATCAGATCAAGTTTAATATAAACATTGGGAACTATATTTAAGAAAATATAGATTTGGGAACATAACAATAAGATAAAATTTGAGTTTATGTATAGAAGGGAATCATAATGTTTTTATAATATATAGATTATGTGGTCTCTCTAATTTATAAATCCATGTTAAGATAACATCATGGGTTTATGAATATAAGATTGAAGATATGTTCTAAGTCATAAAAATAACTTTTTATGTATTATGTGATATATTTCAACCATGATTAAAGACATTTTGGAGAACATCATGTAAAGTATATTTTATATTTATAAAATCAATTGCAGAATAATGTCTTTATATTTTAAAGACCCATTTTCAATGTAACTACTACCATTTAAGGATAATGTAATCATTAATGAAATTATAAAAATATTAAAACAATATTATAAGGATTTGATGAAAAATAATATTGTTTTGAAAGTCATAGTAAAACGTAAATGTAATGATAAATATCATTTCAATATTATCCATAGTACTTTTAGAAGCATTAAAAAATTATATCAATTTGGTTTTAGAAAAGTAAAAACTATATACATGGTGACACCCCATTTTGTCTAGAAATACCATGAATCTTGAACCCATAATGAATAATGATAAGGGTTTAATTCCAACCACTAACCTAGGCAATGTTCTGGTTAATATCATTATTTATTTAAAAAAAATTGATGAAATAATATTAATTCTGGACCTATAGATATGATTTTTACATTTATGGTTTATTATATTTGGCATACATTATTTGGATAATAGTAAGTGAAAACTGGAATTACTTTCACTATTTTATGAAACATACAATCCACAAAATGTGCATTTTAGTGCTTTAGGAGTCTAATATAGTTTTGGGATATCCATTTTCAGATGTAATGGATGAATTTTAAATTTATTACAACATGGAAAAAGGATTCCACTTTTATTTTTAGATATAAGATTAGTAAGTATATTTCTTTATATTCTTAGGCATTAAAAAAATTACCCAAAATTTAAAAATAATCTAGAAATAAATTCATTACCTAATTATTTAATTTTTTATTAAATTGGTGGTCATTTAAATCAAAAGAGTTTTATCAATCTGAGGACCTCAACATTTCATTGATCATTAACTTGTTTTTTGATTAAGGACCTCAATATCCACCATAAATAATTCATGATTTTCCTCCAATTACATGTCATCAGTTTCCATTTATGTTCTCATACCTTTAATCCTTTTTATGCTTTGTTTGATATGTCCTTGGTATTTCCTATTCTATTATATCAAGAGGATGTTTTACTAACCATTCTCATAATGTGGTATTCTAATAATTAAATTTTCAAATATCAAACCCTATTTTTTCCAGATCATTTCTAATGTGTGAGTACGCAATTTATTTAAGTTGGGGAGAGTATGACACCGTGAAAATTATAAAATATTTATTTTTCATTTGATAACATGTAGGACATGAAACCCCAAACATAGAAAATAATATAACCATTGAGACACTATAGTATATTTTAAATTTTAAATTTATACAATTTAAATATTTAAATTCCTGAAATGTTAAATAATAATTCAGCACATGAAATATCATGTTTCTTCGATAATTTTTATGACAG
The DNA here is from genome assembly GCA_963277665.1 of Viscum album. NCBI lineage: Eukaryota > Viridiplantae > Streptophyta > Magnoliopsida > Santalales > Viscaceae > Viscum > Viscum album. The sequence goes on from OY728163.1 coordinate 1,435,911,884, forward strand.
TCTTGATAGAGTTTTACCAAAAACCAAAATAATAATAATATTTTATTTCATTAATATAATAAGATATAGCCTTTTCATTAGAATGGAAGCTATAAATAAGATTAAATGACATTTGATAATATAAATATTAAATTTCCAATAATTTTTTTTGACATTCATACAATATATTTTATATTTATAAGATAATAACAGACATAATATCATGCGTAATATGTTTATTTTTATAAAATCATATTTTATTACTTTTAATAGGATCATATTTTAATAATTTTTTTTGATAGTTAATAACTTTTTATGTAAAAAATAAAATTTATTTTTTGAATCTAATTATAAAAATATTACTAGGGTTAATTTTTGGAATTTTCTATAATGTTTTATTTTTGATGAACAGTAAAAAAACGTGATTTTAATTGAAAACTGTTATTTTATCTAATTTAGTAATATAGATAAATTATGTTTTTATTTTATTTTAAAGTAAAAATTTTATATTATATAATTTAATATTGGACATTGTGATCAATTTAACATTGAAATTGGATATAATATCAAGGAATTTTTTTTGACCATTTTCACTTTAAAGCACAACATTTTCGTCATATTTGCATGATTTAATCTAAATTAATTTTTATCATTTATGTCATTTAAATTGTGTAAAATGGTACAAATTATAATAATACACATAATATATAATATTTAAGAAGTTAAAAATATTTTTTTAAAACATATTTATTAATGTAGTTAAAATTTATTGTTGTGATTAAGGTAAAATTAAGTTTAATTAATGATCAAACCTTAATCATAAGGGACAAATGACCGAGAAACCTTTAAAAATATATTTTAACAATATATTTACACCATATAATACCTTATATTAAAATAATCTTCATTGGAGGTACATTATGTTTGGAATACCTCTCAATAGTGTTTTCCTTTTTCAATTTTCAAGAATTCAAGTCCACCTCCACTATATAAAGTCACTCTCACCTATAACATATATTCACCATTAAATCGATTTCGATTATCAAAAATATTTCCAATTATATTCCCAACATCGCTACCTTAATCCTGTTATCCTAAGCTTTTAGATAAATCAATGCAAGGATGTTTTTTGGTATAAACTAATAAGAGTTTCCAGAATAAGAGTATCAATTCCTCAATGACCACATGTTTTTCATTTACTTATTTGCACATTAAATTATTTTTATATCATGATTATATATTAAAATAATGTATGAAATATACTGAGACATTGTTATTATAATAATATTACTTACATTTTCATCCACGTCCATAAAATTGTATAGTTATTCATGGTTCGTGTGTACGGTGGGCTACTGCCTCGTGAAATGATGTCATTCATTCTTCCTTTTACCACTACTATTGGTTAGAAATAATGATGGATTTATAGTTCATAAATTAAATAACACACACACATATATTTATTCCTTATTATTATTTTTATCTACATAACACATACCTTTACTCTTTTTTTATAATAATACGATAAAATCAATTAAAGACATGTGGACTAATCCATCCTCAAATCGACGTGATTTGTTCACGCTATAAATTAAATTAATAAACCATGTTTTTACTATATTATTGCATATATTTTATAAATTACTATAATTATTTTTTAATATATATATTTATATATAATTTACTTACTTTTATTTTAGATATGATAAAGAATGTGTAGTTGCATTCATTCATACATACGACATATTGTCTCCATGATTGGTGCATTTTATTTTCTATCTCCAAATATTATGTATTATATTAAATAAGTATATACTATATATATATGATACTTATTTAATGGTTTAAATTATATATATTATTAAATCAAGATCTATGAAATATGTACAAAAATATCATTTCAACATAGTCTGAAAACACGTCAATTAACATGGGAAATGATAACAATAAAGGAAGATCGTTAACAGAATGTTAATAACATATTATAAATTACTCAATTATGATATTATAAATATAATTTTGGTTATTTTATGAGTTAATAACATTAATAATACAATTAAATAGGTGTTTTAACGTGGTTCATCGAATATGAATTGTAATGTAAGGGATTTTTTTCAAGCATTTAATTCTATGAGAAATACACCATTATAACCACATACGTATTTGGTGTGGTTTTTATAGTAACCAATTTGATATATTATATCATTATTTTATTTTATCTTAATGGAATTTATTGTTTTATTTAATGTAATATCTATCAGGGTGATTATAATTCCTATGTTACCAAGTGGTACGGGACTCCATCACTATTTCCATTATTTGGTGAATACATTATCATTGTGAACCAAATTAAATAAATATGGTGTTCATACATATATGTTGAAATGTAATATCATGAATAATTATATTTTCATTATATTTTTCGATTATATTTTCTTCATTTCATGAAAGGTCATTTGAACATAAAGTTACAAAGTTGTAATTAAATTTCATTACTCAATCCCTTTTTTAGTAGGTTAAATTACATCTTCATTCTAATTAATATTATATGATTGAATTTATAGTGAAATTGACTACAAGTGGAATCATTTACACTTATTGTATTTTAATTTATTTATATACACATAATCAATTCATTTATCCATTATCACTTCAACATTGTGATAATCATAATGGTTTAGTTCAAAATCTCATTATAATTAAGACCACTTATTCATGAAATTAAATTAAACGAATTTATATGATTACTGTCAAATAATCCAAATAATTATTTTCCATTTGTTTATATTTACCTTTACTAATTAATAGTACCACTTTTACACTTTTTGGAACAAGATATGTTTTAGAAAATGTTTTTACTAAAACCCAAAATTGTTTATAACTTGAGTAGAAGATCTATTTTATATCAAATTCATGTTTTATAATATTGTTTTAACAAATTTTTTTAACTTTTAAAAAATTATGTATCAAAAATATTTTAAAAAATTCAAAAATTTATTTTTTTAAAATTGATTTTCAAGTAAAAGGTTTATCAAAATGTTATTAAGTACAAAATGATTTTTCCTGAAGGCTATTTTTATTATTTTTGATTTATGTCATCAATGACAAAATCCCATTATTTTTTATCCAATTAGAATATGTTTTAAAAATTCTATCCTCATTCTTCCTCTAGATAGTTTATTATTTTCTAGGGACAAGGATTGAATTTACATTCACTTATTTGATTCCTTGGCCACCCCCTTGAAATATTTAGTTTATTATAATCATTGGACATTGAATTTCAAATTATTACCCATATCATTTATCATGTATATTATTATTGCTGAAAATTTATATAATTTTAAAATAATATTTTTAACTTTAAAATTATTTATTATATGGCTAATATTAATAAATTTTAATTATTTATTTAAAATAGATATTTTATAAGGAATTTTATTTATAAATATAAAAATTTACATGATATATGGAATGATTTGGACTGGTAATAATGGGTGGGTCAGATCATTATATATCCCCTATGCATCAACTGATTATTTTTGAATAAATATGATTTGAAAATTAAATGGGAATCTACAAGTATTTTAATTTTATATTTTGAATGTTATTAATGTATAATTTTTTTGTGTCCCAGACATGACATCTAATAATTATGAATTACATTCATTTAGATACAATATTTATTATCCACGTGATTTTCATTGTGGAAATTTCTATCGGTCCATTTCATTCTATGTTGATTTATTTAATGTAATTTGTTTTTAGTTTCTTACCGTTCCATATTTATAATTCCTTATCCATTAATTTAAATAGAACTCTCTTTGAGTTATTTACCTTCCTATATGTTTTTTCACCTCTTTAAGAGTTTATTTATTACATGAAACTTGTTTTACAACATTTATCATTCCATAATTATTATTCTCATTGATTAATTATTGCATTAGATATATTTTACCCTTACAGAGGATTTCATCTCACCCTTATTTTGCTTCGTTACCCATGGTTCCATAAATTTTAATATAAAAGATGTGGAATGATACATTAAATTTAATAATATAATTATCCTAATATATAATTTTGTAATTTGGGAATTAATTTGTAATAAAATACTCGTGTCTATATATAGTTTACCAAGACTGATAAACTATTTAGTTCTAAGGGATGCGAATTTCTTGTATCTTTTGCAAATATAAAGCAGCACAACACCAGCTTTGGGATTACTATAGTAATATTGCTACAATAGTTGAATTTGTTCCTAATAATAATCCAATTTCAACACCCCCTTATAAAAAATATCATGTTTAAATTTAATTTAAATGAAATTATTGGAGTTTCAAGATAAATGATTCATTTATCAAATCAATTCACTGTGGGGATCCCCAATTTTTTGGTTAAGAAGATAAAGGGTTTAATAAGACAATTCATTGACCATAGATCCTTGAATAACATCACTATTAAGAACAAACATCATTAATCACCTATTAGTGGTGTTTTTTCTTTCTCCAAGGTGTGAAATAATTTTTTAATATTGTTCTCAGTTTAGGATACCATTAGTTAAATGTGACTGATTTATAAAATTTAATGATAGAAATTCATACAAAATAAGTTCATTATTAGATTGTAGTTATTCTATTTCGGTGTTCTAATGCAACTAATTAACTTATTATACATATGAATCGATTTTTTTGAGTTTATTGATGATATTTTTGTTATTTTTATAGATGATACTTTGTTATATTAATAATTTTTTGATCAACATCAAAACAAACTAAGGATTGTTTTAAATAACATAAATGAAACAAAACTGTATTAATTTTTTTTAATCATGTGTTTTAGTTGAAAAAAAAATTCATTAGTTGGATATATAATTTCTATAGAGAGAATTACTATTGAATATACTAAAACTAATGGTGTTGAATAAATTCCAAGACAAACAAACATCATTCATTTTTGTATTTTTCCAGGTTGAGAATGTTAGTATTGGTGGTTTGAGGAAAACAATTCATGATTATATGGTGACATTGAAGAAGGTAATAGGAAAAGTAATTAATTAATATGGATAATAGAATGTGATGGTTATTTTCAGAAATATGAAATAATTTTGGTGAATGATTTAGTTCAAGACCTAACATCTTGAAATAATTAATTTTTTACATCTAATAAAGAGTCATTTGAAAACATTGTTTTTTTCAAAGGCCAAATGGCCAGGTAATTTATTATTCTACATATTTTTTAAAACCACATGATTTAAATTATCAAAAACATTATTTTTAATTAGATTTTATGTTATTTTCTTTAGAAATATGGATGCATCATTTATATGTGTTAGATTTTTAATTATAATCAGATTATAAAGGATTGAAGTATATATATACTCAGAAATAATTATTCATGATATAGATAAGATAAATAGAACTAATCTAGGATTATAATTTCAGGATTCATTACCATCAATGGATGAAAACAATGTATTTAACACCTAATGTAAGGTTAATACATATTCTATTACCATTTAACATTTTTATCATATCCCAATATAATTGATTTATTAATTTTTTTCTAGAGTTTTTGGATGCAGGATATCCCTCTATATTGTTTCCTGTATCAGTATTGTCATCACCATCTGAAAAAATTATGCATGATCAGAAAGAGGATAATTTTTTAATGTAAACATTATAATTTCTTAAGATAGGAATGTTTTTTGAATTTAATATTAAAAATAAAAGATTTCTATTATTTAGAAAGTTTTGATGTTTTCCTAGTGATTTCTAATTGAATAGATATTTATTGAGAGAACCTTATAGTTCTTGATTTTATATTAACTCTGGAAGAACTATTATAGAAAAAACCCTTGGTGTATTAAAGGTGGAATAGAACAGAAATATTTATATCTTTCTTTAACATGTAATGTTTAACACTTCTATAGGTTAATAAAAAAATTAATTAGCGGGGATGATTCTTCCATTTCTAGTTCCATAGTGGAAAAGGAAAAATATATACATGGATTTTATAGTGTTATTTCCAAGAACATCATAGGGTAATAATGTAGAATGAGTCATTACTGTTCAGTTAACTAAATATTTACATTTAATTTTGTTTCAAGATATATTGTTGATGCATAATTGTTCTCAAATATATCTATTAGAGATAGTATTATTTTATAGAGTTCCTCAAGATATTTTATTATTCCATGATCCTAGATTCACTACATATTTTTCAAATGACGCCACAAGTCATTGGGTATTAAATTAAATTCTATTATAACATTTCATCTACAATATGATGGAAATAATGAGTGAATGATTCATTCTTTAGAAGACATTATTAATGATTTATCATTGAAATACTATGTATTTTGTGTTTAATCTCTCTCTTTAGTTGATTTTTATTATAATAACAGCTTCCATTACAATATAAATATAAAACATATTGAGGAATTATATAAAATGTGTTTTTTCACTATTGATTTTTCAGAGGATGTGGGTTTAATTAATATGATGGGACTATAGTTGGATGAAAAGGTATATGTATAACCAGAGGAAAGATTATTCTTTTGAGGTAGGTGATCATGTCGCTCTGAATGTATTTCAATGTAAAAGTGTTATGTGCTTCATTGAAAATGGGAATATTTTTTCTATGGCTGATTGGACAGTATGAAATCTAATAAAACACTATATTTTTGAATATTTTATTTATAATAAATCAAATAATTTCCTCACATTTTGCTCAATATGTTGATTTATTGAATATTTGGGATTAGATCATTAATTTGAAAATTCAATTGAAATTCTAGTTTTACCATTTTAGGATTCACTATATTATTTAGGGAATAAATATTGTTCTGTAAAATATTTTGAATAAAAAATATGTATATGTGTTTTTGTATTAATGGGATAAAAATTCTGTTTAGGACATGGGAGTTGGATTGTGCAATTTTTGGAGTAAATGGGCTATGAAGACAAAGTTGGACAGAACCATCCTGGTTAGACATCCCTTCACCATTTGGGTTGTATCCTCTTCATCAACAATTGGATTGATCCCATATTCTGAGGGATTCTCGGGGACATGATTAATAACAAATCATCCTTCTAAAAAGACATCTAATTCATGCGTTTTAGAGGTTATCTATGTAGTTCAAGTGGGATTAAACAATTTTGTAGTATTTCCATTTAACAATTAACAATTTTTTATAACCCTGCCCCTAAAAAAATATTTAAAAGATGTTCTCAATCTTTTAGAGGGATTTTCGAGGCTTTGGTACAGTGTGGCCAAAGGTATGGCTCTTGGGAACCCCTCAAAACTATTGTAAGAAGTAATGCCCTGTGCAAAAATCTCTTCCCAAAAAGGCTCTCCTCCCCCTCATCATCTTTGTTTTTCTTTGTTCTTATGATTGTAATGTGAATTTTATTCAATTAATATTTTGTGTTTTAATCTTCTAGTATTCTTATTTTTCTTTAATGGATTGAATATAAGAGTGGATACCAGATTGGGTGTTCCCCTTCAATCCATTGCTTATGAAAAACGTCTCCATGATGACAAATCCACCCATGGAAGAGTGATTTCTTTTGTTGTTGATATAATCCCTACTCCCTTAATTAATTTATATTGAATCCATAAAAATATTGTAATTCATAAAGTTAGTTTTAATTTCTATGTTACTGAATCGACTTGCACTTGTCTGCATGGTCGAGCTTGTGTAAACCGTGTGAGTACAAACTGAATCACAAAATCAAATCACTTTGGGATAGAATTATAGGGTTCAAGTCTCATCCTAAAAGAAAATTAATTTTCAAATAGAGGGAGGATATTCTAATAAAATTTACCACATACCACATGTTGTATTATAGATCACAATCAAAGAAGGGTGCTACGATTGAAGGTCAGGAAGTTAACCTAGGGCTAATTTTCACAAATATTTGTGGTTGTGTTAACCTCCATTGGGTTTTGAGGCTAACTAGTTTATGGTATCATAATTTAATGATTTATAATTATATATGATAATGATAAATGAATGGGGAAGGGGTTTTATTATATCAACAATGTCTTCTCATATATGTTTTTCTAATGAAATTTCCTCTTGCTTGTCGCTTCCCATTTTCTTGTTTTATACACTTTTTGAAAAGTCCCCAAACAAACCCCTCATATTTCATTTCATTTGTTTTGAACTATTTAAATACTAACATAAATCCCATTAATAGTTCTTTAATTCACTTCCTCATTGATATAATGAACTTGGTTATCCACTATGCTGGACTTAGTAAAATCCCAAAATATATTATTAAGAGCATGTGCGACCACATCCTTTCAAAATCCTATATAAAGGTGGATCGGTATCCTACCGAGTAGCCTAACCATTGAATTTATACTAGGATCACAAAAATATTTCATGTTTTTAAGTTGTAGAAATGTTTTTAGGATTTATCACATTTTTTGAGCACTGTGGTGGTTCAGTTAGAAAAAAAATATTACTTTAAGGAAAATCTATTTCACATTATTTACTAAATAGTGAAATTGTTGTTGAATAAATAAATATATCATGTTATGGTTTTATGAAAAAACCATACTCATAAAGAAGAAACATCAAAATCTAAAAATGATATATAAGAAATATATGACCACTTGTTGAATAAATGAATAAAATTTAGAGGATAATCATTTAAAATTGTGGTTAGAATGTAAAAATAATTAATAGGATAAATAGTTTTCATATTTATTAGTATTCTTTAATTATATTTTTATATTAGTTATAAAAATATTTATAAATTTTTAAAATAATAATAAAATAGATTTACTAAAACTATTTTAATTTAAATATTTTACTTAAATTTATAATTTTTAAACAATATATTTTTTATCTCCCAAAATGAATTTAATTTTTTGAATTATGTTATCAAAATTAACATAGGTTGAAATATTGGTATTTTTTAGAATATACTGATTTTTCAATGAATAGTAAAAAATATGGATTTTTGTAAACCTATAATTTCTTTTTTATCTCTCAAAATGAATTTAATTTTTTGAATTATGTTATCAAAATTAAAATAGGTTGAAATATTGGTATTTTTTAGAATATACTGATTTTTCAATGAATAGTGAAAAATATTGATTTTTGAAAACATATAATTTCTTTTTTATTTCTCAAAATGAATTTAATTTTTTGAATTATGTTATCAAAATTAACATATGTTGAAATATTGGTATTTTTTAGAATATACTCATTTTTCAATGAATCGTGAAAAATATTGATTTTTGTAAAACTATAATTTCTTTTCAATAAATTAAGGATTTTAAAAAATGAGTATTTTCTAAAAAAAATAGTCTTTAAACAAAAATAACATAGGTTAAATTATGTTATCAACATTAACATAGGATTAAATATTAGTATTTTTTAAAATATACTGATTTTTCAATGAATAGTGAAAAATATTGATTTTTGTAAACCTATAATTTCCTTTTTATCTCTCAAAATGAATTTAATTTTTTGAATTTTGTTATCAAAATTAACATATGTTGAAATATTGGTATTTTTTAGAATATACTCATTTTCCAATGAATAGTGTAAAATATTTATTTTTGTAAAACTATAATTTCTTTTCAATAAATTAATTATTTTAAAAAATGAGTATATTCTAAAAAAGTAGTTTTTAATAATAAATCTTTACATTATTATAATATTATTAACATAACTGTTTCATATCGAATTGAGAAAACTGAAATTTTTTTCCAGTGTGGTTAAACGAAAACAGGTTTAAAGTGATGAAACTGAAATAATAAATGTTAAATTGACCTAAAAATTGTAATACTTCTACTATATGGACATATATAAATCTAATATTAAAAAATTCTTGATATTGGTCCATTTTTTATACGATTTACATATGTAATATAGGGTTATAACATTTAATTTTGAAATATTCAAATTGTGTCCCCTCCCCGAATTAAAAAAGGTCTCCCCCTCTCCTAACCTCAGCACATATCAAAATAATTTTTGATTGAACATGATCTTTTTAAATCCATTATTATCTTCTATAACTATATCTTTGAGTCCTTGGTTTGATCATAATTACAATCTATAAATTCATTAGGTATAATCCTAAACAGATCTATTGAAGATGATGTATAATTCATAATTGAGAATTTTTGTTTCATTTTGTCTCCCATGTCTTTAAAATATTCCCCAATCATGATTATATGATTTAAATAGTATCTCTTATAAAATTAGATTTTGTTTTATTCATTTATTAATGAAAATAATTCTCTTTTTCATCAAATGGGAAACAAACCCTTCATTCATGTGTAAGACAGGCATCCTCCTTGTGAACTAGTGTAATAAATTTTACATCATTTCATTTGATTACTATTTTTAATGATATAGTTAATATTAATATATTTTAATAATGAAAAATTTATAAATATTATTGAATAATTTATCATTTAATTTTTAACTTTTCTTTTATAATGAAATGATAAGATCATTCGAATGAACGTATGGTCTACTGCCACCATAAAGTGATGTGATTCATTTTTTATCACCAAATCACAAGGATGATATATATATGTATATTTATATTTAAAGAAATTTTATATTAATTATGATATTTTTACATATTTAAAAGATAAAATATATCTTACCTTCTTTCAACAATGGTCACTAGAAATTGAAATGTAACTCCTGAGTACGTATGACATATCTTTTCAATAATCGCAACATTGTAATTTATTTAGAGAAGTCATTCATGATTGGTTCTAAAATTATAATAATTGATTGAAAATTATAAATATATCATGATTATAATTCTATATAAGATTAAATAATTTCCACATTGACCATAGTCAACTTAATCGACTCATTTGGGGCATGTGATCCGAATATCATCAAAACATCCGACATGAAAATAAATTATTATGTAATTGTATATAAAATTGTAATAAATTAATTAAACAGAATGAAAAATATAAAGGCTGGTAAAAAAATTAAATAATTATCATATTATTATTATTCATGATGATAAAATTTTCAAATACTGAGTAAAACATGTTGGGACTTTATTTTATATAAAATTATTTTACAGATTTAATTTTCATCTTTTTACATCTCTATATAAATATAAAATTAATTTAAGAAAGTTTAATATTAACATAAATGTATAATATTGATATTTTAATATCACTTCTTATATTATTTTAATTATTTTCAAAATGGCTGTTTTAATATGTTTTATATAGAACGTTTCAAAAAAAGGACTTTTAAAAATTATACACTGTCAATGTATTTTCTCACCACAACAACACATATTTGAATTATGGATTCATTTATAAAATTTCATGAATTGTTGAAATAAAATTATCTTTCCTTTTGTGAGGGTATTTATGTTTTTTAAATTTATATCTAAATAGAATGGATAATTTAATATCCATAATTTCATTGCATTTGGTATTAAATGAGGTTTAAATGGTTTCAGTCATGATATAGTCCATGTAAACTATTTATATGATTGGTTATACCCCATTATAACTCACAGCTGAGCCTGATATATCTTATAAAATGGGTTCTCTAAAATATCACCATGATCACACAACATATATTATATGATTTGTGCACCTATATAGAACTCTGATGCATTGGATAATAAGTATTTTCTCTAGAGAAATATATTAATATGTTGTTGTATGTTAATTGTATTTCATACAAGTAATATAATACAACAATTCATTTGATTTCCCAAGAAACCTACATGGAATTTATATGTTTTCTAGAGATATTTTTGGAAAATAATTTGATTTTAAAAGGCTTGTTGATGACCAGTAAAAAAGAGAGGATTTTGTTTTGGTTAAAAAGTAGTATTATTTTCAAAGAAAATATTTTTCAGGGGTTTTAATGTTTTTCATTGGGCTAATGGATTTCATATTTTCTATATCACATATAAATATGTTTTTCATTATCCGATATTTAATAAAAATAACATGTTTTAAGGATGGTTAAAATAAAATAATATGTAATGATGAAAGGTGTGGTGATTTTTCACGAAAATAAAACATGATATATTTTTTTAATTATTATATTATTAAAATAATGGATTTATATAAATAGTATCTAATATATAATATATAGTATCTTCTGTATGATTTATAACCAAATTCCAGAAATATCTCGACCTTAAAAGATCATAAAATGTAAGAGATTGTGTTCTTGGGTTAAACCTCAATATTATGTAATGATTTTGAACAAGACATTATAATGACCAAATGTTCATTGGGAATATATGTTTTGTAATAAATGGTAAAATTTGATATTAAAATGTAAAACAATTTAAATACTAAAGTATTCATTAATTATATATTTTTATTTCTTAAAAAATTGTAATCATGTAGATGAAGATAAAATTCGTAAAATGGTCAAGACAGTGGGGAAGTTATTTATCGTTATATGTGTTAAGAAATATTCCATTCAGATCTTTTTAAAAAAATATAATGATAACATAACATTTCATCGATAATTTATTTTTGTAAATTAATGGTATTTTGTAAAATAATTTTAAAAAATATATACAAGGAAGGAAAATATATCCAATTAATTGATAAATAAAATAATATTTTCCTTTATATTATATCACTCACAATTCTTTTATAATAGAGATGAAATATTAAAAAAAATATTGAAAATACATATCTATTTATTAAAAAAGAAAATTATTAGAGATTATGAATTCTAAATGTTAATCTTCCTACTAGGAAAATAAAACCAATCCCAAAAGAATGTTTGATTCTAAAATTAATAATTACAACTATTGTAACATCTAAGTAAAAACGAAATGAAAGATTAATTTATAATGATAAATTAGTCATAATTAATAAATTTTTTGGGGTTAAATATATCAAAGAAGGATTATATACTCTATATAAAAGTGAAAATGTGCCAACAAAAAATAGGTCTCAATGGAAATGAAATTGAGATGAATAATATTACAAAGGTTTTATCATTTATGTGAGACATAATCAATATTGTGATTATGTGTATCTAATGAAATTTCTAAAAAAATAAAAAATAAAAAATAATAAAACAAATTTAATTTCACATTAAATGATTCCATAGGGAAGTAGTTATAAAAGTGACTTAACCCAATGGTAGGAAGATAAGTAAAGAAACTCATTTACATGATGTTCTATTTAGTTAATCATGATTTACGATCTTTATTAATGGTTATATACATTTTATTAATTTATAAAACAACCACATTAATATTTATAATATCATATATGATCTTATTATAACATCCTATCACTTATTCATAAATAATAATTTATTTTTACCTATGTTTTGGGTGTTAACTCCTCTGTTTTCTTATGCATTTTTTTCGTGACATTTAGACTTCTTGTACATATTATGTAGTTATATCTTATTAAGAATGAAATTAATGTAAAAATATCAAATTTATTCATCGGATCCCTTTTTAGATATATTTTTTAATATTAGACATAAAAAAGGAATCACATCACTTCTTGAAGATGTTAGGTTCTACATACACATGAACAATGAGAACATTTCATAAATTGGTGAAAGAGTAAGGATTTAGATTATATATTTGTTATATATAATAAATATAATTTCATTACTATCATATATATTAATTATTTATATAATTATTACTATCCATGAGGCTTAGGGATGTAAAAAAATGTATTATCTCTTGATGTTTTAATCCATTGTGCATATGAGCCATGGATTTATATCCCAATTTGATAAAGAATAATTTGGGTAAATATTTGTAATAAACATAATAAAATATCAATATATGGGATATGCTTTTTTATATATTATTTTTTAATACCAAGGTAATGTGAAAAAAAATATTTATTAAAATGATAGTAACCTAGTTTTTATTATAAATATCACTTAAAGAAACCTCTTTTTGACCTCTAAATAATGACAACCTGGTTAGTATTTTGTGAAATCCATCAAATTGAGAATGTTTATAATAATGTTTTTGGGAGGTTTTATATGGTTTTTGTTGAGATAAATGGATTGAGTTGTGTGGTGAAGTGAGGGGAGGGTGTTCACTCTAATAATTTCAGAGTGATATTTTTGTAAATACACAAAACTATTAAATAATGGGATGCAGTCTCAAATAATTTTCCATGAAAATTTGTAAATAATTGGGTGGGGAAATATAGGGTTCATATATACATCCAATACGATAAAAAATTGTTTTTAAACACGTTATTCCATTTTCATCTAATGTAATTTACTTTTACAATTTTAGTTTTCAACACAGTAACTTGTTTTCATCCTATGAAATATATCACTTAAGACTAAAATAAAATGATACATAACAAATAAGTTTGACCAAATTATTATAAATATGTGATCCAATTTATTAATTAATTATTATATGTATGTGAAAAATTTTCTTTAACATAGGAACATGTAACACGCAAACCCATATACTAATTATAACTGTAGTAATTGATTTTTAGTGTTTTTTACTATTAATTATGACCATAAATAAAAATAAAATTATAACCAAATAGTAATTATTCTGGTTAAAATATATTTAATCCATTTTATCAAACTAATTTATTATTAAAAAATTAATTCAAAATTTACCGCTCAAAACATGCTGAAAAATTAATTTTCATTAAATGTATTTTTCATGTGTAAAATGATCATATATTAACTCCATGACAAGAATTCACCCTAACATATATTAAAATTAATTTAAAAATATATTTAATAATTAAATACCGTTTAATTAATTTCTAATATAGGGGTTTTTTATTAATTAATGTGGATAAGCAATATGCACTTAAAAATATTCAAAAAAAAACATCAGTTTTAATCCTAATAATATATTTATAAAAAATATGAAATTATAATTATTGAAATTTAATCCCTTATATTAAATATAGAAAATAATATGTATGTTACTTTTAAATCATATTCATAATTTAGTGTCACATTTTAAATACACAATTTTTGGAAAACAATTGATAGTTTTACAAAACATGGTATTTTTCTCTAACTAATGAATAATCACCCTTTTCAAAAAAATGATGAAATTTTTCCCTATGTTAATTTTTACATGATTATTATAAAACAAATATTTAATTTCAATAATTACATTTCAAAAATTGAAAAAAAATAATTATATTATTTTCATAAAAAAGTAATAAAATATTTTTAATGAAAAATATATTTGTGAAAAATGTTAAGACATAAAAAATAGAGGGTCATTATTTACCAAAATATTTTCATCATCAAAATTGATTTTACATGTTTATAAAAAATGTGCCATTGATATTAATACCACCAATATTAGTGGTATGGTAATAATGATCACATTTTAGTTGTATATCATGGTTTATTTAGTCTCAGTGTTGCACCTTGTATATGCTAACGAACATAGTCATCATTTTATGGACATGCGGTGTTATATTCTCTCAACCATAATTAAATTTCACTCAGAATAAAAATATTATGTTTCTAATTTAAAAAATTCTTTGTGGAAACCCATCATTATAATAGGATTAATAAAACATTATTTTAAAATAAGGGAATGATAAATATGAAGGCCATCATAAAAATGGTTTCCAAATATAAGAATATTAATTTAATGTGAAAATATTGCCATAGAAGTTAATATTAAAACCCAATTATATATAAAGTGTGAGAAATAGAATGTTTATAAAAAAATTTACCTCCATAAAAACATAAATCCATAACTATTTAAAAGACAGTTGATTCATCAGATGTGAAGGTAATCAGATAGAATTTTTGTTTCATTATTCTTTTCCTAGAGTTAAGGACTTAATTTATCAACATAAGGAATTATTTTTATTTGATATATGTCTATTTAAAAATATCAATTTTATCATTTAGTTGTGTTTTAATAAATTTCAACATTATCTCTTACTCTACGAAATGAATAACCTTTGTGAATATTTTATTTATGGAACACTAACATTAATTATTAACAGATCATATGATCTTTAAAAGAAAAATAATTTATTACTACTATATGAAAATACTAAACAAAACAAAAATGGTTTCCACAAGTTAATATAATAACTAAAATGTTTAAACCGTTATATGATGAAATAATACATTTTACTATCAAATTCTGCAAAAATTATCAACATAGATTATTACACATTTAAATAACCCAATATTCTAATTAACCTATGTAATGTTAGTATTAATGAGTATTTTCATCACAAATATGATCTAATACATTTGAACATACAACACCAAAAATAGTGTCTCATTGTTCCTAAATAATATATTATCCAAAATGGTTTTATATACTTATAACTACTAAAACATCTCCCAAAAACAATTAATTAACCTAGTATCCTAAAAATTTTTGATATATTTTTTCCAATATCATCTTAATATTAATTCATCAAATCATTTGTGTTAAAATATAGTCAGGCTAACCAATAATATTATTTTAGCTCGTGGTAGCCATAACACCCTTGTCGTTGTTCTAAGGTTTGGTCAAGCCCGAAGACCATTACAGTTTCCATAGGTATTCGCATAAAATGCAGGTTGTATTTTTTCAAAATCATTATTAATAGAATTCCTATAATGGTATAAAATTATTATGAATTTTGTTGATAATCAAATCACTTTTTAATGAATATGGTTTTATATACAGCTTATTTTTATCCACAAAATAAAATAATATTACTTGAATATTATTATATTAACATCAACGATCATATTAATCCAAAAGGATGTAAATACCTTTAAATTTACATCCTCAAAATATTATATAACTTCTAATCAAATAAAATTTTCACTACAACTCATACCAAACCCAAGGATAGTATTACCATAGTGTTTCCAAAAATTATCATTAACCATTTAGATCATCCATCATATAAGACTATAAAAGTACTATTAATGATTTTAATCATACGATTTACCATAGTCTTATCAACCCATGAAACATTATGTCTATCCCATAACACTATGAAATATCATAATGTTTCTTAGGTTCAATTATCTCATTCAACATAATGGTTCACAAATAAAATTGGAATTAACCTATGAAAATACCATGAGAGTGTCAAATTAGTTGCACGTTAAGGGAAAACCCAACATGCAATGAAATGATGAAATAGATATCCTTAAATAACACTTTTAGATGTTGTTACCCCAATAATTGTATATGGTAAAATTGTTTCCACCTGTAGTTTCTAGATAGGGATGTATATTTAGGAATACCACATTATCTTTACCCTACTGAACACATTATGATGCTATCATATAATTAGATATATCCTTAGATTCAATCATAGGGTTTTATTACTTTATCTATGCTTCGTTAAATCTAGTTCCCATAGTCTATACTAAACCTCCATCGTACCATTGGTAAATACCACCACTCCAATAGCCTAGATAAAATACATGCTTTATGAATATATAATAAGAAACAAGTCATCCCTTCCTGAAATTTTTTTTTATTATTATTCTTTGAAAACTAGATACATATTGAATATGATATAAAATTAATGAATAAATTATACAATATAGTGATATTAGTAATTTTATATCATTGAAATCTTTCAATGATTCCTTCCTCATATTTTGTTGAAAAAAATAAAATAATATAAAGCTCAGATGCATAGTAAGGGTTGTGTATAACATCAAATATCACAAATTAATAAGTCATAATAAATATTGAAAGGTAAATATTAGGAAAAAATTATATTTAGTCAATATGTTGATCATAAATAATAATATGGTTGTAATAAATGATGATAAAATAATAACAATTAAATAATCACATGATCTTGAAGCTAATCCATGTATAATATCAAACCAATATTCACATAGATAATAATAACTAAATTATTAATAATGAATACTGGTAAAATTGGATTTTATGATCTTAGAAATCATGATATCTATATCATCATGTCCTGAAATGAAGATAGTGTAAGCGATGTGTAGTTATACATTAGAAACCCATTTTAGTAGGGAAACTAATTTTCCTCATGAGACTTGTTGATGCATCATGAGAAAATTAATTACAGGTCCCCACTAGCAACATCATTTCAAATTCATTTGTAATATATTGAATGATAAATTAAATTCCTAAAAATTTACACTTATCAATAAATTTCTATATTAAGTGAATAGTACTATATATCAATATTTCCATAGTCTATAAAATAATATTCAATATAAAACACTATAAGTAGAAATCATATAAAAAAGAAAAAATCATAATTTAAATGATACATAATTTTAGTATTTAATGTAAATATAACGTAAAATAATCAATATATAGTTAATATTAATTAAAAAAAGTTATATAAAAAAAAGTAATAAGAGCCCAGAGATGACCATTAGTCTATTACAAATACTAGTTTTATTTAAATATGGTCAATTTAAATATTAAAGGGGATTGAAGAAAACATTAAAAATTGACGATAATAAATGATATTAATTTTTAAAACCATTAAAACATGTAGAAGAATGTGTTTTTTGTAAAATGGTTATGGCATCGGAGAAATCCATTATTTCCACATGTGTAAAAATTTCATTTTCACTTTATGTCTGGAAATTAAAAAATATCTGTATCAGATATAATTTTAAAGAATACATTACAACCCCTTCTAAAAAGTCAATGATAACATAAAATTTCCTTAATTGATAAATAATGTAAATAAATGGGCTTTTGGAAAATAGTTTTCCAAAACATTGACCTGGAAGAAAAATATATCCAATTAAAAGTGATATAAAATTTATTTATTTTAGATAATTTATTTCATTATTCCAGTACCGTATTAAGGAAAATCTGGGAGAAATTATAGAAAATACATAAAGGTATTTTCTATAAGAATGTTATGGGGATTTAGAATTATTCAGGATAAGATTCAATTAACAAGATTAAAATAAATCCCAAAACAAAGAGATATTGTAAAATAAATTATTACCTCATAAGATATATTTACATTTCAACCACTTGAAATATTAAACATAAATTTTCATCATTAATAATAAGAAATAATTTGGTATTCATGTAAAATATATAAAATGGAATATACATATAGATCACAATTGTAAATAGGTACCAAATAACAAATATGTCTTAGTAGAATGTAAATAGAGAAGAAATCACATAATAAGATCATGTAATTAATGTCATTATTAATAAACGATGTTATTATGCATATAAATATTAATACCAAAAAAATATTAAATGAAATATAAATCTGAACAAGGTCACTTCAATCTCAATATTGGTATAATATAGTCAATGATAATGTGATTTAACCTAGTGAAATGAGATTTATTAGATAAACCTCTTACCTCACAATTCAATTTAGTTGAAAATGATTCGACCTCAAGTAAAACGGGTTTTAATATGTTATTAATTTATAGGAGAAACATATTCATATTTATAATATCATATATGTTTTTTTATAAAATATTATCACTGGGTCATAATTAATATATTTTTACTACCATTGATTCAGGTGGTAGCTGCATTGTTTACAAATGTATGTTTTATCATAGAAGTTCTAGTTCTTGCGAATATGATATACTTTCATAATCTAAAAATTATATTAATGTTATAAAAATAATATTTATTCCTAGGTTATATTTTATTATCATTACAGAAATTTTTACATTTAAAATGAATCACACCGCTTCATTAAGATGATTGGTTGTTGGTACGCATAATCTATGTTATTGTTTTCTTAATAAGTTAATGGGTAATAATGGATAAAATATATTAATTTTCAGATCCAATATCATTGCATAATTATCATAAATATATTCATTATTTCTATCATTATTACCATCCAAGATAGCCATTGATGTAAAATATATTACATATTTCTATGAGGTGGTAGTCTATTGTACACATGAGTGATGGATTCTCTTCCAATTTTATTGAGAAAAGTATTGATGAATATTATGAAATAAAAAAAATTAAATTTTATTATATTTAGAAATATGGTTTTTTATAATTTAAATTTTTTATATAATTTATGGTTGAAATAAATTAATAAATTGGATTATCTAAGTGAGTATGACTACCTTCACTTGGAAAAACGTCATTTTATATCAAATTAAGGACAATATGATCAGAATTTTATGATGATAAGCATCTCTATTATTTGTATAAATATGTTAGAGCAAAATTTTGGTAGTTTTTTTGATAATAAATTAATTTAGATGTCTCAATATGTTAGGTGAGGGGGTTTCCAATACAATTTTATTGGAGTCATGTTTTTATAATTACAAAAAAATTGTTCAATAAGGGGATGTCTCTCTCAATACAAGTGCCAGAAAAATTTTTAAATAATGTATATTATGTAATATATGGTTTAAACACACAAAAAAAATAAAACTAATATTTTTTAATCATTTTATACTCTTAACCTGCAAGGTTGATCACTTTTAAAATTTATGTGTTCACAAAGGTAGTTAGTTTTTATCATACGTAATTCATAATTATAGACTAAAATAAAATGGGTCTTGTTAGGTAAATTGGTTACAATTATTTTAAATATGAAATAAATTTTATCATGTAACAATTTTTGATGTGTCTAAAATTAATTTCAACACAAGTACATGTAATGTGAAACCCCCAATGTTAAATATAAATCATGTTATTAATTTTTTCTATTTTTACTAGTAATTATGACTAAAAATTATATTTACAATTTTTTCCAGTATTAATTATTCTGATTAAAAATATTTAGTAGATTTTATCAAATTCAGTTTTTAGAGTTGGACCAAATAATTTGAAAATAAACCCTCAAGATGTGTCGAAAAACAATTCTTCAAGAAATGTATTTTTCTTGTAATATAATGATCTTATATTAAGTCTATAACTATAAATAACCAATATATGAATTTCAATTTATATATTTGCAATTAATATAAATATTTTATTTTTTGTAATTCTTTTTATGGTTTATTTTATTTAATTAACATAAAGAAACGTTGTTCACAATAAAATACTTCTCATAAAAATGAGTTTTTATTCTTTTAAATAAATTTATTCTAAAATATTGTATATAATTCTTTAAAATTTAATTACTTATAGTAAATCAAAATAGAAATGAATTTTTTTACTTAGAAATCATATTCGAATAATAAATGTTCTTTTAAATAAAATGATTTTATAAAATGAAACAACAGCTAAAAATTGATCTTTTCATTGTTCACTAAGATGTCTCCCAACATAGAAAAATCCAAAAAATTTAACCTAATTTAATTTTGAAAAGGTTATTTCAAAAAATTATCCCATGTTTTACGATAGAAATAAAAAATTTAAATGAGATTTTTTATATATATTTTATAAATAAAAATCAGCGAAAACTTTTTTGAATAAAAATACATTTTTGAAGCATATAAAGAATTTACTATATCATGAGTCCTAATTCCCTAACATATTTTCATAATATAACATAATTATAAAAAATTCAAAAAAGGTTTTTATTATTTATATAATGAAATTTCATAGTTATGTCATATAGTTAAATTTAGATAGTATATCACAGTTTGTTTCTTCTCGGTATTGTGTGTCTTATAAGATATCAAACATAGACTCCATTTAAAAAACATGATATTTAAAAAAACATAACAAACATTTGAAAAATATGAACGTTTAAATATTAAATTATTCTAATAACATCTTAACAAAAAAAATTATTTATCTTTATACCAAGAAATTTTTTCAATCATTGATATTAAAATACTTCTCTGAATTTAATACATACATAAAGTCATTAATGATTACTAATAAAAACTAATTTCTTAAAAGTAATTATATATATATTTTAATCAGTTGTTATATTTTAGTTTGATTGATTTTTTAATGGTATTATATTTTTTTTAATTTTTTATCAACCATATAAAATTAATATACCTATTCTATACACAATAACTCAATGGCCATATGTCCAATGTTTATATATCGAATAATGTTATATCAAATGAAAATATTTCCAATTTCGCTATTTTCAATAGCCATATATAACAATCATATTTATTTAATATATATAATCATACATACATTAACAAAACCATTTATCACATTAATTTATTCCATCCATATATATACTATATTTTTAATGTTCTTCCATCTATCAAAAGATATAATAAGGTATATTATCTTTATAAAAATAAATACGGATAAGGATTTTATCTTCAAATTAATTTATATAATTATGGTTTTATTTCTATTATTTTTTTAATAATATTTTTAAAATATACTTATAATTTATTAATCATTATATTTTTTGGTTAAATTTTATTTCAATAAAAAGTATCCTCATTATAATTTTTTGAGGAGTTTCATGTGAAATTTTATATTTTACCAAATATTTATTAAGAGGGAATACGACCGTGGTGGTGTTATAATAAGGAATGAAAATAATAATAATAATTCATTTAATGTGTAATATATTTTTTTTCATCTAATTATTTTACATAATCTTCTAAATTATGATTATTGAAACATACCAATTGTATGATAAATTATAATAGATGAAGATCATACCTAAGGATTTCAATGATCTTGGTGTGCCAGAAGATAGGTGGAACAATTCCCTACCCACTAAATCAATAAAACTTTGTACACACTCTATAAAAACTCCCCACAATGACACACTACCTTGAGGATATCATAGACTGATATAAAACACCCATAAGGTTGGTAATAGAGTCATCCCATGACAAACTCCAGGAATGTACCTTTTCACCTCAGAATAGAAACTAGTTTTATGGAATAAAATATGATCTCATGGTAATTAATTAAATTATATGTAATAATATACATTCATATTCAATCCAAAATCATTATATGACCACTACATGCATCATAGATCCAGGTAAAAAATAAAACAATTAGATAACTAATAATCAATCAGATATGAGGAATAACCAAAATACATTTCAAAATAAAAAAAATATATAATTTAAATTTTGTAAAAGGAAAATGTTATAGTACATTTTATTGATGAAGATGATACATCTTCTACAAAAATTAAACCCAAAAATACCAAACATAATCTCTATGTGATCTCTGAGGATGATATCTATCATTAGAATAAACAAACTCCATGTTTGATATAAAAACTACAAATGAACATTAAAAATAGACTATGGTATACTGATTTAACATTTTATAAGTATATTGTGAGCATAAATAATTTCTGTAGGTATGAACCACAGAGCCCAAAAATTTCCTTTTTGAAAAAACCCACAAATTAAAATAAGGAAATTTATTAGGAATATATGTTTTCATATTTGAAGGAAGAGAAATCCATATACAAATAAAGTGGTCCTTAAAACAAAAAAATAGGTTATTGGTAAAAAATTAATTTTTTAAAAAGATTTATAATAACATTCTAATACCATCCTATCGAATAAACATTACAACAATTTTTAAAAGGAACTCAATAAATAATCACAAGTAAAAAATGAATAAAATATATCAATCAAATTAAAAAATAATTAACAAAAATAAAATCATTTCCTAAAAATATTATATCAAAAAATTAGAATATGAATAAAAAATCATAATATAACAATTTATAGTATAATATAAATATAAAATATTATACAATCATAGAAAATATTAATACATCCTTTTACACAACCCTAGACAAACATGAGTTTGAAGAATTTGTAGGCCTATCAATGAATTCTAGTTTCTATAACGAATAGAATAATATAAATATGTCTTATCAATGGAACACCAATATATAAAAATATACCATAGTTGTTCTAGATGATATATCATACACTAAAAATTACCTATACCTAATTTTTCACTATGATTCACGAGATCCCCATGATGATAAAAATGATTGGTTTAGTAGCCTTTGTATAAAACACATCAATCATGAATCAATATATACCAAACACATTTGATAAAAAAGAGTTCACATTGACATCAATTTGAATCCTCGATTTTAATTCTACAATAACCTAAAAACATTACAGTAAGATAAGGATTCCATGGATGGCTAACATTTTTCATTAAAAATAATTTCATGGTACCAACTGGTTTATTTAATTTCTAAGAAAATATATTTTCATTATGTACAATAATACATTAAATTCCATTTGAATGCATGAATTTTTTATATAATATATTTCTCATTCAATGAAATGAACATATAAATTACTATTTAGAATTTAACCATTTAAATATCTTTCAAATATCATTTTGGGAACCATGGGAGATTTCAATGACTCACATTATATTTAAGGCATCAAGTGAAATTTTACTTATATATATGAATATACATAAATGTGGGAAAATAAATATATATTAATAACCACTCAAATATATAAATATAGAAATTTACACTAGATATCATGAATGAAACAATGATACATTATTCCAGTCACAAAAATAAGATACCTACCTAAGAGAAAAAACAACCAATACATAATAATACAAAATTAAAAATACAACCACACTCTATACACAAGGAAAAATATTCATAGAATCATCTAAGGAAATTACCACCCAAAGTAATTAAAAATTATAATTATAAATTAAAATAAATAAAGGGGTTACTTACAATTTATACACAATGATACAATCTTATAAAACCATAAAAAAAAAATTTATCAAACATTTAATTCTTAATGAATTTAAAATTGGTTTATAATAATAAAAACATTATAAACCCCTGAAAATTAATTTATAAAACATTGGGAATCATGGGGTCTATAATGGAGTGAAATATAATTGACAATGCACCTCAAACATGTGTGAATTCGATGAAAACCATTAATAAATACTGTTTTGTATAAGGACCCAACCTCAAACATTCAATAATATTTAGTTTTATCTAAATACTAATTATCATACATTTAATGATTTTAAAAGTTTAGAGTTTTAAGTAATTAGTCATTAAATAATAATAAAATATATTTCAATGAGGAAACTTCTGATCAGTAACTATTTTTCATATAAAATAATACTTCTAAACCAAAATACTGTTTATTTTCAAGAAATATAATCTTGAATTTCATCCTAAATTATTCTTTTCCTTTACCCATCCCTAAAACCTATTAAAAATATTATTAAATTTTTTAAATATCTCAGAATAAAATAGTAAGGTATATAATAAGAACAAATATCTTCCTCTAGTGGAAAACATGAAACGCATGAAAAATATTTTCACTAAGAATTACATTAATTTTTGAAAAAATGAAATAATTTTTCCATTAAAAAGGTTATTATATTTCCTTTTAAAATAAGATTATTTTAATAAAAACACATTAGAAAACATAAAAAATACTTATATATACCTTGAGTAATTTTAATTAATATGATCCATATATAAACAGTAAAATTTTAAATAATCATGCGACTAACATCAAATGTAATTGTAACATCCCAAGTAAGTAATGAATAATATATATTCTTATCTAAGTATATTAATAAATTATATAGTGTTTTATAGGCTTAAAATGAAAATAAATCCCATCTTAAGCATTGAATACACTAATATTCTTAAAAGATTGTTTCACTGCCTTTTGATGGCAAACCCTTTTTAAATCAATATTTTGACAATTTTATAATCTATATTTGTCAAAATAAACATATTCAATATGATTGGGACATTGAATTTTACATTGGATAAATTTTTGGTATTTTTCTAACAATGTTCATTTTTTTAATGAATAGTGAAAAATACTGCATTTTACATGAAAACTGCTTTTTCATTTAATTTAATTATAGGGTTAGATTATATTTTTAATTGTTTTTAAAGTGTAATATGAATATAATTTTACCATTTAATCCAATGGTGGTCATTAGGATTAATTTCACTTTGGAATTAGTCATAAACTAATGCCAATATTTTCATAGATATTGTTTCAAAAAAACCCGCTATTTGTCATGACAGCGGGAATTAATTATTAAATTAATTAATGTAACTTATATGATTTGAATTTTGTAAAATAGACATCATTTTTGAATTCGGAATATCAAATATAGCTTAGGTTGAATGTTTGGTAATTTTCTAAAAAACTTCAATTTTTGATGAATAGTGAAACCACTAAGTGGTATTTATAAAAACTGATTTCTCCGTTTAAATGAAAATTTTCCATCATTGTGTTTTGAAATTCAAAAATCAAACATACATGGTTTCCATTAAGAAGTAAAATGTGGTTCAATGTGATTAAAATAATTTTTTGGTGAATAGTAACTTTTATGTTTTTAATCGCAATTAAAGGTAATTAGTGTAGTTTAAGGTAAAAATAATGCTTTAATAAAATGAGATGAGCTTGACCCATGTCCTACCCTCATTGGTTGTGTCATGGCCGACCATGAAAAGCCATGGGTCAACTTGGGGACCCCATAGAGACACTTTGGTTGGGAAATGACATAAATAATTTTTTATTTAATATTAAAGTAAAAATGACACAAACAAGAGTTATTTTACTAAAACAATTTTTATATGGGGTTATACAAGTAAGATTTTTGACTATAAATATTAATTAGAAAGATAAAAAGATTTCATACATCATAGTATTTGTTTTATAATTTTTAGACATTAAATAAATCAAATTATTTATAACATCATGATGATGCAGCGATGACCTCATTATTTAACGATTTAAATAAAATGGAAAGATAATGTAAAATCTAAGACCTACACATGGACAAAACCAATTGGATGAGTGTATTCCGAACCCTTATCACCATATCCTCTAAATACATCAATGTTGGACCTCTTAAATCCGAATACCTTTATAAAATAAAGTGACTTTTCATTACATTCCAAGAGTGCCCCTCCTCTCCTCTTATAAAAGGCCCCCACCTCTACCTCTTTACCCACACTCCCAATGCCTTTGGATCGGCCAAACCCTTCTCATTTTGTCTCTCCACTTCCCTCTCTTAATCCTTGAAGCCTCACATTGGGCATAAGTCTTCCCAAAGAAGCCTTTGAGCTCAAACTAAATGGAGTTACCCGATTTTAAGGTAATGTCTTTTTTTGAGTCCTTTTGTTTTATTTTGCTTCTCCAACCCCCTAAACTCTTTTTATTGTTTTCTTTTGTAACAACTACAGAATCCTCAATATACTAGGATGTTGTTATAATATTTATTCGAGCTACACTTACACACACCTACATCTAATGGTTAACGAACATACTGTTTCTGTGGATGGTGAATTTATGCCTCCCGAAACGATGATTGTTCAACATTCTTTTAACACCGTAAAAGGTGGCCATTAAGATGACACTATATTTATATATGATATATAATATGTTTATGTTTTCCTTAAGCTTCTGTTTTTTTCTTTTTGGTCGTACCTTTATGGTTTCCATTATGGGTAAACGCGATATCTTCACTTAAGGAAGTGTGGACTATCATCCCCTCAAAGTGATTTGATTCGTTAAATACCATATGTGTGACGTATAAAGGATGGAACTATGATATTATATATGATATTATAGTGGAATTATAATATACCTTTATATCATTATGATTCCATTCTATAAAATATGAAATAGAAATGAAAGTAGCGTTCATGCGTACGTACGGCTTACCGTCTCCATGAACGGTGCAGTTCATTTCTTACCTCTAAAAGATTATGTAATATTATAAATGCATGCATGTACTGGATATATATGACATATATGATATCTACATCATGAATACCATTCTGGATATAATGGATACATGAACAACTTGTAATTATAAAGGGTTTATTTTTGACTCAAGTACCAATGATCGTTAAAATGACCGTTATTAACATAAATAATTACATAGTGTTCATGAAATGGAAATAAGTGATATAAAAGGAATAATGAACTTGAAAAAGGTTCTTAAGCAAGTAGACATTAACACAAGTTTATTATCCAGGACATTAAATAACGATCGAGTCAAGTCGGACCCGAGGTATGGGACTTCGTCTCAATCTCCTTTCATTGAGGCATATTTTGTTTTATACACAACCTTCTTTTATACGATGTATAAACCCCTTTGACTTTTACGTTTATTCAAAATGAATCTTTTTTATACGAAGAGTTTACTAAAAGACAAAAGGTAATGTTTTTGTCGTACGTATGCAACGACAACGACTTCTCCGCCGCCATGACCGTTATTTGAGTTTCGGCTTCCTCTACAAGACATACCTTTTTTTAAAAGAAAAAGAAATACCATGTTTTACTTTTCTTTTATTTTGGTATTGAAAATGGTTTTCATAATGTTTTTATTATATCAATTTGTATTATTGATATCTTGTGATTGAAATGTGTAAATGTTATGTTTCATTTATGTATGCTTTATGTGATACGATTATGTTATGGTTCTTGGGCATTGTTATGAAGACGGGTGGTTCCGTGATAAACTAAGGGCGGGTGATCCCGATATAGCTCTCCAATGCATTGGGTAAAGCGAAGGAGTGAAACGTTAAGGTTTCTCCGAAGAGATTTAGGGAATATACTGTGATGGGTATTCCAAACGTAACCAAGAGGGTTACTCCCTACGTAAGAATGTTATGAATGCCTCAAGTTACCTTTATGTCTTATGATTTCTATGATTTATTCATGATTTTTTGAGGTATGTTAAAGTGCTTATGTTTTATGGGTAAAGTATGATTTCATTCTTATGTATATATGAACTCATGTTTCCTTTCCATATTTTTATAACCCTTACTGAGCTTTTTATGCTCATACCAAGTTTTTGAAATGTTTTTTCACAGGTCAAGGGAAAGGTACATGATGGAATGTAATGCAAGTTTTATGATCTAATTATCTAAAACTATAAACCTAAAAATATCCTCAATGTGTAATCATGTAATAACTCAAGATTAAGTAAGGTTTATGGCTGGGGCCTTATAGTTGTTATCAGAGGTCAGTTTAGATAACATTAGGAGTTAGAATTCTATTAAATGATTATCCAAAAATATATTTTTTATGGTAAAATTGATGTGATATTGTATTTTAAGATTACCATGTTGCTTCATCTAAGACATGTTTGTTCATAATGGTTTTCCGCAGAGGAAACAGAGAAGCAGAGCTTGGAAGGCATGCAGAAGGAAATAACCTTCCGAATCAGCATCCTGAGATGGTCGGAATTGGAACTGAATAGTTTGTTGCAGTAATGGCGCAGTTGACTCATGCGATAAATGGTGGTGGTATCCATGCATGAGATCATCCTGATCAACTGCAGAGGAACATGTCAGTGGTGGAACATTTCATGAGGCAACATCCCCCATCATTCAGAGGATCATCAGACCATGTGCTAGCTGAAGGGTGGATTAAAGCACTGGAGAAGATTTTTGATGTCATGGGGTGTTCAGACAATGAAAAGGATAGTATTGCTATTTATCAATTGGAGGGTGAAGCAGATCAGTTGTGGTCGATGGTAAAAAATATCAGGGACGCTTATGAGATTGTTGCCCTCGACTGGGACAAATTCAAAGGTATGTTTCTTGAGAAGTATTTTCCTAAGGATGTTCAACTTAGGATGGAAAAACAATTCTTGGAATTGGGGCAAGAGGAAGACTCAGTGGCTACCTATGAAGAAAGGTTCACTCGATTGGCAAGGTATGCACCAAATTTTATCCGAGACCGTGATAGTAAAATCAATCTTTTTTACTCAGGATTAATACCAAAATATCGGAGGGCATTAGCTTCTCATGAGTTTAAAAGTTATGAAAAGATTGTTCGATGTTCTGAGAAGGTGGAAATGGAGTTTTCCGATGATCAGGTGTTCTATAAAAACCAATAGAAGAGGAGACCGAGGTGGCAGGAGAAAGGTAAGAATTCTTCAGAAAAGTCTGATGGTAAGAAAACTAAGTTTCCAGTTTGTGATAAATGTGGCAAGAGGCATGTTGGGGAATGTCTTCTGAATTCTGGAAAGTGCTACCGATGTGGTAAGATGGGACATAAGGCTCGTGATTTCACTGAAAAGGATCAAGGTGAAGGTAAGACCAAATTTTATTTACAGTTAGTGAAATGTTATAAGTGCAATGAGATGGGTCACTATTCAAACGAGTGTCCGACAAAGAGCTTGTGTGATGGGAACCAGTTGGACTACAAGCAGAAAGGGGTGGAAAAATCCTTTGCAACTACTTCAGCATATGTCGGGCCATCAAGTGAAGTTGTATTAGGTACTTTGTTTGTTTTTTCAGGTTATGCCAGTGTGTTGTTTGATTTGGGGTCTACACATTCTTTCATCTCTAAAAACTTTTCTAGCAAAATGGGAATACCATCTCAAGAAATGACTCCTGAACTTGTGGTAAAGGAAGCTGGGGGAAATGTTGAGGGAAAAAGAATTTATAAGAATCTTCCTATCCTTATCTGTGGAATGAACCTACTTGCAAACCTTATTGTTCTACCTCTAGTAGAGTTTGATATTATCCTGGGTATGGATTGGCTCTCTATTTACCATGCTAAGATTGATTGTAGAGCTAAAGAAGTTTCTTTTCAGAAAGACTTTCAGTTTGTGTACAAGAATGAACCCTTACTATTGATAACATATCAAGAGGCCAAGAAACTTGTAAAATATAGAAATGAATGTTACCTTGAACACATCGTTGAAAATAAAGAAACTGTTTAGATTAATGATGTGCCAGTGGTAAATGAGTATCCAGATGTTTTTCCTGATGAGTTTCCTGGAATAATACCAGATCGGGAAGTTGAATTTACTGTTGACATAACTCATAATGCTAAGCCAATTTCAAAACCCCCTTATCGAATTGCTCAAATTGAACTTTTAGATTTGAAGGATCAATTGCATGATTTATTAGAAAAAGGTTTAATTTGACCTAGCACATCACCATGGGGTGCTCCTATTTTATTTGTTAAAAAGAAAGATGGTTCAATGAGACTTTGCATTGATTATAGAGCCTTGAATAACATCACTGTTAAGAACAAATATCCTTTGCCTCATATCGATGATTTGTTTGATCAGCTCCAGGGAGATCAGTATTTTTCAAAGATTGACTTGAGATCGGGGTACCATCAGCTGAAGGTAAAGGAATCAGACGTTCCGAAGACTGCATTTCATACAAGATATGGCCATTATGAATTTGTAGTAATGCCTTTTGGGCTAACAAATGCACCTGCTGTATTCATGGGCATAATGAATAGAATTTTCCATGAGTTCTTGGATAAGTTTGGGTGGTTTTCTTTGATGATATTTTGGTGTTTTATGAAAGTAAAGAAGAGCATGAAAGACATTTAAGGGTCATTTTGCAAACCTTAAAAGAAAAGAAATTGTATGGTAAATTCAGCAAGTTTGAGTTTTGGTTGCAAAAAATTTCTTTCCTTGGTCACATTGTTTCTAAAGATGGGATAACTGTTGATCCTGCAAAAACAAAAGTTGTGGAAGACTGACCAAGACCCAAAAATGTAACTGATATCCGTAGCTTTCTTGGTTTGGCAGGCTATTACCGAAGGTTTGTTGGAAATTTTTCACGGTTATCTAGTCCAATGACTAAGCTAACTTGGAAGGGTGTTAAGTTTATCTGGACAAAAGAATGTGATGATTGTTTTCAGGAATTGAAAAGAAGATTGGTGAATGCTCTAGTTTTGGCACTACCTTATAGGAATGGTGAGTTTGTTATCTACAGTGATGCTTCATTGAAAGGACTTGGTTGCATCCTAATGCAGAATGATCAGGTAATTGCTTATTCTTCACGATAGTTGAAAACTCGTGAGGTAAATTACCCTACACATGATTTGGAATTAGCTGCTGTTGTTTTTTCTTTAAAAATTTGGAGGCATCATCTCTATGGAGTAAAGTGTGAAATATATACTGATCACAAAAGTTTAAAGTATATATTCACTCAGAAAGATTTGAACATGAGACAAAGGAGATGGCTAGAATTAATCAAGTATTATGATTGTACGATTCATTACCATATGGGAAAAGAAAATAAAGTGGCTGATGCTCTGAGTCAAAAAAGTAATGCTTCATTAGCAATGTTGCGTTTGGAACATGATCCTTTGGTTGAGGATTTGATGAACTTTGGCATAGAAGTTTTTTGTGCAGGAAGTTCTTCTGTTTTGTTTCAGGTATCAGTTTGATCGTCTCTATCAGACAGAATCAAGCAAGCACAGAAGCAAGACAACGAGTTGTAGAAAAAGGTAGAGTTGGTTCAGAAGCGTAAGTTGCCTGAATTCAACATTGATAATGATTGTGTTTTGAGATTTGGGAAGAGATTGTGTGTGCCTTGTGATTCACAGTTGAAGAGAGAGTTGTTATGTGAAGCTCATAGTTCTCCGTTTTCATTTCATCCTGGCAGTACTAAGATGTACAGAGATTTGCGGGAGTATTACTGGTGGGATGGAATGAAAAGAGATATTGCTGATTTTACTATGAAGTGTTTGACATGTCAACAGGTTAAAGTAGAGAGACAGTTACCGAAAGGGATGCTTCAACTTTTACCAGTGCCAGAGTGGAAATGGGAGAATATATCCATGGACTTTTTTGTGGGATTACCGATGACATCTCGAGGTAATAATGCAATCTAGGTTATTGTTGATCGCTTGACTAAATCTTCTCATTTCCTTGCTATACGAGATACTTTTTCCCTAGATCAACTTTATCATTTGTATCTTAAAGAGATAGTCAGGTTACATGGAGTTCCTAACTCCATTGTATCTGATCGTGATCCCATGTTCACTTCTAACTTTTGGAAAGGCCTTCAGAAGTCATTGGGTACTGAATTAAATTTTAGTACAGCTTTTCATCCTCAATCAGATGGGCGGTCAGAATGAACAATTCAGACATTGGAGGATATGCTACGTTCTTGTTCTATGGATTATCAGGAATGTTGGTACCAACATCTTCCTTTGGTTGAATTTTCATATAATAACAGTTTTCATTCCAGTATACAGATGTCACCATTTCAGGCATTATATGGGAAGCGGTGTCGAACTCCAGCTTTCTGGGATGAAGTGGGTGAAAGGAAGTTGATGGGACTAGAATTGGTAGAAGAGATGGTAGAAAAAGTTAAGCTCATTCAGAAGCACATGAGAACATCTCAGAGCAGAAAGAAGAGTTATGTGGATAACTGGAGGAAGGATCTATCTTTCGAGGTAGGTGATCATGTTTTTCTCAATGTTTCTCCTTGGAAAAGTGTGATGAGATTTGGTAAGAAAGGAAAGTTGAGTCCATGGTTCATTGGACCATATGAAATTCTGGAGAGAGTTGGATCAGTTGCATATCGGGTG
Source organism: Viscum album (assembly GCA_963277665.1). Taxonomy (NCBI): domain Eukaryota; kingdom Viridiplantae; phylum Streptophyta; class Magnoliopsida; order Santalales; family Viscaceae; genus Viscum; species Viscum album. Next base: position 1,435,945,050 of record OY728163.1, read on the forward strand.
GCTTTACCTCTGAGTTTATCTCAGGTACACAATGTTTTTCACGTTTCGATGTTGAGAAAGTATATGCAAGATCCATCTCATGTTTTGAGTCTACAGGTAGTTCAGATGGAAGAGAACCTATATTATGGGGGAAAACAGTCCAGATTCTTGACCACAGGGAGAAAGTGTTATGGAATAAGGTGATTAATCAGGTAAAGGTTTTGTGGAAAAACCATATGATGGAAGAGGCAACATGGGAATCTGAAAATGCAATGAGGGATAAGTACCCCAATTTATTAGATAAGTAAATAAATTGCGGGGACACAATTTTCAAAAGGGGGAAGGATGTAACATCAAAAGTAAGTAATGAATAATAGATATTTTTATCTATGTCTATTAATGAATTATATAGTTTTTTATAGGCTTAAAATGAAAATAAATCCAATCTTAAGCATGGAATACACTAATATTCTTAAAAGATTGTTTTACTGCCTTTTGATGGAAAACCCTTTTTAAATAAATATTTTGAAAGTTTTATAATCTATATTTTTCGAAATAAACATATTCATTATTATTGGGACATTGAATTTTACATTGGATAAATTTTTGGTATTTTTCTGACAATGTTCATTTTTTAATGAATAGTGAAAAATACTGCATTTTACATCAAAACTGCTTTTTCATTTAATTTAATTATATGATTTGATTATATTTTTAATTGGTCTTAAAGTGTAATATGGATATAATTTTACCATTTAATCCAATGGTGGTCATTAGTATTAATTTCACTTTGGAATTGGTCATAAACTAATGCCAAACTTTTCATAGATATTGTTTCAAAAAAACCCGCTATTTGTCATGACATTGGGAATTAATTATTAAATTAATTAATGTAACTTATATGATTTGAATTTTGTAAAATAGACATCATTTTTGAATTCGAAATATCAAATATATCTTAGGGTGAATTTTTGGTAATTTTCTGAAAAACATCAATTTTTGATGAATAGTGATACCACTAAGTGGTACTTATAAAAACTGTTTTTTCTGTTTAAATGAAATTTTTCCATAATTGTGTTTTGAATTTCAAAAATCCGACATAAATGGTTGTCATTAAGAATTAAAATGTGGTTCAATGAGATTAAAATAATTTTTTGATGAATAGTAACTTTTATGTTTTTAATCGAGATTAGAGGTAATTAGTGTAGTTTAAGGTAAAAATAATGCATTAATAAAATGAGATGATCATGAAACATGTCCTACCCTAATTGGTTGTGTCATGTACGACCAAGAAAATCCATGGGTCAAATTGGAGACCCCATGGAGCCACTTTGGTTGGGAAATGACATAAATTACATTTTATTTAATATTAAAGTAAAAATGACACAAACATGAGTTATTTTACTAAAACAATTTTAGATGGGGTTATACAAGTAATATTTTTGACTATAAATATTAATTAGAAAGCTAAAAAGATTTCATACATCATAGTATTTTATTTATAATTTTTATACATCAAATAAATTAAATTATTTATGACATCATGATGATGCAGCGATGACCTCATTATTTAATGATTTAAATAAAATGGAAAGATAATGTAAACTCTAAGACCTATACATGGCCCAAACCAATTGGATGAGTTAATTTAGAACCCTTATCACCTTATCCTAGAAATACATCAATGTGGGACCTCTTAAATCCGAATACCATTTTAAAATAAAGTGACTTTTCTTTACTTTCCAAGAGTGCCCCTCCTCTCCTCTTATAAAAGGCCCCCACCTCTACCTCTTTACCCACACTCCCAAAGCCTTTTGCTCGGCCAAACCCTGACCATTTTGTCTCTCCACTTCCCTCTCTTAATTCTTGAAGCCTCACTTTGGGCAGAAGTCTTCCCAAAGAAGCCTTTGAGCTCAAACCAAAGGGAGTTACCCGATTTTAAGGTAATGTCTTCTTTTACGTCCTTGTGTTTTATTTTTCTTCTCCAACCCCCGAAACTCTTTTTATTCATTTCTTTTGTAACAACTACAGTATAATCAATATACTAGGATGTTGTTATAATATGGATTCGAGCTACACTTACACACACCTACGTCTAATGGTTAACGAACATACTATTTCCGTGGATGGTGAATTTATGCCTCCCGAAACGATCATTGTTCAACATTCTTTTAACACCTCAAAGGTGGACATTAAGATGTCCATATATTTATATATGATATATATTATGTTTATGTTTTCCTTAAGCTTCTTTTTTTTTCTTTTTGGTCACACCTTTATGGTTTCCATTATGGGTAAATGCGATATCTTCATTTAAGGAAGTGGGGACTACCGCCCCCTCAAAGTGATTTGATTCGTTAAATACCATATGTGGGACGTATAAAGGATGGAACTATGATATTATATATGATATTATAATGGAATTAAAATATACCTTTATATCATTATGATTCCATTATATAAAATATGAAATAGAAATGAAAGTAGCGTCCATGCGTACGCACGTCTTACCGTCTCCATGAACGGTGCATTTCATTTCTTACCTCTAAATGATTATGTAATATTATAAATGCATGCATGTACTGGATATATATGACATATATGATATCTACATCATGAATACCATTCTGAATATAATGGATACATGAACAACTTGTAATTATAAAGGGTTTATTTTTTACTCAAGTACCAATGATCGTTAAAATGACTGTTATTAACTTAAATAATTACATAGTGTTAATGACATGGTAATAAGTGATATAAAAAGAATAATGAACTTGAAAAATGTTCTTAAGAAAGTAGAAATTAACTCAAGTTTATTATTCAGGACATTAAAGAACGATCGAGTCAAGTCGGACATGAGGTATGGGACTTCGTCTCAATCTCCTTTCATTGAGGCATATTTTGTTTTATACACAACCTTGTTTTATATGGTGTATAAACCCCCATTGACTTTTACATTATTTCAAAAGGAATATTTTTTATACAAAGCGCTTACTAAACGAAAAAGGTGTATGTTTTTGTCGTACGTATGTGGCAAAAATGACTTCTCCGCCGCCATGACTGTTATTTGAGTTTTGGCTTCCTCTACAAGCCATACTTTTTTTAAAAGAAAAATAAATACCATGTTTTACTTTTCATTCATTTTGGTATTGAAATTTTTTTTCATAATGTTTTTATTATATCAATTTTTTTTATATCTTGTGATTGAAATGTGGAAATGTTATGTTTCCTTTATGTATGCTTTATGTGATATGATTAGGTTATGGTTCCTGGGAATTGTTATGAAGACGGGTGGTTCTGTGATAGACTAAGGGTGGGTGAGCCTGATATAGCTCTCCAATTCATTGGGTAACGCAAAGGAGTGAAATGTTAAGGTTTCTCCGAAGAGATTTAGGGAATATACTGTGATGGGTATTCCAAACGTAACCAAGAGGGTTACTCCCTACGTAAGAATGTTACGAATGCCTCAAGTTACCTTTATGTCTTATGATTACTATGATTTATTCATGATTTTTTGAGGTATGTTAATGTGCTTATGATTTCTGGGTAAAGTATGATTTCATTCTTATGTATATATGAACTCATGTTTCCTTTCTATATTTTTATAACCCTTACTGAGATTTTTTTCTCATCCCAAGTTTTTGAAATGTTTTTCACAGGTCAAGGGAAAGGTACATGATGTGATGATAGTGTCAAAGAAGTGTCAAGAAATAATCCATGTTTTATTTTAAATATGATTCCATTGATGGGAATGAAGAATACTATCTTTATGTAACCACTTTATTTAAATGTGGAATGTAATGCAAGTTTCATGATCTAATTCTCTAAAACTCTAAGCCTAAAAAAATCATCAATGTGTAATCTTGTAATAACTCAAGATTAATTAAGGTTTAAGGCTGGGGCCTTATAGTAATTCACTATAATATATAATCATCACCCAATACATTGGAGCACTATCTCTATGCACCCGTCGTATAGGCTATATTGGGGTTACCCAATGATATATCGGAATAAATATAATATAATATATATATGGATTACACATGCCCTATAATGGGGCTCAACATATTGTTTAAAAAATTTTCAAGGACTATATCATGAATAAAACCCTTAAAAACAATTTTAAACCTGTATGCAAAACAATTTTTCAAATAGAAATACCCTTTCCTTTTAAACAACATTTGGAAAAACAAGAAATTAACACAAATAAATTAAATGGTTTTTATCATTGAATAAAATATTATATATTAAAAAACAATCCAAACACAAACTGATTGTTTTAATGGAGATGAAATCCATTGATTCCATATATGTTAAAATATAACATTCCATTAGAATTTTTACCAAAATGATTCTCATAAAACTTGTAAAAATGTTTTTTAGAAAATTTTTAATGAAATTAATAAGAGATATAAGATAATCTAATTTATTCATTTGTTATTTATAAAACTAAACATAAAAATGTTTTTGATATGGAGGAAATAGAGTTTAATGGAATAATCGAAATATTATTTTTAAATGAAACTTTTTTAGATTGATTATGAATTTTCACATGTGTTATTAATGTTCTAAAATAAAAAAAAATATATTAATTATTTAGTTAACAATATATATTATTTTTTTAATCTATTTAATTTATTTATTACCATGTTATTTATAATTAATTATTTAATTATGTTCATGTGGGGAATTTTGATGATATTCATCTCATATATCCAAAATGACTTCAGTGGATTGACATTGGTTAAAGTCATAACTTCATGGATGCAGTAGTCTACACATACACATGAACAACATTATCATTTTTTAATGTGTGGAATGGTAAGAAATAAAATGTTATATTATCTTAAAATAATGGTATATAATTCACCTATATAATATATAGGCATTCATTCCATCATTTGAATAATTTTATAGGTGATAATGGAGAAAATATTGTATCGGTTCGCGAGGAAGTAGTGTGTTGTATACACGAATAAAGGTTTCATTTCCTATTTGATGGAATATAAAATGTTTATAGATTATTAAATAAAAACAATAACATATAAAAATATGGGATATAATGGTTTTATTAAATTATATTTTTTAAAAATTATTTTTTGTATGTTGAATAAGAAAGAGTACAAAAACAGTCACTTAAGAACAATATTTCTTATTCAAACCACCACTTTAATATTATACCTAAATAATTACTAGATTGTAATTGTGATAAAAATTCATCAAGTAAGTAATTAAGAAAGTAATAAATTTGTTTGGATAGGTTTGGGGAAACCAAAATTCTCTGAAGGTGTGATGTGTGGAAGCGAGGGGGTTACAATTTATATGTGTGGGAGATGAAACACATTGAGTTATTGAAAAGAAAAAGATATACCCATATTTTACACATTGAAAAAGGGTAAAAAATGGACCATTATAGATACTTATATGATATATGTTCTATATATAGAAATATAATAGAATTTAGGGAAATATTTTGGACATTTTAACCTTTATATATCTAGATTACCTCATGATAAACTATTTTTCACCTTATCCAGGATAACATAATTGTGTCTTTTTTCAACATTAATTATGAAAAAATAGAGTAAAACTTATAATATTATATTAATTATTTAAAATTAAAATATTGAATAAATTTTAACAAATTACATTCACATAATTTTATGAATTTAGGTTATAATTAATCCCATGGACAGGATGAAAATAATTTTTTAAGAAACCTATTTTTGAAGCATTAGATGATTTTATAATAAATCTATGAATTACAATAATCATTATATATATTTAAATTAACATTTATAGATTTATATTATATAAATTTAATCATTTTAATTCTTCATGATTGATTTGTTATATTATATATAATGGGGTAACATTATTCATATTAAATTAGTTTTCTAAAAAATTAATTTTTAAAATTGAAAATAAAATTATAATAAAATACCTTACAAATATTATTCATATTTAATATTTTATAAAAATATAGATAAATAATAGTTATACTAATTTTATAAATTTAAAATAATAATGGGAATTTTAAATTACATAAATAACTAAAATTAAATGAATGTTTTAAAAAATCGTTATTCTGATTATTAACAGAAAAAAATAATTTTTTTATACATTTAAAAAATTAAATAGAAGAAATATTTTATATAATTATTTTCGAAAATATATTCATTTTTAAGTCATAATTTTATAATTTAAAATTTTCAAATTTTAAAAATAACTTTTAAGTAAAGAATTTAAGTAAAACTATTTCCATTTTGATTTAGGAATTACATAATATTTTTGATAAAATATATAACTATATACATAATAAATACTAAAAAAACGAATATTATTTATTAAACCCATTCATGGTTTGTTACACTCTTCCAAGTTTTAAAAATTATGTCTTAAATGTTTTATTCATTTTTTGAACAAGTGAGGGTATATTTCCCCCATAAAATTTTTATATTCCAATAATGATTTATCAACCATATGGTCTTCCTATAAAATCATAACATAATGAATTAACCTATTCAATAACACATAATCTCAAGGGTCTAGAATATGAATATGCTATTCCTAATAAGAGATATTATCTTCCATCCAAACCCCACTTCAGGGCTTAAAATATCCACTGAATCTTGCACATATTTCCTTAACATCCTACCATGAAAATTATTATATAACTAGGATAAATTCCAAGGCTTGGCCACTCAGTAAAAAAATGATCAAATGGTTTCCAAAATATTATATTCTATAATAAACTAATGAATTAATATCTAGTTTTTAACAAAATTCAAACTACATTTACATGGATATACTTGAAAAAAGACATGATCTCTGACCTCGAATGAATGTTCATTCTTCTGGTCATCTATAAATTGTTTTAACTACTCTAAGTCGTTTACATGTACTATGGAATAATATTCAGCATCATATCAACTTCCTCTTTAAAATCTTGTCTCGTAAACACCATTTCTCTATTTTCATTCTAAAAAGTCGAAGTATGGTCGCATGTCACATATAATTAATCAAAAAGTGAAATATTTATACTATAATGGAACCTGTTTTTATACGGAACCTCAAATTAATAAAGATAATAATCCAAAAAATTCTTGTTAATATATTGAGAAAGTAAAAATAATTCCATTCACATTATGAATCATCCAAATATAATATCCATCAGATTGATGATGATATTTTTTTTTGAAATTTAATTCAGTGCCCAATTATATATGAATTCATTTCCAAAAACATGAAATGAACATCAGATTATGGCCAAATACAATGGAGGGAGTAATTCAATGATACCTGATAGCAACATGGGATATAATCAATAATGTTATTCAAAGGAAATATTATTTCTAATGGGAATGAAATTCCTAGATTTACATAGTCAATATATAATAAAACAAATTATATTATTGCCTCAAGATATCATTGTAAATACCACTATGAACTCCATATATATTGTTTCTATTTCCATTAATGTACTGGTAGGGGGAAAATAATTCCCTTCAGTAATTGTCTTTCTTCTATAACATATTAGGAAATCAAATATTTCATGGTAAATTCCACAATATCTCTCTTATTTCCATCCAACTATTTATACTCCAAAATATATCATTACATATTTATGATAATAATATTAATGGAAAATTAAAAACTATGATATTCACTCAAAAAATATCTCATCAACTAGGAATCACATGTCATAAATAATTCCTTTAGAAATCATAAAACACCAACTTTGTTAATATTTAATTCCTTAATCTTACCTTTGGTAACCATAATTTTCAATTTATATAAAAATTGATTCATATTATGAATTTTAATAATTTATTCTATCAGAAAGAATTTAACTAATAGTAGGAAAAACTAGAGGAGTTTCATTCATCACGAATCTCAAATAAAATATTTAACAAATCATAAACTAAAGGGTTTTTTTTCAAAAAATACAAGGTTAATAGAGCATTATTTTTTAGAATCATATTTTTGGTTACATATTTTTCATTACTATGATGATAATTAATTATGAAATAAAAATCCTAGATTACTTAGTTCCATGTTCTATTTCTCATGTATAATTCATTTTGAGGGAATTTTACATACTAATTTTTAAGAGTAATTATTTCATATATTACTATGTAAAAAGTATTTATCTAAATATTTAAAAAGAACCCATAAAAACATAATCTAGACCATGTGTTTGATAAATTAACTCATAGAGATTTAGTTAACATGATGTGTAATCAATTACGTGGTCATTTAGCATCCAGATACATCCATGTCCTTTCGATAAAACACAATTTTGGATGAAAAAATCAATATTTCTATATGGCGGGGTAAAAATTGGATCATTCACAAATCAAATTTTTATTTCCAAAAACTATTCATCACATTGTTTCCTCCAGATGAATTTAATTCCATTTTTATTTAACTTATCATGTGGGATATAAAAACAAGAAATGTATTTAACAAATTGGTGGTAGCAACCTACTAATGTAATAAAACAATAAATATCAATTATATTTTTAGGTAATTCTAATTATTCAGAAATTTTTATTTTATAATGGTCAACATTTAAACAAAATTATAAAAAATTATCAAATTAAATAAATTCGTTTCATCCAAATTTCACACATATATAAATTTTCACACAATTTATTTTCTTTTAAGATTTGAAAGTAATACATAAATGGTTTCTATGTTCTTAATGTATTTTAGAATATACCAAAATATAATCTATAAAATGAACCACTAATATAATCATGAACTCATGCAATCCTTTATTCATATGCCTTATAAATACAGATAGACTACTAGAAAGAAAAAAGGTCTTAACAAAAAACTCATAATACTCATATATAGCCTGAAAAGACATCATTTGAATATCTAACTCTTTCCCATTCTACTGAGGGAACCATGACCTAAGTTCAACCATTTAAAAATATTTCAATCCCCCTAACTGATCAAAAAAATCATCCATACCATTAAAATGATACCTTTTTTGAATAGGGACGTAATCAAAGGCTCTATACTCATTGAAAAGTATCATTGGGCCACCATTGCTCATAAATAAATTAAGGGCACAATATAGATAAGATTTAGGATATAAAAAATATATTAATTACTCCAACAATTCCTTTTTGAATTGAAAAAAAATCATACATCTGACATCTTATTAGGGGGTTTTGAAATATACTTGTTATTCAGCACTAAGTCAACCAAACATTTAGCAACCAAATTAGGAATAACATCAAATAATTCATCAGGATAATCATCTATAAATTTATTCTCTACTAGGAAATTACTAATCTAAATAATTTGGTTCCTTTACAAAACTTTATCAAAATAAAATTCTCTACCAACTCTAATGAGTTTCTTAGCTTTTTATATTTTAAAAAAATCATTGAAAAAATCATTAGTATCTCTGAAATAGAACATTACATGAGAAATTAAAATCCAATACTAAACCCAAAAAACATTAAAGACTATTATTGGATGTTAAATAATATATTTATGAAAGTACATCACACTAATAAAAATATTAGGTTTCTTATTAATATTGTTTTCTTTATTATTTCCACGTGGTGTTTTCACTAAATACACATCTAATTTTTATGTGGTGGTATTCCAATTTTAATTGAAAATTTCCATGAAAAAAAATATTTATAAGATCCATATTCAAATATTATATTGGAATAATTAGAATTAAAAAATTATAGATCAGTGATCATAGCATTATATATCCCAACATATTCCATAGTAATAGAAAAAAATTTATATACACCTCTATATTCCAAATCAAGATTATTTTCCTACTATAGAACTTACCATAGAAACACATTATCATAATTATTTAACTCATTGCAATTTATGAATCTTATAATTCACTTTCCATTAATCTTCTAGTCATTTTCCTTACATTCTTGAGCCATATATCCAAACATTCTTCATATGTAACACATAACAAATTTTGTAAGACATTATTTAGGACTCTTATTACAAAACATTTTATAAAATGGGAAATTTATTTTATTACCTCAATATTAAATTGCTGTATGTTTCCCCAATTACATTCATTAGAACATTTTCATACTCTCTGTACCTCAAGGATCTTATCTTTCAGAAAATTCCCTTTCCACATTCTTAGTAAAATGAAAACAATTATCATATCTTGTAATTTTTAATGTGCAAATACATAATCATAAACATGGTTTTAATACAATGGTGTACCTATTAAAATTACTAAAAATGCCTCAAATAATATTAGGTACATAACTATCTATTATTTTTTAAAAAAATTATACATAGCTTTATAATCATCATATATTTCCATCCACTACAAAAATTGTTTCTATATCCTGATTTGAAAACCAATTAGGAAATATCTATTAATAAATGATTCTTAAATGAGTTATATTACATGTAATAAATACCATATTTCACTTTTTAATTATTTACCAAATACCATCATCAATATTCTTCACCATCAAAATAATAAATCACAACAGTTACCGTCTGATGTTTTGATCATCCCAAGCCTTCAATTATATTTTTCTAGGAATTAATCTATTATTTAGCTACAAATAGACCTATGGTTTCACCAAAATATTTATTTTGATGACTCATGAAATTCCAAAAAATATACATGTTTCCATATGGAAAATATTTTTCCGCTTGAACATGGATTCTAGATCAATTTATATCATGATTAAATTGTGAAATCACAAAAAATAGCCCAATTTTAGTTCTATCCATTCTAATATAATAATTTTGAAGGATATTTTATTCTTGGTTGCTTCCAAATAATGTATCCCTATTTCCTCAATAGAAAACCATTATGAACAATCATTGTTTATACTATAAACATGGTAATCTTAAAATAACAATGTCATATCAACAAGATCATAAAGTTTATTCTTTCAAATGTATGTTATTATATTAATATTAAACTGTAATATTATATATACATTACCATTGATGACAACTATATGGACATATACATACACATTAAATTATATTGAGTTTAGGTTATGAACTCGTTCTCATAAAATTGAGAAACATTTCATGTTTAGTGTTTTATGGGGTTAGGATATATCTCATACATAAAAACCTAATTATTATAATGTGGAAACATTTGATCAGTTTAAAATTTCATATTCTATAACACTTCTAAAATAAAACATGTATTCTTTTCATGAAAAAACATCAAGATTCATAGTCGATCGTAATTTTTATATTGCCCATATTTAAACTAATAAAATCATTTTTAAAACATGGGATGCGTAAAAAGGTATTGAAAAAAACATAATAAGATGAGATCTATTAGTCAAGTGTAAAATTTGAAAACATAGTACAAGTCTTTTAATTCATTCTAATAAAACTTTTTTTATATTAAATGGGAATAATTTTTTCATTTGAATGGTCAATATTTTACTTTTCCATATCAAAAACTACCTAAAAACTCATTTGAAAACATAGAAATGTCATATAGGTTCGATGTGACATTATATTTTCTGAGACCATAGGAAACCCTTTTATAACCCTTGCCAATTAGAATAAGTATTTTACTGAATTATAATATAATTCACTAGAGATCGTAATCATTACCAAATGTATTAGAGTGAAATCTATGTCATCAATCATATAAGATATATTAGTACTTCCTTGTGTTATATCTGTGCACTCAATATATAAGCTACATCTAGATCACCTTTGAGGTATAATTTTCATAAAAAATCATATAAATAATTTCTGAGGAATATATTATGAATAAACAACACTGAAAACTTTTTTAATCCTATATAAAAAACAAAATAAGATATAGAAATACCATTTCATTTTAAAACACCATTTTCAAACAATAAATTACTCTAACCAAGGGAAATACAGACTTTTTTAATTTTTTTAAAAAAACTCTATAAGTGAATCTATACATAAAATAATGGGTTCAGTTCTAGAAAATGACACTAATTCCATATATGATAAAATTGAACATTCCTTTTTTTTATTTAAAAATTATTTTAAAAATAGGAAAACTAGTTCTTATGAAAAACACTAAAAAAAGTAAATAGACGTCTCAAATATTAATTACAATTTTTTTAAAACCATATGGAAACCCCACATAAAAAATTAAAAAAATATGGAAATGGAAGAAATAGAGATGTAAGGGAATATTTACAAGAGTTTTTTCAAATGAAAGCCTCTTTATTTAAATTTGAATTGTCACTTCTTTTCATTATATTACTAAATAAAACAACATCCTAATTATTTAGTTACATAATAAACTTTTTAGGCATATTATTCCTTTTACTGCAGTTATTTGTATGTTATCTAAAGTTACATAAGTTATTTAGTTCATATCAGATGTTCTGACAATATTAATCTCATATGCCCAAAATGCCATTAGTATGATTAATAAGGTAAAAAAGGAAATTATTCCATCATATATAGAATAATAATTATGAAATAATTATAATTTATATATTTCAATTATACTTCTATAATGAATCATGATTTATTGTTATGAAAATAGAACTATGTTACGATCATCGGGATGGTTTGTCATGCGTATACATCGGTAATGTTTCCATTTCTCAATGATAATTCTGGAAAGAATATATGTAATATTTTGTAACTAATTAATTATAATATATAGAAAACTATAATATATCTTTTTATTTAGTTATATATATCATCCATGTGATATCGTGATGAAAAAGGAATCACATCGCTTCCGAAAAGAGGTTGTACACCCTAATCATGACTAAGGTAAGGATTTTTTAGTGAATAAAATTATAAGATATAACCATGATATATTCTATTTTAATAATTATTATTATTTTTTTGTATCAAATATAATAATTAATTTTATCATTAAAATATCATGATAGATGATGATGGAAAAAAATTACATAGGTATGTGAAGCCATGGTCCAACATATATATGAATGATCGATTCTATTCTGTTTTGATCGAAGATGATATTGATTTAGAATTTGAAAAAAAATCAAAAAACATAAAATTATATTTTTTCTACTATTTTTTTATATCATCATGATTGGATAATATTTTAAGGAGGTGGAAGAAGTATCAAACAAAAAAAATATCAGTTAAGAACAATACCTCAAATTCAGACCACCTATTAGGATTATAGTTAAAGCCTTCTTAGATTTTATTTTTGTTAAAAATGAATCTAGGTCGTGGGAATGGATGTATTGAAGGAATTTTTTTCCATTTAGAAACATAAATTACTTTAATGTGTGAATTCAGGAGGAGATACGACCTCCATTTTTATGTGTGGAACAATACACACGTGGAAATTTTGATAATAAAAAGTTATACCTACATTTTAAACATTATAAAAATATCCAAAATTTACCATTTGCAATTATTATGTTATATTAGATTTATATATTTTCATACAATGTTTTTAGTTCATTTAAACCCTTAATGTTTTAGTATAACACCCATTAAACTCATTTTCACCTAAACCATGGTAAATTTTTAAATATTTTCACAAAATAATTAGACCAAAAATTATTTTGTCCATTGTATAGAACATAAAAATTATGAACTAATATATGGAATAAATTAAAAAATATATATTAAAATTGTTGGTAAAAAATATTTTTTGATTATACGAGCAAACACAGTGAAAACGGAATATTTTAAAGAAATGTATATTTCATGCAAGAGGTAATTTTATATTTACTATTTGACAAATAATGATAATTATATGAGTTTCAATTTATATTTATAGATATATAATATATAAATTTCATTTAAATTATTAATTACTAGGGTTTATTTTAATTAATTTTAATGGTGAAACATTATGCAATTTTAATTAGTTTTAGGGAAAATTATTATTTGAACACAAAAAAATACAAAATATAATTGATTAAAAATCATTATTTTGGAAAACTATGACTAAACAATACTTATGACACATGAATTTAAATTTAAAATTGTGATGGTACATCTAGATTAGATAATGTTTTGAAATAAAATGGTAATTTAAAAAAAAATTAGTTTTTCACTAATCACTTAAATTAAAATATTTTTGGATAATCCAAAAATGTCAACCATTTTTAATTTTGGAATAATGATTTCATAAACGAAATTTAGTTTTTAAAAATCTATTTTTATAATTAAAATTAATATTTTAATTAAAATATTATAATAATATTGTTTAATTAAAATAATTTCTTCTTTAATTAAAAAAATTCTCAATATTATTATAATATATATAACCTTAAAATTCAAAAATATTAATATACATTAGAATTATTTTTTAAATTTTTACATGATATGTTTCATGGATGAACTGAAACATAATGATAACCTCATTACATTGTAATAAAAAATTAAAATAATCAAATATTGACATAGGATTTGGATAAAACCAACCCTCAGTTAGAGGAATAGAATAAAACTCTAATGGGATACAAATGAGGATATAAGGAATATTACAAGAATAATCCCCAATAATTGAATTTATATCCTAAAAATCATTTGGGAGATGGAAAATATGACCTCCCATAGTGTGCCTAGGGTTAGTGAAACAAGCTTAAGGTGAGTAGGTTTGCAATGAGTTACAGTTGTAGAAGGTAAGAGACTATTTTCAAAAAAAATTAAATATCAAATCTGGTAAAAAAAATTAGGCATAAGTTTTAACAAACAATCCCTCATTTAGGGTACCTAAATATGGACCATATAAATAGATTTTTTTTTTCATAGAATGGTTTGTTAAACCCTATACCTACAGTTCAAAACCTGTCAGTTAAGACATATAGACCATTGGGAAATTATTTCATGGCTTATAAAAAAAATATTCAAGGAATATTCTTGTTCCCATTATGCATATATATCTCACGTGATTCCCTTTAAATTTCATGCAGTTTGGTACCAATCATCCACTACCCTTTCAAAAAACATTTGAAGGAAAAAATGACCTATAACATCCCATGTGTAATGCATGTTAAACAGATTCCACAAAATCGTGTAAACCAACAGTCCAACGTTGACAGAATATTTCTAGAAGCATAAAAAATTAAAAGTCTAATGGGAAATTTACCTAATACTCTATAAAATTATTATAGGAGTATGAGTAATATAAATAATTCGATAATTAAATTTTTTAGTGTGAATATTCTGTCTAATAAAAATCATATTTTGGTAAACAATTTAAATAATTCAAAATAGAAATCAATGAATATGATTTTAAAATTGAAATGAAGAAACATTATGAAAGATAAGCTCCAAAAAAATCTATAAAAAAACTAAATAACCACATATACTGTGACTCATAGCTCTATAGGGAATGATTAAAAATCCTAATCTAAAACTACAATCCCAAGACCTATAATGTGTACTTATACCATTTATAGATCATATAATAATGGAGGTTCAAAAAAATGATTCACTCAATGGGACTAGAACAATACATAGAGTGGTCATCAAACCCAAATAATTAATCCCAATAAACTAATTAAGACACCAAAAAAATATTATCTTATTCATTTTTCCCTATTAATATGAACATGGTGTAAAATTTTCCAAAATACAACCTACATATCAATTACATGAAATTAGATATAATTTTGAAATAAAACAATAGAGAGGTTAATTATAATCACATCACAAGATTAGGATAAACCCCGGTAAATATTCAAAGGTCGGTAAGGCATTGTAATTCCTATATTGAGAACCTATAAAAAATAATTCACGGTTTTCTAGTTGACCCAAACTATAAAAAATCATCAAGGCTCTATAGTAAGTGGTTATTGAATACCCATAGTGAAAACATTTTAATCACAAAATGTGATACATTATTTTTAACGAAGTAGTTATAGGGGAATATTTTCATAAATCATGTTCCTCCAATTTTTACTCCTTTGCAAACAATGATCATCTTCTTTCACTATAATGAAAAAAAATTCACCATGTATGGATCTCCCTCTTCAAATGTGGCTGTAAATTTCCCATAAAAAATATATCTAAACAAGTTTGCCTCATTAGAAACAACATGGTTTTTTAAATAAAAATTAATTCCTTTCAATAAATGGTAATCCATTAATGAATCTCTAAACAACATATATAGATAAAAGTCTTCATCTCTTTGATATAGTAAACATATGAAATCAATATCCCTTATCCCTTATAAAAAATAATAAGATCATACAAATTATTATAATTCACTTCATCAGGACGAAATAACTGAATTAAGGTGGTGTTAATGAGTTCTCATGCCATTATATCTTACAATGATGATAGAAGAACAACCCCTCTCCAATCATGTCTCGATCCATTGAAAAAACCTAATACTAGTCTCAATCACAACAATTTAGTTATTCCCATTAAAATAAATTTTTCCACAATTTTATCTAACCACACTCCTACTTATTTATTACCATGATCTCTCTAATGGATTGGAATAAACAATGTGTCTGTCTCTACCACTCTACTTGAAATTAGTTATGAGAAAAATATTGTAATAATGACATAAAAACCCAATGTGACATACCCATTATAATACGTCTAGATTATTCATTGAATGTATACCCCAAAAAAACTATAATCATAATATTCAATCAATAAAATACCACTCCTAAAACCATTATCAAATTTACATAGAAGAAAAAATGATACTTTGTTGGAAATAAAACCCCAAAAAGAAAAAAATCACAATACATATCATAAATTTCATTGTACAAGACGACATTAATATATATTTTATTTTAACATTTTAAAATGCAGATATATTTAATTCCTAAAATTGTAAATTGTTATATTAAAATCTATTTCCCTTCATCTTTAACAATTTTCAAAATAAAGAAATTATTTTTAATTAACACTAATCATCACATTAACAAATTCTAACCAATGACCAGATAATAGCATAAACATAACCGAACCATTATTCATTTTGATTAGTTACTATGTATAACCTAGAAAAATAGTTTATTGTACCATATTAGATTCATGAATCTATTACCGGATGTTATGAATTACCATTTACTTAGGATCCAAATTGATTTATAGGCCATGAAATCTCGCTGGATAATACGAGATCAATTGCCATTTCCATCCAAGAAAATAAATAAACAAATTAAATAATCATTATTCCATCTATAAAATATTAATTTCATAAATTCACCATAAAACATACTGAAAATAATATGAAGAAGTATTAGAAAAAAAGATTCACAAATCAATATTCCCAATAAACTAGAGGGTCTGAATGAGAAAGAGCATGTGATGATTTTCAAACACCTACCTCTCGAGTTATGACATTATTATATATAATCATCCATTAACTATCAAATAAAAATTATATATCCTAAACCTAGACACTATTATGATTTTAAGATCTGATACCATTTTTTCACAAACCAATTATAGTAACCCAAAATGAAAGAACCAAAGCATGCCTGCGACATAACCGACATGTGCACCAGATCACCAAATGTGAGAAACAATCACTAGGGAATAAAATATGAGCTAGTAGGAATTAATTCACCAATAAATAAAAATAAATTTATTTTAAAAAAAATCAGCATTAACACTTGAAACATCAATTATCCAAGAAAAACATCAAATAACTAAAAAAATTATAAATCCAAAAATAATTGTGGGGACCAAAATATATATTAAAATAAAATAACTATAAATATAAATAAATAGAATAAAAATGTAAATATTTGAGATAAAGATTTTGAAAATTTTTATGTATCACAATAATAAAAGAAAATTAAAAAAACATTATGAAATATCTACATGACCTCCAAGGTCCACCTTTATCATTATAACCAAACCACATTAAGGGAGATCCCTAAAAATTTGTTGAACAGAAAATATACTTTAGTTTCTAATGACTTTACATTTCATAAGTATGTCAGGTTCATAAAATAGATCAGTTGGTATGAAAAATATTTTACATAAAATTCAATTTTGATAAAAGAAAAAAAATTATATTTTGAATATATTAGTAGAACAAATGTTTTTTAAAAGAAATAAATCTATAATATTTCTTAGAAACCAATAATTAAAACTAGAAAAATATTTTAAGAAAACGCTGAAGAATTTTTTTTAAATAAAATCTCATATTTAAAAATAATTCTATAAATATTACACTATGAATCATAAAAGATTAATGAAAGGAAAGAACCAATAATATGAAAGGAATGAATAAACTATATTACTGAACAATACAAATAAAAAGGTTAAAAAATAAAAAACCAAAAAAAATTACGAATAATAATTAAATATTGTACTATGCATCTTAAAATAATAAAACATTTATGTGAATATAAGAAATTTTAAAGGTATTGTAATTATATGAAATTATTACACCTCTCAATAGGCATCCCAAGAAGTACATTGGTTGGAACCATATGCAAGCCTATCAATACATACCTATTTCAATAAAAAATAGATCTTATAAACTATCCTGACCAATTGAACCACCCTATGGCCTCTTATAACATAGTAGATCTAGTCTATCCAATCAGGAGATAATGGTAACTATGTCTCAAACATTACTAAAATACAATGTATATCCTTGAAAATTATAATGGGAGGTAAGTTGTCTATTTAAGAAAAAATATCAATTGAGAATCCATATAATCCATACACATATTCGCAAACCATATCCTTAAAACCATTCATTTTAAAAGCTCTTATAAATAAATTCTCACATATTTAAAGAATTAGAAGTGAATGATTTTATGGAGGGTGCAATATTTACATGGGAAACTATTTTTGGATACCAAAAAAGACTTTTCATTTTAATTACTAATATCCTTTCTCGATGAAAATACATTAGTTATATGTCAATAAAAACAAAAAATAATTTTCAAACACATTTCTCAATATGGAAAACAAGGCTCTAAATCATTTTATTGAAATACAACTTTTAAATGTCTTTTGAAAAAGCATGTTGGAATCTCATGGAGAATTCAATGAGTCATTATTTAATAAATACTTCTGATGAAATTCTATTTTCATATATCGAGACACATATGTGTGTAAAACACACACACACACACATACACACACACACACATATATATAGTTGCTCATATATATATATATATATATTAAAAGGATATAACACAGAGCGATCAAAGGGACACTGTTTGGGTAACCGAAATAAATAAGGACCCTCACGAAAATCCACCAAAACATCCAAATAGAAAATACATAATAAAAAAAATCTATTAAAAAATTATATAGTATCTTGAAAAGAAATCCACCACAAAAAATTACATAAATTCATTGAATAATTTATTTTTAGAAGTATAAAAAACACATAACATACACAAAATATTATCCCAAATGAATAAACATGATAAACACTAGAAAATAAAAATATTAAAAATATTAATTAATAAAAAATTCAAAATTGGTTTTTTAATTTATAAACTTTAGAATTTCCATGAAAAAAATATAGAAAAATTCATCTTTTGATAGTGTGACATGGAATATAATTGAATGCCGAAACCAAACTCAGTTGTGTGAAGATGAAATGAAATCATCTTATATAGAACATAGTGAAACCTATATATAATATAAAAACCATAACATTATTATAAAAAATTTATAGAACCAAATAATCTGTTATGTTTCATCAAAACCTTACCCAGATTATGAGTAAAGGGATAAATAAGTGAAATATGGGAGATAATGTAATGACCCAATGTTTTGTCAATGGAATTAGTTTCTTATAATTATGTCATATCGTATAACCACAAAAAATCACATTAGAAACACAATACCACATCATTCATAAATTTACTACTAAATTTTATATGACCATTATACATAATTTTCCCCCTCATGTTATTTATATTTCAAAAATCTGACATTCATGGTTACGATCAGTATGATTTTTGGAGTCTTAAAGGACAAGATTAATTTTTACTCAAAAGTAACATACCCATATGAATAGTAATGTTACCCTTAGGAATATTACTATGAAAATTATGAATAGTAAAGCAACCATGTGAAAAGTGACCACACCAATGATAGTATAAATGAAATTTAACCATCTTATATGTTACAATATGACAAAATTAATTTATATTTTTTTTATTTTTTTCAGTCATAAATATTTAATAATTAATTTAATAGTTAAAAAGAAAATTTATTTCCATAAAATTTATTCATAAACAATTATTTTGATGTCTTACGATTATATGATAATTTTTTGAGAACTTAATTAATTTTTCAAGGTGTTATAAAAGAAGACTAAATATTATAATTTGTATTTTTCAAGGAAATAATGATGTATATTAAAAATTAAATTATTCATATTTAAAAAAAAATATCATCATAAAATGGAGTTCTATTTTAAATCTACACATTGAAAAAAATTTAGGGAGAATTTTTAATATTTTTTAAAAAATACATGAATTTTTAGGGAATAGTAAAATATGATAATTTACAGTATTAATACATTAGATGTTCAATCCAATATTATTTAAATCAGTAGTGATGTAAGTAAAAATATATAGAACTCCATTCCTTATTTTATTTATATAGTCATGGAATCATCAATATTTCTTTTTTTATGAAAATTAGTAAACTAATGAATTAAATATTGAGAAAGCACCCCACCCCTATACTATAAATACCACCCCTAATAACATCATTTCCTCACACCTCTCAATCTTCAATCCTTGACAAAATTCATCCCAAAACACCTACCTATCCCCTCCCACACATATATTATCTCTTGGTCACATAAAAATAACAAGCCTAGGTTCCTTCAAGAGTATCTCTAGAGTAGAATTAAAGATGTAATTCCTCTCTCCCTTTTCTTTTAATTTCATTTGAAAATTTATTTCATTTTTCTATTGTCCTCAACTTATGTTATAAAAATGTCATGATAACTAATATATGAATTCTATAGTGGTATTATGTCATGATAATGTAATATTATTCATTAAACTTCTCCCTCTCTATCTGTTATTTTTAGAAATGAAATCATTGGTCGTGATGGATCATTTTACAATCACCATAGGCGATGCACATTCATTTTCATTCAAAACGTTCATGTTTGTCCATGTAACCATTAGTGGTTTGAATTTTGTTAATATTTATTTTTTAATCCCTTTTACTCTCTATTGACAACTATTATATATAATAAAAATGCCAATACAAAACATGTTCATTGTGATCCAAAAACCGACCATGTTAACCTAAAAAAGAATATCATTAAATTTTATCTAATGATTACTCTTAAAGGTATATAAACAACATCATTATAAGATCATTAAAAATATGGGATGATCATTAATAAAATTTAATAGAAATTCTTTATGTATTTCAAGGTTCTACATGAACTTTCATTCATGTCTACAACTGAACCGTTCAAGAAAACAATGAAAAAGAACACTCCTGAAAATTGAATTTTAACACTATAACTCATCCAAAAGACCATAAAATATATTAAAAACATAATGAACCAATTTCATGTATAAAATATTCTTTATGTGTAAATTAATGAATCAAATGTTATAATAATGTACATTAAAGTGAAGAGAGGTTTCAGACATAAGGTAAGAGGAATTCTCGAACCTAACATTCATTCATTGGGTTGTACCTCTTTCACTTATTTGTTTAGTATTCTTATTCCATAAAAACAATTTATTCATAATTATATTACCTTTTCTAGTATATACATGTCTTCCACTATAATTTATTTCAAATATAATTTTTTCCAAAATAACTCCTCATTCAAAACACACTTTACTTCTAACTCAATGTTGATGGTGATTGTATCATGTATATTATTCCCTCATTATTTTGTGTACCCAATATTTATTAACTTATGATCTATGAGATGTAAACCATTCCATTCCATTGGATATTTTATTTCCATGATTGATATAGGTTATATGTGGAATTCATGATAATTTAAATTTTATGATCTGATGGGTGCACCGATAATTTTATAGCAATCCAATGCTTTGGGTAATTTGATAACTTTAATGAGTTAAAGATATATATTAGTTAAAATGATGATAGATTTATTCAAACCTAATTGTTGTGGTTAAACAGTAAGTTATGACGATTTATTTTCATACATGGACACATTCAATGCCATTATATAATGCTTATTCTCCTGATTAGGATGATGATGTTATGATTATAATCTCCCTATAGTATTCTTTTATCATGTTATAATCCTCTTACTGGGATTTAAACCACCCAATTTTTGGTTTATATCCCCATGTTATTATCTTATCTACGTTGATCTCACAGTACAATGATAAGTGACATAAGAAGAAATTAAATAAATGTTCTTATTATAAGTTGTAAAAGTTATGTATGGTCATTGTTTTCCAGACACACTAAACATATGGATCCCTAT
This sequence comes from Viscum album, assembly GCA_963277665.1. NCBI lineage: Eukaryota > Viridiplantae > Streptophyta > Magnoliopsida > Santalales > Viscaceae > Viscum > Viscum album. The sequence continues at coordinate 1,435,967,410 of OY728163.1, forward strand.
TGTGTAACGTTTTTAAGTTTTTTGTCATAAACAATATGTAAATGTAATTTAATTAATATAGGTTTACAATAGTGTGTATTAGAGGAACAATTTAGTTGATTTTAGAAGTTGGATTAGCAAACCACAATGAAAACCCCGAGTATGAGACGATATATATGTATACACACAAGAAGATATGACAAACATATGGATTCCATAAGATATTATTTTAGTCTTAATTGATGAATGGAATAAATTATTTATTCATGACATTTTGATTTATGCTTTATTAAAACATGTTAAATTTTAGAAAATTGTTGGAACTGGGATAATCAAGGCCAAAAACCTGTGTGAGGGATAGTGGAGTGATTTCCTAAACAAAACTCCCAATGATTTGGGAGCTGGAGTTCAAAAAATCAGGGAAATTATTACCTAGTTGCCTTAGGTTATGACAAAATTACCTAAATAATGTTGAAATTCCCATTTTAACTAAGAGGGAGCAACTGGCAGTTGAGTGTTTTATGAGGAAACGACCACCAATTTTTAGTGGATCTTATGATCTACATGTTGCAAGACAATGGTTCAACTCAATTGGTAATATCTTGTCTATGCATCCCTACTATAAGAATGATATATTGAATCTCGACTTTTATAATCTTGAAGGATAGGTCGACCAATGTAGGGATATGATTAAGAACACTAAAATAAGGAATAAAATTAATGATATTGAATAGAAATTCATTAAGATAATGTTTCTTAGCATGTATTTCCCATTAACTATTGATACGATGAGGGAGAGAGAATTCATAAAGCTAAAGAAAAAGGATCTCTCACAGCCTACTAATTGAATTTCACATGTATTTCAAGTTACAATTTACGATTTTCTTGTGAATAATTATAGAAAATTGATAGATTATTTAATGTATTAAAACAGAACCTTTTAAAGGCTCTAGTAAATTTATATTGTGTGTGTTATGAATAAGTCAATCGATGTGCTCCGAATGTGGATATGGAGTTTTTATAACAGTCACATGTATTTAGTGATAAGAAATTAATGATTGAGTTTCTTCTCATAGGATCTAATGGGAAAAGTTGAATGAAATTGCAACCAACAACATATCTAAATGATAGAAGAATTATAATTGGAACTTCCTTAATGGGAATGGAAAATTATTCAAGTCTGGGAAATAAGGAAGCCAAGATCAAGTGTTTCAAAAAGACATGATAAGGAAGGATAATGTGGTGTAGGAAATGATAGTACTAACCATGGTCTAATGATACAACTGTATGGAGAAAGGGAACTATGTTATCTGGTGCACTAAACCTCGAGTCCTTGTGGGTATTATATGTTAGCAACCACCAAATCCAAAAGAAAAAAAGGGAAGTATTATACAATAGCTACTGTGGAAATGGAGAAATAAAATAAATACATACAACATACATTTAATTTTCACTCAATAATGAAAAATGACTTTTTTATTGTGGTTTTACACATTCATATATATCATGCATGTTTTCTAGAACAATTGATTCAATACACCAAAACCATGAATTATATATATGTATAAAAACACTACGTGTTGCAATCATTTCCAACTAAGTGTTAAACTCTACTCTTATTGAAATATGTGGGAATATTTTTATTGAGAATCTATTGATACATCCTTTTGTGAAATTCAATGCTATAATGTGAATGGTTTGACTCTTGTTATATAGAGACCATTTATAATGCCTGTAAAATAAATATCTTTTCATATTCTATACCATCCCATTCACCTATAAAATTAATGTAAGATCATTAATCTACTTTAGAAAATCCTTCAATGGGGTGGGTTTAAGTTCCCTTTGAAGAAGCATGCCTTACTCAAATGGTTTACTCATAGAAAAGTGTCAACCAAGTGGAAATTTCATTAATTGGGGAATCAAATCATGTATTTCCTGAAAAATTACTCATATATCCACTAGTAGTAATGTTCTAAATAGAACTCTTACCAATATCTACTCTTATCTCAATGTTTCCCTATATTATGGATCATATCAATCTGAATAAGTTAAAGAATTAGTTACAAGATCATTTTCATTAAGGGTTCATATGCCAAAGCACATCACCTTGGGGTGTGTTGGTTCACTTTGGGAAGAAGAATGATGGGCCAATGTTATTGGGTATAGATTATTGGGAACTCAACAAGATCACCAAAATGAACATGTATCCTCTTCCAATGATTTATGACTAGTTGGATCTGTTATAAGAAGCTCAGTATTTCTAAAAGGTGTCTCTTTATTTTTGATATCATATGCTATTGGTGAAGAAACAATATATTCATAAAACTGCTTTCTTTACAAGGTATGGGAATTATTAGTTTCTGGTGATGAATTTAAAACATTTTAATTTCCCTTAAATATTCATTTCCTTGATGAATAGAGTCATTAAACATTACACAAAAAAATTGTATTATTTTTTTATGATATTCTCATATTCTCTAAGAGAAATGAGGAATATGAATGACATATAAGACATATGTTTGTGACATTGAGAGAGGAGATGTTGTACACCATTTTTTCAATGGTGACTTTTTGATGAAGCAAGTTACATTCTTGGGACCTGTGATCACAATTGAAGGGATTTCTATGGAACCTTAAAAAACAAAGGTGATTTGAGAATCTCTAGGACCCTCTAGTGTCATAGAAATATGTTGTTTTAATGGATTAGTTGGGCACAACTGAGTTTTTTTAAAAACTTCTCATCATTTTTAAGAGCACAATTTATGTTAACAATGAAAGGGGTGAAGTATGTATGGATAAAAAAATGCGAGGAAATCTTCGAGGAGCTAAAGAGATGGTTGATCATTGCACTTGTACTCACATTACCGAAAAGTGGAGAATGTTTTGTGATATAAAATGATGCTTCTAGGAAAGTTTTGGGTTTATACATGTGAAAAATTGTGATGTTATAGCCAGTGTCACACTGTAGTTGAATATCGATGAGCAAAACTACCCAACACATGATCTGGAGCTAACATATATGGTTTTTCCTTGAAATAATGGCGTCACTACTTCAATGATTATAAGTGTGACATATATACTGATAACAAGTTCCTAAAGTATATATCCACACAAAAGGATCTCAACATGCATAAAATGTGACGGTTAGATCTAATCAAAGACTATGATCACTCTATTCACATTCATCATGGAATGCTAGAGAAGGTAGTTGATGCTCTTTGCAGAAATAAACCTACTAAATTATCTATGTTGGGGATAGATAATGTACGTATCTTCATAGATATGCAACAGACAGATTTAAAAATTAAAATAGTATAGAATACATCCTACCTTTCCCAAATTATTTCACATACATCTGTCCATGTGTTGATAAAATAGGAAGACGAGGATGATATGGTGTTACTAAATAATGTAAATGTAGTAATGGAATTGAAATTACAAGAGTTCTATACCGATGATGATGGTTTGATTAAATTTGGAATGAGTATTATTATGCTTTCATCACCTGGGAGAAATATGTATCTATTTGATAATGCACATAGCCCAAATTTCACTATACATCCTGTTAGAACAATGATGTAATGTGGTATCCTAGAACACATATGTTGGGACAACAAGATGAAGGAGATTATTGAGTATATCTCAATGTGATTAATATGTTATAAAAATAAACTAGAGTTATGAAAGTCCCAAGATATGATGAAACTAATTCCTATACTAATTTAGAAAAAAACATAATGTCACTATGGAATTTTTCACGGGTCTCTCAACGAAATCCATAGGAAATAATGTGATATGGGTTGTGTTGGACTGACACACCAAGACTTCAGACTACATATCTATTCCGGAAGATCTCTATCATGAATAACTTGAAAAGTTATATGTGAAGGTATTTATGATACTGAATGGGGTTCCACACTTTATTGTCTTTTATTGGGATCCAAGGATTACATCTAAATTCTCTAGGATTCTTCAACATGCCTTCATTACAGAATTAAATTTCAGCCTCGCATATCAACCCCAAACTCATGACTAATCTAAAAATACTCTTCATGAACATGAATATATTCCAAAATACTTCTCTTTATAATTCAATAGTAGATGTTATTAACATATCGTATTGGTTGAGTTCTTATAAAATAATAACTTCCATTAAAATATTTAGATGGAACGATACAAATCCCTGTTTGGAAAGCAATGTATAACTCAAAGCTTTAGGAGATAATTTGGAGAAAAAATGTTACATGGGCATGATCTTGTACAAGATATTACTGAGAAGGTTCAATCCATCTGAAAACAAATCAATGATACTCATAGTTTGAAAAATTTCTATGCTGACAACCATTGAATGGACTTATATTGCGATGTTGGAGATAAATTCGTCCTTCGAATATCCCCAAGGAATACAATCATATGGTTGGAAAGAAATGGAAACTAATCAGAAGGTAAATTGTTCCCTTTGAGATCCTTGATCGTGTAGGAGCTATGGTCAATCATCTTAAACTTCCACATAATATAGCACAAGTTCATGATTTCATTCATGTATGAATCTTATGTATGTAAATAACAGAACCATATTTTGTACTAAACATAGAGGTGGATCAATTTGTAGATGATATCTCTTATGTGGAAAAACCATTACAGATTATAGACTTAAGATATAAGGTTCTACAAAATTAGTCAACAAAACGTTTAATGTTTTTTAGAGTAACCATTAGTATGAAGAAGCATTTTGAGAACCATAGTAGGTGATGAAAGAGAAGTACCCTCACCTAGATATATAAAACTAAATTTCCACGGTGAAATTTAAAAAGGGGGAGGAATGTGATGTCCCGTTGTTTAATAGATGAAATTACCATCATATAATTTTGTAATATAGTATAAATACCTAAAATAAAATTATCATACACAATGAAAAACCATTCTTAGAAGAACTACTAATTAAATTGTGTCATTTAAATAAAAAATTTCAACTTCTGGGATTTTATTATCAATGATCTGATAAACACAGTAGCGATTAGTAAGATGTTTGGTGTCCGATATGACAGGCATAATTTTGTGGAATAGAAACATAACCTTATGAATATTAATGTTACAATTATGAATATTAGTACGACCCTTATTAATAGTAAATCGTCCATTTGGATGGGATCCTTACCAATAATAGTATAAATAAAATTTATCCATCGTATGTGTGACAATATGATATAATTATATAATAGTGTTGCTGTTTTTGTATGTCATGAATATTTAAAGATTAATTTTCTAATTTAGAAGAAAATTTATTTTCATAAAATTTATCAATATAAATTCATTTTTATTTCTTACAATTATAGGATGATTTAATTACACCTTAATTATTTTTTTAATGTGTATGAAAAAAGGTTTATTTATAAAAATCAAAAATTTCACATAAATTATTAGTTTAATTAGTAATTAAATTACTCAAATTACGAAAATTATTTTCAAAAAATATATTTCATTTTAAAATTATACACATGGAAAAATATTTACGGTTCGTTTTTGTGACTTTTCGGAAATACATGAAATTTTTGTGAATAGTAAAATACCATAATTAATAGTATTAATACATTATAAGTTCAAAACAAAATTCATGGAATCATGAGTGATATAGGAACCTAAAATATTACTCAAATTCCATATTATCATTATTTAGTCTTGGAGTCATCAATATTTATTATCCTAAGGGAAAATAATAATCTAATGAATTAAATATTTAGAAAACAACCCTCCCCTCTACTATAAATACCACCGCTCAAAAACTGATTTTCTCAAACCTCTCAAAAATAAAATATTGTTTAAATTCTTCCCAAACCTCATTAATATCACCTCCAACATTTCTGTTAGCTCTTGTAATCATTAAAAGACAATTCCTAGGAACCATGAGGAGCATCTCAAGTGGAGAATTAAAGAGGTAATTCTACTCTCTTTTCTTCCAATTTCCTTTTAAATTTATTTTCATTCCTTCTATTATCCTAAAAATTTCTTATTCAAATTTCATTATAAATCTATAATGGTTGATATATTGGTATTCTATCATTTTAATGGTATATTATACATTTAACTCCTCTCTCTCTATATATATATATTATTTTTTAAAATTAAATCATTGTCCGCGATGTGTCATCTCACCATCACCGTGGGTGACTCACATTTATTTTCCCAAAATGATTTCAATGATGACAATGAAAACATTAAATGGTTGAAAACATATGCTAATATGTATTTTGTTAACCAATTTTATATTTTGGTAAAAATTTTATATATAATACTAAATAATCAAACAAAACAGGTATGTTGTGATCCAAAAACATCCTAGATTAACGTAAAATGATCATTATAAAATTTTATCTAATGATTCATCATCATGGTATAAAACAAAAAATATTATTAAAATAATTTAAAATCATGGAATATAATTAATATCGTTCAATATCAATTTTATATTTTTATCCACATTCGACACGAACTTCCATTCATGTGCACAAGTAAACAATTCAGGAAAATTAAGAAAAATAACACTTCTAAATTATGAATTTAAACTCTATAACTCATAAAGAGGCCCATAAAACATAATAAAACCATAATGAATAAATTAAACTAATAAATGTTTCTTTAATAGATAGTTAATTAATAAAATGTGATTATATAGGATATTAAATTGAAGGGAGCGTTCGTACACAATAAAAGGGTAATTAAAGAAACAAACTTTATTTATTTGGGTATTCCCACATTCACTCAGTTTTTAGTATGGATATACCTTAAAAATAATTTCTTCTTCATTATCTTAACTTTTATGGGATATAAATTTTTTCAACTGGACATTATGTCAAACATAATGTTTTCTAAAAGAACTCTTCTTTCAAAACACACTATACTTCTATCTCAAGGTCGATGGGTCTGGAATCAGTTAAGGTATTCACTATTTTATATGGGAACCCAATGTTTATGAATTTTGGAATTATGAATTGTAACATACTCCATTATAAGGGATAGTTTATGTCTAGGATTTATATATGTACTATGTGGAATTATGGATAATTTAAATTTTATGATATTATGGTTGTGCATGGAATTATATAGCACAATGTAAATGTTATGATTTTACAGGTGTTCCTGGAATTATATATAATTATAATGTACTGGTTAATGTGGTTAATCACTATAGTTAAAGTGAAATAAACCTTAACATGATTATATCTTTGTTCAAAAATATTTTTTGTAGTTAACCACTATGAAATATTATTTCATTTTTATGCATTTCCACATTCCATGAAAATATCAAATGCTTCTTCTCATGATTACGATTATGATGTTATGATTATACTCACCCCTGGATATTCATTTATCATGTTATAATACTCGTATTGGGAGTGTATATCACCCCCTTTTTATGTATATCATTAGGTGAATATGTGTACTAAGGAGAACTAAATAGCCAATAAGTAGTTATAGAAGAAGAATTCAAGTAAATGTTTATGTTTTATGTTATAAAGGTTATTTACGGTTCTATTTATTCAAAGGTTCTAAATATTTGGATATTTATTGTGTAATATTTTTATGTTATTTATCATTAAAATTATATAAAATTCATTTAATAAAATTTGGGTACCTATAGTTGGTATCAGAGGAATGGTTTTTTTATTTTCAGAATTAGTATAAGATTACATTTATGAAAACACTAGTATAAGACTATGTATATGTAGGAACACAATATGTTTTGATAAACATTGGGATACAATAATATATGATTTTAGTATTAATTTCAAAAAATAATAAATTATTTATTCTTGAAATGTTGAATTATGATTTCTTCTAACCTTTTTTATTTTAGAATATATTGGAAAATATGTGAAACCATGCCAAAAACCCATGTAGGGACAATATTTCAATTGAATTAACGACATACCCATTTCATTTGGGGGATGAGTTCCAATGATCATGCTGATGTTTACCCAATTTTTTCAGGTTATGAACATTAACCTGATTAACTGAGAATTTCTTCCTTCAACTAAGAGGGTTAAAATGGATGTCGAGTGTTTTGGGTTGCAACAACCACCAAAGTTTAGTGGATCTTCTGATCTACTTGTTACAGAATAGTGGGTGGACACAATGGAGAAGATATTTTCTATGTTTCACTCTACTGATACAGAGAAGGTGAATTGTGACATTTATCATCTTGATGGGGAGGTCAACCAATGGTGGTATTTCATTCCAATGTGAGGGTTGAAATTGATGAGATAGAGTGGGAAGACATTAATATTATGTTTCTTAAAATTTATTTCACATGAACTCTTTATACGAATATTGATAGAGAATTATTGAGGATAAAAAATAATTTTTCATGGCCTATATAGTGAATTTCACAAGGTATGAATTTTATGTTTTTGGACTTGATATCAACTATGATAAAAAAATTGATATATTATTTAGTAGATTTAAAAAACATATTATAATTTCTTTTTCAGTTCGAGAAATTGTGATTTTGGAAGAAGTCGATTGATGTGATATCATAGTAGAGTTGGAATTTGGGGAAAGGTCTCAAGGCTATAGTGATAAGAAAATAATGATGAATTTTCATTATAGAGGATCTGATGAGAATGTTGTAAAGAAATCTCAACCACTTACATGTCAAAAATGTGGGATTAAGCATCATGGTAACAACCTCAATGGGAGGGGGAATTCATCAACTTCTTGATAGATGGCCACCAATCACCAGAGTTTCAAATAAACATGAGAAGGAAGGAGAATGTGGTAGAACAAAAGAGATCACCTTCCACAGTCCAATGCTACATCTATAGGGGCAAAGGAACTATAAAATCCAGTGAACTAAATCTCTAGTTCTCATTGTAAATCATCATCATAATCCAAAAAAATCCAATGAAAAAATGGAATTCTTATGCCATCACTAATGTGGAACTAGAGCCATAATATAAAGACATACAGGGTAAAATCCATATTCACTCAAGAATATAATTATTATTATTTGATTCTGGTTTTATTGATTCATTTTTATCATGCTTATTTTCTAGAACTATTGAATTGAATCCCCAAAACATTGAAATAGATATATTTTTAAGGACAAAAAGAAGAGATATAATTAAAAATAATTATTATACTATTCTATGAATGGAAAATGTGAGAATATTCTTCTAGAAAATGTTATGATACTTCCCTTAGGAGAATTATTTTCTATAATGGGAATGGATATTCTCTCTTTATATAGACCACATATCAACAATCGAGAAAAGGAAATATCATTTCATATTTTCAACAATCACATGCTCCTATAAAAATTCAAGGAAGATTATGAATCTCCTTTATAAAATACATCAATGGTGTGGGTGTTAGTTCCCTGTTAAGAAGATCGCCATGCTCAAATGGTTGAATCAAAGGAAAGTGATAGCCTAGAATAATTTCCCAACATAAGGTAGTACATGGTTGTATTTCCCAACGAGTTACCTTGACATCCAGTGGATTTTGTGGTAGAGTTTTCAACAGAAATCTTACCAGGAGCTAATCATATTTCAAAATATACTTATAGGATGGATCCTATCAAACTAGAGGATTTAAATAAGTAGTTGTAAGATTATATGTTCAAAGGGCCAATATTCCCTAGTGTATTACCATGGGGTTCATCGGTGATCTTTGTAAAGAATAAGGAAAAAATAATGTGGTTGTGTGTTTATTATCTGGAACATAACTAGATCACCATAAAGAACATGTATCCCCTTCCCAATATTTATGACATGTTCAATCATTTATGAGGGGTTAAATACTTCTCAAATATGGGTCTTTATTCTTGATTTCATTAGATAAGGGTAAATAAGATTGATATTTAGAAGACTACCTTCCATACAGTATATTGGCATAATACATTTCTAGTGATTCCCTTCAGACAAACTAATGCACCTTAATTCTTCATGTATTTTATGAATAGTGTCATTACACATTACCTCGACAATTTTTTTATAGTTTTTATTAATGATATTATTGTCTACTCCAACAGAAAGGAGGAACATTAATCATAACTTATACATTTCATGGAGACAATGAGAGAGGATATGTTTTTCGCAACGTTCTGAAAGTGTGACTTTTGGATGAATAAAGCCACATTCATGGGACACATGATCACAAGTGAGGGAATTTGATAGACCCTTCAAAAAAGGGGTTCAAATAATGTACTAGACCCTCTAGTGTATCAGAAATACGTAGTTTTGAGGAACTAGATGGGTAAAACTGAGGTTTTTTGAAAAACATCTCATGATTTTGATGTCTGAAAACAATGTTAACAAAGAATAGTGTAATGTATGACTAGATATAATTGTGTGAGTAAAGGTTCAAGGATATAAAAAGAAGGCCAATCACTACACCTACACTCACATTAATGAAAAGTGGATTATGTTATGTGATATAAATTACTGATTCCAATAAAGTCTTGGGTTGTGTACTCATGAAAAATTATAATGTGATAGCATATGCATCACTACTGTTGAAGATCCATGATCTTAACTACTCGACGCATGATCTCGAGATAGAAGATGTAATTTTTTCATTGAAAATATGGAGGCACTACATTTCTAGTGAGAAGTGTGACATATATAATTACCACAATAACCTAAAATATATATTCACACAAAAGGACATCAATATTCGTGAAAGGAGATGGTTTGAGATAATAAAAGACTATGATTTCTCTATTCACTATCATCATGGTAGGGTGAATATGATAGTTGATGCTACTAGAAAAAAGGAACCAACTACTCTATCCATGTTACAGATTGATAAAGAATATATCTTCATGGATATATAAAGGATGTATTTGGAAATCATAATAGTTGTGAAGACCTTATAAATTCCCAAATGATTTCCCAACCATAGATCCAAGAGAAGATTGAGGAGGCATAAAGGGATGATCTGGAGTAACAAAAGATAGTTAATTCAGTAATGGGATGGAAACTAGAAGAGTAACATATCGATGATGACTGTGTGATTCAGTTCATAATAGGACATTGTGTTCCTTCATCACATGGTATAAAGAAGTATCTATTTGATAATGACTGTATCTCAACATTCACTATCCATCCAAGAAGCATGACGATGTATCGTGATCTCTGAGAAAACTTATGGTGGGACAACATGAAGAAAGAGATTCATGAGTATACCTTAAGGTTCTTAATAAGTCGTCATGTTAAAACTGTGCAACATATGTCCAATGGGATGATGCCCCCATTTCCTATACCCATGTGCAAATGGGATAATGTCCCTATGGAATTTTTCATGGGTCCCATGAGGGTATCCCAATGAAATAATGTGACATGGGTTGCGGTATACTAACTCATGAAGATATACTAATTTACCACTATTTAGGAAGATCTCTCTATTGAAAAACATGACTAGATATATGTGAAGTAAGTGGTGAGACTTCATGGGGTTCCACTCTTGATTGTATCTAATTGTGACCCAATTTTCACATCTATATTCTAGAGGATTCAGAAATATTCCTTCTGTACTGAATTAAATTTCATCACGCCCTATCCCCTTCAAGATGATGACCAATCTTAAATTATTTTTCACACACTTGAAGATATGATATAAAACTTATATATAGAATAAAAATGTGGATGGGTTCTGAATTTCAAATTGATTGAGTTCTCATAGAAAAATATATTCCACTCTTATCTTCAGATGTCCCCATATGAAGTTTTTTTAAAAAGAAAAGTAAAACTACAACCTTTTCAGATGAAGTTGGAAAAAGAATACTCTTTGAAACTGATCTTTTACAAGAGATGACTGAGATGGTTGAAACCATCCCACAACAAATAAAATCTATATAGATTTGTAAAAACAGAAATTATTGCAACCAACAAAGGGACATGGAGTGCAACATTGGAGATAATCTATTCCATCATATATATACAAGGAAAAGAGTGTAGTGGTTAGTAAAGAAAGGGAAAATAATCCCAATGTCCATTTGCCCCTTTGAGATCCTTGATCTCATAGGCTCTAGGGCCTATCAGATTTAACTTACAATGAATATGGATCATGTTCATATTTTTTCCATGTATTAGTACCTTGGATGTACATACCAAATCACAAGAAAATACTGAACTAAGAGGTGGTATAGTTGGAAGATGATATCTATTATGAGGAACAACCTGTAAATATTCTAGACCAGAGAGAAAAGGTTCTGCTCAATAAAAAAACGCACCTTTTCAAAGAGTTGTGTAGGAACTATATGTATGATAAACGAAAATGGGTATCGAAGTAGGTGATGAATTAGAACTACCCTCAACTATCTATTTAAAATGAAATTTAAAGGGTGAAATTTCAACAGGTGGAAGAATGTAATGACCCAATGTTTTATCAATGGAATTCCCTTCTTATAATTATTTCATATAGAATACCCACATAAAATAACATTAGTAATCAAAATCCGATGACATTTATAAATGAACTAATAAACTCTATGTGACCATTAAACATAATTTCATCACATTTATGATTTGAATTGTGAAAATGTGATATAAACTGTTGTGTTCAGTAATATGTATGGAGTTTGATAAGAAAAAAATATTTTTTCGTAAATATAAACATACTTTTTTGAATATTAATGTTACCCTTATGAATAGAAAATCCTCCAAGTGCGTAGGAACCTTAACAACGATGGCATAAATAAAATTTATCCATCCAATAAGTTGTAATAATGTATAATTATATTAGAGTGTTCGTATTTGTTTAGTTAGGAATTTTTTAATTATTAATTTAATAATTTAAAAGAAAATTTTTTCTAATAAAATGTAATCCTAAAATATTATTTTTATTTATTGTTGTTATATTATAAATATATAGGACCTTAATTAATTTTTCAAAGAGTTAAAAAGGTTTTAAATTTAAAAATTGTACTTTTCTATTAAATTTTGATTTTATTTAAAAATTAAATATCTAAAATTTAAACAATCATAAAAAGGTGTACATTTTTGAATTAAACATGTTCAAAAAAAGCATAGGTTGAATTTTTTAGATTTTTTCTAAAATACTTGAATTTTTGGGAATAGTAAAATATTCTAATTTATAGTATTAACACATTATAAGATAAATCCACTATTCTTGACATAATGGGTGATCTAAGCACCAGAATCTAAATATTTCTTGCCATATTTAATGTATCTAGTCATTTAATAATTAATATTTATTTTCATGAGGTAAATTAATAATATAATTAATTAAATAAATAGAAAACATCACTCCCCTCTAGTATAAATACCACCCCTCACAACCTCATTTTTCCAGACCTCTCAAGCATCATGAAAAGTGAAAATTCATCCCAATCCTCACCCCTAGACCCTCTCTACATATATTATATCCATTTATCATTAAAATACCAAGACTAGGTTCCTTGAAGAGGATCTCTAGAGGAGAATTCAAGAAGTAATTCCTCTCTCTCTCTTTTCATTCAATTTCCTTTCAAATTCTATTTCTTTTCATCTCTTATCCACAACTTATCTTATCCAAAATTCACGATAACACTAGTATGGTTGAAATAATAGTATTATATTATGTTAATGGAATAATATACATTAAACTCATCTATCACTCTCTCATTTATTTTTTAAAATGTAATCATTTCTATGATGGGTCATTTCAACATGATCATGGGCGATGCACCATTATTATAATTAAATTACTTGAAGGATTACAAAAAAACATTAAATAGTTGAAATAATATTTTAATATATTTTTTTGTAACCCATATTATATTCAGGAAATTACTGTTTTACATAATACTATATGATAAAACAAAACAAGTTTGTTGTGACAAAAAAACATCCAAAAATAACTTAAAACGATCATCATTAAATTTTATCTAATGATTCATCCTTATGTTATATAACCAAATTCATTATAAGATTATTTACACTCCATAAATATAAAGAATAACATGTCATATAAATTTTTTATGTCTATCCATGTGTGACATGAATATCCATTCATGTGCACAAGTGAACTGTTCATTAAAACTATGAAAAAGAACACTCCAGAAAAAATGAATTTAATCTCTATAACTCATCCCAATGTCCTATAAAAGAATTTTATAAAACCATAATAAATTAAGAAAATGTATAATAGGTCCTTTAAGTGTTAATTAATTTAATATAATTCAATTATACCAGACATTAATGGTTAGAGAGTGTCCGTACTCAATGTAAGGGCAATCCTCAAACCCAACTTTATTTCTTTGAGTTTTCCTTCTTTCACTCCTCTTTCAGTATATTTATTCCTTAAAAATAATTTCTTAATCGCATATTAAATATTCATGTATATACTTTATTTCCAGTGGAATTTATGTGAAAAAATTTTTTCCAAAATAAATCTTCTTTCAAAACCCACCTTACTTCTAACTCAATGATATTTGTTCTTGTATCTGTAATGTTATTCCCTCTTTCATTTGAGAACTCAAATATTATAACTTAATGCTTTAATAAATTTAATCCATTTCTTTACAGGGGTTATTTTATGTCCTATATTTAAAAATGTTCTATGTGGCATGCATGATAATGTAAATTCTTTTATTTGATGAGTGCACCTGGAATTATGTAGCTCAATGTAAATGTTATGATGTGATGGGAACACGTGGAATTATGGTACACTCAATTTCATTGGGTAATGTGATGAATCAGATGAGTTAAAGTAAAATTTTCATAAAATTGATTCTATCTTTGTTCAAAACTATATTTGGTAGTTAACCACTAAGGAATATTGTTTCATTAATATGAATTTACATATTCCATTACATTATCTAATGCTTCTAATAATTATTACGATGATGATGTTATTATTATTCTCACTATAGGATATTCATTTTTCATGTTATATTACACTTACTACGAATTTATCTTACCCCTTTGTTATGTATATCCTCTAATGATTTTTTGTACTAAAAAGAACTCAATGTCCAATAAAAAACTACAGTACAAATTATTAAATAAATTTTTGTGTTTTATGTTTTGAAAGTTATGTAAGGATATATTTTTTACTATACACAAAACCATTGGATCTTCATTATGTACTTATTTTATTTTTTTTATCATTAAAATGATTTAAATGTATTTTAAGGAATTTGGGGTTGCTATAGTTTATATAAGAGGAACAATTTAGTTAATTTGGGAATTAGGATTACGGAACCATTATTAAAAATTCTAGTATGTGACTATGAATATGTAATCACATGAGAATATTTGATAAACATAGGGATTCGAAAACATATATTTTTTTTAATTAAAAAATGGAATAAATTATTTATTCATGACTTGTTGACTTATGATTTCTTCTAACAATATCTAGTTCAGAAAATTGTGGGAACTATGAGAAACTAAACCGACAACACATGTGAGGGACAATGCAGGGATTGCCTGAACGACATACCCAATTATTCAAGATGTTGAGTTTGAAACATCATGGTGATACTAACCCAGTTGCCTCGGGTTATAAAAAATATCATAAATAATGATGAAAATCCTCCTTCATCTAAGAGGGATAAATTTGTAGTAGAGTGTTTTTTGTGGAAATGACCAAAAAGGTTTAGTGGTTATTCTGATCTACTTATTACAGAATATTGGGTAAACTCAATGAAGAAAATCTTTTCTTTTCTCTATTATTCTGAGATAGAGAAGGTTACTATTTCCATTTATCATCTCATTGGAGAGGTTGACCAATGGTGGTATTTTATTATGAAAACCAAGCCAAGGGAAAAATTGAAGAGATGGAGTGGGAAGACATTAATACAATATAATCTAACAGGTATTTCCCACCAAATTGTCATTTGAATATTGGGAGAAAAATAATTGATTTGAAGAAAAAGGTTCTGTCACGGCTTATCAAGAGAATTTCATAATGGATTCCAGGTAGTATTTGAGAATTTTTATCAACAATGATAGAAAAATTGATACATTATTTAGGGATTTAAAACCACACCTTCAAATGGCTCTTGCAATTATATACATCAGGAGTTATGTAGAGGTCATTTGATTTGACCTTAAAGTGGATATGGAGTTTCTATAATGGTCTCATGGATATGGTGGTAGGAATTGAAAGACATAGTTTCATTTAGGATGATCTAATGAGAAAGTTTTAATGAAAACTAACGCACACACATTTCGAAAATTTGGGAAGAAGCATCATGGGAAATACCACAAAAGGATGGGAAAATAATTCAATTTTGGGAAAGAAGGCCACCAAGTTCAAGAGTGTCGAAAATACGTGATATGGTTAGAGAATTTATTGGAAGAAAAAGAGATCACATATAATGTTATAATTCTACAACTGTATGGAGAAAGGTCACTGTGCAAACTAGTTCACAAAACATCGAGTCCTCAAGTGTAATCATCATCTGCAACCACCAAAATCCAAGGAAAAAAACTAAGGATTATTCCATCCCTACTGCAAAATTGGAGAATGAATATAAGGTCTAAGATGGTAAACCTCCTATTAACTCATCAATGGAAAAACTATTATTTGATTCTGGTTTAATTAATTCCTTTATATCATGCATGTTTTCTTTAATTATTGAATCGAATCCCCAAAACCATGATTTAGAGATATCTGTAAAAACACCAAGTGGTTAAATCATTCCAACCCAAGTGTGGGACATTTCTCAAATTAGAGACTGTTGTGATACATCCCTTGGAAGAATACGTCACTATAATGGGAATGGATTGTCTCTCATTGTATAGATCACATATCAATATTTGATAAAAGGAAATATCATTTCATATTCTAAAAAATACATTGATCTTATAAAAATTCATGGAAGGCCATTAATGACATTTAAAAAATACATCAATGTTGTGGGTGTTGGTTCCTTATGAAGAATCATACCTTCCTCAAATGTTTGACATATAGGAAAGTGACAACCTAGTGAAAATTCCATTAACGAGGGAATAAAGTGATGTATTTCCCAATGATATGCCCAGACTTCCACTAGATTGTGAGGTAGAATTCTGAATAGAACTTTTACCATGAGCAACTAATATCTTCTAGTGTCTCTATAGGATGGATCCAATTGAACTGGGGGAGTTAAAAAAGTATATGTAATAGAATTTGGACAAAGGGTTAATATTCCCTAGTGCATCACCTTGGGGTGTGTCTGTGCTCATTATAAAGAATAAGAATAAATAAATAAGTTTGTGTATCGATTATCATTAACTCAACAAGATCAACATAAAGAACAAGTGACCTCTTCCAAAGATTGATGAATTTATTAACCAGTTACATGGGGATTAGTACTTCTCAATGGTGGATCTTCATTCTGGATATGAAAGATAAAGGAAAAGAAGTATAATAATCTATAAACTCACATTCGTACATGGTATAGAAACTATGAGTTTCTAGTGATTCCCTTCGTACATAATAATTCACCTGGAATCTTCAAAGATTTTATGAACAGAGTCTTTAGATATTATCTCAACAAATTTTTTGAGGGATTATCGATGATATTATCATATCCTCCTAGATCAAGGAGAAAAATGACGAATTTCTATGACTTGTCTTGGAAACATTGAGAAAGGAGGTGTTATATGTCAAATTCAGAAGGTTTGACTTTTTGAAGATTCTAGTCTTGTTATTTGGACTTATGATCAAAAGTGAGGGAATTTAGATGGATTCTTCAAAATGAAAGGTGATTGAGGAATGCCCTAGACACTCTAGGGTCACATAAATTGACATTTTTTGTGATTTGAAGGGTACTACTGACATTTTTTTAAAAAAATTTCATGATATTCAAGACCACTAACTAAGTTAACAAGGAAAGGGATTAAGTATTTCTAGATTGAAGAATATGAGAAAATCATCAAGGATATAAAGTGACGGATTATCACTGGACTTGTACTCATATTACTAAAAAATGGAGATGGTTTTGTGATATAAAGTGATGCTTTATGAAAAAAATTTGGTTGTTTACTCCTAAAAATTGATAATGTGATATCCTATGCCTCATGAAAAATGAATATACTCGAGCATAAGTACTCTCCACATGATTTGGAGATATTAGCTATGATGTTTTACATGGAAATCGGGTGTCTCGGCCTCTATTGTGAGAAGTGTAACATATATACCAATCACATGAGCCTAAAGTATATATTCAAAAAAACTGAACAAAATATTTATCAAAGTAGAAGGTAGGAGACAATCAAACACTACAATTTCTCTTTTAACTATCATCTAGGAAATACGATTAATGTATACGATGTTCATAGAAAAAAATAACATACTATTCTATAGATGTTTCAGATTGAGAAAGAAACTATCTTTATGTATATGATAATTATGGATTTGGAAATTATAACGGTTGGGAAATCCTAGCACCTATCCCAAATGATTTCTCAACATTCAATATAATATAAGATTAAGGAGGAAAAAATGGATGATCATGATTTATAAAAGGAGGTGAATGCAGTAATAGAGGGGAATCTATAATATTCCCATATCAACTATGGTGTTTTGATTTGGTTTGGAAGGAGACATTATGTGACTTCATCACCAAGTATAAAGAATGAGCTATTTGATAATGTAGAGATCTCAACATTCTCTATCAATCCAAGTAGCATAAAGATGTCATGTGATATTTCATACAACATCTGGTGGGACAAAATGAGGAAGGAGATTGTTAAGTATATCTCATTGTTCATTATAATTCATCATGTTAAAGCATAGAATCAAAATTACAAAGCCATGATGAAATAATTTCATATACCCATGTGGAAATCAGATAA
Source organism: Viscum album (assembly GCA_963277665.1). Lineage (NCBI taxonomy): Eukaryota > Viridiplantae > Streptophyta > Magnoliopsida > Santalales > Viscaceae > Viscum > Viscum album. Next base: position 1,435,986,183 of record OY728163.1, read on the forward strand.
TGTCTCTATAGACTTTGTCATGGGTGTCCTAATGATATCTAATGTAAATAATTTGATATGGATTGTGGTGGACCGACATACCAAAACTTCCAACATTATCACTATTCAGTACATGGACAACATATAATGATATATATGAAGGAAGTGGTGAGACTGCAAGGGGATTAACTCTTAACTATCTCTGAATATGACCAAATTTCCACCTCTATATTCTTTAATCATCAATATTCCATGTGTGATGAGGTAATTTTCAGCATGTCCTATCAACCCAAGATGGTGGCCAGTCATAAAAGACTATTTATACCCATGAAGATATGATATTAGACTGCTATTTTCGAATTAAAATGTGGTTGGCATCATAATTTCCCATCTTTTGTGTTCTGATACAATAATAACTACCACTAGATTATTTAGATGGATCCATATAAATAAATTTATAGAAGCGATGTAGAAATCCAACCTGTTCAGATGAAGTGGGAGAAAGAACATTACTTGGACCCGATCTTGTACAAGAGTGAACTGAGAATGTATAATTCATCCGAAATCTTACCAAATCAGACCAGACTCGACAAAAAGAGTTATGATGGTAATTGTTAGAGGGACTTAGAGTGTGGAATTGGAGATAATGCATTCCTTTATATATCATCATGGAACAGATTCATGTGGTCTAAAAAGAAAGGGAAACTGACCCCAAGGTACATTGGCTCCATTAGGATCCTTGATCCCATAGGATCCCTAGCCAATCATATTTTAATTACAATGAATATGGATAAATTTCACAG